>CM050167.1:305699470-306416970 GCA_027410445.1 Discoglossus pictus
CTCTTCAGACAGCTTGGTCATCGAGGATACCCCGGATTGCCCTCCACATGTGGACTTGACAGATGCGACAGTGGCAAAAATAGATGCTCTCTTACAAGCTCGCCTATCCACGGCGGTCAGGGAAATCAAGCAGGAAATCCAAGACTTGGGTCAACGCACCAACCACCTGGAAAACCTAACAGATCAAATCATTGAGTCACAATCTTCTGATAGGCAGGTGATTGACCAACACTCACTGCAAATTTCCACCCTTGAAGCCAAGCTAGAAGATCTGGAGAACCGCTCAAGACAATTCAATGTTCGCTTCCGCAGCATTCCTAAAGCGGTAACTAATCTTCTGCCGTACCTGCAAACAACTATTCAGTACATCTTACCGACACCCCCAGAATCAGCTTGGGAAATCGAGAGAGCTCATAGAGCCTTGGGAGGTCCCCCGAACTCTAATCAACCAAAGGACGTTTTGGTTCGCTTTCTCCCCCAGAACGCAAGAGACCTTATTCTACAGGAAGCCAGAAAGTGCCCCGCCATTGTGCGTACAGACGGCTCCATTCTGCAGATTTATGCGGATCTAGCACCATCTACGCTTTGGAAATGTAAACTCATGAAGCCCGCAATTGCAATCCTCATTCACAACAAAATTAAATACAGATGGGGCTTCCCATTCAGCCTCTCCTTTCAAGTGGCTCATCCGCTTATACAGCTTTTTCACTGGAAGAATGTATGGCTTTCCTGGCTCAACTCAATCTAGCCCCAGATCCAAGACTGTCGGAACCCACAAACCCTCTGGACCCCAGCTCGGTGGAACCTGCAAAAATGCCGCCTTCTCAACGGCCTACTACACAATGGGTGACAGCCTCGAAAGCTAAGCGACCCCGGAAGCCTTCCCGAATAGAGGTCACACCAAACGTCTCTACGCTTCTTTCTAAACCCTCACTGGACATTCCTAGTAATCCGGTTGTGCGTTCCTCACCCACGAAAATCTAATTTTGGATCGCTTTCCCTGATATTCATCAATGACTATTTAAGACTTGCAATCCGGAGTCATTACTCTAGGCTTGCACTTCCCAGTAGGATATGCTGAACTCCTACATACTTTCCAAGTCAACTTTGGAACTTTAGATTACTTAGTTCTCTTACACACACCAAGTCAACTTTCCCCTGGACCAGGTTTGGTATGCCCCCTATGTTTATTGTCCCTGGGAGTCAGATCTTAAACTTTATCCACTATATGGCTGAGAAAGGGCTTTAACCCCCTTCCCATTCTCCTGTACAAGGTAACATCAAGCCCATTTGGATCTTTCCATATAATTTAGACCCGTGGTGGATCCACTAACCCCCACCCTAGTCTCCACTCACCCCTAACCCCCCCCCCCCCCCCGGCATTGGCCTGGCTGAAATCGAGGTCCATCAGGCCCCTCAGTTTAAATCCAATCTTAGACTCAAGAACCCTCCTACCCAGCAGTTTGTAACTACTGGCTGGGCCAGTTCAGGCCCAATAATTTAACCTTAATACACGCTTGGACCTATACTTTGCCCCACCTCACTAGTAGGGATTCCAAGGTTGGGGAGATTCCCCCCTTGCTCTTGGCACTTTGTGTGCCTTAAGTTATTTAGTGAAGATTTACCTCCACTATACTGTTGTTGTTTTTCATATTGTTTGATAAGATGTTGATTTTTTGTATATTTTCTCAATGTTTTAAACTGTTCTTTTTGTCTCTATTCTCCCCTGCATCCTGGGCTGTCTGGTTCCGGTCCTTCGCTCCTCCTCCGCCTCTGATCCTCGGCTGCCATGAGCTTAGCGGCGGTCTCAACATCTTCCTAAGCATTCATTACTCCCTCAGGTACAAGGACTGACACTTCTTTCACCTTTCTCACTCACAATGTTAAAGGGTTTAATTCCCCATTTAAAAGGCTTAAAGCGTTTATCTCATATAAATCACTTCGACCCTCAGTAATATTTTGCAGGAAACTCATTTTGCTAAAGGAAAAACCACCTCTTACTTACACAAATCATACCCCTACTTCATAACCTCAACTTGTCCCACTAAGAAGGCAGGCGTGGCTATACTGCTCCATAAAGACTTCCCTTTCCCCGTGGAGAGTAAAAAATTTACCCAGAGGGCAACTACATTTTACTAACAGGATCCCTTCTGAATACTAGGATCTCTCTTATAGCTCTGTACTCCCCCACTACCGCCCCCCATAATACTCTCATTAATCTCCTTGCTCATCTCAAATCAATAGATACAGGCAAAATCATTCTGGGGGGGGGGGGGATATCAACTTAGCTCTAGACCCTAGCATGGATAGGTCCTCTAAGTCCCAAGTGTCACAACCTACAATGATGATGGAGTATAGAGGTTCCTAGTCCTCTTATCTCCTGTAGGTTTTAGACCTAAGATTTGGGTGACTCAGACCAATGGACCTTCTTTGCGGATGCAAGAGCATAAGTCCCAGCTTAAGGTAGTGTGCGCTGGGAACCCTGGAAGGAAGTCAGAAACGATCTCCTCTGCCAGCATATGCCCTTGGGCCAATAATACACCTGCACACAAAGTCTTGATGAAAATTATGAACCATGTTTTATTTTCGAACAGCATTTTTAACCACATCACACAAGAATGGGGGAAGTGGCTACCGTTAGCCAGCCCCAAATGACGTCTGGCCAATCATGAAGGGGAACTGTGTGTGAACCAATAGTCCCCTCCCAGGTCCGCCCACTAGGCGAGGCCAACTAATTCATTGGGGTTTTGACTCTCCAGGGCAAAGCATACGTTGGTTCTCTTGTGCCCATGAGATGCCTTCAGGCCATCCCATTGTTTCTGGATGCCTGCCTGTCTGCTCTCCAGCTGTGAGCTTCCCATTGTTAGTTCTATGCTGGATACTTAGCTAATGGGATTAACAGGCCTTTGGGAACAAAGGAGGCGTGGCTGTATTCAATGGCTTCCCCTCTACAATATAATGACATACTAATATAATACCATACATTCATATTTACAAATACAACACACAATGTTTCACACACATAGAACCAACACATCCCACCAGCTCCCTCACATGACACCCATTACAATGATCCTAAACATGGAAGGGATGGGGATATGCTAAGGGGTAAACTTATAATACTTTATCCCCTAGACCACAACACAACAATATATCCATAACAAGTGGGCCCCAAACCTTTTGTTCCTCCCCATGGCAACAGCATGTGGAAGACCACCCAGCCCAAAATGGCCACCGCTGCCAGTCACAAAATGGCCCCAGCATAGTTCACACCAAATCCAATATGGCCACTGGCTGATTCATGACACCAGGGAGATAAAAAAACTTAAGCACACCCAGAGACTGCTCGAGGAGCTTCATCTGCTGGACACTTGGAGACTGAAACAGGGAGAAAGGGAGTACACGTTTTACTCCCCAGTGCATGGCTCATACTCCAGAATAGATTCATCTTTGTCGGATGGCTTAGTTGCCTCCGAAATATGCCCATGTCCCTGGTCCGACCACTCTGTGGTCCACATGTCCCTTGATTTTGGCACTGTATACAAACCCCCATATACATGGAAGCTTAATGATATGTAACAGCACTTTATTTTTAACTGGCCCTCTAACCATATTAAATATCTAGGTGTGAATCTCACCTGTAACACCGCACATCTTCACAAATCCAACTATACGGCCATCTACAAAACATTTCCCCCCAAATCTACTGACATGGGCAAAACACCCTATCTCATGGTTAGGACGTATCCACTCATTTAAAATTAACCTCCTTCCCCTCCTTATGTATTTATTTTGCTCCCTACCGATCACCTTGAATTACATGGATTTAGACAAACTACAACGCCAAGTCTATAAATTTATATGGCAGAATAAATCACATTGTATCTCTAAATCAACTATGTTCATCCATAAATCAAAAGGAGGTCTCTCCTGCCCCAACTTATTTTGCTATTCAATTGGCTTTGATTTGCGGGCTCCGATCGAGTTACGGGCTCCAAGCTGCTATTCAACCGATTTATAAAACTGCAAGTTAATGCGCTCCAAGCATTTGATCTTTCGCGGCCGCAAGAGTTGCAATCGGTAAAATCGCAAATCGCTATTCAGTTGCTCCGATTCCCCTTCACTAACTACTCTGTCAAGCCTGCAAATGGCAAACATTGAACCACAAGTTACTGGTGCCAAGGAGTTTTCGCAAAGGGCCTAATGACATGAACGGAGCACTGTAAATGCATATATAAACACTCTACTGTACTTTTATTCAAATGGAAAGTGATGTTAGGTCTCCTAAATAATAGCACAACTCCCTTTACTCATTAATTATTACTGGAACACTAATAGTTTGCTATTTCTTAATATATTCAAAGATTTTGAGAAGGGTGTGGCAAATTTCGACCTGTGTGCATCTGACATGTAGAAATGAAGATATGCTTAATTAACATATGCTTTGGGCTTCAACTCTGTAAGAAGGATCTGTCCGGGTGATGTGGAGGAGCAGCAGCTCTAGAAGACACCTCCCCCCAGCCAATAGATCTACAAAATGGGAATAGGCAACTCCTATTTTTAAACAAAAAACGCTACGTGTCTCTTCCTTATCCTCACTATCTTCCCACTCTTTGAGAAAAACAAAATGGTACAGCAGGTACTCGCTTCTGCTGGCAGTGCAATGCACCGGGGCCCTCCATCTGGATCATGGAAAATGCAGTGCTGGTAGTGGCTGATGATTTGATTGTCTCCTTATTCTTCAAGATGGTGCGGATGGTGGAGGTAGCCAGTTTAAGATCCGCTCCAATGTCCACTTGACGCTCCCCTTTACCTGAGCGTTCCAGCAGCTACATCTTCACATCCAGTGTGATGCTCTGCCGCTTTAGCTTGGCCTGATCCTTCTTGGCGTCAGACATCTGTAAAACAGTACAAAAAATACAATTAGACAATTAACAATAAACAATCACAATATGAGAAACAAGGGAATAAAAAAATAAAAATGTACCGTACCTCGCCACTGGATGTAGTACGTTTGGTTTCGGGGGCCTTCGTGGTAGTCTCTCCCTCCAACACTGACGTCTTTGCCCAAAAAATTAAAAAACATTAAATGGAGGTTTTACAATTACATTTACAGTAGTTACAGTAACAATTAAATATCACATTATGTTAACAAAAAAACACAAAAAATGTGCTGTACCTTGCTACAGGCTGCTGTAGGCAGGATTTGGGGGTCCCTGGTGGCAATCTCTCCCTCTAACATCAACGTCTTTTCCCAAAAATAAAAAAACATTAAATGTTGGTTTTACAATTGCAATTACAGTAATTACAGTAACAATTAAAAATCACAATATAATAAAAAAAATGACTGTACCTTGCTGCTGTAGGCAGGATTTGGGGGTCTTCTGTAACTTTTTTCCCACTTTCTCCAGCTTCCTCTGTCTCTCTCTGTGTCTCTTTGTGTCTCTCTGTGTCTCTCAATAAAATAGTGTCCCTGATAATGCTGTGAAGCTATTTGAAGCGTTAAACGGGGTCCTACGAGGGAAAAAAAGGGTTCTAACAAAGGAGAGCACTAAGTGAGGTTCACGGCCCTTTAACAGCGCTATAGCGCAGTATATCGCTAAGCGGGGAATCGCTAAGCGGGGTATACCTGTATATTGAAAAAGTTATCCATGTAAACTACAACATGATGTACAATGGCCATTAAAAAATGATACAAATACTTTAAGGCTGTTAAAGGAAAATCTCACAATAAGATACATTTTTCTTTTATGGAAGCAATTCAATTTATTTTGCAGATGAATGCACATTATTTTGTGATCAGTGAACAGTATTCTGCATGAAAATAAAATATAAACATATAAAATGTGTCTCTTTTTAAATGTTACACTCAATTTATAATGGGGGGGGGGGGGGGGGGGGTGTTACCTGCAATCCTGATCAGTAATTTGAGCTAGTTGTTTTAAAAGTGTATCATTTGCAAAATACACGTACCTTGGTGATGAAATTTGAGATGTTGATTAACAGGTTTAATAGTATAGAGAAATATATTTAAAAGATTAATAACACTGAAACTAAAAAAAGGTTCTATAATGTTAATTTTATTCCTCAATTTTGAGTAGAAATTAGATAATGTATATTATTATTATTAATAATAATAATAATAATAATAGTTATTATTATTATTATATTTTTTAGTATTTTTCTCTGAGAAGGAACTTAAAGTGCTTTAGGAGAGGAAAGAAAAAACAGAGAAAGAATGTGTAACTTATTAGAAGGCGTAGGTGAAAAGCATGTTCTTTGTCTCTTTTTGAAAAGGTCCAAATTAGGGTGCTCTCTGAATATGTGCGCTAGAGAGTTCCAGAATCTTGGCGCTGCATACAAGCTTGGGACCCTAAAATTTCACTGTTGATGGCTTCTTATTTATACTTTGTTCTTTTAGAATTTATAGTGATTTCACAAAGGCTTTTAGATGCATAGATGTGTGAGCTGGTAGGTGAATACACCAGGAGATGTAAATTGTGTATCTTGTTGTATAAACCACACAGGTCAACCCCCATACAATCAGGGCAAGTATCTTGTGAATCTTAATTCTATGAGATGAGCGTGGACTTTATGGGGTTAATGTGTTGGGCTTGTGAGGATGATGGGCGAGGCCTGAAAGGTTGATGAGTGTGATGAGATGACTGCTTCTTCAATTGGACTTGCCCAGAACCTAGTTCTGACCCACCCAGCGATACGTGATGGTTCTTGTTAATATCCCTGCTAGTAGAGATAGAACCAGAACTGTAATGGACCCTCAGAATGACCACAAGAACTCCAGAATCACCAGAGTAACAGAATTACCGGTTGCAACTTTACCTTAGGCAGATGCAGAATTATTAACCCCTATGATCAGGATTATCTCTTACCTCAGTAATAAATGACATGTGGAGCACACACTTAATTATGTATGATCATCTGATCACCTTTATTTGTCATCCATTCAACATTTTATACATTTTAGTCACCCCTGATCACCAAGTCCCACCGCTTAGTGACGGTCTCCTTTATTCAATCTGCATGCTCCCTGATCCCAGCCTTGTGGCCTGCCTGTCAATAATTTGATGTCTGACTTTCTAAAAATCCCTGCAGTCTTGGGCCCTCATTAAATTGCGATTTTGCCAATTGAATACGGCTCTAAAAAAGCACATAATATATATTTTTTAAAGAAGTTTTTAGTTAGTGAAAACCGTGCTTTTGGATAGATGCTTAATAACTAAAAACTTTTTTAAAAAATATATGTGATGTGCTTATTTAGACCCCTATTCAATTGGCAAAATTGCAATTGAATGAGGGCCTTGGTGCCTAACTGTCTGAATAGCCTAGTGGGACCTTCTATACTGTGTAGGGGATTCACACTTAAGTTTCCACTGTCAGGAAGCTAGCTATCCAGGGGACCATAATGGCTAATTAGATCTTCCTCAACCTTCCCTGAATTAACTTTCCTGGCTCCTTCAAGTCTGACTTCGGAAGACTTCCCAAACCCGCTCAGCCGGTTACCTCATAATTCTGACCCTATTCCCAGAGGATTCAGGTGGTATGCTTTATTATATTCTGGTCATTTTGATGCCAAACATGATATGGGGATTCTCATACTTAACAGTACATACAGTATCTCACAAAAGTGAGTACACCCCTCACATTTTTGTAAATATTTTATTATATCTTTTCATGTGTCAACACTGAAGAAATGACACTCTGCTAAAATGCCGGCACTGGGGAGCTACAGTTCATTGAGGGAACTCTGAATACCATTATGTACTGTGACAAACTGAAGCAGAGCATGATCCCCTTCCTTCAGAGACTGGGCCGCAGGGCCATATTCCAACATGATAATGACCCCAAACACACCTCCAAGACGACCACTGCCTGGCTAAAGAAGCTGAAGGTAGAGGTGATGGACTGGCCAAGCATGTCACCAGACCTAAACCCTATTGAGCATCTGTGGGGCATCCTCAAACGGAAGGTGGGGGAGTGCAAGGTCTCTAACACCCACCAGCTCCATGATGTCATCATGGAGGAGTGGAAGAGGACTCCAGTAGCAACCTGTGAAGCTCTGGTGAACTCCATGCCCATGAGGGTTAAGGTAGTGCTGAAAATTAATGGTGGCCACACAAAATATTGACATTTTGGGCACAATTTGGGCATTTCCACTTAGGGGTGTACTCACTTTTTTTGCCAACGGTTTAGACATCAATGGCTGTGTGTTGAATTATTTTGAGGGGACAGCAAATTTACATTGTTATACAGGCTGTACACTTACTACTTTATATTGTAGCAGAGTGTCATTTCTTTTGTGTTGTCACATGAAAAAATATAATAAAATATTTACAAAAATGTGAGGGGTGTACTCACTTTTGTGACATACTGTATATAAATCATCTATGTTATACTTATACCACAGGAAATATTTACCTACAACAGGCAATATTAAACTACACATTCCATCAATGCAACAATAATTATTATACACAGGCCAGCAACCCTAACCCATACATCCACGGGGTACCACAATTATGACCACCCTGCTCACAGGGAAATAACAGTCCAGATACAGTTCATATAAATATGCAATCCGTGCATTGTTTGCCTTGGAAGGGGTTCCATGTGCCATGCACCCCATGCCCTCCCAGGGCAGAGGCTGGTTGAATCAAACCACAGATACCCCAGTGGTCCCTGGGCATCACATAGGGTCTATGTATGAGCAGTCAAAAGGAAGGGTCAGGGAAGAGTCTTCATCCCCACCAGCTTAAACTTTCATTAGCTGCCTGGTGTTGTTACTTCACTTAGTATGCAACTAAATGTTTGGAAAATGCTTCATATTTATCTGAATCGTACAGACAGAGATGGTGTTAATCCCTCTTAATTTAAGTCATCATATGTGCTCTGCACCAACAGCTTGTAGAAAAGCATATGCAGCTTAAACATCTGAGTTATACATTTTTGAAGTTGGTAGATTTAAGCTGCTTTTAAGCTACCCTTGCATTGCCAGAATAGACAATGAGCTGACCTGTTCAGTGGTTAGAATTCAAATCAGATGTGCAAGATGTGGAAGGAACTGTAACAGTTACAGGTATACTATTAAGCTCTAGATTAGATATATTATTCTTTTTCATAATAAATAGAAAACACAGAAAGCAAATAAACAAAGCACCAAGGTATGTATTACTTAAATCATTCTGTATGTCCCCACCCAGATTCCCAGAATGCAGTGCAATAACTGTATTTCTTGGAATTCTAAGCAGTAAATATGTTTTTTAACTTTTATTTTTGGACGTCCAACTCTAAACACAAATGGTGGTATATGCGTAGTTCTGTAGGCAAACTCTAATATTACATAATTGTGCATGGCTGGAAGGGGCACTTAAGAAGTTTTTGCCTAGGGGCATCTTGGTTTTAAATCTAGCTTTGCTAATTTGTAGTATTTGATCTCTGACTATATTTATGCTCTTAATATCTATATTCAAGTTTAAATTATACCCGCATCATAACTATATATTTAACTATGCAGGGATTCTTTTTATTTTCATTTTGAGATATTGCTTTGTTAATACCTTGTGCATTGTGTAAAACACGTTTCAGTACTTTCTATACAGCACGCTGGAGCGCTTTCTTATGGAACAAAAGATCTCTGTAAAATCCATTATTATTATTATCAAAAACAGATCAAAAAATATAATTGACTAAGATGAAATTTTACCACGGGAAGAGAAAAGTAAAACAAAAGGTAATTCATATGGAGATTTGCATATTAGGTTCTGTAACAATGCACTTAGTAGTTTAAGTTGGTTTACAGAAAATAATAACTTTCCTATATACATTTTTTTAGTGACACAGAACAATATAGTGAATAAGCTAGACAATAAACATGGAACATCATTTTTTTTTACATAAATAAGATGAAAGATAAGATTAGTTCAGTATACATTGTTATCTCGTTTATGGGACAAATATTTAATTTTGAATGTCAAGCTTTCAAGAAATGCATCTCTTTTTCAAGTCAATCAGCAATAGTGTTTTGGTATTAGTCATTCTGTCATGTCTGACTCTCTGTGGCCCTATGGACCGTAGCATGCCAGGCACCTCTGTCAGCAACTGCCCCTTATATTCTTTGCTTCAATGCTATCTCCTTATTTGTGTGCCTTCAATCTTTCCCAGCATCAGGGTCATCTCTAGGGAATCCTGTCTTCTCATGATATGACCAAAATATTGGTATAAACAGTTTGGTTTGATTTTCTGTAGTATTGATTAACTGGATCTTCTTGAAGTCAAAGGTCACTCTAAGCAGTTTTCTCCAACAACAAAATTCAAAGGAATTCATTCTACAGAGCTCAGACTTCCTTATTGTCCAGCTCTCACATCTGTATGTTACTCCTGGAATACCATAGTTCTAACAATGCAGATCTTTGTTGACATTTTAATATCTCTGCTTTTTAATAGCTTGTCCAGACTTTCTATAGCTTCCAAAGTCTTCTCTCTCCATTCCCTATTTTATTTTACTTCCATGACTGCATTCAGCATCCTCAGAAGTCTTGGAGCCCAGGAATAACAATTTGCAATTGCCTCCACTTCTTCTCCTAATTTGCCAGGAACTAAGCTTGCTGTTTGCCATGACCTTTGTCTTATTAACGTTGAGCAGCAGGCCAGATTATGCACTCTCCTCTTTCACCATCATCTATAGGTCCTTTAGTTTCTCCTCACTTTCAGCCATCAGAGTAGTATCATCCACGTATATGAGGTTTTTGATATATCTCTCAGCAGTTTTAATTCTGCCTTTGGAATCGCCCTCCCAGTTTTTTGCATGACGTTGAATAAATAAGGTGACAATATACAACCTTGTCACACTCCTTTTACGATCTTGAACCATTCTGTTGTCCCATGTACGGTTCTGACCATGGCTTCTTGGTCGACATACAGATTCTTTAGGAGGAGGATTAGATGATCTGGTACTCCCATCTCTTTAAGGACATGCCACATTTTGTTGTGATCCACACAATCAAATGCTTTAGAATAATCTATGAAGCAGAGGTAAATGTTTTTTTCTGGAACTCTCTTGCTTTTTCTATTATCCAGAGGACATTGGCAATTTGATCTCTTGTGCCTCTTCCTCTGTAGAACCAGGCTTGCACATCTGATGTTCCTGATCCATATATTGTTGGAGCCAAGCTTGCAGGATATTTTGCATTACCTTGCTGGCATGTGAAATGAGTGAAATTGTGCGATAATTAAAGCACTCTTTGGCACTGAATAATAATGATTGGATATTATAAATTAAGATGCCCATGGGACAGGAGAATAATAATAATACACCCGTACTATAATAATAAGTTACATAAATTATTGTGGGCTCTCTTTTAATTTAAACAGAAAAAGTCTTGGGAGTCCTTTCTTAAGTAGGGGGTTGTTTGTAAGTCGGGCCATCTGTAACCCGGGGACCACCTGTATTTGCTAAAGTGTCATATATATATTTTTTTTATACCTAAAGTTATAATATAAAAAAGATTATATGTGAACAATAAAAAAAAATTGAGAATTAATTGTATACATTTTTGTCCTACTGGTAATTTTTAACATTACATTGTATTTTTCATAATAAAAATCTCAGAATATATATTACGATAATGTCTTTAATAAAATAGATTTCATACAAATACTGTTGTATTTCTTCGGAAAACATATGTATAAAAATCACTTACATGGGGACTTGTTAGTAAGGAACTAAATAAATGTGTATAATTCTGTTTTCTCACAATTAATGATTTTATTTAAAATATGAATGAAAGCCTGTATGTTTTGGTAGGTAACATATTGTTCTTTGGCCTTGACCCTTGGCATAAGTGCAGGTGATGTATGAACTGAAATAGAAGCTGATGTTGCCTTTCTGTAAGAGAAAAAATGGCTCCAGGGGTCATTTTGGTCAGAAATGAGGAAAGCTGCTATAGCAACTCTAACGTGTTCCTTTTTTGACTCTTAGTGACATTATAAAAACAATTTCAGACAAATACAGTGCAAATGAAGAGATGGTAAAGTGGTATTTATCACTGCCTGTTTTTACATAAAGGCTGCCACTAGTACATCATTAAATATCATTAACAAGGCATAAGTGAGTTACATGGTTACAGGTCATATAAAAAATTGTCCAACAAGTGTACGCTTAATGCATCACCCACATTGTCTACCTTCTGCTTTTTTACAGGCTAAAATATTTAATTAGCAGAATGTATTTTGGAGATTAATTGGGTTATTTTCCGAACTGTCTGAAATTTGAGTAAAATGTAAATGGCCACTATGTCATGAAAAAATATGTGCAGCTTAAAAAAGGTATTTAGGCTGCAAAAAGACCATAAAGCTAGCTTTTAAGTAGTAATAAACACATGTTCAGCTACGCTGGTTCCTATAGGCATACATAATACTTTGGTGAAAGTTACGTGTGTATCGGGTCTCTGTAAGACCAAAGTTTGCAGTTTACCCCTCAGGCTGCAAGATTGCAGAATGTGCTGAAGAAATACATCATGAAACCTTCTATTTAAAACATAGTCTACAAAATTAATATTTTATTCAAAGTGGCTGACATGTTTTTCTAAAGTAAAATGGGGCCCTATTCTATTGCCCAATTCATAAATGAATACACACTTTAAACTGCTGTTAATGTTGCCACAGATTCTATTAGCTACTCACAATCTGATTACGAGTTCGCCGCCCACAATCACTACGGGTCAAAGCCGCAAAACCGAGCTCTATATAATTAAAGTTACAAAAAATAGATATTCTGTTAGACCTGTAGTTCAACTTGCAAATAAAGTCTGACTCACAACTGAAAAAAGTACTACGTTCCTGTCAAAAATATTATAAGTACTATATAGGACTCACAAGGGTTTTTTCAAACACTTATTAGAGCTGTACCAGCAATTAAACACACAATACTGTACTTTAAATGCATAGGAAGGCATGGAAAGTCATAGGCATTAATTGCACAACCGTCTCAAACCCACAAATATGCAATTAAAAAAATATATTATTTTCAAATGTTATTTCTGAGTAATATTGATCCTCATACTCAAGGTATCCCACATGGAATAAAACAGATGATCTAATGCATTTTATAGATTGTTAGACTGTTGTTTGATAGCAAGCCAGATAGACAAATATTACTTATTGGCACTAATTATTTCTTAGCCTCTGATTGCAGATTACGTGTAACTTCCATGTTTTACTGATGACAGTCTCATTTACTATTGGCTGTGTCTAAGAAGTAAATTACGGGCTTGCTTAAATATTGTGAGATTATATGAACACTCCCCCGAAATAACCACAAGAACTTAAGAAATGTAATTTCTCCTCTAACATGTTTCTACTTAATAACTTTATGACATAGAAGGAAGGAAATCAAGTATAAGTATGCTACTATATATCTTGTAAGACCTAATTTGTGATATGGAGTGCAATTCTGGATAACACTTCAAATAAAGGACATTATCAGCCTTATTAAATTTGCGATTCTGTAAATTTAAAAGGGCTCTATTTAAGCACACAGCATATTTTATTTACAGAAGTTTTTAGTTAGTGAAGACCTTGCTTTTGGATAGAAGTTCACTAACTAAAAACTTCTGTAAAAAAATATGCTGTGTGCTTATATAGAGCCCTTTTAAATTTACTGAATCACAATTAATAAGGCTGTATATATCCAGAAAATGCAACAAAAATACCAGGGGAATGGAGGGTTTGAGCTGTGAAGAGATGTAACCAAATAAGACTTATTTTATCTAGAAAAAAGATGGTTATGAGGTGAGGTCAAGGTCAACTTAAGCAAATAAAAAAAAAGAACTAGCCCATCCCTGCTCTAGTCATAAATTGCTAACCCCATGTCTAATGACTGCTGAGCTATGTGAATAGAGCTATGTGAACCCCAGTTTTATTTCTCAGCTTACTGCTTTAGGATTCTAAAATTACCAAAACTGAGTATTTTTGGAGACTCTCTGAAATGTTATTTCTATCATTTATGATTGCTACTGCAGGATGTTTATCTATTGATGAAGTCAAAACACGAACAACCTGGTTCTGCGTACATACGCCATTATTTACATTTTCAGCACAATAGTACAATAGTGAATCCATAAACAGGATGTTGAAAACATGTCTAAAATTACTTTGACCTTTGCAGGTATTTATATTGAAATTCGGTTATTAGTGTTTTGTTGAGTTACAACATGGAATTAACATTTAATTAACTGGATTTTATGTGATTTACATTACATACCTAACACTTTTAAGGTGCAAACTATTTTTACTTTGAAAGCCAAGTTAAGTAAATAAAAAACAGACTCTTATTTGTTGGATAAATATTCAGCCCCTTGGTAGTGCCAATGGTACCACCTTTGACTGCAATTAAGAGCTGTGAGTATTTTGACATAAATTTCTACCAGCTTTGCACATCTGGATCCTGCAATGTTTGTCCATTTCCTTGCCAACTTTGTCCAAGTTCTATCAGGTTAGATACCGTTAGTGTACGGCATGCCTTTCCACAGACTCTAAAAACCATATTCAATTGAGGTTTCGGGCAATCCGGTAGCCCGTAAGTGAGGTCGCAAGTTAAATTGCTATTCAATTGGCGTATTTTTGCGAGCTTCGAACGGTTTCGGAGTTAAGGCCTTGAATAAATGGCAATGGTTAAACTTGTAACTTACAGTCTCCATAAGCCTTTGATCTCTCAAGGCCGCAAGACTTCCGATTGCTAAAATACCAAATCACTATTCAATTGCAAAAATCGTTCCACACCGCAGCCGCAATCAAGCTCACAAACGCCAAATGGCAGCCCAAAGCTTACAGGTTCCAAATAGGACCTGCAGGTTCCAAATAGGACCTGCAAAGGGTTTACAGACTAGTTTGTAACACAGGCAAATGACAATATAAAGACACAGATGTACTTTAAAACACGGGGAAAGCAATTACCCTATATACTCGAGTATAAGCCGACCCGAGTATAAGCCGAGGCACCCATTTTACCATAAAATACTGGGTAAAATGAGTGACTCGAGTATAAGCCGAGGGTGGGAAATGTGTCTCTTCTCCCCTATCCCTTTCCTGTGTCTCTTCCCCCCTCCCTTATCACCCTCCTCAACCCCCCCTCCTCATTCTCAACCCCACTCCTCATCCTCAACCTCCCTCCTCATCCTCAACCTCCCTCCTCATCCTCAACCTTCCTCCTCAACCCCCTCCTCAACCTCCCTCCCCCTCCTCAACCCCCTCCTCAACCTCCCTCCTCATCCTCAAACCCCCTCATCTACCTCCCTCCTCAATCCCCCCATCCTCAATCCCCCTCCTCAACCCCTACATCCTCATCCTCTCTCCTCAACCCCCCATCCTCAACCCCCCTCCTCAACCTCAACCCCCCTCCTCAACCTCAACCTCCCTCCTCATCCTCAACCCCTTCCTCAACCTCCCTCCTCAACCCCCCCATCCTCAACCTCCCTCCTCAACCCCCCCATCCTCAACCTCCTCCTCAACCCCCCCATCCTCATCCTCAACCCCCCTCCTCAACCTCAACCCTCCTCAACCCCCCTCAACCCCAACCCCAGCTCCTCAACCCCCATCCTCAACCCCCCCATCCTCAACCCCCCATTCTCAACCCCCCCATCCTCATCCTCTCTCCTAAACCCCTGTACCTCAACCCCCCCTCCTCAACCCCTCCTCCTCATCCTCAACTGCCCCCATCCTCAACCTCCCTCCTCATCCTCAACCCCCCATCCTCAACCCCCCCATCCTCAACCCCCCAACCTCATCCTCTCTCCTCAACCCCTTATCCTCAACCCCCCTCCTCAACCCCTCCTCCTCATCCTCAACCTCCCTCCTCATCCTCAAACCCCTCCTCAACCTCCCTCCTCATCCTCAACCCCCCATCCTCAACCCCCTCCTCAACCTTCCTCCTCAACCCCCCATCCTCATCCTCAACCTCCCTCTTCAACCTCAACCCCCTCCTCAACCTCAACCCCCCTCAACCCCAACCCACCTCCTCAACCCCCCTCAACCTCCCCCTCAACCTCCCTCAACCCCCCCTCAACCTCCCTCAACCCCCTCCTCCACCTCAACCCCCCTCCTCCACCTAAACCCACATAAATACCTCCCCCCTCTCCCCTCACTTACCTGCTTGTGCTCTGGCCTCCGCTCCTTGACCCGGCGCCGGCGCGCATGTGACGTCACATGCACGCCGGCGCCGTGTAAAGGAGCGGAGGCCGGAGCACAAGCAGGTAAGTGAGGGGGGAGGTATTTAGGGGGGAGGAGGGGGGTTTATGCTGAGGAGGGGGGAGGGAAAGAGACACGGGGGGAGGGAAAGAGACACGGGGGGTAGAGAGACACACGGCGGGGGGTTAGAGACACAAAGACACACGGGGGGTAGAGACACACAGGGGGGTTAGAGACACACGGGGGGTTAGAGACACACGGGGGGGTAGAGACACACGGGGGGTAGAGACACACGGGGGGGTTAGAGAGACACGGGGGGGTTAGAGAGACACGGGAGGGTTAGAGAGACACGGGGGGAGAGTGACTCGAGTATAAGCCGAGAAGGCCTTTTTTTACCTTAAAAAAAGGGCTGAAAAACTCGGCTTATACTCGAGTATATACGGTAAATGCACAACTCCCAAATATAAAATATTGCAATTTTTTTTTCCACATAGCTTGCAATGGTCATGCATATGCCAATATGCAAAATTCCATGCTGCAACATGCTGAAAGCTATTATAGACACACTACCTCATTAAATTGCAACACAACTTCATGCAAATGGCTGACATATTAACCCTTTCACACGCACAGAAGCTCTAAAGTGGACCCTAAAAATACAAAGATCATCTTATATACATTTCACTCATGACGTCTACATTGGGACAACAAATAGTGGCCAGATTACTCTGCCACATGGCACATATCAAGTACCTAGGAAACATTTTACATATTGTTGTCCAGTCCCTCACTTGTGTCCGACTCTCTGTGAACCTATCGACCGCAGCACACCTACTAATGCCTCTGTCTGTGCGCATCCTCAAGGTTTACATGCCAAAGATACAGGAGTGGTTTGCCAGTTCCTTCTCTAGTGGACTGGGATTTGTCTGACCTCTCTGCTATAATCTACCAACCTACAGTGGCCCTACATGGTATACCTCACAGCTTCATTCAGGTACACAAGTCCACTCACCACCACCACTTAGCAATCCAGAGGGGGGGGACCAGGGGAACATACACCACACTAATCTACTCTAACCCATCAGGAAGGGCCGCAAAGGATCAACAGCCATGGATCAACAGCCAACTCACCTCCATCAGGGGTAATCTCCACTACGCCCATCCTGGAAAGTCCCACTCCATTGCTGGCGGCCATGTGCCAAGATGTATACCCATTCCCATTTGGTGACCTCCCCTAAAGTTTTGCTATCAATCAATTCACATGATCACCTGTCATAATGCTATCAGGCCTTCAGGGGAATGTTGATTTTCCACAGAATCACTAATTGAACTTACCATGTGTATTAACCCTTTATTATTATTATATCTGATATATGTTATTATATGATATCTAATTCAATTATTACTATTTTAATTATTATTGTTATGATATGTATTAATCTATTGCATAGTAACTCAGGCTCATTAGTTTACAGTTATAGCAATGTGACACAAATGGGATGTATGTGGATGTCCCAAACCCCAACCATTGACAACACACTGACACAGTGAGAATAGTATAACAAAGCTTTATTTCATATACAAAGCACAATCAGGAATGGACAAGACTGTGCATTAATATCATGGGTGTGGTGTGGGTGGATACCGGAAGGGCAACAGGTTGTGCTTGTGAACAAGGGGCATACCTAAAGGGGGTAATGTCATAGTCTAGAATAAGCACCTACCAGGGTCACATGTGGTCACTACACCACTGCAACCGGAATCTGATGAAAAAAAGGATCATCGGAAATCACTCCATTTAATTGAAGAAACCATTACCATGTGCATATCACTTACAACTTGTCTAGATGTGCTCAATTAAACAGATGAACATAATCATGGATAATGTCAAGCAGATCGAATCCACACACAGTGTGTTGCCAGATATTAAGGAATAATCTGAAATTAATTAGCCGAATATGTGACACAGAAAGAGGGGGTTGAGGAACATGGCTTTATGGTCGTGAGATTGCGCTATTAAGACCTACAGAGGCAATAAGAAGATATTAATCAGAACACTATTTGGATTGACTGCAACGCCTCATCTCAACGGCAATCCACATTTAACATCAATTGCAGAAATATTCAACATAAACATACATGTACAAACTCTGTAGCCAGCCATGTATGTCAACAATAATACAAAATTATATTTACTGTGGAGTGTGGATGAAGAGGATTTAGGGTAGTGGTTCTCAATCCTCTCCTCATGAGCCATCAGACAGGCCATGATATATGGGAAACAATAAATAAGGCAAGTTGTATTCAACAGGTGGTGGAGCCTCGAATTGCTTCACATGTGTATTCACACAGTGTTTCACCCAAATTATGGTCTGTGTGGTGGGCCCTGGGTAGAGGTTTGACAACAACTGACCTGGTGGACATTCACACCTACTTCCTCTTTCAGAGTACTGGACTTACACCTTCTGGAACTACACACTTCCTCCCTCTACCATGGCTAGCAGCTGTCATTGGCGGTACGGGGTGAGATGAGGAGGCTGTAGGCTCTGGCTGCAGTGGTGGTGGAGCCTGTGGAGTCAAAAGCTGGGGTGTAGGCACGTGGGCTTCAGCCAACTGCACCAGCTGCTCCAAGTGATGTGTCTGGGTTTGTCTGTCCCTATGAGCCACTTGCTCGTACCTCTCCATTTGAAGATTATGCCTCCTCATCGCACCATATATTGATTGCTTGGATGCTTTCCGCCTGGCCTGTAGCAATTTCATTTTGATGTGCCAGCTGAGCTGTCAGCTGTTGGCCTCGCCGTTCTCGCGTTTCATCAGCCAAGCGAATGTGCTGATATATGTCCCTCAAGGTGCCTGGTGCAGGCATGTGAGTTCTGTCTCCGGATGATGATGGTGTACTCTGGATGTGCTGTGGTGAGACCAGAGGTGTTGCCCGTTGTGATGGTGTACCCCGTAGGGATAGGGATGTTGCCAGTATGGAATCTGTTGACAATTGAGATGGTACTGGCAATGGAGATGGTGCTGTTGTCACTGGAGATGGTGCTGGCAATGGAGTTGGTAACGGCAATGGAGATGCTGTTGCCCATGGTGGTGGCCCAGTCTGTTGGGACAACAACGGCTGTGACATCAGCAGGTGCGACAAGAGCTGGGGCACCAATGGCTGCAACATCTGCAGGGGCACCAATGACTGCGACAACTGCTGGGACAAATGCTGGGACAACCACTGCTTGGAAAACCACTGCTGTGTCAACATCTGTTGTGGCCCGGTCAGGAGTGGAAGAGGATTGGGGTCCGGCAAACGTATTGCCTGAATGTCACCAGGTGCCTGTTGAGAGTGGTCCCCATGAGCTCAACATCCCTGTAGGTGGTTGGTGGCTCATTGAACCTCCAGTAATTTGGAAGGGCTGGGAATGTGCCAGTGATGGTCATGCTGCTGATGGTCCAGCCTCCTGTGATAGGCTCGGGTCCTTGGCTTCCGCCACCACCACCTGTGTTAGTGATAGTGGTGGCTCTGGTGGGTACTGATATGAGAGGACAATAGTATTTGAGTATTGATTCTCTAAACAATTGTTTGCTGTGTGTTTCCATATCCCTCACCCCATGGTCACTTGTAATTGGCTGCAGTGATTGTTACCCGCAGATAAACAATGAGCTGTATCATGAGCATTGTGGATCATGGCTTATATCAATATGCATATATATAGCTGGTGCGGTGTGCCATCTGCAGTTCATTAGGACACGTGCTCATGTGCATCTGCTGTGCAGTGTGTGAGACTGACCAATCTGTGTCCAATGCTCATCAATGGGTGTTAACCTGCTTATGAGACATGGTCCAGCTTAGACCAGTACATTACACACACATGCAGCCCTTCAGAGTCTGTATCCGAATATGCTGCAGTGTGCACACCAATACATGTACTCTCTTTTGGATGTGAAATCATTGTGGATCTACAGATGCACCTCTTTAACGCTGGGGATAGCTTCAAAGCATTTGGAGTGGATAGGGATAGGGGAAATGATTACAAAATATATACAATAGCAAATTATATTTGTATTGTTTTGTTTTATATTAACTTTAAACAAACAGAAAACATAACAGTAACATAAAGTGAATTGGCAACTGCTATTCAGATTCTGTTTTAACCACAGGTATTGGACAGACATTTTATTGATAACAATTAGGGTGATAATATGATATATTATAATATTTACATGGTTATTGCTGCCCCATATATCTGTAGTCATAACCAAAAACCTTACAGTGCTATTGTATGCCAGTTATGTATGTGTGTGGGGTTCATATTTGTGCATATAAGGGCGTGATGGTGTGTATGATACTCACTTTGCAGGGTTTCCTGATAGCCAGTGTCCGACTGTCCTGGAAGGCCCAATACTGCTGCTGGCTCCAAAGACTCCTTGATAGTCCGCTCCCATCCACAGTATGTGATGTTGAGTGGTGGGCCATCACCAGTCCCACGGGCTTCTCTGGCCTCCGCTGTCATCTTCTTCTTCACCTTCATCCGACAGTAATCATATCAATGTTTAACCGACCGGACATCACTGTTTGCAACCCCTAATGAAGCCACAGCTGCAGTCACCTCACTTCAGGCACGTGCCTTATCGACAGGCCTCACATCCCTACCACCATGGATGATCCTACAGTGTGCTTGGACTTCCCTGAGGAGGGTTTCTGTCTCCTCTTCACTATAATCGTGGGCCCGCTGCTTTGGCACAACCTGTTGCCCTGCCAATTGTGCCTGGGGTTCCTAGCCTGCCTGTTCTTTCCCTGGGGCTGGCCCCTCATCCACACTACCCCCCCCCCCCCTCCCCCGGGATCAGGCCCCTGACCCTCTGCTCCTACACCTTGTGTGCCTACATCTGGGGGCACATTCCTTCTCCCCCTCCTGCTCTCTTCCACCTGTACCTCCCCTCCCTGACCTGCTGCCTCCTCTCCCTCGCTCCATACCTCTATCTCTCCACACTCTCTATCTCTCTCTCTAGCACTCTCTATCTCTCTCTCTAACACTCTCTATATCTCAGACTGGCACTCACTCGCTCTCTCTAAAACTCTCTATTTCTCTCTCTGGCACTCTCACTCGCTCTTTCTATCTCTATGTAACACTCTCTATCTCTCTCTGACACTCTCTATATCTCTCTCTTTATCGCTCTCAAAAACCCACCAACTCCTAGACCTGTGTGTTGACTTTTTCATCTACAGCACAGTCAAAGAATTACAGTTTTCGCAATCTTTTAAACCGGTTCCCACAGCGTTGATTGGCGTCCTCCACTTCCTATTGTTTAATTGACCTGGGCCAGGATTGCAACTTACTGCCTTGACTGATTTTGGCACGCTTTATCGGATCGAATACCGGGAGTGTTACTGGTGAAAACAGGCTTTAGAGGCTTGAGGCTTCGGCTCGTAACTCGCACCCTTGCACAATTTAATAGCATAGCAATCGGAGACGAAAGGCGGCCCGCAACACACCCGCAGACTTTCAGCAATCTGTGATCGAGTTACGGGCTTGGAATTGAATGTGGCTCTAAAGATTTAAGTCTGGGCTTTGAAAGGGCCATTTTTCAGGTTCTTAGTTTTAAACCACTCCCATGTATCTTTGGTTGTGTGTTTAGGGTCATTGTTCTGCTAAATGGAGAATCACCATACAGTCTCTAGTTTGTTGTAGACTGAAACCCTGTATTTGGCTACATTTGTCTAGACTTCAACCCTGACAGTTCCCAAAGAATCCTCACATGATGCTACCACCATGCTTCTCTGTAGAGATGGTGCTTCTATGGTGAAGAGAAGTACTACATTTGTGCCGCACATAGAGTTTTGTATAAACGTCAACATTTTAAATTATGTTCCATCAAACCGGAAAATCTTTTTTTTCCATAAAGTCTTTTAAACATAAAGCTGGGTTATAGTTCCTTCACTTACTACGCTATCATCACCATTTTCCCCTCCCACTCCTCTACTACACATCTCTCGCTTCCTCTTTCTTTCTCTCCTCTCTCTCTCCCTCTCTTCTTTCCTCTGCTCCATCTGCTTTAACTCTGGCTCCTGAAATATCACAAGGTTTAGGTTCATCAGAAGGAATCACTTATACATATCCCCAAAAGTGCACTCAATCTCCAAATTACATTTATCATCTAAATTAACAGCAGAAATTGATGCATTCTTCATTACAGAAATACCAGTCCACTGATGTTTCGTTCTAGAAAACATATCCTTTCTATCTGAAATATTAATGCACATTGACAGTAAATTTGGTGGTGATGCACAAAAAGTTTCTACTAAATTTTAGAGTACATACTTATCGGATATGGACTAACTTTTTAAAGATGTAAATTAAATCACCCCAGGACAAACTACCACCCAGCCCTTTACTATAAGGTTACAAAGATCTCCCCTCATTACTACTGCATCTCTATTTTAAAGGACCACTGCAGTTTATTTACAGGTAAAACTCATATGTTTGTGTGCTCGGTATAAGCTACTGAAAACTGTATGCAGTTTAAAATAAATAAATGTTAACATTTTTTTAGCCTTTAAATTGTCAGTTTTCCCCTCAAACAGACTTAAGTATCTCCTCATACATGTGTCTTTCAGGGGCGTGGCCAGCTCTGCCTGTGTGCTAGACTATCATTGAGCTCTGGAAGCAGGCTGGGCTTATATCACTGGCCCTGCCACATGACATAATCAGCTCTGGACCGACTACCTACACAGTGGTAACAACTCTATTGTAACATGTTTGCAACTGCCCCAGTGACAGGGCATGAGCCATCAAAGTCCAGTCCCCTTTACCGAGCATGCTCAGACTGAAGCAGAACCTAGACTGGTCAGTCTTTATTTTTAGTCCACCACACAGGAAGTGCTAGCCACATCCCCTTATGACACTAGCAGGAGGAGATATACAGCTTTGCTTGAGGGGAAAAAACACAGTTTAAAAGATAAGAAAATATATTAGCTTCTATTTATTTTGAAATACATACTGGTATAGCCTATGGCCAGCAAGCAAACATTTAAGAGCCTTACTTGTAAATGCAATACGGTGGTCCTTTAATCAGCCTTCCACGTATCCACCCACCCCCACTCCAAATACACATCAAACTCACCCTCTATGTTTGCCCATGATTTGCATCTCTCACCTCTTATTATTACCTCCTCAGTCTCACTATATCTCACTATGTGAAATTTCTGACCTCACTTCATTGCACTTTCCCCTAGCGTTCAGTCATTCACACAGTTTCTAAAAGCATTCTTTCTCCCCATAACATTTATCCATCAAGCAGTCCTCACACCTCATGTCTACACCACCCCATTACCACCCTATTACCTCTTGTCAGATGTTATCCATTGGTATATTGTACACTAAAGAATATTTTGGCGGCTCTACAAATAAAATATGATAATAATAATAATCACATATATAGTTGTGAGCAATACGGATTGTTGCTAACGCTTGCGAGTTCCTTGCACTGCTCATCCCTATGACCGTGTACGTCTTGAGCACCAAAGTTACTTACTGCGCTGGTGGAGATGAACACCATAGGCTCTCATCCCTACAACCCGCGGAACTACACATCAACAGAAATCTCAGTTACACCATTCACAATGCGAGACCCGTAGCAGTTTGAAAAAAACAAACAAAAATTATGGCCCGTAGCACTTTGCATAACGGAAAGCAGGATTTAAAAAATAAAAAATACGACCAGCGGAACATAGAAAAAAAAAATACTAGGTCCAAAAAATTACGAACTTACCATTCTAAAATGGCGATTTACACAACTAAACAAACGCTTTGCCCTTTGTTAGCTCTTCAGGATATTGATTGCTGCATTAATTTATTATAAAAAGGTAAAGTAAATTAATTTATTATTTAATTACGGTAATTAATGAATTATTAATAAAATATATATACAGCATATATATACAAAAAAAAGAGCAGGGGAGAGGCTCACAATGAGCGCCAAAGGCGCTCAGCATGGGCTCACAATGAGTGGCAAGGGTGCTCAGAGGAGCAAAAGTACACGAGGGGAGAGGCTAGCAATGAGCACTGAAGGTACTCAGAGGACAAAAAGCCTTACATTGTGTGGCAAACAGCATTACCTTCCTAACAATTTTATGACCGTCATTTTTTGACAGGCAATTCGCTGGTAATAATAATAATAATATGCTATACTGAGAATAGGTTTCTTAGAGTAAAGCCCTCTCCACATGACAACCCAACTGAAAGTGGCTTGAAATCCGTTCTTCACACATTTTGATAAAAAGTAAAGGATAAATGTAGTAATACATTTAAAATATACTCTTTTGAAGTTCTACATTTGATAATATGCAACATGTTTTTAGAATGTAAAAGAATATAGACAAATATATTTAAAAAATCTAAACATATATGTTTTCCTCATTTTATAAGGAATTAGGCTGCTGTGTAATCTATCATTTTGGATCAAGCTGATGATCTTTCTGAGCTGGGGGAGACTTTCAATTCACAGATAACTTCTATTTGCTCATTGGAAATGTATCTAAAACTGCCAGAGTTTTCAACAGGACTAATGGAAAGAACATACTCAACCTGATAATCTATCAGACATGATCAGTTCAGAAAAGCAAATGCATCCCTACAGTTAATGTATGCTTATTTTTTAATTATTTACTTCCTAAAACATTTTCCTCATTATCAAGGTCAGATACTCAGTGATCATTTAAGTCTTCCATCTGTCAGACTCTTGATTGGTATGTGTCAAGGCTATAAAACTGAGTTACTCAGCTCAGATTTGATGCAAAGAGAATACAGACATCACTTTAAAACTCCAATGGACAAACAATTTTTTTTAATAAATGTCTAAAATTTACTAATTTGTGTGCATACTGTACAAATATTTGCATTTCATGGTCTCTTAGTTTAGTTCACCCATCTATTAAGTGTGCTAGCTATATACAGAACCTTATAGTAGTATAATATTAAGTGCCTGAACCAGTGGTAAATTACCAATCAACCCAGCAAATGGTAGGTTATTAAATAAATCTTATTATGATGTGAATGGAAAGGTAGTCTGTAATCTGGAACGCAACACAAATATACTGTATATGAGTAGTGTAAGAAAAAAGCTTATAGGAGAGATTTAATAAGATGGGAAACAATGTTTTTGTGGGATTTCTAGGTTTTATTTAGTCACCTATTAAATACGGTGGCTGTGAAGCAGCTGTGATATACCACAAACAGCATCACGTCTCTTCACAGTCTTCACAGAGATTACTAAGCTTTGTTTCCTAGGACCTTCTTATCATGTATTCACACTATTGTATGTGAAACATCTAGATTTACTGTCGCAAGTCACCACACAAGCAACTATCCCAATTCTACGTTTAGAAGACGGCAAAGTGAACGTTCCTACAATTAAAACTGATTTAAATGTGCGTATTCATTACAATTTGTGCTCACATGTTTTTAATTTTTGCATTTTATGTTCATTCGCTGGTCCATTTCTATTTGAATTGAATGTACCTTGTGGATTTTAGTACAACAATGTACAATGTTGTTTAGAAGTTGAATATTAACATCCTTAACTAAATATAATGGTTTGGTACAGTTAGCCTTAATAAATTCAACAGAGAGAATTTTTTGTTTGCCTAAAAGAAACAAAATACATATTATTAAGTAGGTTCACAAGTTAAATGTAAATTGTATTTCAAAAGGTACATTTATATTTTGTCCTTTAACACTTTTGAATTCTCCCAGCTAAATAATTCAAAGAGGCAAAGTGTTTATATAGAATTTTTCATAAGCCAACAAACTCCTAAATTAAAAAATAAATTCTGTGCAGTTGCTAGAGCAAGGTAAGAAAGTTGATAGGTTTGTGCCAACTTCTTTATAATAAAATGATCTTTGTAAATACTTTGAATATATATATATATATATTTATTTATTTATACTATATATATATATATATATATATATATATATATATATATATATATATATAATGTAACTCTATCCGCCCAGATTTTCTTCGATTCCTACTCCCTTGCATCTGTTCACCTCCATTCTTAGTAAATATTCCTCAAAATTAGCAGATGATATAAAGCACTCCTAAGTGTAAAGAAAGGTATTATAGAAGGCTATCACTACATAAATAGGAAAAAAGTGACACATAACTTTATGTAAAGTGTGGCCAGTTACCCAAATGACTTAGTCATAATTTTCTTTTGCTAAAGGACACACTGTTTTGATTTGGTCTTAGTAAAGACTTTGATGGAAATGTGATTCATTCCTCAATTCCCATAGACTTTAAAATACTGAAATCTGCCTGAAGAAGTTAGTTCTTTTACTTTTTTATGTTTTCCTTTGGGGATGTTTGTTGTCATTACTGTATTTCAGTGTCAGACTGTGAAATAAAGTTCATCTCTTGAGAGCAAGTGCTGATGAGCAGGAATCAGTACTACATCTGAGCACCCACCCTGCAGCTATGACTTAAAGCCAATAGCAATTGTACACAAAAACTGCCATACATGTAAGACAAGACTTCTAGGAAAATATGGATTTGCAGAAAATATTAAGTCTAACTTATCAGGTCTTGGTCAGATAAATAGTACTATATGTTTATAATGCTGTGATTTACTTCTGAAAAGTAAAGAGTTTTTTTTTGCAGTGTGCACTGATATTAGCATAGGTGGGGGAGGCGAGTGGTTTTGCCTGTGTTAACTTACTTATAAGAATGTGACTTGTGTGGGTCTGTTTACAACTGGGATTTACCTTTGAAAAGTAAAGTATTGATTTGTTTTCTCAATTTATTTTTTTGTAATTAGTAATCATGAGTAAGTCCAATAGCAACCACACTCAGTGTACATCCTGCCACATGTATGCACTGCTGGAACAGCTGATTCAGGGTCCATACCTCTGTGGCAGGTGTGAGCATGTTGCCTCTCTTGACACTCAAATTGGGGAACTAAAGAGAAGATCTGCAGCACTTAGTGATATTGCTCCACTGGAAAGTAAGTTGGTGCTCACTGAGCACAGTTTAGCTGGACCTAGCATGGAGGATGGAGATGGGGCAAGTGAGGATGTCCAGGGAGATAGCTGGGTTACAGTTAGAATGGGAATCTGAGGGAAAAGGAGGAGGGAGGCCAATTCTGAGTTGGCAAGCATAAACAGATTTGCCAGATTGAGTTTAACTGTTGGGGATGTCCATTCAGGAATGGCAATGCCAGATCGAGCTATTCCCTCTAACAGTCGGGAGATCAGTTATACTGGAGGAGTTGCAGGGCAGAATAGGCAGAGCAAAAGTCAAGTTTTGGCAGTAGGCTGGGTGATTTGTCACCCTTATCCCATCAATCAAACAGTTTGCTGTCTCCCGGGTGCTCGGGTTCGGCATGTTGTGGATCGAATAGATAAATTATTGGGAGGGTCTTGAAATGAACCGGCGAACTTGGTACATATTGGTACCAATTATAAGGAAGTAGAAGATGGAGTGCAGTAAAGAATGATTTTATAGAACTACGAAAAAAGCTTAAGGCAAGAAACTCCAAGGTAGTATATTCTGAGATGCTACCAATGACACATGCTAGTCCAGGAAGACAGAAGGAGCTTAGGGAGGTTAATGCATAGCTAAAAATGTGGTGCACTAATGAGGGGTTTGGGTTATTAGAGAACTGGGCTGACTTCTCACTTGGGTATAATCTCTATAACAGTGATGGATTGCACCTTAATGATGAGGGAGCTTGTATGCTAGGGAAAAGGATGGTAGAAAGGCTGATGGTTAGTTTTAAACTAGTAGGTTGGGGAGGGACTAGATAGAAGTATTAGGGTAGAAAGTGTAGAGGGGGTAAGGAATAAATTAACTAGTGGTGGGCTGGAGAAGGGGGAGCTTTAGAATAGTCAATAGGGAGGTATTGGTAAGTAACTCAAATACAGTGGCAAGCACTTCAAAACTACAGACTCATAACAACATAAATAATATGCTTGCTAATGCCAGAAACTTGCCAGGGAAAATGGATGAGCTGGAATTATTAGCAGTAAATGAGAAATGGGACTTATGATGGGATGATTGTCATGACTAGACTGTTAATCTGGATAGTTATAACCTATTTTGGAAAGATTGTGGCAATGGTAAAAAAGGAGGAGGGATTTGTCTGTATGTTAAGCCTTAATTTAAGCCTATAGTCAGAGAAGATATTTATGCTGGAACTAGCGGTAATGTTGAATGTTTGGGGGTATAGTTAAATAGCAGCAAATCCAAAACTAATATTGATAGGAGTATGGTATAACCTACCAAATATAATTGAAAGTGAGGAAATACCATTATTGTTACAGATTAGAAATGCAGCTGAGCATGGGCAAGTTCTAATAATGGGAGATTTTTACTACCCTGAAATAAACTGAATGAATGAGACCAGTAGTTCAGAGAAGGGGAGCAGGTTCTTGCGTACAACCAGAGATCATTATATGGCCCAGGTTTTACAAGAACCTACTATAAATGAGGCTATCTTGGATTTAGTTATCACATGTTGAAATAGCGGAAACATCACAACACAGTCTCATTTGAGATTGAATTAATAAAACAAAGCTATAAGGGGCCAACAAAAACTCTGATTTTAACAGTCTAAGGGCAGCATTACAATGTATAGACTGGAACAAAGAACTGACCATTAAAATACTGAATATAAATGGATAACATTCAAAGCCTTACTAAATGTACTTCTCACCATATACCATGTGGGAAAAAAGTAAATGGAGTAAATCACATCTGATGTGGCTTAACTATGATTTAAAGATCAAATTACAAAGTAAAAAAACAGGTATTTAAATTATGAGGGGACAGAGACTGTTTTATGTGAGTACAAGGAAATCAACAAGGCTTGCAAAAGGGCTATTAAAATGGCTAAAATAGAAAATGAAAATTTAGTGGCAAAGGAGAGTAACCCTAACATTTTTTATATATATTAATGGGAAGAAGGCCAGGAAGGAAGCTATATGAACATTACAATGTGAAACAGCCCATCTGATAAATAGTTACCAGGAAAAGGCAGATGAGCTAAATAAGTTTGTTTCCACTATATATATAAGGAAGGTACCAGTGGTTGGGACACTGCAACATGATGGGGCTACACTACCTTCACCAAATAATTGGTTAATGCAGGAAGAAATCCAGAAGAGGTATACATAAATAAATGTTAATAAAGCCCCAGATCCTGATGGAATACATTCAAGGCTCTGTAATAGCCAAACCATTATATCTAATTTTTCAAGACTTGCTCACTACAGCGTCGCTGCCAGATGACTGGAGAAAGGCAGAGGTGATACCTATATTTAAGAAGGGAGCAAGAGCAGATCCAGGGAATTATAGACCAGTGAGCCTCACTCCTATAGTGGGAAAGCTTTTAGAAGGGTTAATACGGGATAGTATACAAGAATATGTCTATTTGCACAACATTATAAGTAGGAGGTAACATGGATTTATGAGGGATAGGTCATGTCAAGCAAATCTAATTAGTTTATATGAGGAGGTTATTAGGAACGTCCATCAAGGCAACTCAGTGGATATAGTCTTTTGGATTTTGCAAAGGCTTTTGATACAGTACCACAGGTGAGACTATTGTGCAAACTAAGGCATACATGAATTGCAGTAAATATCTGCTCATGGATCGAGAGCTGGCTAAAAGACAGGAAGCAAATGGTTGTTGTAAATGGAACATACTCGAATTGGACTAATGTGGTAAGTGGGGTTCCTCAGGGTTTAGTATTAGGTCCTCTCCTTTTTAGCATATTTATTAATAATTTAGAAGTAGGACTGGAATGTATTGTCTCCATTTTTGCTGATAACACTAAGTTGTGCAAGGTGATTAAATCAGAAAATTATGTATTTTCCCTTCAAATTAATCTTCATAAATTTGAGAAATGGGCGACTCAATGGCAGATGAAATTATAAATATAAATAAATGTAAAGTTATGCATTGGGAAGGACAACTTGCCATGCAATTTATAATCTTAATGGAGCAAATCTAGGGGTATCAGATATCGAAAGGGATTTGGAAGAGCTTGTAGACAACCACCTATGTAATAGTGCTCAATGCCAAGCAGCATCTGCAAAGGCCAGAAATATTAGCATATATTCAGAAGGGTATAGAAGCAAGGGAAGCAAATATAATTCTACCTCTATACAAATCCCTAGTACACCCTCATTTGGAATATGGCATACAATTTTTGGCACCATTTCAAAACAAAAAGACAGATAAGGGCTACAAAACTAATAAGGGGAATGGAGGGGCAAAGCTATGAAGAAAACTAACCAAATTAAACTTATTTTTCCTATAAAAAATGCATCTAAGAGGGGATATGATTACTTTCTATAAATATATCAAGGGTCAATATAAGGCATTGTCAAGTGAATATTTTGTGCGAAGAGATTTTTAACTAACAAGAGAACATCTACCCTAAAGAAAAAGGTTCTTCACAGTAAGGGTGGTTAAACTGTGGTATTCTGTACCAAAGGAGGTGGTGACATCAGATTTGATAGATAACTTTAATAATGGGTTGGATATATTTTTGAATAAAAAGTGTATTCACGGTTATCCTGGAAGGAAGCTGATTGCCAGTATATTTATGGGGTCAGGAAGGAATTACATTTTTTCCCTTTTAGGACAATTGCCAATTTTTCAATGTTTTTTTTTCTGTTTTGCTTCCTCTGGATCAATTATCAATTAGCAGGTAAACCACATATTGCAAAGGTTTAGAGGAGATCTAAAAAGATTGAACTTGATGGACTAAAAGTATTTATTTTTAACCTCAGTTACTTTGTAACTATAAATGTATTAGCGTAAAAAAGAATTTTTACATGCATTATTTTTTAACAAAAGCTCCTAGTCTGGGTCTTAAGTCACCCCTACAAGGGCAGTTATTTATTCTCATTTCATAGATATTTTCTGGACTGCTAAAGAGCTGAGCTCTTTTTAATTTGCTGAGTTTTAAATCTCAAATGTTTATTAATTAACTTATTTATGAATTATTGTTTTTATTATTTATAAATAATATTCAAATTAAATTTATCATTGCAGAGCAACTTTTAAAAAATTGAATGTACCACTTAAAGCGTTAAAGTGGTACAAATTACATTAATGATTGCAGTGTATATTGTTAAAAGTACATAACACTAATTGTACCCATGGCAATACGAATGCATAGGTAAATAGAATATCTGACTAGGACTGCAATCCTACATGTATCTCTCTGGATCATAATACAACATACAAGAAATATTTTTTAGCAATATGAAGGATCTGAAGGTCTAAATTTAAAAAAAGAGTTAAAGGTTTACACAGAACTTGCTTGCTCGTCCCCTGCACTGTAAGCTTTATATGGCACAAAGTGAAATGGCCCTCTAGTAAAACTGCAGATAATTTCTTTGTTGTGGAAAAGATAGGCCTCCATGCTAATCCCCAATATTGCAGTGTACACCATGTTTAAGGCCAAAGTAAATCCTGCTGACTATGTTAATCACCCGTCATAGAGACTGCGGCTTGACAAAGACGAAAAGCAAGGCACAAGCCTCCATTGATTTATGCACTGCTGAAAAATTTCTAGTTACTCCATTAAAGTTTTACACCAAAACTCTACGCTAATAAGACTTCACTCGCAAACCAGAACAGTGCCGTAACTGCAAAAAACTAAAATAAATATTACGTCTTCCAAAGACCACTCGCAAATGGTTTTAAAACCATTGAGGAGTGCCGCAGCAGCAGTTAAAGTGACAAAAAAACAAGTATAAATGATGACATTTCAACATTATTTGACAGTCCAATATCAACATATGTGTGATTAAAAAATATGATATTGTATTATTATCTATGTTTCATTATACAACATCAAGGGTAACACACAACCCAGTACACAAGGGGATGATACATGTCATGAGACCACATGTCTAGGAACAAATGCTCTAATGCATTGTTTATATTATGTGTGTGTGTGTGTATATATATATATATATATATATACCGTATTGGTCCGAATATAAGCCGCACCCGCATATAAGCCGCATCAGTAAAATTCAAGGGGAAAAAATAGAAAAAAAATAGTACTCAAATATAAGCCGCACCCTTAAAATTGGAGAGAAAAGGACTCTCTCCAAGTGATCAGCCATTGCAAGAAACAGGCTTTCTAATTAGTACTGTAGCTTTTTTTTGCAGGTTACAGGCGTTACAGAATGTTAGAATCACCAAAACCGTAAATCGCTATCCAATTACTACAATACCGCAGTCTCAAGCACGGAAATCGGCAACCTTAACTCCCAATCGCGCAAATCGTCATAATTTTAAGTTCGCAAATAGAAGTTGCACACGTAAATCGCAAGCTCGCAAATCGGCAGTGATTTTTTTTTACGGTCGCGAATATAAGCCGCACCCGTAACTCGCAAACTCAAAAATTGGAAAAAAGGTGCGGCTTATATTCGGACCAATACGGTATATATATATATATATATATATATATATATATATACTACTGTACGGTGGAGGGCTTCTATGATTACAAATGATTGTTGTTGGGAACTACCTATTCATAAAGTCCACAACACAAGCTGAGATCCCGCTCCATGCTGATGATAGCCAGTAAGCTTGAAACAGCTGTACATGGATAGGATACTCAGCTTGTGTTTAATCCAACCATAGCTTTGCATTAAAGCTGTGTAATACAGCATGCATAAGCTTACAGGAAGCCATGTTTGATAACGGCTATGGATTGAAGAGCAAGGCATTTGTGGGCACATTTGCATGGGGCTCAGCCTCCCAGAATTTTTCTCGGAATTATGAGCTGGAAGCAGGTTTTTTTACTTGTTTTAGATATTCAAATGTACTATATATATATATATATATATATATATATATATATATATACACACACGTACATAAAAGTTATGGCACTTGTTCTCATGACGTTTTTATATCATTTCCTAGAGACATTTCTCATTCATAAGGCTTGGTTTGGTTACTCTGTACACTGAAATCTTTTGTGGACAAGGCTTTGAGTTACTTGTGTGGGCAGAGTGCAGTAATGTATGGGGTACTAAAGATTAACATAGACATGTAACGTAGGGGAAAAAAGCATCCGCAGGTGATTTAAGGCTATATTGCAATTTTCGCCACCCGATTAGCATTGGGGCCATATTTTGGAAGCTATGTCCTTTTAACTAATGAACAGTTTTGTTTAAAAGTTTCTATGTTCCTGTAATTTCCAGCTCATTGACATTCTCAGTTGGCCAGCACTCAGAACACTTTGAAGACTAAAAAGCAAACATTGATTTTGTGAGTAACCTATCAAGAACCAAACTAAGAGATTTTTTTTCATAAAACTTACCTTAGTTAACACTGGGAAATATATATTATTTAACCTTAATATCTCCTTATATAGTTGCCAGGTGGTCTTCAGAAACAAATGGACACACTATATTGCAAAATAGTTTGTGCAATGAACGTGGGGCAAATGAATATAATGCACTATATTTGACTATAAAATACTATAGTGCACTATGTATTAGAAGAGAAGAGAGAGAATAGCAGGGAAAACCGGGCAAAGGAAGAGAGAAGGTGGAAATGAGGAGAGGGACGCAAGAGGGAGAGAGAGGAGAGAAAGGGATATAGAAGAGGGCAAAGCACAGAAAACAAAACCTTTCTCAACTAAAGCATATAATATCTAATTTACTAATTTATTTTATCTTTGTTTTATCTAACAACATTTAAATACTGCTCATGAATATATATCTATTTTTTTATATTAATACTTATTCAGATCTCTGAACTATAATGATTCTAGTACCAGTTTAAAATCTGTCTTTTTACAGTTTGGTCCTTATAAAGCATTGCTATGAAAAACAAATTTGAACTACATAATATCGCATCTAAAAATTTAGTAGCTTTAATGTAAATGTTAAAACAAGAAATTAGAAGACACCCATGTCAGAATGGACAACCTTTAATATCTTGCCCTTTAGGGAAAATTTCCCAGCCAGGGTGCTGTCCCTCTAACTCATCTTGTGCCATTACAAATGAAAAGGTTCCTGTATCATCAGACTGGCAGTTCCCATAATAACAGACCAGATCCAAAATGTCAGGCACATATTCTCTGCAAGGGAGAGAGCGCAAACTCTGAACAAACATTTCATATATTTCAGCTGCAGTACTTAATTAGTGATGTTCTACTGATTTCATAGACACCTTGAACTAGGGCACCAAGGCCGGATTACCTTATAATCTTTACAGAGACCCAAAATCAGAGATGGTCTACTGATCTTCCCAGACACAGTTAACAAGGGATCCACATCTAAATCAGGTCCAAATGAACACTTATTGCATATATTCCTGATTTATTATTTACAGCACAACGTTTGATAGCCTCCCAGAAAGGTGGTTCAGTAAAAAACAGATAATAATGGTGACTATTTTGTAAGTGTAATATTTGAGTGAAGTTACCTGAATCATAAATGTGAAATTATTGTACTTTGAAATACTGTATGCTATGATTCTGTCTAAAAAGAATAATAATATTAAAGGGTCACTGTGCGGGTCATAAAATAGAACTTCATGTTTTTAATAGCCTTTTATAATTAAATAAATATTTGAAGAAAATACATTTTGTGTAGCTTTTAAAACTTACATTTGAACTCTACTACTTCACAGAGTAGCATAGTTGCTTCTCTCCACCCCTCTGTTGATGTTCAGGGGGTGGGAGAGGATCTGGTCAGGAGGCAATGCTGAAAGTTTGACTAGGTCAATCTAGGTTTGCCTGCAGTGACCACTGCAGGGAGAAAGATACATAAAGACTCATATTAGGAGAATATCTAAATGCCATACAGAGCAGCAGAGACCTTTAAAGTCATATATAGCCAACAAGAGTACATACTACAATCTTACCCTTTTCCCAATACTTAAAGGGCCAGTTAATTCAGCACAACTTGGAGCACACCACTTTAATGTACTCCTGAAAATATGTTGAAATACTTTAAACATTTTTGAAATAGGTGACTTTTCGCCGGACATAATCATAAATGAACTCTGAATTTGGCAATTCCCCCAGGCAGACTGAAAGCAAAAGCACTGTGCAGAGAGCAGAGCATAAAAAGGGTTAGCCCTTCCCAAATTCATCTGTGCATGGAAATGACTGCTGTGGAAACTCCTAAATATGGTACTTGTGGGTTAACTGATGGTTGATTATATGCCTGAAAGCAGAGAGAAACCATTAATCTTTCTGTTCACGGAGCTTGCAGCGGCCGTTGTCAGCAGATGCTGTTAATCATAGAACAGTCAAGAGAGTGTCTGTAAACAGATGTAAGACTGCAATTTTAGCTGTTATTAGCATAATTTAAAAAAAGCAATAGATAATTTTAACATAGAATCATGCTCTTTCACACCATGAAGAGTACTTATAGTAAGGAAAATAGCCCTTTAATTAACACGTAAATCAGCCTCAACTTGATTTACACAGGTTACCATCTTTATTTTGTATGTAGACATACTGTATGTATAACCAGGACACACACCACAGATCCACTCAATATGTCAATGAAATTACCAATACAATCTGCAAAACACAGACTGCAAAAGCCAGTCCCTGTGCCTGCACCCCAGGGCTCACACACTTGGCAACCTCAGTACTCTGCACATTCAGAAAGCAGCTGCTGAGGAAACTTTTCCCCGAGCAGTTTGCATTTCTTCCAGCTGACACTTACTGAGAAGTTCCAGTTAATGTAACAAATGATGGATGAACATATCAAAATATAAGGGTGACTTATCTCTTACATTCATCCTGCTGCTATAGTGTGAGTGATCTTTGAGTCATAGGGTGGAAAGCTACAACATGTATAACTTCCTTCCCTTATTGTACATAGAGAATTGCTGGAAACTCATTATAAATCAAACTAAGGCTGATTATGTGACAGAATTCATAAATACAATCCAAGTTATTTGCAACCGCGCAGGACTCAGCAACCTGTGGTTCAGCAAAGATTAACCTGACAATCCCAATGTGATGGCTGTCCTAAAAAGTTTCCCTTTTGCAAATTACATTAGTGAATTAAAACTGTGCCAGATTGTCATGTCTTCTATGCTACACATAACTCAAATTATCCTGTTTGAAAATGCAGATCTCTTGAAGCAGTACAAAGGCAAAATTAATAAGTTGCATACATGTATTTTGAATTCCCTGAGCAAGCTCTCTTTATTTTTAAGTTTGACAGTGCCATTAAATAAGTCTAAGTACAATGTGCAATTTATTAGATAATTAAATAGCATTTGTGTCACCAATTATGTTAATGGACCACTGTACTGCATTTCGTAAAACTCATATGTTTATCTACTGGGCGAAGACTATTAAAAGAAGTATACATTTTAAAGTAAATAAAAGTTAAAAAAATGTTGTAGCTTTTAAACTGACAGTTTTCCCCTTAAACAGTGTTGTGTATTTCCTCCTACATGTGCATGAAAAGCTATGTGTGCTGGACTATCATAGAGCTTTGAAGCAGACTGGGCTGATGTCACTGGCCCTGCTCTATGACATCAATAGCTCTGCCCCCACTGCCTACGCAGAGATAACAGCTCTATTGCAAAATGTTTGCAGCTGTCCGTAGGGCTAGACCAGTGACAGTGCATGAGCAATCAAAGCCCACCCCCCTTCACTGAGCATGATCAGTCTGAAGATAAACCTAGACTGGCCAGACTTTACTTTTAGTCCAGCACACTGCAAGAGATGGCCATACCTCCTGAGGAACAACTAGGAGGTTATATGCAGCTCTGCTTGAGGGAAAAACTGACAGTGTAAACGCTAAGAAAATGTTAACTTTTATTGATTTTAAACTACATACTGTTTTTAATAGTCTATGCACAGCAAACAAACATATGAGCTTTACTTGTAAATGCTCCACTGTAGTACTTTAATTTGTATATTTTCAGTTAATGTTCTTTCTTGTAAGGAGGCCCTTAGCTGTTCTGTTGCTAATAATATGTGAGTATCAAAGAAGGTTTTGTCAGAGATATGGTCTTGACTCAGTAAGGTGAGAGATACCTTCCTTGAAATAGTGAGCAAGTAGACACAATTACCAGACTAAATAATACAATGGTTTACGAAAGAGTGATCCACACCATTAACAACATGTACCAATCCTCTCTAGAAATCTGGGGAAACTGGATACATTTAACCTATGAGATCTCTTTAACTTAAAAATTAACTAATACTCACCTCTCACATAAACATCTTCCAAAAACTAGCCTACCTCGGGCTCCGGTGTGGACCTCGATCCTAATAACAACCTTTCGACTACAATTCCAACAACAGGTAAAAAGCATTGAATAACTCAGAGGAAAAGTGTCTTTGCTATTGTTTATGTATATTTGGATTTTATTGAAAAAGTTAAAGGGATTTTGAGAAGTCATGATGTTGTTTGTATTACACAATTAATTAAGAAACCAATACTGTTAATAATACATAAATATACTCTTTGACCTAAATATCAGATTTGCTATATATAATACATAAACTTACTCTTTGCCCTGTGTGTCAAAATTGCTATATCTAAATGAAACAGACTATTGTGGCAATAAAAATATTTGAAAATAAATAGTGAGCCAGTAGCATGGCATATTATTTGGAGAGGCCTATATTACTGGAAAATCTCCCACTTTAGGGAAGTTTAGCCAATAACTAAAGTAGACAGGTAGGTAGCACTAAAGGCATACAATGCAGAGCACTTTAGGCTCCCAAATACAAAAGAAATGGGGCTCAAAAAGGTTGACAACTAAAGCCCATGTAAGAAAAAGAAAAATAGAATCATTTGACCTGGATTCGATTTCAGTCAGGGAACCAAGAGGTCAAACCATCGTGAAGCCATGCAAGGTTGAGCCTGGTCAGTACTTGGATGGAAGAAAACCTAGGAATACCAGGAGCTGTGTCCCACTGGAGAAGGAACTGGCACCCCACTCCAGAATCAGTTGGTGTGTTGTGGTCCATGAGGTCACAGAGTCGGACACGACTGAGCGACACACAAGAACTAGAATGGTTCATCTAGTCAGCCCATTATATCTACCTAGAAGTTTTGAGTCATTATCAACAGGGTGGTGGTATGCTTGCAAACAACTGAATACTCACCAGTGCTTAATATGGCTTGCATTACTACAGTGTCTTGCAAAAGTATTCACCCCTTGGCAATTTTCATGTTTTGTTGCCTCACAACCTGAAATTAACATGGATCGTTTGAGGATTTGCATCATTTAATTTACTGAACATGCCCACAAGTTTGAAGATGTGAACAAATAGGACAGAAAAAGTCAATGTGCATGACTATTCACCCCCCTAAAGTCAATACTTTGTAGAGCCACCTTTTGCAGCAATCACAGCTCCAAGTCCCTTTGGATAAGTCTCTATGAGCTTGCCACATCTTACCACTGGGATTTTTGCCCATTCCTCCTTGCAAAACTGCTCCAGCTCCTTCAAGTTGGAAGGTTTGCGCTTGAGAACAGCAATCTTTAAGTCTGACCACAGATTTTCTATTAGATTGAGGTCTGGGCATTGACTAGGCCATTCCAACACATTTACATGTTTCCCCTTAAACCACTCAAGTGTTGCTTTAGCAGTGTGTTTGTGGTCATTTTCCTGCTGGAAGGTGAACCTCCGTCCTAGCCTCAAATCACGCACAGAGTGGCACAGGTTTTGCTCAAGTATATCCCTGTATTTAGCACCATCCATCTTTCCCTCAACTCTGACCAGTTTCCCAGTCCCGGCTGCTGAAAAATATCATGGATGGTGTTCTGTGGGTGATGTGTTGGGTTTGCGCCAGACATAGCATTTACTTTGATGGCCAAAAAGTTCAATTTTAGTCTCATCAGACCAGAGCACCTTCCTCCATCCATTTTGGGAGTCTCCCACATGCCTTTTTGCAAACTCAAAATGTGCCATTTTCTTTTTTGGTAAAAGTAATGGCTTTCTTCTGGCCACTCTGCCATAAAGCCCAACTCTATGGAGCACACAGCTTATTGTCGTCCTATGTACAGATCCTCCAGTCTCTGCTGTGAAACTCTGCAGCTCCTCCAGGGTTACCTTAGGTCTCTGTGCTACATCTCTGATTAATGCCCTCCTTGCCCCATTCATGAGTTTTGGTGGGTGGCCATCTCTTGGCAGGTTTGCTGTTGTGCCATGATCTTTGCATTTGGTTATGATAGATTTGATGGTGCTCCTGGGGATCATCAAAGATTTGGATATTTTTTTTATAACCTAACCCTGACTTGTTATTCTCAACAACATTGTCCCTTACTTGTTTGGAGAGTTCCCTGGTCTTCATGGCAGTGTTTGGTTAGTGGTGCCTCTTGCTTAGGTGTTGCAAACTCTGGGGCCTTTCCAAAAAGGTGTGTATGTGTAATGACAGATCATGTGACACTTAGACTGCACACAGGTGGACATCATTTCACTAATTATGTGACTTCTGAGAACTTTTTATGGGCTTCATAACAAAGGGGGTGAATACATACGCACATGGCAATTTTCTGTTTTCTATTTCAGAAAAAATAGTCTTATGTATATATTTTCCTCATTTCACTCCACCAACTTAGACTATTGTGTTCTGATCCATCACATACAATTCAGATTAACAAAACATTGAACTTAAGGCTGTAATGTAACAAAATAGGTAAAAAGTCAAGGGGGTGAATACTTTTGCAAGGCACTGTATTTATCTGCTAACTGCAATTTTTACTGTGCTATTGGAAATGCTAAATAAACAACTAAATATGCATTGTTATTTTTGGAATTAAAGTGCAATTTATACAAAAACTAATAAGAGCAGAACAATACTTCAACTAGGAGAACAATTAACGGAAAATACAAATATATAGATTTGTTTTCACAAGAAGTATGGACTTTTACTTTACATGGGTGATTGAATTTCTCAAAGAAAGAAAAACAATGACTTTGATTAATTTTTCTTATTTTCTGCCGTCCAGCTGCATGTTTGTCTAACAGTAACTTTATTTTTCTGCAGTATTGTTAGTAACAAGATATGCCCAGCATTGATGATAACAGACTTCTAGAGTTTTCTGTTTGTGATCTGATTGTGATAAATAAACTGCAAAATCCAGTCTTATCACGACATGAGAGACTCTCAGTTCATCTGACCACTAGTCTTCTAATTGTAACATAACAGCTTAAAGGATCACTGTAGACTGGGAAGAAAGGTTGCATTCTTGTAATAAACTAACAGCATTCTCAGTTAGGCAAGCCATGAACATAAAAGCTGCTAACTTGCCTTAAATATGAGTGGAAGGGTTGTTGTACTGAAACTTACTCTTCTATTTACTCCTGTTGTCATAATACTTTTCTTAAAAACAGCATTTTAATAGAACTGAATAGAGATGTTATCTGCAACCAAGGTACCTTCAAGGGGCCTCATTCTATTATCGGCCGTAAATCGGCCGTAAGGCTGCGATTCCTTGCGGGGGTTCTGTTAACTCGCGATTCTATTATACGGCCCCGCAAGGATCTCCTTTTACGGCCGGCCGCATATCTTGGAACCGGCCGTAATCTGTGAAATATAAAAACTGAAAAATAAATTCAAGCCTGCACTGTACAGCTCTGTAAATGCTAGGGATCATATTGGGGGACATGAGGATTAAAAGGAACCCACTCTCAAGCTTGCACATCTGCCCAAACCCGAGTTCAAATTAACTGTTTATTTGCCGGCTGCGGCGGGGGTGTGTCTGAGGTGCTCCAAGCACTCTGGACTTTTTACATGGATATTTTACGGATATTAAAAATGAAATATTTTACGGATTTGAGTACAGGATAATTATGTGCTATTTTTTCTAACACCTAAAATCCCTTTATAGTCTTCTCAAAGTGCAGGATGGCTTTATTTGAGCTATTTTATGTGCTTAATTGGTGCTAGCGAGACCTTTTTCCTGCAAGTAACTGCGGCTCGTTTTTAGCCTTGCAGAGAGGTTTCCCGGAGCAATTGAATTGCAAATCTCTTGCGGCCGTTTTAGATCAAAGGCTTTCCTCCGGCGCGATCGGCCGCAAGAGATAGCAAGGCACCGGCCGCAAGCCTGCCGGAATCCCCGGCCGTAAGGGAATAGAATAGCCGAATAGCTTGCGGCCGGTCCTTGCGGCCCCGCAACGGCTGCGGCCGATAATAGAATGAGGCCCAAGGTATCTAATCCTGAAGTAAATCAAATGTCTGCTACCATTATAGCTAAATTAAATAAAATTATTAAAAGTCTATTATTATTTATTTTAAACGTTCTAAAACATGCTGTTTGTTATCAGGTGAAGGAATACTTGACACTTCAGTTGTCCTTTAGTATGGAAGTTAAGGTAATAGTTCTATTACTTTTCAATACCAAACAAATTATACTGCAAACATTATAAAGATGGAAAGGCACCTATATGGAATAATAAACCTTTTTTTCAAATTAATACAAATTAACCTTTAATAATGAAATTATAAAAACTTTTTTTTTATTTCATTGGTAAATTGTCATGTTTTGTTTACTATGAACTTTAGAATAACAGCTTAAATTCATGTCTACACAGTTATATCATTGTAGAAGCAAAAAAAAAAACACACATTTGATAGTTTGTAATAAATATCTTAGGTTGCAGCACACAAATTAATTTGTTATATAGTTCAAATAGCACATAAACAGATTTCTATAAGAAATATAAAATGATCAGTGCCATTTTATCTTAGAGGACATTAAATGCTGTGAAATAAATTTTGTATAAATAAAAGCTAGAAATTACAAGCTAGTAATTGCTCTGAAAAGCTTACTGGTTTATATTTGCTTAACAGAAAATTATTTACTCTGAGCGGAATCTCCATTATTTCCTATTATATCCATGTTTCCTTCCATGATATGAAAATTCACTCCCAAATTTAAATAGTTTCGTAATGAATATATGCAATAACGAAAATGTATTTTTAACATTTAGGCAATTAAGTACAATGTAAACCAAAGTAAGCAGTGATGTAGGTCGTTAAAGGTATCTGCAAGTGAGCTGAGTTATTAATGCATCTGATAGAGGAGAATTAGTAGTGTATGAAAAAAAATTGTTTGCATGAAAAAATATCAAAATAAACATTTAAACCGTTATTTGCTTGCATTTGAAAGCTTTTTTCTATCAATGTTGACACCCCCTGAAAATCCCAGGGAAAATTAGCATACATAATACATTGTATCTTTTTTGTCTGTGAATTGAGCTGCAGCTTAACTTTAGATTTCTGTTATAACAAGAACAAGGTCTGTGTCCCTTCATTCACTGTTTTATCTACATCCCAGGTGATACTTCCCCCAGTCTTAGTGAATTGCCCTGTGACCTCCCCCAGCTCCAGTAAATTGCCTCATCACCTCCCTCAGCCCCAGTGAATTGCCCTCAGACACTCACCCACACATTCACAGACTCACGCTTACTCACAGATACACACACAGACACTCACACAGACACACACTCACACAGACAGACACACACGCACTCACACAGACACACTCACACAGACACACACACTCACACACTCACACACTCAGACACTCTCACTCACAGACACACTCACTCACGCACACAGACATGCTCACTCACTCACCCACTCACTCACACAGACACATATTCAGACACACACACACAAAGACATACATACTCACTCACACAGACACACTCACACAGACACACACACTCACTCACACAGACATAGACTCATTCACACTCACACAGACACACTCACACAGACTCATTCACACTGACATACACACTCACTCACACAGACAGACACACTTACACAGAAACACACACTCACAAAGACATACACACTCACACTCAGACACTCACACGCACACACAGACACACTCACACAGACATACTGTATACACTCACACACACAGACACACATTCAGACACACACACAGACATACACACTCACTCCCTCACACAGACATACATACTCACTCACACAGACATACACTCACACAGACATACATACTCACTCACTCACATAGACATAGACTCACAGTCACAGATTCACTCACACAGACATACACACTCACTCACTCACACATACACACTCACTTACACAGACACACTCACTCACACAGATACACACACTCACTCACTCACACATACACACTCACTCACACAGACATACTCACTCACTCACACAGACACACTCACACAGATATAGACTCATTCACACAGACATAGACTTATTTACACAGACACAGGCTCACTCACACAGACACACTCACTCACACAGACACACATTCAGACACACATTCACACAGACATATACACACACTCACACAGACATGCACACACACTCACACAGACACAAGTGTTGGTGTTAAACACATTTTTGGGCTGATTGTAAAGATCAGCAGTGTAACATCAATGTTACATAAACATGAAAATAATCATGTATATGTTGACATGAATGTTAACCAGTGATTGAAATCAGTGATATCTTAATATGTGTGATTACATTTTAAGAACCAAATAGTGATAATGACAATAAGAAATACGGGAATCCCCGGCAATAGAGTCTGTTGGGGAGCAGGAGCTTCATATTAAAAGTCTGCAAAAAAAGTAAAGAGAATTAAAATGTACTCTTTATTGAGAGGATTGGATTTCAATAGGTGATTTAAATAGAGTTTAATGCTTAGGAAGTAGTGGTGACAACCTGAGTGTTATTTGGTGAATATAAATTAACTAGCCACTTGCCCGTCACAGGATAATATTTTATATTTCTAATTTCCCCCCTCCCCTGTTTCTTTCCCCCTCTCCATTTTTTCTTACCCGAAACTTCCACCCCTCTGTCTCTTTCCACCACTCTCCTTTGCCTCTTCTCCCCCTCTCTCTCCCCTGTGTCTCTCCCCACCTTCCCCCTCTCACACCCCTGTGTCTCTTCCCCCCCCCTCCCTCCCCTGTGTCTGTCTCTCCTCTCTCCCGCCATGTCTCTTACACCTCTCCCTCCCCTGTGTCTTTTTCCCCCTCTCCCTCCCCTCTGTCTCCTTCCCCCTCTATCTCCCCTGTTTCTCATTCCCCCCTCTCTCTCCCCTGTGTCTCTTTCCCCCTCTCCCTCCCCTGTGTCTCTTTCCCCCCTCTCCATCACTTGTGTCTCTTCCCTCGCTCTCCCTCCCCTGTGTCTTTCCCCTCTCTTCCTCCCCTGTGTCTCTTTCACCCTTCTCCTGTGCCTTCTTAACCCCTCTCCTTTGTCTCTCTCCCCCTCTCCTTTGTCTCTTTCCCCTCTCCCCTGTCTGTCTCCTCACCCTCTCCCACCCTCTTGCCTCAAATTACGCATGCACAACTTACCCTGAACTGATTTACATTGGTAGCTTCCGTTCAATTCAATATAATTGTTGCACACACTCTGCCTAACACAGGAACATTATAGAGCTGGTTTTAAAAATTACAGCTGGTTTTAAAAAATGTGAGCACATTGCGGGCCGTGCATTGCGCATGCGCAACTCGCAACTTGCGCCTTCAGCGCACACTGTGGGTCTTGCTCATGAGCAACTCGCAACTTGCAGCCTTTCCCCCCTTTACCTTCTTTGTCCATTGCGGGACTTGCAGTGAGCGCCTTTGTCTATGTGCATGTGCAAGCCCGTAACTTTGCGAGCGTTACACACAAACTCGTAATTATCACAACTATTTATGTGTTTGTAAATGTTATGGGAGAAGGTGATAGAAAAAGAGACACAGTATACCCATTACAACTGATAGTATAACTATAACTGATGCATTCATAATTTGTTCTGTTTAAATGAGTTTACAGTAACGATGGAAAAAATGGAGATTATTGTTGGTTTATAGTACTTGTTGCAAAGGCAGCATAAACTTAATGCATTTTCTGTAGATTTTACGTTATATGGAGACAGTAGTCAATTAATTAACAACTGTTTTTGTTCTTCTCTTAACAAGTTAGAGTATCTTTTAATGAAAGTATATACAATATTAGTGCATGAGAACTAGGTTTAAGGATCCCTGACCAACCACAGGCAAAAAAAATCTAAAGACAAAGGCAATTATTGACTCAAATAAATACAGTCCGATATTCTGAAATTCTGGCCTATTAACATCGCTCTCACTTTAGCTGCCGAAGCCTAATGTAATACTTTGTATAGAAACATTTTCAATATATATCAAAGGATTTATTAAAGTTCACGAGAGAAGTATCTTCCAGGAAAATATATATTAGATGTATTATATAAAAATATAAATAACAAATGCAGGTTTGAAAACAAATAATTAAAAAATAAGGACTATAGTAGTAGAAGTCTAGTGATGGTTTCAGTAACCTAGAGGGCCCTAATAAATTTGAAGCTTTAAATTAAATTTGACAAGCCTGCAACATACGTGGCCGACATCCAAATCTGTAAACCATGCTTCTGCACGTTGCATTTCCGGCTGTGAACATGATCAATTAGTTAAACCCATGGTTACGGCTTAGATGGAGCCAATAGTAAAAGAGATTGTCATCATTACGTCACCAAAAAATGGAGGTTAGATTTCACTTACGTTTTGAGCGATCGGGCCCACATTCCAGAAATAATGTAATATTACATAATCAATAAATATGATATTCTAGTCCATGTGAGCTCTATTACATGTATTAACATATTGATTGCTGAGATCGAAATAGCACGGAAATATTTTTTTTTTATTGCAGACTTGTGGGCTTGAGAATGTTGTGCTATTCATTTTAATACCTTATCACTTCCCCTTTCATTTAAAAAAACAGTATTTACAGGACTATAACCTCCCTGCCAGTCCTCTCTAGTACCCATACTTTTTTTGGCTCCATTTGCTGTTTACGGGTTTGAATGCCAGTGCGTCCTTGGGGGTTTGTAGCAATTTAATAGCGATTTGCAATAGTAACATTTACAGGCTTGAAAGATTGAAGGCTTAGTTGGGATGGAGTTCAGATTTTGACGGCCCACAGGTTTTTTTTGCCTCTAACCCGCAGAACGTTTGCGGATAGCTAAAAGAGGCCAATTTAATAGCCGCAACTCTTGCGGGCTCCTTTACGGGCTACGATTTCTAATATTGGAGCAATTCAAAAGGGGTAGCTAAAAGAGGCCAATTTAATAGCCGTAATTCTTGCGGGCTCCTTTACGCGCTACAATTTCTAATATCGAAGCAATTTATTAGGGGTTAATGACATCAATCTGATAGAGGAATTAATAGTGTATTAAAACATTTTTGTTTGCATGAAAAAATACCAAAATAAACATTTAAACACTTACCTTGAAGTTAGCAAAAGGTCTTGCAATTTCTTACAGTTAAAAATTAGGGTTAACACCCCTCCAAACCCAGGCTAAATTAGCAAAAAATCATAATTAATTTTGAAATCAATCAGGAGGAAGCACAGGAGGCACAGGCAGCTGAAACATTTCGATAAAACTATGGCGTGTCTGTTTGTGTTGCAAAGCAGACTGGAATATGTAGTGTGAAATATGTTAGAAGGTTCTGTGGCAGCAGCACAGCACACAACACAGACAGGAAGCAGCAGGGAGGGGAGGGTCATATCCCAGCAGTGACTTGGGGGGCTGACATCAGTGCTCTTCTATTGGCTAAGGAAGACACAGTAATGTGTTAAATTGGTCCCATAATGCTACATGTTGATTGGGGGATCATGTGCCTGTGTAGACACTCCATAATAATTAGAGGGATTTTTAGATGTTTGCTTTTTGTCTAAAAATGCAAAAATGTAATAATTCAGGAAACTTGGATATGTCTTTAAGCACTACAGGATAAGGTATTTTCTAGCACTTCATCCATATCCTATTGAGGTGACTATTCTGAAGCAGAAGATGATCCTTCCTCATACATAAATGTTTCATGTACAGTCCTTGATCTTGTCACTCAGAAAAGATTGGGTATACATAATAGAGGGAATAACATGAATAAAGTCCATACATTCCAACATTTCAAATGATGAAACCTTTTGTGGCTTGAGATTTTTAAGGCAGATATCTTCATTTTGAAATTGTATTAATTTTACAATGCACCCAGTTCACTTTCTATCTCCACAACTACCAATTCACTCTCTTACTCCACAGTTCCACTACTCTAGAGGGTAGGCCATACCGTACAAAAATGTAAAAATATAAATTTAAAAAAAAGCACTGCAGCCTTTCTAGAGGAAGGCCCCAGTGCATTGCACTGCCTGCACTGGCGGTAGCTTCACCACTGACTCTCACACATCAAGTGCCTCTCTCTCTCTTCATAGCAGCCTCTAGTCACCTTTTTGATTGACCATTTCCCCCATGTGCTTCATCCCATTAATAAGTACTGACACACAATATAAAACATTATAATTCTTTCTCCCCCTCTAGCCATCTCCCTGTGCTGAGTTTATTGGCTTCCTCCATATGATCTGTGAGCACTCATATTAACTTTACTGCCACACAAGAAAACGGGACATAGCTGTACTTGGGAGGACTGAGGGATTTTGCTCCCAAAACAGGACACTTAAGGCATATGGCACAAGAGTGGAGAAAGGTATTAATATGAAAGGACTTTCTCAGAATAGGATTTAAAGGCTTGGTACTGTGCACCTAAATAGATCACCCAATAGATAAGATGGTTACATGATTCAACATCTCTTTGTTATTCCATGCATTGAAGAATGGATATCAATTTAGAAAAGTTTGTCTTGCAGCTAAAGATGCATTCAGACATACAAGAACGTGTATTTTGTTTACCAAACATAAAGGGATGGATTGCTAATATCGAGTATGTGCTAAAATGCATTTGGTATATATAGTGAAGATCTTTATGGCTCGATACTTGGCATTCTGATAACATTGCAAAAACTTGTGTTTTTGCTCCTTCATTCACTGGGGAAATGCTTTTGGCAAGAAGTTTCATCAAACCACAAATCAAACCTACTAATTCTAAATCCAGAAGACATTTTTTTTCATTCTGTACATAATAACATAGATATTATATTCCTTTTCTCAGTGGAGAGGTGGTCCAAATGATAATCAAGAATCAAAAACTTGCTAAAAGACATCTGTTAAAAGAAGCTTATCAATGTAAGCCTTAAAAATTACAACTGCATACTACCAAATTATTCTCATACAAAACCTACAGTATAACAAACAGCTACCTCCACATGCATCAGCCTACTGCCTTGATCACTGCTGTCTTGTATCTGTCATCCCCCTCCTGTCTCACACTGCAACCTTATCTTCTAGATTGTATACTCTTAGGAGCAGGGGCTTCAACTCAGTTGCACCAAGCTGACCCATTAGAATTGTATTTATATTGTATCTGAACTTGTATTTCTACTTAACTTACAATTTGTAAATAGTTTTGTAATTAGCTAATTGTACCCACTGTGCTTTATTTAATTTATAATAATGCTACTGGAAATCCTAGCACTTTATAAATAAGATTAATGATAATAACCTAGAAAGGATGACTGTTCGTTATTAAACATTGACTACCAAACCTATTACTATATGGGTCTGTCTTTAAATGTTTTTTCAGCTTTCAAAGTCTTCCAAAAATGTTCATCAAAGGCAACCTTATTAAATTTATAAAGAAGCAGTTAACCAAACATAATCCAAGAAGGACTCCAAGAACCATTTCAACAGATCTATTTAGGGCTCAATTACATGACACCTGAAAAGGATTTGTAAATTCCAACATTGCTATTACATTCTACATGTAAAAAACCTTGGAGTGTAATCCTTTGTGAGTGCTTTCTATGTTTGATATGCTTCAACATACATAGATCACAGAAATGGGATACGTTGTCCACTCACTGACAGTATTAGTGTCTAAGAAATATAAAAATCTGGGAAAAACAAAGAACAGAGCTATTTTAAATAGTTACAGTATAAAGTTATAAACAACTGTAAATGACCAAGATTTAAATACTAATCATTGTGTTAATATGTTTAAAAACAGATCCACATATCTATTATTAATCTGTCTATATGGTGTGCTATTAGTTTGTACGAACTTTAAGTGAGTTTGGTTAGTGAGTGGCAGGTCTGGTAGGCCTCAGGGTAGGCCAATAAAGGCTCCACTAGTTATTCAGGTCAATCCACGGTCTATAGTGATTCACAATTAATTAGGAGGAAAGTGACAGGTGATGGGTGTGGTAACTTGTCTTCCTTGAATGGTAATTCAGGACTTCCTTAAACAGGCCTTTGTAGGAGGGCTGAGAATCTTTACTTCCCTCCCACAATTGCTAAAGGAAGTCATGGACAGGATGTGATGTAAATTACATCATCTCAACTAAGGATATATCCAGGCAGGAAACTGGTGCTGTTTCCTGTTTTCTTGCTGGATGGTGTTGGTGATGGTTGATGGTGTACTGATGGCAATGGTCTAACCGTGGGTAAGATCAAGCGTTTGGGGAAGGGAATTACTATATATATAGGTAGATAGATTTAAAAAAAGGGTGTTGCTCCGTGGGTCTGGGCTGTGTGTTTGTGATACATTTATAGTATTGTGTTGTTGCCTTTTAATAAATACCTTTTAATGTAGACGAACCTTGTGTAATATTTATATATATTAATTTGGTGATACACCACATTTGGCGACCACGAATTTTAGACTTCTACAAAGGTGAGGTAATATCACATTAATAGATAGTCAGATTTATTTTTTTTGGGGGGGGAAGGAAAAAAAAGTACTTTGTCTAATTATCCTCTGCATGGGAAATCAAGTGCTGATTGTGTGTGGAGTCTAGGTTAAGCCTCCATTTTTAATATATATCGTACTAGCTTCTGAGTTGAGTTTTGTTCGTACTAGCTTATTTTGATACATAAAACAAATAGATATCATACAGGTTGTTTTTGTGGGTTTCAAATATCTGAGTTGAGTTTTGTTCGTACTAGCTTATTTTGATACATAAAACAAATATATATCATACAGGTTGTTTTTGTGGGTTTATCTGAGTTGTTGTGCTTTTGAGTACAGGCCTAGCCCTACATTTGAATAGACTCCATGCGGCTGCTTTGTGTATTTGAATGCTAATTCAAGCCTCCATTTTTAATATACAAGCTTGGGCATCAGGCCACAATTAGTTTGTTGTGTGTTTCAAATACCTGAGTTTGTTAATACTATTATTTTTGCTTTGTTTTTGTTTTTTTGTTTTGTTTTTTTAAAAGAAGAAAGAAAAAAAAAAAAACATTTTTTCTCTTCTTTCTTTTTCTTTCTCTAGTCCTTTATCATAGTACAGGCCTGGAGAAAAATAATAAATAAACCATTTTAAATATTATATATATATATATATATATATATATATATATCACATATTATAATTGTCAAACTGCGAGTTGTCGTCACGCTTTGCGGCCCTCGCAATGCAACTGACGATAACTCGCAGTTTCACAACACCCCCTCCCCACTGATGCTCACCACATCAGCCCCTCTGCCCTCCTTGATCTATAATCCGCAGGACGCGCGCACGGGACGACACACACGCGCGCGCACGGGACGACACACGCGTGGCGCGCACAGGACAACGGCCGCGCGCGCACGGAACGACGGGGGCGCGCACGGAACGACGGGGGCGCGCGCGTCTTCAGCATTAAGGCGGAGGCGAGACACGGGAGAGAGAGAGGAGTGGGGGATAGACACGGGAGAGAGGAGTGGGGGAGAGAGACGGGAGGGAGAGGAGTGGGGGAGAGATGAGAGAGAGGAGGGGGAAGATAGACACATGGGGGAAGATAGACACAGGAGGAAGATAGGGGGGGAAGAGAGACACAGGGGAGGGGAAAAGACACAGGGGAGGGGGAAACGACACAGGGAAGGAGGGGGAGAGAGACACAGGGGAGGGGGAGAGAGACACAGGGGATGGGGAAGAGGGACACAGGGGAGGGGGAAGGGACACATGGGAGGGGGAAAAGACACAGGGGAGGGAGAGGAGAAGGGGAAAAGACACAGAGAAGGGGAAAAGACACAGGGGAGGGAGAGGAGGAGGGGAAGAGAGACACAGGGGAGGGGGGGAGAGAGACACAGGGGAGGGGGGAAGAGAGACTCAGGGGAGGGGGAAATGACACAGGGGAGGGATAGGAGGAGGGGAAGAGAGACACAGGGGAGGGGGGAAGAGTGACACAGGGGAGGGGCTAAGAGAGACACAGGGGAGGGGTAAGAGAGGCAGAGGAGGGGAGGAATAGACACAGAGGAGGGACACGAGGGGAGGGGGAGAAGAGACACAGCGGGGGGAAGAGTCACGGGAGGGAGACGGGGGTGAAGAGACACAGGGGAGGGAGACAGAGGGGGGGAAGAGACACAGGAGAGGGAGACGGTGGTGAAGAGAGGGCGGAAGAGACACAGGGGAGGGTGACGGTGGTGAAGAGAGGGGGAAGAGACACAGAGGAGGGAGACGGGGGTGAAGAGACAGAGGGGGGGAAAGGGGGGAAAAGGCACAGGGAAGGGAGGGGGAGAGAGACACATGGGAGGGAGGGGGAAGAGACAGAGGGAAGGGAGAGGGGGAAAGAGACACAGGAGGGGGAAAGAGACACAGGGGATGGAGAGGGGGGAAAGACACACAGAGGAGGGAGAGGAAGTAGAGGGGGGGCTCACAATGAGCGCCGAAGGCGCTCATTGCGAGGCCCGTGATAAGCGCTGAAGGTGCTCATCGCGAGGCCAGTAAAGTAGAAGGGGGAGAGGCCCGCAATGTGTGACAGACACCATTGCCAGGCTTCAAATTTTATTGCCGTCATTTTTGACGGGCAAGTCGCTAGTATATATATATTATTTCAGGCGTGCATTTTAATACACTATAGGCTTCCATACCTTATACATTTTGGGTGTCTTGCATATCCTAGTTCAGGTATATCTCCTACCCTGCAGGCCTTGCTATTATATTTTAAGTTAATTAGCAAGTATTACCTTCACCATACTAAGGTAAGTATAATTTGCATTGTGGGTACTAGTCTATTTTTCTACATATTACACCTGGCCTACTGAATAGTCATCAACTATTGTTGGCTACTCAGAAGCATGCTACTTTAGTCGCAAATTGATTTGGATTCTTACTTGGGTGAGTAAAAGAGTAGGAATGTCTTTTCAAGGGGCCAAATACTTTCCCACAGAAGTGCGTGAGTACTTTAGGAAACATATTCAAAAACATGATGGTCCATATGAGCTTCCAGAGCCAGCAAACCCAGACAGTGAAAAAGAGAAGAGATTAATGGATGTTCTAAAACAAATTGTAAATAACAAAAAGTATAGAACAAAGAAGAGAAAAAGTTTGGTCACACAAGCTGTTGTAGCCACAATAGGAGGCCTAATAGACTTAGTTGTAGAATTACGGCAGCATAATTTGGAAACAACAAATAAAATGGAGGAAGCAATGGACAAAAGGGATTGTTTAAAAATTGCAGCTTTGAGAACAACTACAATTGTGGGGGAACTAGAAAGGGAGTTAGGGGAAATAGAAGAACAGAGAATGCTTATGGAGTAAAAATAACAGAACTTCAAAACATAATAATGGACTATAAAAATAAAACAAAGTTAGAAGGGATAAAAGGAGTCAGAGACATTGCCAAAATATATCACGATCTGGATATGTTCGTGGCACAAAATAAAGAACCAGTGCCGAAAATGAACCAAGATAGAAAATATTTCTTATGTTATTCTGTTCCACAAGTAGATACCATACCACAAGCACCAGTTATTGTTTCAGAATTATTTAATGCAAGGCAAACACCTACAGGATTTTCTATGCAGACTCGACCAATGTCTATGGCAGATAAAGACAATTTCCAGAAATGGTGGGGAAGTATGCCAACTAACAACTTTAATACGTTTACACATTGGTTTATGAGGGGAGCAGATAGAGCTAAAAAAGGAGGTCTTAACTTAGAGGAATGGACAGAACTGTTAGAATACGCTATGGGTCCTTTGGCTAGTAGACTATTGGGATTTAATAACAGTGTGTCTGATCAGGCAGGAAGAATTGCTGCAACTAATTTCTATCTACTTAGCATAGAGAAAGAAATAGCAAATATTACCATGAGGCCAACAGATGGTCCTAGAGAGGTAGCTCAAAGGATATTTTTTTGGTATACTCTACGACAACCTCAACAGCCTCTAGTGCTGGGCTCACCAGAACATATAGCAAAAGTAATGGAAGCCCTTCCCCGGGAGTGTCAAGAATTTATCAGGCTTTTTGATCCAACACCAACAGACTTGGAAATGGTACTAACTAGAGCTGATAAGTGGTGGATCAAGCATCCTTTCACAGAACAGGCCTGCTCTGTTTCAGCTGTAAGAACATTTAAGGTCGAGTCTGGTAGAGATATAGATGGTAATTGGAGAAACCAGACGTGGGATGTACCCCAGAACAAGAAGGATGATCAAAACTGGAGACCAAAACAGAACTTTGACAAAAGATAGAGAGATCCACCTAGGGACTATAGGAATAGGGATGGCAGCAACTGGAGGGCTAATCAGGAGGGAGAGAGAAATGGTAACATGGGCTTTTGGGAACTCAGGAGACAGAAGGATAGGATAGAAGAGGAAAATCACATACTTAAAAACAAGGTATCTGAGTCAGAGAGGAAATTGAAGGAAAATGAGGCAAAGATGATAAAAGAGGGACAGAGTAGAAGTGAGTCACAATGACAAATCCCAACCCCTGCGCCTCAGCATCTCATTCACTCAGCTAATTTAACCATGGATGAGGCAGGTCGGCCTACCATTTATACAGTCATCGCAGGGGTAGGGAAAAATATGTTGGTAGATACAGGAGCAGCAGTTACAATGACCAACAGGGTCAAAAATGGGGATTCGTCAGTAAGTATTATGGGAGTTACTGGGAATCCACAGGAGGTTAGAGCAGGTCCAATTGATGTAGCAGTTGGAGAAAAAACAATACAAGTAGAAGCAATAGTGGGTTGGCCAGAGGAAATATTGGGAATAGAAGCTTTAAAAAAAGGAAATTTCATTGTAGATCTTGCCAATTTTTGTTTGTGGAAGACAGAAAAGGTGAATCAGGTAAGTACAGAGTTGACGAAAGGGGTTGTGCTCCCAATGGCATATATTGTCTCTCCGATAAAAAGTCTGGAAAAAGACAAACTGAAACTAGACGGACAACCAGAATGGCTGCAGAAGCTAATCCAAGACATACCTGTTTGGGCAATTACCGAGATGATAGAAATGCTGGAGAGACGTGGAATAATTAAATCTGGAAATGGGTATGCATGTAACTCACCATGTTGGCCTGTGAGAAAAGCTGTGTTAAAAGGGAATGGAGATGAAAAAGCAGCCTCATCATGGAGACTTACCATTGATTACAGGGCCATGAACAAACTTGCAAAAAGAATGGCCCCTGTTGTTTTTGTTATGTATATGTTTCTAATGATGGAATCTAGTGTTCCCACAGAGCAAGGCCGTATAAGAATGAAGATGCGTGTCAACAGAAGATTGTGGTGGATCCTTGTTACAGGATGGATAAGTATAAGCTGTATCACAGTAGGAATGGGGAGACAGGCAATAAGGCCAGAAGATACCGCAAATAAGGGAAAGAGTTTGAAAAGATTGGAGTTACATTATGTTCAAGCAGATAGATTTATTTGGCCCAGGGAATTGGAAGTAAAAGAGGGCGGAGGGTTACAAGTAAACATAATTTTGCCACATAATAGTACCAGGGGATTAGCTCTTAGAGCTCCAATAAAAAGTATAGAGGGACATAACTGGGAATGGGTTATAAGATATGGACAGATAATGAATAACTTAACATTAGAAGAAGGTGGAGAATGGGACGCTGCAGTTATAGCTGCCCAGCCTGACCTAGAGGAATTCTGCAATTTTGATACTGGAAAGGGGTGTGTTCTAACAATAGATGAAGTATTTGTCTCTGTAAAGGAGCTGCAACGTTGTAAAGATCAGAAGAAGGTACCATGGCCAATAGGCGAATTGGTGGTGGTACCAACACATGAAACAGTTGTGCAAGGGGTTGGGTGGACTTACTACCCAATAATTCTAAATTTTAATGATTTTTCTATTCCTCCAAAGTGCCTGGAATCACAGCGGCAGTGGTTTAAGCAAAGTATACAAGAGACCATCATTGAGTGGACCGGAGCAGGGAGTCGAGAAAAACGGGACACACTTGCAGCCCTTTTAGGAGAAGTCGGAACTGGATTGGGAGTATGGAATTCAGCAGACATCATTGGACTGAACAGCAGGATAAACTCCCTTACTGATGGCATGGGACATGCTATGAAAACAGGTGGAGTAGCTGACCCCCTTATAGTGAGTAGACTGACAGACAATGTTGATGACATACACTCCATTGCCAACAACCTGCATCTAGTTGAGGAAAATATTGCTTCCATTGCTAACAGCATTAAGAATGAAAAAGTGGGAACTGCCATTTTCTGTTCTATGATTGGAGGAAAGCTGTTGGCAGATTTAAAGGAAACTATTAAAGATATCCAGGAAAACAAGTGGGCAAGACAAATCAATGCAACAAGGATTATCACGTCATTGAAAAGAAAAGGAGTGGACATCACTGAGGACAATCTTAAATACAGCTATATTGAAGGCCCAGATCAATGGATGCCACATGGACTACAATCTGGGACAATAGGACTAATCCTGGCAATTCCCCGTTGGGAGGGGCAGGCAGAGCAACTGAACTTTATACATAGCATTGGCACGTTAAGTGATGGAATCTACAAGCAACACTTCCCATCAAAAAGACTGGCCAATATTACAGGATTGGAGATGGATGAAAGCTGTTGCAGGAAATCTCAACACCGATGGCTGTGCAGTTGTGTTTGGGAGAAAGGAGCTGAGGAGGATGGCTGGGTGCAGTTGATAAAAGAAAACCTGGTGCAAGAAGTGACTTGCATAGGGGACATTGCATGCTTTATCAGCCACTCTGAATATAGGACAGTTGATGAAATATGTTTGGTGGAAGAAGGGTCTTGTATCATGGTATTTCCATCAAGAAACCTTACCACTGAAATGATCAATTTTACTGCAAATGCAGATTGGACAAATTTGACAATGAAGCTTTTTACCTTGGAACTTCATGAGTCAGAGACACATCCAGACACATCATGTTCATTCAAGTATTAACGACAATTATAATACTATACTTTTGTGTGGCAATGAAACAAATGAGGAAGAAACTTGAAAGGAGGATATATAATAATGTGTCTTTTTCCTCTTCTTTCTCTCTCTCATACATTCTTCAGTAAAGTTTTACATTGCACATACATAAACATTTATCACACACTCTCACCTAAATTCTATAAATTCTGTTTTTGTGTAATATGTGGATTGACAGCCATAGGAAAGTACAGGAGAACTTATGTCGCTGAGGGAACTATTCCGGAGGGACTGTGGGTTGAATTTCTCCTGTATATCAGGTTTTTGCTCCCACTAGGTTCTCCGGTACTAGAGGGATAACTAGAAAACTGAGCAACATAGAAGAAGAAAAAGTGAGGAAATGTGGTAACTTGTCTTCCTTGAATGGTAATTCAGGACTTCCTTAAACAGGCCTTTGTAGGAGGGCTGAGAATCTTTACTTCCCTCCCACAATTGCTAAAGGAAGTCATGGACAGGATGTGATGTAAATTACATCATCTCAACTAAGGATATATCCAGGCAGGAAACTGGTGCTGTTTCCTGTTTTCTTGCTGGATGGTGTTGGTGATGGTTGATGGTGTACTGATGGCAATGGTCTAACCGTGGGTAAGATCAAGCGTTTGGGGAAGGGAATTACTATATATATAGGTAGATAGATTTAAAAAAAGGGTGTTGCTCCGTGGGTCTGGGCTGTGTGTTTGTGATACATTTATAGTATTGTGTTGTTGCCTTTTAATAAATACCTTTTAATGTAGACGAACCTTGTGTAATATTTATATATATTAATTTGGTGATACACCACAATGGGGTTCAGCTAATCCGCATCAAGTGAGACATTTAATATCTGTCTTAAATCACTCATAAATGCCAGTTATCAGACTCTATTCCTGCTGCGGGTATTTGTCCTGCCTGGTTCTCTGTTGTATTCCGTACTGCAGCTTCTTATCCTGTCTTGCTGGAGTTCTGCCTGTGTTCTGCGCTGCTGCTGTTCTTATCTGGCAAGAGTTCTGCCTGTACCTTATGCTCAGCTCCGCTCTGCTCTGTTCCAGCTGTAACCTTTAGCTGTGTGCTGGTTCTTGCCTTCAACTCCCAGTCTGCTTATAAGGACACATGCTTCTAGTTTCTACTGTTGTATAGCTGTCTGCAGCATTGACAGTTTGCTTTCAGTACTTGACTGTGATTTTGCTATTGTTTCTGCACATGGATTGATACAAACATTGCCTTTTTATTTAAATGTATACTCACCAAGCTTTACATATACTGTTTTTGTTAATTAAATGCATTTTGCAACCTCGCTGCTTAAGGGTGTGAATTTCTAGTACCCAGACAGTAAGACCTGGCTAACTCAAAATATCCATAGGGCTATTTCATAAAGTATAATAGTTATTTGTAAATAATAATATTATGTTTACAAATATAAATGTAAATTAGTCCGAAAGCCCAAAAAACAAACACCACTAAAAAGTAAAGCATGGCTGACTGGTATAAAAAAAGAGATTGCCAGGAAAGATTTATAAAGTGGGATTAGTGATAGAGACCCCACAATGAGTTTCTAACTCATTTTGCTAACATCTTTATCAAAAAAGCAAGATACTTAAATTGTATATTTCACCAAATAGCAACTATATGCTTTGTCCCCAAATTTCTTATAAATCTAGAGAAACCTCCTGGCACGACCATAGTTTCTGGCAAAGATTTTCTTTGTGAAGTAGTCAGTAAATTCATTGATGATACATGGAGACATTTGGTGTATCAACTGCCAATGTTTACACGTGATATTATGCACATTTTGAGAAATTGATAATTTGAGAGTTGATGGGTCAAATTGAATTTCTGGCTATTTTAATAATCAGAAGTTAGAAACTTCTTTATATAGACAACCAACAGTGACTAAAAGTCTGTTAAGAGTGGACAGTGACCACCCAATAGCAACAGTCAATATTTTACCATATGGTGAATATTTAAGAACTAGCGACTTGCCCGTCAAAAAATGACGGCAATGTGATGTATATGTTTGTCAAGTTGTTTAGTTATTAACATATATTTTTGACCCTTGTAAGTATTTTAATATGAACGTGTATTTTTGTAAAATGTTGATGTAATGTTTTTTTTAAATGTAATTAGTATCTGAAGAATTGTTAACTTTAATATACATTGAATGAATAGGAAAGCAAAAAGTAAAAACCCTTCTTTAAACGTCGCAAATTTTAACATGAAGTTTAAACTATATGTAAGCAATAACCATCAAAGTATATATTTTTAAACTTGAACTTTATTTTTTATGTAAGTTTAGAAGTTGACAAAACATTTGTATAATTTTGAACATTATAAACAGGAACATAGTGAATACATTTTGTAACCTAATTTTTTATTAAAAGTATTAACATTTGAATGTAAAAACAATTGACCTTTAAATTAATGAGTATTAACATGCAATTTCTATCACAATAATTGTTAACTTGAATATACATTGAATGTAGAGGAAGGCATACAGTAAAACTCTGCTTAAAACGTACGTAATTAAAGTAATTCATTACTGAGCACATAAACTTGCGATAAACATTAATGTAGTTAGTAATCTTAAGATAACAGACAATATTTACATTTTGACTTAAAAGGTGCTTGACCTGTTAACATCCATTTTGTAATCTGTTGAATGAAATAAGTTGAAAATATATTTTTTAAACTTGTAACATTAGAAACATTAACATAGTGACTTAACATTTTAACCTAATTTTTAGTAACAATGCAAGGCAAGTATTTTGTGAGGCGAATCATTCCTAAACAGTACTTTCATTAATTATGACTGAATTAAACAACTAATTGTTATGTATTTTGCAATGGTTTTAAAAAATGTTGGCATCTTGAATTTGTATCCTGCAAAGTTATAGTACTTCATAGTAGACAATGTTTTTAGTAAAAATACGTCCATCTTCTAATAAATCACCTTGACTTTCATTGTTTTCAATGTAAACTTTAATAGCCTGTGGATTTTTGCACCGTGACAACGCAACGTACAATTGACCATGTGCAAAAACTGGTTCTTCCAAGTAAATACCCACAGATTTGAAAGTTTGACCTTGTGATTTATTAATGGTCATGGCAAATGCCATAATAATGGGAAATTGTCTTCTTTGAAGTATAAAAGGGAGACTACTTTCACTTGGTGCTAAATCTATTCTTGGTATGAAAACTCTCTCTCCTTTATGGGTCCCAGTTAAAATTTCAGCATCTATAAAATGGTCCTTTAATTGTTGAACAATTAATCTTGTGCCATTGCATAGGCCTTTTTTGGGGTTCATATTTCGCAGTAACATGATAATTGCACCTTTCTTTAGCTGCAAAATATGTGGTGGCATTCCAGAAGAAGTTAAAGAGTTAATGAATTCAGTTGAAAAGTTTGCCTGACTTTCATTGTCATCAGCAAGTACAGAATCAGCACTGTGATAATTTCTTTGTGGTGCATTAATTTTTTTTAAGATTTCATTATTGAGTATTAATGCATCTTTATTTTTACACGTCAGTATAACTTGGTTGGCAAGCTCAGAATATTCTTCGTTATTTATGCTCCCTTCAAATATAGCCGATATAATATCTTGTTGACAAATCATATGAGGTGGGATCTCTACAGTGTCGTCAGGTAAATGTAGTATTTTTTCTGTTCTGCCTTCTCCAATTTTAATAAGCCAATCATTGAAATCAGTTTGGCCTCCTGATCTCATATTTTGTTGCAGTTGAAGATGGGTAAAATGTTTCCATACTGTACTTGACTTTATACATGTTTCAATAATGTCTGTTCGATTTCCATGTACAACGACAGGTAATGTTTGTCTAAAATCGCCACCCAACAAAATTACCTTTCCACCAAATGGAAAAATATTATCCATGACTTCACGAAGCAAACGGTCAATACATTGGAGGGCATAGCATGACATCATTGTGGCCTCATCTATTATAATTAATTTACATTTCTTCAATTTCTTTGCTTGTAAGGATGTCATGCGAATATCTGACACTGAATTTTCCAAAATAGGCACTGGCAGTTTAAATCCACTATGAACAGTTCTTCCACCTTCTAATAAAAGTGCAGCAATTCCAGTAGTGGCAAACGCCATTGCTATTTGTCCTTGTGCTCGTACTGAACTCATTAATAAATTGTACAAATATGTTTTCCCTGATCCGCCAGGTCCATCAAGATAGAAATAACGCTCTGTCACCATGTCATCATCTATAGCATTTTTAATGGCATGAAATGCTTGCAATTGTAGTGTATTTAAAGTTGCAAGTCTTTCTTCTGTTCTTTCTGCTTGTAGTTGAATGTCATAGTCTTCAAAGTTAATGTCATCTATTAGACCTGGATCAGGCAAATTAAAACTTGCACAACTTAATCCATGAGTTAAAAAGACTTCTTGAATTTCCATTAAGGCTTTTAAGTGTGCAATGGGTTCATTGTATCGTCGCATAAAGTCTTCAGCCATATTACTTTTAAAAGTCTCCCACAAAGCTAATGCATTTGGAGCATTTGAGAAGATACAAATAAAAGCAAATTGTTCTCTCATCTGTCGTGGCATTTGACATTGTGCTGCTTCTTCTAAACATCTTTCCCACTCTGTATCATCAGCGAGTAAGTTTCTATTTCTTGCAGCTAAATGGAAGGATTCATATACAATGTCATTAACAGTTCTTAAGTGTTCAAAACTTTGTGCTCCAGGAACATTTAAAAGTAATATCCGTAAGCAAAATCGTTCAACATCTCTTGGACTGACTGTGTAAATTCGTGGAATTATTTTATTGCCTCTGGTTTTTCTTGCTCTCCATAATCCATTCACAAAAACATAGTGATATGGAATTTCAATATATAAGTATTGTGTTGCTTGAGCATCAGTGGAATTTAATGCAAACCATGCAGTTAGTGTAGTGTGACGATCTTCACTTTGGGCCAATGCATTCATTTCATTTCCAGCATGGAAATATACTAAATGTCGTTGTGGCAAATGTACTGCTAACCTATATACTGCATGTGATCTATCATGCATTTCAAATTTTAAAAGCCGCCACATAGCTTCTGGCGCACTAACATAGCGAGCATCTACATGAGATGCAAGTTCATCATGTACTAACTCACTACTTTCAGGGTTGTCTGCACTTTTGACGACTACAGTATCTGCATCGGAACCTTTGTAAATATATTTGTAGACATATTTAATGGATTTGATGGAAGTGCAGGCTTCTACGTTGATGTGGGCGTTGTACTTCATGAGTAAATGTGGATTGTAGGGTACTACATATCTATTGTCCACTTTTTTTCCACGAATAATGGCACTATCTCCTTCTCTTCTTTTATAAAGTGGATATCCATCACAATTTGCATATGTTTTGTCTCTATAATCTTTTGGAAAATCTTTTGAACATTGATTATTTTCCATACATGGTGATTGTGGATTAAGGTCTCCACAGGGTCCATGAATCATGCGATGAGTAACAATCTCATATAGTCTACCATATAGTTCTGGATCTGGTAGTTCAGCAACTATGACTGCATCCACTTTGTCCGAAGTATCTAATTTATCTTTCTCTTGAAGTATTATGAGAAGATGTGCATGTGGAAGGCCTCTTTTTTGAAATTCAATGGTATATACATAAGCAAGACATTTGCCAAATAACTGATTTATAGTGAAGTCACGTATTAATTCATTTAATTTTATCTTAAAAACTCTGGCTACTAAATCTGGTCGATCTGAAGCACTTTGTCCAAGAAGTAGATTTTGATTAATTTCTGGCCATTGTGGATTACATGTAAATGTCACAAATAAATCTGGTTTTCCAAATTTTGTCACAATAGCCATAGCATCATTGTATCTTTCTCTCATATTTCGAGGAGATCCTTGAAAGGAAGATGGTAAAATGATGGCTTTGCCAGCTGTCATATCTCTGCTTGTAGCCACGTCAGCAACATAGTCCATGAGTCCACAATATTGTTCTACACGTAGTTTATCTTGTTGATATTTTATAAAGTTTAAATTATTTGCCTCAACTTGCAAATATGAATCAATAATCCATTGTTGTGTTAGTTTCCCACCACATAAAATTGGATTAAATTCATCTCTAATGGCAATTTGAGCAACTTTAAATTCAAGCATAGAAACATTATTTCGGATTCTGGCTTTAGCATTTGGGTAACTGGGAAGGGTTAATTTTGGTTGCCAACCTGCTTCTCCGTGTGGGAAAAAGATGGGATATGTCATTGGATCTAAATTTGGACTTAAGATATTAATATTAATAAATGGTTGGTCCTCATTTCTGGGATATACTCTAATGTCTCTTTGAAATGGTGGTTCTCCTTCATCATTCTGAAAGACCATTGCAACCTCATTTGATGTTGGCAAGTTATAACGACGTTTATCAGTATGTCTGTCTCTTTTAAGCACCATATTAACCTTTGGCATGGGTAATTGATGTCTTTGTGCATGAAGTAGTTGTTCACTTTCTACTTCTGCCAATTTTTTGTAAGCTTTACTGTAGGGATTGTTGTCCATAATGTTATTTAGTTCTATAAAAACACTGGGTAAGCATTTTTTATTTTCTTCCATCTGCATACGTTGGTCAACAGCTTCCATTGTATCTAGGACATATAGTTGAGCGAATTTTCTTTGCTCTCCTTCCTCTGGATGTAAATGTGAAGTCCGATGATAAATTTGTCCTTGGACTTTAAAACAGTAAGGACCATGTCCTGGTACATTAGCAGCCAATGTTGCCCCCATAGATGCAAATGATATGGCACTATTGTAGGATCTTATGTTTGTCTTAAAATTTTTGTAATTTGGAAAAGTAGGTTCAGTCATAATATTTTGTAAATAGGTTGGAAATTGTTTCCTTTGTGGAAGTTTGAACTTTCCTTTTTGACAACAACTAATAAATTGTCCATCTCGGGGTCTCTCCTGTTTAAAATAATAAGCCTCACAAAATTGACATTGAGTAGTCATGTCCCCACAACTATGAACCTCTACTGCTAAAGACTTCAGTAAAGGACAATTTGCAAAGCATATTGGATGTTGACTTTCATATTCATCAGATGAAAAGTCATGAAATGTTTCAACAACAGGTTCTAAATGTTTAGTTTTTTTCGTAGATTTTCTTGGTATATGTTGGACTTGTTTGGTTGAAATGTCCTGTAAGTTTTTAGTAACAGTTTGTAAATGCTTTGTTTTTGTAGTTGCTTTTTTTGGTCTGTCTTGACTGGTATGTTGTAAAATGTCATCTGATGTTTCAGGAACAGTTTGTAAATGCTTTATTATTTTTTTATTTTTTTTGGTTGTATCTTTCATTTTTGCAGCTGATATTCTTTTATTTGCAAGTCTTTTGCGTTCTTTTTCTCGTCGAATTTCTTTCTCCTCCGGCTTCTGCTGTGCGGCCCATCTCTCTTGTCTTTCTCTAGTTTGACGTCTTTTCTTCTCTTCTTTGGTCTCGTTATCAGCCATATTAATCTGTAAAGGAAAAAGAATAAATGTAATTGTGTATATTTAAATTTGTAATTCCTGTTAAAGATTCTTGTGCACAATTGGTGAATTAAAAGGCAAATCATGAATGTATCATTTATATTTAGTTAAATTTATAATTCCTGTCCTCACTGGCTAAGAATTTGGCCAATGGAATCCTGCTGTAAATAAGCATGTAACATATTTTTTTCCAAAAATGGTTTTATTTATTAAAAACGTTGTTTGTGGATAGATATTTACCACTGCAAAACTTCTTTGCTAAAACAAAAAGTGATGTGGTTATTGAGCTATGTATTGCATAGTAGCAATTTAAATAAAATAAGGTAGATAGTAAATTAATTATTGTATTTTTCTGTTGACACAGATGCAACTTAAAGCAGTTTCTTTAGTTTTATACTTTAGTACTTATTATACTTTACCTTGGTTGAAGTGTGATTTAAATCCGAATGTTTGTTGGTCCTCGGTTCCAAATCGTTGTCCAATGGTGTGGTCCTCTGTTGGAAGTCCTCGTCCGATGGTGTGGTCCTGTGGCGATAGCCCTCGTCCGATGTTGTGGTCCTGTGGCGATATCCCTCGTCCGATGTTGTGGTCCGTTGGTGAAAGTCCTCGTCCGATGGTCTGGTCCTGTGTTGAAATTTCTCGTCTGCTGGTCTGGTCCTGTGTTGAAATTCCTCGTCTGCTGGTCTAGTCCGAGTCCTCGTCCGATGGTCCGTTCCTGTGGAAAAAGTCCTCGTCCGATTGTCTTCACGCAGTATCTGTTGTAATATAAAATAGAAAATGTTGTTTGAGTGAAATGTCTTTTAAATAATTTAAAAATGTATTAATTTGACTGTATTGTATGAGTTATGTTTATTTTTTTCTATCTTTGTTTTTTTTTACTTTCTGTACAATCCGACAACTTTTGTTATTATTATTGAAGGTTCTTAGTAAGGCTTGTGGGTTGTGATATATTAAATAAGATGTGTTTATGTTATTTTTTGTACAATCCTGTTTTGTGCACACCACTTGTGGTATACTTATTTAACCTTTATTGGGATGCTTATAGTTAGTGAAACATGAAATAATATAATTAATGTAGTTTGCTATGTGTTTGTGTTAGTTTTTGACAATCCTGTTTGGTGCGCAGCACTTGTGCAAAACTTATTTCTTCTTGATTGTACTGGTTATAGGTTGTTAAACATTAAAGAAGAATGTTAATGTAGTTTGCTATGAGTTTGTGTGATTTTTTGTACAATGCTATTAGGTGCACAACACTTTTGTTATTCTTATTTTTGCTTCTTTGTAAGGCTTATAGGTTGTTAAACATTGAATAAGAAATTCTGTTTTGTGTGTAGCAGTTTGTGTGTCATTGAATTGCGATTTGGCTAATTGAATTGTGCCCTAAATAAGCACATAGCATATTTTTTGAAATAATTTTTTAGTCATTGAAAAACTTTATTTTTGATATCTTTTTTGTAATTAAAAACTTATTTTAAAGAAATTGTTATGTTGTTATTTAGAGCCCTATTTAATTGGGCAAATTGCAATTGAATGAGGGCCTTTGTGTGTACCATATGTTGCATAGTTTGCCCCTCATTCAATTGCATTTTTTACAATGTAATAGTACTCTAAGGTCGTAATTGAATTGCAATGTAGAAATTTGAATAGGGTTGTAAATAAGCACATCACATATATTTGTTAAAATAGAATAAGGGCCTAAAAGTGCTTATTTATAGCCATATTTAATTGTGCAAAATAGCAATTGAATGAGGGCCTTTGGTTACTGCATTTGTTATATTGTGAGCTCCTCATTCAATTGTGTTTTGGCCAATGGAATAGACCTCAATATCAGCACAGAGCATATTTTGTAACGGAATGTTGTATTTAGTGAACTTGTATGCAAAAGCAACGTGTTCAGAAAAGAAAAATTTCCTTTAAAAAATATGCTCTGTGCTTATATAGAGCCCTATTGAAATGGGCAAATCACATTTGAGTGAGGCCCTTGGCCATTAAAGATATATAGGTCCTCATTGAATTGCAATTTTGCCAATTGAAGAGGGCTCTATATAATCACATAACATATTTATTGAGCAAATTTTTTAGTCATTGAAAACCTTGATTGTGGTTAGAAATTCAGTAAGTAAAAAGTTCTGTCTAAAAAATATGTTATGTGCTTATATAGAGCCCTATTCAATTGAGGAAGTCGCAATTGAATAAGGCTCATGGTTATTTCTTGTTTATACTTAATACTTTACCTTGCTTGAAGTTTTGAATGACAGACGGTCCCCTCCTGGCAATCTTAATCCGCCGGTCTTCTTGTAGTGTCTGTTTGAAAAAGAAAGTGAAATAGTTATTTGTATATTTATAATTTTTCATCTAGCAAAGCATGGCCTTTTGAGCATGTAATGTCTTGTTGTATCTTACCTCTTCTTCTTTGTTGGTGTTCTTTAAAAGGGATTGTGCTTCACAGTGCACGGTGCAAATTGTTGAGAGACGCTATTGATGCAGAGTCTGTTTGAATATTTAAAGAAATAAAAAGATTCAGCTTTATATGATCTATTGAATTGCAGTAAAGGAATGTAATTTAAATATAGTTGTGTAATTTTTTTCAATTAACCTTATTTTTTGTTGGGGGCTACACACATATGTCACATACATGAAGCACATTCGATAGTTTAATGTAATTATTTTGTGTACGTGTGACATATCAGTATACATGACTCATATTTAAATGGTTAAATTAACCTTATATTTTTTTTTCCAACACACATAAATGTCTGTGTGTGAGATGTAACTATAGATGATATACATATATGTGCGTGTGACATATCAGTATACATGACATATAATGTCATTTAAATGTAGTTGTTTACTGATTTGGTTTGAAGCTAATTTTGTTGCATTGGCAATACACATAAATGTGCGTGTCACATGTCACTATACATTATACACATATATGTCCGTGTCACATGTCACTATGAAGGGGAAATACACAGAAATGTGCGTGTCACATGTCACTATACATTATACACATATACGTGCGTGTCACATGTCACTATGAAGGGGCAATACACAGAAATGTGCGTGTCACATGTCACTATACATTATACACATATACGTGCGTGTCACATGTCACTATGAAGGGGCAATACACATAAATGTGCGTGTCAGATGTCACTATACATTATACACATATATGTCCGTGTCACATGTCACTATGAAGGGGCAATACACAGAAATGTGCGTGTGAGATGTCAGTATACATTATAGACATATATGTGCGTGTCAGATGTCACTATAAATTATAGACATATATGTGCGTGTCAGATGTCACTATACATTATAGACATATATGTGCGTGTCACATGTCAGTATACATAAACCTCTGTTTAATATAGAATTATGTTTTTTTGTTGTTTTGTTAAATGAACCGTATTTTTTTTTTGAGCCTATACACATAAATGTGCCATACATGTCACTACATAAATCCTATTTTTTTTTTTTTATTTGTTTGACCTGTCCTGATAATAAAATGTAATATATTATAGCTTACCTCTCAGTTGTAATTTGCACAATGCAAAGTAGTAAATTAGTAAAGAATTGTCTTCTCAAGTAAAAGCAGCAGTTATCTCAGAAGTCACTCCGTTGATCACCTGAGGAGAAATGTATTTTTTTGTTTGAAATAGGCAGTATTTATAAACTTGTAGAAAGTTCTGGAAAGTGAGACCGTTAGAACGCAATACGCATGCGCTATTTGCGTTCCAGCTTACAATTTGCGTTCCATCCGCCATTTTCTGCGTATTACTGTTCAAAATGGTGTTTAATATGATTGTGATACGTTCCGCATAGTATGTGTTTCATTATTGCGAGTAAGTGTAGTGTAGTTACGTCTGAAGCCTCGTTTTCGTTTTGTTCGTCGGCCATTTTTTCTCTCGCTTAGCGATGGTATTAGTGTCTAAAGTGTTTTATTTTGATTTAAATGTAGGTGTAACTTGTTTTTTTGAGGTGCTGGCTGGTTCCTCTTGCTGTAGGTAAGCTTTTTATGTGTTTGTTGTGTGTCTTTGTTAAGTTTTAACTGTTTGTATGTCGGCGTGTTGCGTCCGATGTTTGCGAAGTCGTAATGTGTGGTAACGTGTCTCGTATGGTGTTTGCGTGTGTAGCCTCGTTTTCGTTTTATTCGTCGGCCATTTTTTGTGTCGCTTAACAAACTATTTATTGTCTAAACTCTTTTATTTTGAGTGCAATTAAGTTGTAAGTTGCATTTTTGAGGTCCTGGGTGCTTCCTGTTTGTGTAGGTAAGGTTTTTATGTATGTGCTGTGTGTATGTATTGTGTTTGTAATGTAGTAATGTTCGCAAGTTGCGTCCGAGTGTTGCGAGGCCGTAATGTGTGTGAACGTGTGTCGTATGTTGTTTGCGAGTGTCGTAATGTGTGTGAACGTGTGTCGTATGTTGTTTGCGAGTGTCGTAATGGGTTGCGACGTAATTTTTTTTTTGCAAGGGTCGCAGTTGCTGCAACTGAAGACCTCGCTTTGCGAGGTCCTCAGGTGCTGGCATGGAGCGCCTGCGGCGCTCCAAGCCAGCAACTGAGGCCCTCGCTTCGCGAGGGTCCTCAGTTGCTGGCAAGGAGCGCCTTCGGCGCTCCATGCCAGCAACTGAGAACCTGGCACAGTGCCCTCGCTACGCGAGCCCCGGCCCTCGCTTCGCGAGGCCCGCGGGCGCGCGACGCGAGCCCGCAGCGTTAGCAACAACTCGTACGCTCACAACTATATATGTGAGCCCGCAGCGTTAGCAACAACTCGTACGCTCACAACTATATATGTGATGAGAAGAAATTGCTCTGATAGAGATACTTTAAAAAAAGAGTCTGTTGTCCTAAAAAAACATTTTTTACAAAGGGGTACCCTTACAAATGCATACCATAAAGTTCTGACAATTAATAGAAATTATCTTCTTCCTATAAAAACAGAAAACAATTCAAATTTTTGTGCTGTATTTTGTTTTCTTTAAAAATAAAAAAAACATTTACCCATTATCAAGTCTAGTTTTTTTTAAGTGCATGGAATACAGTATCACTTTAACTAAAATAAAGCTTTAAGCAATATGAGAATAAATAAGTATTTTCATTATTTTATATTGTGAGATATCTCAAAGCAGAGAAGATGTTTCTCTTCCCTCTGCAATACAGTAGAGGAATCTGATATAATGAAGTAATTAAAACCTCAATGAAAATCTCTAAAGATTTATTCAGTAAGTGTCCTAGTGCTGAATCTGCAAGATGGAAATTAAAATGCAGCAATCACTACACTGTACGGTGAAATGTTATGAGGACAGAGAGTTCTCACAGCCGTACTATTATAATGCCTGAGGCCTTGTATTAGAAGCATTTGCAAATATCTTCCAATGGATCTTTATCAAACCTAGGATTTTAATATATTTGCAATGTATTGGTTATTCACAGATATGATTGAATGTAGAATAGGTAGTATAGTTTATAAAGCACCAAAAGCACTGCTCAGTTGAGTATCACAATAACAGAAAACAAAGGGCCAGTTGATTAAATTATACAGAGCTGCAAAGTGTTTGCCATTATGTTTCCTATGAAAATGCAAGATTTTCTGTCTTTGACAGAGTATCTAAACCTAAAGGACCACTGCACAATGAAAATAAATATATATGTTTGAAATCTTCAAGTCTTTCTAAGAGCATAATTAAGCAAAAAACAAACCATGTGGCTAGTTTTTAATTTGAAGAAAATACAATGTTATACCTCTGCAGGGATCCTGGAGGGATCCATTATACTTTGGTGAATGTTGTGTGTGTGAGAGAGAAGTTTACATCTCATTTTGTGCAATCCTGCTTCTTGACCAGAGAAGGGGAAGCTGTGCAGCGTCAATTGCAATCTTATCTAGTTATCCAACAAAGAGCACGATTCAATTGAGCAATAGTAATTTACCGGAGCCCGTAAGTGAGACCCTAAGTTAGTTTGCTATTCACTTGGAGACTTTTTGCTGGCTCCAAACGGTTTACAGGTTATGAGCTTGAAAACTTTGCTGTGGTTAAACCTGGAACTTACAGCCTCCCAAAGCGTTTGATCTGTCCCGTCCACAAGAGTTACGATCGCTAAAATCGCAAATCGATATTCAATTGCTACAATTCAATTGCTACAACACCTGTAAAAGGCAAATGTAGGAGAAAATCCTACGAATGCTAGAGAGGACCCTCTAGGGGGTTTAACCCCTGTCAGAAGCACTGTAAATGCAAATAAAAAATCAATACTGCACTTTAAATTACTAGGAAAGCGATGACAGACATTAGAATTAATTGCACAACAGCCTCAGGCTCGCAAATCGGCAATAATAAATCATATTTTTTAATGTGTTATTTCGGGGTTATATCGATCTCGGGAATCAATGAGTTAATACATCAGGCCACTTATATGGACTAGAACAGTATTGGCATTCATTGTTATCATTTTGTATTTTGAGGGTTTACGAGTCCCATCGCATATCGGACCCCCAAACGCTAAATGATTGACGTATAACTTCCATATTTTACTGCAGTAATGATGGCAGTCTCATTTTCCATTGGCTGTTTCTAAATGGGTTGTTATGGCCTTGCTTATATGATCATGTTCCCATCTTGAACTGCTATGCACGAGTGCATGGTTTACGGCTTTGGCGTTCAGCCTGTAACTTGCAGGCTTCTTCAATTGAATAGCAAAATCTCTAGACTTATGCCTTTTCCTTCCTCCCTTACCCTTCGTTCAATGGATAACTACTAACATAGAGCTTCATTATCTAGCGCTCAAGATGTGATGTAACAAACATAACATGGGTTCCTATACTCATCAACAGAGTGTTCAAAAATTAAAATTATCCCCCCCAAATTCTTTATAACCATGGCTTCTAATATTGACAAACAAGTATATTTTGTATTGAACTACAGGCCCTTTAATCTGCAATCGCATTAAAGCTGTACTTGCAAAAATGCCCTTCATTAAACAGATGTACCCAAGCAAAGGGAAAATACCCATACTAGATCAATAAAATCAACTAACCAATCAAAGCACTCAAAAATGATCTAACTCCCTGACTCTAAAATACAGCCATACACCAGGGGTGCGTAAGTTCAGTCCTGGAGGGTCACACACAGGTCTGGATTTGAGGATATATCTGATACGCATAGGTGAGTCAATCGCTTCTTCAGTCATTATGATTGATTAACCAGTGTACAGAAAATGAATCCTTGAGTACAGGCCTGTGGGTGGAACTCCAGGACCGAACTTGGGCAACCCTGCCTTACACACTAACCGTTGTTAAAACTCACAATTAGCCCCTTCTCAACCAATTCATAGAAAATACTGACTTTTCTTTTATGGGTGTTGGTATTAATTACAAATTATACCTTAAGGTCCTCTCTAGGATCCAAGCTACCTGCATATGATGCAGGAGCAGTGCCATAAAATAAATGCCACTGACAAAAGGCAATCATTTCCAAACTTTCATTACTACAGCAATATGTAATTATGTGTTATCAAAATCCATTCTACAAAACTACTTCTGTAATTATTTATTAAACTTTTTTGAAATGTGTCTTGAAAATATCAATTCCTAAATAATTAGGAATACTTCCTTGGAAACTCATAAAGCTCTGTATTGAATTGAATACACTCATCCTCTGCAAGTGATGCTCTTTGTGCAATGTATTAACACATGTTACTGCTTAAAAGGCCTTACATTGTGTTCCAGGTGTATTTTTGGCACAAGATAGTCAAGTGTGGTACAATTACACTAGAAACTACAATTAATTACAGACTGTTCATTACAACTTTTCAGTTCTTATTACTGTTCATAATTTAAAGAATTAATTTAAGTCAGTTTCTACTTTAATGAATATATAATTTATCAATTTTGATCGTTTTGTTTAACTATGATGCATTATAGTGTGAAATGTGATGTTTGTTCCCTTGGTAAACTGGGTCATAGAGGAAACAATGTATTTTTTTAGAGTCAATCGCTGTGGGGGGGGGGGGGGGGTTATTTTTGATGTGAAGATGCTCACTTCTCAGAGCCAAAACTAGTCAATAGTCAATTAGTTTAGTACTCAACTCTAAAGATCATACACACTACATCTCTGTTTCATCTAATATCCTTGTTGTTTTCAGCATGTTCACCAAGATTCACCTTCTTCTCATTAGCTTTTTCCTCTGCAATGGGCAAACTTGTTAATGAGAGTGGTTAAATCTAATGTAAACCCCAATGTTTTAATAAGAAGCATGTTACCTACTGTAGGATGTGCATCAAACAATCCCAGAGCTGCATTCAGGAATAGCTTGGCTCATTGGATTGCCACTAGATCACAAAAGTGACCATGAGCAAATTGCTAGTTGAGTATTATATCTCACATTTTAATTTGACTCATAATTCATTCTTAAACGCTCATTTGTGGTCAACTGTATAAAAATAAATAAAATTGTATGCATTCAAACAGTGTTTCTGGAGTTAGTAACAATGCCAGGAAAGAAACATATCACATATATAGTTGTGAGCGTACGGGTCGTTGCTCACGCTTGCGGGCTCGCGAAGCGAGCCGCGGCCCTCGGGTAGCGAGGTCACTGGGCAAGGGCCTCAGTTGCTGGCATGGAGCGCCGAAGGCGCTCCATGCCAGCAACTGAGGCCCCTCGCGAAGCGAGGGCCTCAGTTGCTGGCGAGGTCACTGGGCACGGGCCTCAGTTGCTGGCATGGAGCGCCGAAGGCGCTCCATGCCAGCAACTGAGGCCCCTCGCGAAGCGAGGGACTCAGTTGCTGGCGAGGTCACTGGGCAAGGGCCTCAAACCCTCGCAAACTTCACGTCGCTACTCAAAAAACACGACACACAAATTACGACACTCGCTAAATTTTACGAGGAACGCAAACAACCTACGAAACACGTTACCACACATTACGACCTCGCAAACATCGGACGCAACACGCCGACATACAAACATTTAAAACACAATACATACACACAGCACATACATAAAAACCTTACCTACACCAAGAGGGAGCACCCAGGACCTCAAAAATGCAACTTACACCTCGATTTTACTTGAAATAAAAGAGTTTTGCGACTAAAAAAAAATCTAAGCCACAGAAAAAATGGCCGCCGAACAAAACGAAAACAAGGCTACAGCACTCTAAACTCGCAAAACACCACAAGAAACTCGCAAAACACCACAAGAAACTCGCAAAACGCCACAAACCACCTACGGATATTCATACCACACAGTGCACACATTCAGCATGCTTACACAGCAGCTCCACACCACTAATGCTGCAGCAACATCAACACAGATTGCCAGCTCTTCATCACAATGCTTCAAAATAGGTACAGTATATTCATTTAGTAATGTATTACATATTTCATTATTAGACACCAAACAGCATTAGCTACCTTACAATTTCATTGCCGTCATTTTTTGACGGGCAATTCGCTAGTCATAATATATCTTAAAGCTAATTTCAGTCCTACACAAGGTTCATACCACCACAAACATGACAGTCACCTTTTTAATAAAAAATAACCAAAATTCCAGGCAAGTCTCCTCTACAACTCTCAGGTGTGGATCTCTCTTTTTTGTAATTTTAGCATTGAATATGACTGAAGAATAATGACCTTTGAGGAACGGTGGCCTGTTTTGGTAATGTGACTATCCAGTGGTCATGGGATCCAGCTTTCCGATACTGTCAAGGGGGAGCTCATATCTGTTCTGAATGTTAAGACGATAAGCCTCTTTGGAGACTATGGAGTAGATGGCAGGTTCACAAGGCAGACCTGACTAGCAGGAAAAAGTAGAATTGAGGTGAAAAATACCTACGTACTGGAGAATGCAGAATTTGGCGTATACACTGGTGTACAAATTGGAGAAAATAATGCAGACTTTGATGAACAAATTGTGATGGATATGTGACTGGATATGTGTAGTATTAGTTGGGAAAGATAGGAGTTCAGATACGAGTCTCAAGGTATACAACACTGGAGGATGTAGCTAGACTAGAATTGTCAGTACAGCAGAAACAAACACTGTAATTCTGTCAAAAACAAACCGAGTCATGGAAGGACTTAATGAACAGGCTGTGATGTGTAGGCTTTCTACTCCCAAGGCACAATTTCCTACAACAGGCACTGTCCAATTGGCTCACGAGGAATATATAGGTCTTGGAACTACCTAATTAGATGAGCATGTGCCCTTATGCTGACAAGCAGTGGAGTTATGACACGTGGAGCATAGTACAAGGAAGTGAGGTCTGCACTAAAACAGCAAGAACACACCTGTCAGGATCTTCCATGCCTTGTAGGTATACCCCAAAGTCTACTCAGAATAAGTGTCAGAAGAGGGCTCGGCTCCACAGGCTCATCCATGGAGGTCCTCTCAAGCCTGCCCTGAGGCCCAACAGAACAAGTAATGAGATACTTTATGTGACTTACTGGAATTTCATCTAATTTTGCACTGATTTTGAGTACAGTATAACAGTGTATAAGTTCCTGTATAATCTGTCTATAACTGTGACTTAATGCGATTAAATCTTTAAAGTGTCAGGATCTCATTTTCCCTGTAGGCTGGCAGATAAGGTCTCACGGACTGGCACCAATCCTAGGATTGGCTGTCGAAAACCACTGCCTTAGACGGATGTGATCAAATGTATTGTTTGAAATTCTATCACCAGAATAACCTCATACCAACCATGATAAATGATGGTGAAGGGTTGATGACTGGGCCAGATTTACATCTGCAGGTCTTGAACACACACGATTATTGAGTCCAAATTGAATTCTACCAAAGCATTCAAGAGGAAAATGTGAGACCATTTGTGCAACAGCTAAAGCTTAGCCAAAAGTGGATTATTCAGCAGGGCAATGATCCAAACACACCAGTTAATACATGGCAAAAAGCTAAAAAAAAAAAAAAAAGAATCAGGATCTTGTAATGGCCGATTCAATTTAAAATCCAGTTCTCAAATTTACTGAAATTGGTACAACAAAAAAGCAATTATGCATAAATAAATAGCCAACAAAAATCATCGACTTAAAAGGTCGATAAACTCTTAAAGAAAATGTTTACATTAAGTTTAAAGCATTCCCATCATGGGAAGCAAATGTGTGTCAAATGTAATTTGAGGCCAGATGTATCTGCTGTTTGTGCTTAATAACAACTAGATGAAGATTAGATATGTCTTAATATGTAAAACTGTAGAATCTAAGAAGGTGTAATCTCTGTTTAACGTACAGTAATTATACCTAAAAGGCAGACTACTTTCTTTTAAGCTTTGCACTCCATGCCTTACTATGTAACATGGGTGTACCTTGTGCAACGTTGTCTGATTCCATGTGGCCCTTAACTTAATTTGTTACAGTACATGTGACATGTACATATGGATCATAACTAAAAGTAATATCTGAATGATGTATTGTAAACATAAACTTATTTCACCTAATTAATTTACTAGTAGCATAAGACATACAGCCTTATTAAATTGCGATTCGGCCAATTGAATAGGGCTCTATATAAGCACAGAGTATATTTTACAGAAGTTTTTAGTTAGTGAACTTCTATCCAAAAGCAATGTCTTCACTAACTAAAAACTTCTGTAAAAAAATTTGCTCTGTGCTTATATAAAGCCCTTTTCAATTGGCCAAATCACAATTTAATAAGGCTGTATATCTTATGCTACTAGTAAATTAATCAGGTGAACTAAGTTTATGTTTACAATATCATTCAGATATTACTTTTAGTTATGATCCATTTGTACATGTCATATGTACTGTAACAAATTAAGTTTAGGGCCACATGTTTCTAGGTAACATATGTTTATGATAAGTTATTATCAGCCTTATTAACTTGTGATTTGGTCAATTGAATAGGACTCTATATAAGCACAGAGCATATTTTGTTTACAGAAGTTTTTAGTTAGTGATCTTCTATCCAAAACCAGGTCTTCAGTAACTAAAAACTTCTGTAAAATAATATGATCTGTGCTTATATAGAGCCATATTCAATTGAACAAATCACAATTTAATAAGGCTGATAATATCTTATCATAAACATATGTTACCTAGAAACAAATTAATTATGTGTTAAACTGAGAAAGAAGAGATTTTATTATACTTGAAGTTTATTTTTTTTCCTTGTATTATCATCTTTCAAAAGGTTTTTTCATTATTTATGTATTATGTTTCAAAAAAGTAACTGAAAAATTATGTCAGCCAAGCATGAAAAAATAAGCATGAAAAAAGAATAAAAAAATCTCAACAATCATTAGATGTCACTGCCAAGATTTTGTTGCAGATGTCATAGCTTTATTTGGGTAAGGGTTAGGTAGTTATGATTAGAGTAAGGGTTAGGGTAATGGTTTAAGCGTAGAAGTTATGTATGATGTCACAAACTGTGTACAATTTCGGCAGCGCCATCTAGCAGCTCCTTGCTGCAACTGCTGCTACCACTACTGGAAAGACCCCATAGCTGTTCCCCATAAATGTTTAAAATATTGTAACTCAGTTTTTTTATTAATTTGTTCTTCTCTACTCTCAATGTCTCTGCCTTTTTTATTCTCCTCTGATCATATTATGCACAGCTCCCATCAGGCACAATAGTGCTTTTGGAGAGAGTAGCTCTGCAGTTCCCAAATTCCTTATGCACTAGTTGGGGAGGAAAATAAAACAGACACAATGAAAATGCACTACCCCTAGAGGCAAATGCATAAAACAAATCTAATTTTAATGCTTTATCATCTTTTACATTTTTACATTCAGATTGAAAAGACCTTCTATTACAGTTTCCCGTTAATAGAGTACATTGGATACATTGCAAGTCATTTTATCTCTTATCATACTTTATTACATTTTAACAAAAGTAAAATTTTGAGGTTATTGTATCATATTATTGTATCATTTATTTTCTTCCTTCTCTACCGGATATGGCCGACTAAATGCAGATAGCCAAGGAAGGTACATTATCTGCTTTAGAAACAGGACCTTACTGTATTTAGAAACAGAAACTTGATATTTATTCGGGATATATAAATATAATTTAGTCACTGATGACAATCACTCTAATATTTCCATTGAACTATGCAATTTCATCTCTCCGCGGTTCAGCTTGTTTTAATAAAATGTAATCTAACGTCAAATAATTGAGACTGTGCGCAAGATTTATCTGCTTCTTGTATTTCCTCCATGAATTACAGCATCGTTATTTTTAGTACCTAATGTGATCGTCATAATACTGTGACGATGGCACTTTGCTTTCTGTTGTCTGATTGAGTGCTCTGTTAGAGAGCTCTATTTCTGTAGCAGCCGCTCTATTTCTGTAGCAGCCGCTCTACTTCTGTTTCACTCTTTTCTTAAACCGCCGCTGGTCTGTGTTAAAAAGTTGGGCTGGTGAGAAATGTACTGTCAGTTTATAATGTCTCACTTAATGAATGTTGTTCTAATTGTTCAGGACCTGCTGTACTAATCTGAACTAAAAGCCAGTAGGGTTAAACGCTCATGTAAGATGCCTCTGTAAAATAGCATTGAGCGATTACTATAAATGGTTTTCAGTTTTACCATTTACATGTAGTCCAAACCGAAATAATGATCATGGCAATGTTGCTTGGCTATTAAAGGGCTACACTGATCAAATATTTAAAATATATTATTTTAAAGAAATAAATTATGCAAACTGTTTTATATGGGAAAGTAAAATAATACAAACTCTAATATGTTACCTGTTATATGCAATTATGCTTCTGTGGAATTTCCCATTTTGATTTTTGGCACTGAGGAGAGAAGAGACTTCACTAAATAAGAAGTTTCTATGAACACAAACTTAAGGGCTTTCTGTAGAAGTAACAGCAAACTCATTTGTATACATGAACACATCCTCCTGAAAGAGGAACTGACAGAACAAGTTGATAAAAGAAAATTAATGTCTGCGGTAGAGAATATTTTGGTATAAAATATAAAAATGCAAAACATTTTTTTTTCTGCAAATGTGTCTCAGTATGGTGGCACGCAGCTGAATTTTGCGCCGTCTGCTTCTCATGCGCGAAGGTCGGGTTGCCAGATTAAACACTTCTGCCTGGACCCCTATAGCATGCACCCCTTAACTATACCATCCAGTGTATATAACAAATGCCTGAATCTCAGCTGCCCAGCGAGAAATAGCCAGATTATGGGCACCAGACAAGGGCAGCTCACACAGCACTCCAGCCTGGCGTCATCAGATGACAGCGCACTATTCAGCTGCGTGCGAGGGTCGGGGTGCCGTCTCAGTATGCTATTTTGTAACCTAAAGTACTTGATAAGTGAGTGAGGATCCACGTGCATGATCACATTGTAGAATATTGCTTTGGCCACCAGGCTGTATGTCTGCGGGCGTGCCGTGGACTCATGTTCGTCTCCAATTCCGGTGCTATTCAATTGAAGGAGCCCGCAAGGTACGGGAAGAAAGTTGACTCCGTAAACCATGCATTGGTTCGTAGCAGTTCAGGGTGGGAACATGATCAATTAAGCAAGACCGTAACCTCCCATTTCGAAACAGCCAATAGAAAATTAGACCACCATCATTACGTCAGTAAATCGTGCAGGTTACATTTCAATCAAATAAGTTCGGGGTCCGATATGCAATGGGACCCACTAACCATCAAAATGCAAAATTATGAAAATGAATGCCAATAACTGTTCTAGTCCATATGGGTGGCCTGATGTATTAACTCATTGATTCCCGAGATCAATATAATACCGAAATGAAACATAAAAATTAATTTATTTTACTGCCGATTTGCGAGCTTGATATGTCTTTCGTCTCTTTCCCCTTTATTTACAGTGCAGTATTGACTTGTTATGCATTTACACTGCTACGGACAGGGGTTATACCCCATTGCGGGTCCTCTCTAGTACTCATAGGATTTTCTCCTACATTTGCCGTTTACAGGTGTGAAACAATTTGCGGCCTTGGGGAAGTGGAGCAATTGAATAGCAATTTGTGATTTTAGTGATCGTAACGCTTGCTGAAGTGAAAGATCAAAGGCTTCGGGAGGCTGTAAGTTCCGGGTTTAACCATCGCAAAGTTTTCAAGCCTGTAACCCACCAATTGAATAGCAAATTAACTTACGGGCTCACTTACGGGCTCCAGTAACTTACGATTGCTCAATTGAATCGGGCTCTGTATTTTTAATTATCACATTAAAGCAGCAAATAACATTATACTGATAAAATGTATATCCAATTGTTCATGCTAAGAATAACCTAAAAAAGACAACTTGATTTTGGAGTGAAAGTCCCTTCAAATGGAATCTGATGCTTAACTAAGGCACAATGAGTTGCTCAATTCTCACAGTGGCACAACAACTCAGTTTGTATCAATTGTATTAAAAGTATGGGGTGTTTGTGTTTTAAAATGATTTACTTTTTTTGTTTTAGTTTTATATATTGTTGTAGAATTGATAAGCCTCTGAGGGTCAATAACAGTTAACTGATTGGGCTTTAACAGCCAGCCACATTATTTAATGTTATGTGATCTATACTTAATCAAGGTCATGGCAGGTTACTTGAGGCTGAGATCCAAGAAATTGTATGGGGCCAAGGTGCCCCTCTCCACTTGCCACCAGGGATAGCAATGCAGAGAGCGAGGGGTTATAGAACAATATAGAGAATTTCATCACTTATGTATATTTACATTTTTTTACTGGGAATGGTGAGGTAAAACAACTCTACCTCTTTATGACAAACCCTTTGTCCTCAAGTGAAAGGGAGGCCACATGGGAATGGCTTGGATACAACACAAACAGAAACATAGTATAATAAGAGCAAGACATAAAGCATACAGATTTAAAGGCATATGTAACTTTGCCTGTGTTTACATTTTCTAATCTAACACCTGCTGCTTATATCAGAAACACACATTACGTTGAGTCATTCTATACACATACAAACTTATCTTACTTAAAGATAAAACTTTGTCCACACCCCAGAGCTGCCGAAATAGGCACAGTGAATCTCCCAATAGAAATAGTGCATTTGAATATGGATTTTAACCCTTTACTAACCTTCAAGCCAGCAGCAGCTCAATGCAGATATCTACATATCAGCTGCATATCAGCTGCTTCCTTCCTCGTGATTCCTTCCTGCACAAACTGATATCACTGATTGTTACAATGTATTAACATGTATTAACTACCTGTGATTGGCCAAAATAAAGGATGAATTGTATGCTAATTTTAGCAGGGATTTTTAGGGTTGTTAACTCATAAAAGCAAATGCTTGCAAACTCAAGATATTTAGCAAACATCATGGTGAGTTTGTTAATGTTTATTTTAGTATTTTTCTTCATGCAACTTGTTTTTTTCATACACTACTGATTCTCCTCTATCAGATGCACTCATGCTCCATGAAACTTAGATATGCCTTTAATAATGATAATCTCATTTTACCTAAAAATAATATTGTGTTAGCTATTAGAGGAAAGCGCCTTATGTTTCCTTGTCTTTCAGTCATATTCATTATACTAATGATAACCAAAACAGCTTTAAGCCTAAAGGCATTAGAATAATGTAATTCTCTGATAGTTGCATTTACTTTAAAAATCCAGGGTTTAGGTAAAGCTTGTTAATATTATTATCATCCATATCAAGAGACAAACCTTTTATTGTATCAACTATTTTTTTTTAAAATAAGTTAACATTTATAACAAGACAGTGTATTAGAGGCCTAATAAATGGGACAGGGAATGTTATTTTTTATGATTAAGATCATGCTATATTTTCATGCATGAAACCTCAAAGCATACTAAGAGATGGAGGCACATCACAATGTCTGCTCCTTGATCTGGAATGTGAATGGCAGTAAGGGATGCAGAAAAATACTTTTTTTTTTTTATACACATATTATTTTTTTTATATATTATATATTATTATTAACTTTTATTTGTATCGCGCCAACATATTCAATAGCGCTGTCTAGGGGAAGAGACTAGGGAAAAATACAATTTTAACAATGGTAGAAGAGGGCGGGCCGTGTTTTAAGCTTAAAATCTTTGTAGAAAGTGCTTTATTTCAAAATTAGAAACTCGCTACTTACAATTTAAAAGGGAATGGAAGAGGCAGAAACCTGGGGAAGAAAAGATAAGTAGTAGCAAGGGTCAGGAAGAAACGGAAAGCTTGCTTAGGTAAAGAGGTATGCAAAGTTAAAAAAAAGTTTTACATTTAGTGGGAGAGAGTAGGAGACAATTAGAGAGTCAGTGGAAATTAATGGCTCAAGTATGTAATATATTATCTGCCCCTAGTGGCCAGATAATATCACCTGCTAAGTGTGGGTTTGTGGCCTCTTCTTAATGGTGGATAGTATTCAGGAGACAGAAAGAGTCAGATGGAGCCAGGTGGTGTTTGTGAGGACCTCTTCTTAAGAGTGGAAAGTAGCAGTAGATGGTGATATAGATGAAGCTAGGTGATGTGTGTGTATCCTGTATGGTTTGGGAAGGAAGGATAAAGGATTAGGTGTGTAGGAAATAAGAGGGGGGCACAGGGGGGGATTTAAGCTTAGAGGGTGGGGGAGGGTACAATTAGACTTATTAGAGATACAAAATTAGGATTGCCTTCTCTAATAGGACTCTCATTATTTACTGGTCTGTCATGTCTGATGAAAATGTGTATATCTAGAAATTTACTGTGATGTGCAAATGTGTCCGCAGTGAGTGGAGACGGCAGTCAAATATAAACACTTAGTGGTGGTATCCCTTTAATCCATAGTGGTCAGAATAAATTAAATGAGGATACTAAATTCTATATAGAAAGTAACTTGTCCTTAACTGTTAGGTACTTAAAAATATTGCCAAAATTAAAGAGTTAAGAGTCACTCAATTTACTTACTCTGGAGCTTCACAAAATTTACTTGTGTCCTTTTATGATGTTGAATACTCACTGGCAACATGGATTTAGTGCTGAGAGATCATGATAAACTAATCTGGTTGACTTTTTGTTATTATGAAACCAAAGTTATGGACCAATGTGGAGCAGCAGATCTACATTAGCTAGATTTTTGCAAAGCATTTCACAGATTTGCACACAATAAACTAGTTAAAAAACGTAAACTTCATAGTCTGCGACTGGAGTTGGTATAGTACAGTGAAAAAGACATTAGCTGAAAGATAGGCATCAAAGAGTCAAATTGATTGGAATACAGTCATGTAGGGATGCTTACCAGTAGAGTGCCACTGGGCACCGTGCTGGGGTCTGTATTGTATAATATATTTTTTTATGAAAACAATCATCTTTGCAGGTGATACAAACATTTGTAACAAGGTGGATATTTTAGACAGTTTAAATAAAATGTGTGATAATTTAATAAAACTATAGCAATGGTCAACTATGTGAAATCAATAATGTAACACTGATGAGTGCAAAATTCCACTTAGGCACAAAAACCTAAAAGCAGAATATATACTTAATAATTTAATGACGACAACAGAAGAGGTAAGGGAGTGGGAATTATTATGTTGCATGTTGATTTAAGGGTAGACAGAAAATGCAACATAGCTGCAGAAAATTCAGGTATGATGATTGGTTGTTTTAAAAGACGAAATAGCAGCAAAAAAAGAAGAGTACTAATGCCATTCTACACACACCTCACCTAGAATACAGTGTCTGGTTCTGGAGACCAAGGCCGGGTTTTTAAATTAGGTAGTGTAGGCAGGTGGATATGGATACATCTGGTAAGAGGAGGCTCTAACATTGGCTGCAATGAGCCAAAGGCTCATTGCAGGCCACAAATGCGGACTCTCCCAAAGCGAGGGGCCACATTTGCGGAGGTGGAGGCTCTACGGCGCCTCACACGTGGTTACAAACACCCACACAAGCGGCACTTTACCAACAATACGAACCGAGGGAAATTTACGGACTTAGCACACACAAAAAAAGCCCCTCTAATAACAAACAAAAAAAAAACAACAAAAGCCTTGCAATGAGCGCCGAAGGTCCTCACGCAAAAAAATGGATAAATTAACATTACCTGCCTTACGATTTCATGCCCGTCATTTTTTGACGGGCAAGTCGCTAGTATATACAGGATATAAAAAATGGGATGCACAAATTTTGTATTTGATACATATACATATAACTTAAGAATTATACTCATCTGACATAATGTAAACAAAAAAAAGAGTAATTAATGTGATACCTGAGCTTGTTTCAATTAACACAAATGCCTTATATTCAACTTGATATTTGAAAGTGCAACCCAAAGTTCTTGATCAAGACCTTTTAAGCACGAACGCTTGTCATTTTTAATAAACACTAGGGCTGAAAAACTTTGTTCACATGAATTTGTCAACGAAAATTGGAGTAGAATTGAAATAACATGGTCTGAAATCTGAGGATATTCTTTCCTAACCAAAATCCAGAAAGCATCCAATGGAACTTTGGCAAAGTGAAGTTTTAGCGTCCTGTTGTCACTCAATTCAATAAATTCCTCTGGAATTTGCAGAGAAAGTGCATGTGTAGAATCTATACTATTGGTTGCAAAAGGATTTGGAATCCAATCGTATTGTTCTGTATTAATTGAATAAAAATAGTAATCAAATGTATTCTCCAGTAAAGTTAAATGTGAGCCAGTTCAACAATTAATTGCATGTTTTCAATTGCTGTCTGTTGGGTCGTTTGGAACACATAACACCAATAGCAATGGCACACGGCACACTGGTGTGCTGTGGCACACCAGTTGCGGATCACTGGTCTAAAAGACAGAACTTGCAGGGAAATCATCATGTCCTGAATATACAGTATATAGCTTCAAGGACAGAAGGGAGATGGTTGATATGAGAGAAACCTTCAAATATATCACAAGAGTTAATAATGGTAAGGAGGGAAGTATCTAGCAGAAAAAATGAGGAATGTAAGGATAAGATTTAATTGTTTGAAGTTGTACTAATGTGACAAAGTATTGTTTTATAAAGGTTAGTAGATATGTGGAACAGCTCTCAAGTGTAGGGTCAAGCACAGATAAGGAATATAAGCATGTCTAGGGATATGCATAAGCTTATCCTGAGTCTTAATTAAGCCAAATGTAGCTACCATAGCTACTTCTGGGTTATCAGATCTAACCAATTATTGCAATTTGTGAGATGTTCTAACAAAACTCAAAAATGCTAGAGAGACATAAGTACCTTTATTTGAAAGAGGTAAGGTCCCTAATTCAAATGGCAGTACTAAAGCCAAGGTGTCATCTGTTACTACCCAGATCTTAGGAATGGCCCAAATCCCAATTGACTGCTTCCTGACAATAAATTACAAATGTTCACATTTGATAAAAGAGATGTCTTTCATATGTGATAATGTATTCTCATATTATTTAAAGTAATATTTTGCCCATACATTGCATGTATTGTTCTGGGGGAGCAATACCAAAGGATTTAGAGAGGGTCTAAATGTTTACTGAAGCATCTAGTATGTCATAGGATTTTTTTAATTTGTTTTTCATTTTAGCAGTCTCTGCTAGTGCATGGAAGCTGCCATGATAACCATACTTTCTTTTCAAGACAATGTAGCAGTTACAGAGAAGCGCAATCAATATGTGCAAGCATATTTGCAAGCTGCCTCTACTGATTCTATTAGAGGAAGGGGTAGGTGTTAAGATATCATCTGAATCCACCAATGAAACAACAAATCCCTCTTCCTCTTCCCTCCCCCCCTTCTACTTATAAATAGATAACAACCAACAAGGAGTTTGGAAGACAAACATGGCACCTACTAAAATAATGATGTTATCTAAAATGTTATTATTTTACAGTATACACAGCTGTTAATTTGTTACAAACTTTACAAACATATGAAGGTTTTCCAAAGCTACAGTGGTCCTTTAAGATGGTGGCTGCACAAAGTACTGAAAAAATAAATGTTGGACTTTTTTAAACTTGTTTTAAAGCTGTATTATAAAACAGTCACTTTTTATTAAACAAACGTTATGCATGTCACTATTACAGTAGGCAGTTATAACAAGGCCCCCAGATGTTCAGTAAACAAACATTTGTTTCTGCCTTTAAAGCAAATCAGTTCAATAAACACATAGGAAAACAGAGAAATTAGCTTGGTAAAAATAGATGTCTTATGAGACTATGGTTATAATCCAGAGGGGATGTATATTTGCTTTGTCTGTTGTATTAAAATGATCTGTCCTGTAATTAGAAAGTAGCTCTCTCGCAAAGCGTACATAGAAACAAGCCTGACAGGACAATAAAAATGGCACCCACTAAGCATTATTTATTATACTGTATCTGTTTATGTATATACCAGGTGTCATTTACCAACAATACCTATTCACAGCATGTACGTTAATTTCATAATTTTGTTAATTACTCCGTAGAAAGGATAGAATTCTAAATTTTACCTAAGTGCTTAATACCACAATTTTATATTACATAGTTACATAGTTACATAGGCCCTCATTCTATTATCGGCCGTAAATCGGCCGCAAAGCTGCGATTCCTTGCGGGGCTCCCGTTACCTTGCAATTCAATTATACGGCACCGCAAGGATATCCTCTTACGGCCGGCCGTATATCTTGCAATCGGCCGTAAGCTCAGGGATCATAATGGGGGACATGAGGATTAATAGCAACCCCTCTCAAGCTTGCACATCAGCCCAAATCCGAGATTACATTAACTGTTTATTTTCCTGCCGCAGCGTGGGCGGGTCTGAGGTGCTCCAAGCACTCTGGACTTTTTACATGGATATGTGACATACATTTTTTTTTAAATTATTTACGGATTTGAGTGTAGGGGAATGTTGTGCTATGAATGCTAACACCTACAATCACTTTATAGTCTCCTCAGAGTGCAGGATGGCTTTATTATGGCTTTAAAATGTGCTTAATTGTGGGCCTGCAGGACCTTTTTACATAGTTACATAGGGCCTCATTCTATTATCGGCCGTAAATCGGCCGTAAGGCTGCGATTCCTTGCGGGGGTTCAGTTAACTCGCGATTCTATTATACGGCCCCGCAAGGATCTCCTTTTACGGCCAGCCGCATATCTTGGAACCGTCCGTAAGCTGTGAAATATAAAAACTGAAAAATAAATTCAAGCCTGCACTGTACAGCTCTGTAAATGCTAGGGATCATATTGGGGGACATGAGCATTAAAAGAAACCCACTCTCAAGCTTGCACATCTGCCCAAACCCGAGTTCAAATTAACTGTTTATTTTCCGGCTGCGGCGTGGGTGTGTCTGAGGTGCTCCAAGCACTCTGGACTTTTTACATGGATATTTTACGGATATTAAAAATGAAATATTTTACGGATTTGAGTACAGGATAATTATGTGCTATTTTTTCTAACACCTAAAATCCCTTTATAGTCTTCTCAAAGTGCAGGATGGCTTTATTTAAGCTATTTTATGTGCTTAATTGGTGCTAGCGAGACCTCTTTCCTGCAAGTAACCTGCGGCTCGCTTTTAGCCTTGCAGAGAGGTTTCCCGGAGGAATTGAATTGCAAAACTCTTGCGGCCGTTTTAGATCAAAGGCTTTCCTCTGGCGCGAGCGGCCGCAAGAGATAGCAAGGCACCGGCCGCAAGCCTGCCGGAGCCTCCGGCCGTAAGGGAATAGAATAGCAGAATAGCTTGCGGCCGGTCCTTGCGGCCCCGCAACGGCTGCGGCCGCTAATAGAATGAGGCCCATAGTATTTAAGGTTGAAAAAAGACTTTCAGTCCATCAAGTTCAACCTTTTAAGATCTCCTTTGATCTGCAATATGCGGATTAACTATTAATTTATTAATAACCGTATTTAACTATTAAACTATAACCGTATTTAACTATTAAACTAGTAATAACCGTAATTCATTAGTTGTTAATTAATTATTAATCAATTATTTATTGTTATTTTTTGTTTGTTTGTTTTTTTATTATTATTAATTAGTCCAGAGGAAGGCAAATAGAAAAAAACAAAAAAACAAGCGAGACTTAGTAAATTGTCTTAAGGGGAAATGTTAAAAATTTGGATCATTACTGTCTCTCTAATTATCCATGATAACCCTGAATACCCTTTTTAATTAGAAATAAATCTAGTCCCCTTTTAAAGTTATCTATCGAATCCGCTGTCACCACCTCCTGAATTAGAGAAGTAGAGAATTCCACAGATTAACTACCCTTACTGTGAAGAACCCTTTTCTTTCTTTGAGGTGAAATCTTTTTACTTCTAACCTCAAGGGATGTCCTCTTGTCAGTTGAAAACCTCTTGGCACAAACCCCCCCCCCCCTGACAAATCTTTATACTGACCCTGGATGTATTTATATAAGGTAATCATATCTCCTCTTAGACGCCTTTGTTCTAGAGAAAATAAGTTTAATTTGGTTAGTCTTTCTTCATAACTTAGCCCCTCCATTCCCCTTATTAGTTTGGTTGCCCTTCTCTGTACCTTTTCCACCTCTAAAATGTCCTTTTTATGAAGTGGTGCCCAAAATTGTACTCCATATTCCAAATGAGGGCGTACTAGAGATTTGTATAGTGGCAGAATTATATTTGCTTCCCTGGCTTCTATACCCTTCTTAATACATGCTAATATTTTATTTGCCTTTGCAGCTGCTGCTTGGCTTTGAGCACTGTTACCTAGGTGGTTGTCCACAAGCACTCCCAAATCCCTTTCAATATCTGATACACCTAGATTTGCTCCATTAAGATTATAAATTGCATGGCTATTTTTCCTTCCCAGATGCATAACCTTACATTTATTCGTATTAAATCTCATCTGCCATTTAGATGCCCATTCCTCAATTTTATGTAAATCCCCTTGGAGGGAAAGCACATCATTTTCTGATCTAATTACCTTGCACAACTTTGTGTCATCAGTGAAAATGGAGACCCCACACTCCAATCCTACCTTTAAGTCATTAATAAATATGTTAAAAAGGAGAGGACCTAATACTGAACCCTGAGGAACCCCACTTACCACATTAGTCCAATCGGAGTATGTTCCATTTACAACAACCCTGTGCTTCCTATCTTTTAGCCAGCTCTCAATCCATGAGCAGATATTTACTGCAATTCCTGTATCCCTTAGTTTGCCCAATAGTCTCCCATGTGGCACTGTATCAAAAGCCTTTGCAAAATCCAAAAAGACTACATCCACTGAGTTGCATGGATCCAGGTTCCTACTAACCTCCTCATAGAAACTAATTAGATTTGTTTGACATGACCTATCCCTCATAAACCCATGTTGACTCCTACTGATAATCCTGTTCAAATAGACATATTCTTGTATATTATCCCTTATTAACCCTTCTAAAAGCTTCCCCACTACAGAAGTGAGGCTCACTGGTCTATAATTCCCCGGATTTGCTCTTGCTCCCTTTTTAAATATAGGTATCACATCAGCTTTTCTCCAGTCATCTGGTAGAGACCCTGTGTTGAGTGAATCTTGAAAAATTAAATATAATGGTTTGGCTATTACAGAAACAAGTTCCCTTAGTACCCTTGGATGTATTCCATCAGGACCCGGGGCTTTATTAACATTTATTTTTTCCAACCTCTTTTGGATTACTTCCTATGTTAACCAATTATTTGGCAAAGGTAGTGTAGCCCCATTATGTTGCAGTGTCCCAACCACTGGTACCTCCCTTGTGTATACCAAAGAAAAGAACCTATTTAGCTCATCTGCCTTTTCTTGGTCACTAATTATCAGACAGCCTGTTTCACATTGTAATGTTCCTATAGCTTCCTTCCTCGCCTTCTTCCCATTAATATACTTAAAAAATATTTTAGGGTTAGTCTTAATCTCTTTTGCAATTAATTTTTCATTTTCTATTTTAGCTAGTCTAATCGCGCTTTTGCAAGCCTTGTTGATTTCCTTGTATTCCCGTAAAGCAGTCTCTGTCCCCTCTTGTTTGTATAATTTAAATGCCTGTTGTTTATCTTGATCTTTAAATCATTGTTAAGCCACATGGGTTGTGATTTACTCCTTTTACTTTTATTCCCACACGGTATATGCTGATGTGTATGTATATTTAGTAAGGATTTAAATGTTGTCCATTTATGTTCAGTGTTTTTACCTATCAGTTCTTTGTCCCAGTCTATACTTTGTATTGCTGCCCTTAGACCGTTAAAATCTGCCCTTTAAAATTAAGAGTTTTTGTTGGCCCCTTAAAATGTTGTTTTTTTAATTCAATCTCAAATGAGACTGTGTTGTGATCACTGTTTCCCAAAGGTTGCCCTATTTCAACATTTGATACAATATCAATATTATTTGTAATGAGTAAATCTAAGATAGCTTCATTTCTAGTAGGCTCCTGTATAACCTGGGCCAAATAATGATCCCTGAGTGTACTCAAGAACCTGCTCCCCTTAGCTGAACTGCTGGTCTCATTTATCCAGTTTATTTCAGGGTAATTAAAATCTCCCATTATTAGAACTTGCCCGTGCTTAGCTGCATTTCCAATCTGTAACAACAATTGTATTTCCTCACTTTCAGCTATATTTGGGGGTTTATAGCATACTCCTACTAATATTCTTTTGGAATTTGCTGCTCCGCTATTTAACTCTACCCACAAACATTCAACTTTATCACTAGGTCCACCATAAATATCTTCTCTGACTATAGCCTTAAATTCAGGCTTAACATACAGACAAATCCCTCCTCCTCGTTTACCATTGCCTCTATCTTTCCTAAATAGGTTATAACCATCCAGATTAACAGTCCAGTCATGAGATTCATCCCACCACGTTTAGGTAACGCCTATTAAATCCCATTTTTCATTAATTGCTAATAATTCTAACTCTCCCATTTTTCCTGGCAAGCTTCTGGCATTAGCAAGCATACACCTTATGTTATGAGTCTGTAGTTCTGAAGTGCCTGCCACTGAACTTGAATTACTTAGTACTACCTCCATATTGACTATACTACCCCTCCCCCCATCTCCTCCCCTATGAGTTGTTAATTCATCCCTTATACCCTCTACACTTTCTACCCTGTTACTTATATCTAGTCCCTCCCCCCCCCACCTACTAGTTTAAAAACTCCTCCAGCCTTTCTACCATCCTATCCCCTAGTACAAAAGCTCCCTCATCATTAAGGTGCAATCCATCCTTACTGTAGAGATTGTACCGAAGTGAGAAGTCAGCCCAGTGCTCTAAAAAGCCAAACCCCTCCTTAGTGCACCACATCTTTAGCCACGCATTAACCTGCCTAATCTCCTTATGCCTCCCTGGGCTAGCACGTGGCACTGGTAGTATCTCAGAAAATACTACCTTGGAGGTCCTTGCCTTCAGCTTATTACCTAGTTCTCTAAAATCATTCTTTAGGACACTCCATCTTCCACTAACTTTGTCATTGGTACCAATATGTACCAAGACCGCCGGTTCATTTCCAGCCCCTCCCAATAATTTGTCTACCCAATCCACAACATGACGAACCCGAGCACCCGGGAGACAGCAAACTGTTCGATTGCTGGGATCTGGGTGACAAATCACCCTGTCTACCTTCCTAATAATAGAGTCCCCTACAACCAAAACCTGTCTGTTCTGCCTATTCTGCCCTCCCTCTTCTCCAGTAGAGCTGTTCGCGCGGCTGTTAGAGGGAACAGCTCTATCTGGCATTGCCATTCCTGAATGGACATCCCCAACAGTTTCACTCAATCTGGCAAATCTGTTGTTGTTTGCCAACTCAGAACTAGCCTGCCTCCTCCTGTTCCCCCTGCTTCCCCTTGTAACTATAACCCAGCTGCCTCCCTGGACATCCTCACTAGCCCCAGCTCCACCCTCCATGCTAGGCCCAGCTAAACTGTGCTCAGTGAGCACCAACCCCCTTTCCAGTGGAGCAATATCACTAAGTGCTGCAATTCTCCTCTCCAGATCTCCAATTTGAGCTTCCAGAGAGGCAACATGCTCACACCTCTCACAGAGGTATGGACCCTGGATCATCTGTTCCAGTATTGCATACATATGACAGGATGTACACTGAATAAGGTTGCCACTGGACTGACTCATAATTATTATTATTGTCTACGAAATTTCAGTGGGAAAAATAAAGAATATAATATAATATATTTATATAAAGTTTTCCTCCTTTGCACTATAAATCTGCCCTCCCTTTTCTTTGAAGGCCCTCCTTTTATTTAAACTCCTAGGCTTTTACTAGAATTGCCCTTGATACTGAAAATGTTCGCAAGCTCACAAGTTCCCCTTCTCCGGTTTCTATTAACTTCTGCCTTCTCGCCTGGGCACAATTAGTGCACTCTGCAATTTATCAGCCTTTACTTGTAAGGTAAATCCCCTTGTAAAAAGGCCCCAAACCAGCTCACAAATCTTTTATCCTAGTTTAACAGTCAAGCCACACCCCTCTCACCTGGGAACACTTAGTGCACTCTGCAGTTTATCAGCCTTTACTTGTAAGGTAAATCCACTTGTAAACAGGCCCCAAACCAGCTCACAAACCTTTTATACAAGTTTAACAGTCAAGCCACACCCCTCTCACCTGGGCACACTTAGTGCACTCTGCAGTTTATCAGCCTTTACTTTTTAAGGTAAATCCACTTGTAAACAGGCCCCAAACCAGCTCCCAAACCTTTTATACAAGTTTAACAGTCAAGCCACACCCCTCTCACCTGGGAACACTTAGTGCACTCTGCAGTTTATCAGCCTTTACTTTTTAAGGTAAATCCACTTGTAAACAGGCCCCAAACCAGCTCACAAACCTTTTATACAAGTTTAACAGTCAAGCCACACCCCTCTCACCTGGGCACACTTAGTGCACTCTGCAGTTTATCAGCCTTTACTTTTTAAGGTAAATCCACTTGTAAACAGGCCCCAAACCAGCTCCCAAACCTTTTATACAAGTTTAACAGTCAAGCCACACCCCTCTCACCTGGGCACACTTAGTGCACTCTGCAGTTTATCAGCCTTTACTTTTTAAGGTAAATCCACTTGTAAACAGGCCCCAAACCAGCTCCCAAACCTTTTATACAAGTTTAACAGTCAAGCCACACCCCTCTCACCTGGGCACAATTAGTGCACTCTGCAGTTTATCAGCCTTTACTTTTTAAGGTAAATCCACTTGTAAGTAGATCCCAAACCAGCTCACAAACCTTTTATACAAGTTTAACAGTCAAGCAACACCCCTCTCACCTGGGCACAATTAATGCACTCTGCAGTTTATTAGCCTTTACTTTTTAAGGTAAATCCACTTGTAAACAGAACCCAAACCAGCTCCCAAACCTTTTATCCAAGTTTAACAGTCAAGCCACACCCCTCTCACCTGAGCACAATTAGTGCACTCTGCAGTTTCTCAGCCTTTACTTTTTAAGGTAAATCCACTTGTATATACAAAACCACAAAGTCAGAGGTGCTCATCAGAGAACGAACCAACCTTAATAGGTTAGTTCTATAGCCATGATAAGCTACTCTGAGAGCAACCTCTTTTAGCTCACTTGTGCCCTTCACAGGGAGAAATATCCTGTAGTATATCAGTTTGGTCTCACGCAAAAGAGTGATCCAGCCCCGAAACACCAGGCAATTCTATACTGAACAGGAGAAACAGCAAACCCCAGACGAGTTTCGGCCTTTATGGGCCTCGTCAGTGAGGTGCAGCTGAACTCCCTAAGGCACAGTGAGCAAGGGGTCCACGTCTGGAGTCCCCTATTACCCTTAGGGAGACTAATCCCTAAAGGTAATTTGCATATACAAAACCACAAAGTCAGAGGTGCTCATCAGAGAACGAACCAACCTTAATAGGTTAGTTCTATAGCCATGATAAGCTACTCTGAGAGCAACCTCTTTTAGCTCACTTGTGCCCTTCACAGGGAGAAATATCCTGTAGTATATCAGTTTGGTCTCACTCAAAAGAGTGATCCAGCCCCGAAACACCAGGCAATTCTACCCTGAACAGGAGAAACAGCAAACCCCAGACGCGTTTCGGCCTTTATGGGCCTCGTCAGTGAGGTGCAGCTGAACTCCCTAAGGGACGGTGAGCAAGGGGTCCACGTCTGGAGTCCCCTATTACCCTTAGGGAGACTAGCCATCACCACTTGGTAAATACCATACAATATATTTACTCGATTCCAAAACAGTTCACAGAACAATATAGGCATCAAATAAAAAAATATTTGTTTTTCTAGGCATGAATTGTACTAGACATTCGGTAAAGCAACTCTGACACATGATCTCTTGGACCCCATCAATTCTGGTACTGAAAACATTTTGGCTGACCTAATAAGTAATTTCACCCGACTGCTTGATAAATGAGTTTGTAATAAAATACAATTATAGCAGTGACACATAAGCATGAATTAAAGGACATTTGGCATCCTTTTTCTTAGCCTCTTTGTAGTATTAGTGTTGCAGTAACACAGAGCTGATTTCACTGATTTCACTCACCATGATTAAAGCTGAATGGTAAATGATACTTCTGGAATACTAACTAGGTGGATTATAATGAATCCACAAATTATATTATCAAAGATGCTCAAACAAATCAATATCTATTTACAGCAGCAAAAGATTGTATTAATATTGATTCAACATTTCCGAGTGCGTGTGTTCGTAAGACGTTGTTTGGACTGAAATTAATTGAAACGATAACTTACAAGTAGAGGTGAGCATGTTAGCAAGCAACTGTAAAGTCAATAGGATGCTGGGGTAGAGGTCTTGGATGAGGAGATTATAAGGCTAATAAGCTGTGGTGGTTAGCTAATAATGGTCACAGGAAACATGGACAAATACTTTCTGTGAAGCATATAAACAAGATATATAAACAGATAATTTATTATTTTAATCTACAGTGATTTTCTTGTCTTTATATTATACTAGCGACTTGCCCATCAAAAAATGACGGCAATGTGATGTATATGTTTGTCAAGTTGTTTAGTTATTTATATATATATTTGACTCTTGTAGGTATTGTGATATGAACGTGTATTTTTGTAAAATGTTGATGTAATGGTTTTTTTAACATGAAATTTGTATCTGAATAATTGTTCACTTTAATATACATTGAATTCAGAGGAAAGCAAAAATGAAAAAGCCTTGTTGAAACGTCCCTAATTTTAAAATGAATTTTAAAATACATGTAAACAATAACGTTCAAAGTATATATTTTTAAACTTGATCTTTATTTTTTATGTAACTTTGGAAGTTGACAAAATATTTGTATAATTTTGAACATTATAAACAGGAACACAGTGAATACATTTTGTAACTTAATTTTGTATTAAAAGTATTAAGATTTGAATGTAAAAACAGTTGAACTTTAAATTAATAAGTATTAACATGCAATTTGTATCAGAATAATTGTTAATTTGAATATACATTGAATGTATAGGAAGGCATACAGTAAAAACGTATTAAAACGTACCAAATGAAAGTAATTATTTACTGATCACATAAACTGTCGATAAACATTAATGTAGGTAGTAATCTTAAGATAACAGACAATATTTACATTGTGACTTAAAAGGTGCTTGAACTCTTAACATGAATTTTATAATCTGTTTGATGAAATAACTTATAAATATTGTTTTTAAACTTGTAACATTAGAAATATTAACACAGTGAGTTAACATTGTAACATAATTTTTCTTAAAAATGCAAGGCAAGTATTTTGTGAGGCGAATTATCCATAAACATTACTTCCATTAATTATGACTGAATTAAAAAACAAATTGTTATGTATTTTTGAATGCTTTTCAAAAATGTTTGCATGGCTTTAGTTTGTATCCTGCAAAGTTATAGTACTTCATAGTAGACAATGTTTTTAGTAAAAATATGTCCATCTTCTAATAAATCACCTTGACTTTCATTTTTTTCAATGTAAACTTTAATAGCCTGTGGATTTTTGCACCGTGACAATGCAACGTACAATTGACCATGTGCAAATACTGGTTCTTCCAAATAAATACCCACAGATTTGAAAGTTTGACCTTGTGATTTATTAATGGTCATGGCAAATGCCATAATAATGGGAAATTGTCTTCTTTGAAGTATAAAAGGGAGACTACTTTCACTTGGTGCTAAATCTATTCTTGGTATGAAAACTCTCTCTCCTTTATGGGTCCCAGTTAAAATTTCAGCATCTATAAAATGGTCCCTTAATTGTTGAACAATTAATCTTGTGCCATTGCATAGGCCTTTTTTGGGGTTCATATTTCGCAGTAACATGATAATTGCACCTTTCTTTAGCTGCAAAATATGTGGTGGCATTCCAGAAGGAGTTAGAGAGTTTATGAATTCAGTCGAAAAGTTAGCCTGACTTTCATTGTCATCAGCAAGTACAGAATCAGCACTGTGATAATTTCTTTGTGGTGCATTAATTTTTTTTAAGATTTCATTATTGAGTATTAATGCATCTTTATTTTTACACGTCAGTATGACTTGGTTGGCAAGCTCGGAATATTCTTCGTTATTGATGCTCCCTTCAAATATAGCCGATATAATATCTTGTTGACAAATCATCTGAGGTGGGATCTCTACAGTGTCGTCAGCTAAATATAGTATTTTTTCTGTTCAGCCTTCTCCAATTTTAATAAGCCAATCATTGAAATCATTTTGTCCTTCTGATCTCATATTTTGTTGCAGTTGAAGATGGGTAAAATGTTTCCATACTGTGCTTGACTTGATACAGGTTTCGATAATGTCAGTTCGATTTCCATGTACAACGACAGGTAATGTTTGTCTAAAATCGCCACCCAACAACATTACCTTTCCACCAAATGGAAAAATATTATCCATGACTTCACAAAGCAAACGGTCAATACATTGGAGGGCATAGCATGACATCATTGTGGCCTCATCTATTATAATTAATTTACATTTCTTCAATTTCTTTGCTTGTAAGGATGTCATGCGAATATCTGACACAGAATTTTCTAAAATAGGCACTGGCAGTTTAAATCCACTATGAACAGTTCTTCCACCGTCTAATAAAAGTGCAGCAATTCCAGTAGTGGCAAACGCCATTGCTATTTGTCCTTGTGCTCGTACTGAACTCATTAATAAATTGTACAAATAGGTTTTTCCTGATCCGCCAGGTCCATCAAGATAGAAATAACGCTCTGTCACCATGTCATCATCTATTGCATTTTTAATGGCATGAAATGATTGCAATTGTAGTGTATTTAAAGTTGCAAGTCTTTCTTGTGTTCTTTCTGCTTGTAGTTGAATGTCATAGTCTTCAAAGTTTATGTCATCTATAAGACATGGATCAGGCAAATTAAAACTTGCACAACTTAATCCATGAGTTAAAAAGACTTCTTGGATTTCCATTAACGCTTTTAAGTGTGCAATGGGTTCATTGTATCGTCGCATAAAGTCTTCAGCCATATTACTTTTAAAAGTCTCCCACAAAGCTAATGCATTTGGAGCATTTGAGAAGATACAAATAAAAGCAAATTGTTCTCTCATCTGTCGTGGCATTTGACATTGTGCTGCTTCTTCTAAACATCTTTCCCACTCTATATCATCAGCGAGTAAGTTTCTATGTCTTGCAGCTAAATGGAAGGATTCATATACAATGTCATTAACAGTTCTTAATTGTTCAAAACTTTGTGCTCCTGGAACATTTAAAAGTAATATCCGTAAGCAAAAACGTTCAACATCTCTTGGACTGACTGTGTAAATTTGTGGAATTATTTTATTGCCTCTGGTTTTTCTTGGTCTCCATAATCCATTCACAAAAACATAGTGATATGGAATTTCAATATATAAGTATTGTGTTGCTTGAGCATCATTTGAATTTAATGCAAACCATGCAGTTTGTGTAGTGTGACGATCTTCACTTTGGGCCAATGCATTCATTTCATTTCCAGCATGGAAATAGACTAAATGTCGTTGTGGCAAATGTATTGCTAATCTATATACTGCATGTGATCTATCATGCATTTCAAATTTTAAAAGCCGCCACATAGCTTCTGGTGCACTGACATAGCGAGCATCTACATGAGATGCAAGTTCATCATGTACTAACTCACTACATTCAGGGTTGTCTGCACTTTTCACGACTACAGTAGCTGCATCATAGCCTTTGTAAATATATTTGTAGACATATTTAATGGATTTGATGGAAGTGCAGGCTTCTACGTTGATGTGGGCGTTGTACTTCATGAGTAAATGTGGATTGTAGGGTACTACATATCTATTGTCCACTTTTTTTCCACGAATAATGGCACTATCTCCTTCTCTTCTTTTATAAAGTGGATATCCATCACAATTTGCATATGTTTTGTCTCTATAATCTTTTGGAAAATCTTTTGAACATTTATTATTTTCCATACATGGTGATTGTGGATTAAGGTCTCCACAGGGTCCATGAATCATGCGATGAGTAACAATCTCATATAGTCTACCATATAGTTCTGGATCTGGTAGTTCAGCAACTATGACTGCATCCACTTTGTCCGAAGTATCTAATTTATCTTTCTCTTGAAGTATTATGAGAAGATGTGCATGTGGAAGGCCTCTTTTTTGAAATTCAATGGTATATACATAAGCAAGACATTTGCCAAATAACTGATTTATAGTGAAGTCACGTATTAATTCATTTAATTTGATCTTAAAAACTCTGGCTACTAAATCTGGTCGATCTGAAGCACTTTGTCCAAGAAGTAGATTTTGATTAATTTCTGGCCATTGTGGATTACATGTAAATGTCACAAATAAATCTGGTTTTCCAAATTTTGTCACAATAGCCATAGCATCATTGTATCTTTCTCTCATATTTCGAGGAGATCCTTGAAAGGAAGATGGTAAAATGATGGCTTTGCCAGCTGTCATGCCTCTGCTTGTAGCCACGTCAGCAACATAGTCCATGAGTCCACAATATTGTTCTACACGTAGTTTATCTTGTTGATATTTTATAAAGTTTAAATTATTTGCCTCAACTTGCAAATATGAATCAATAATCCATTGTTGTGTTAGTTTTCCACCACATAAAATTGGATTAAATTCATCTCGAATGGCAATTTGAGCTACTTTAAATTCAAGCATAGAAACATTATTTCGGATTCTGGCTTTAGCATTTGGGTAACTGGGAAGGGTTAATTTTGGTTGCCAACCTGCTTCTCCATGTGGGAAAAAGATGGGATATGTCATTGGATCTAAATTTGGACTTAAGATATTAATATTAATAAATGGTTGCTCCTCATTTCTGGGATATACTCTAATGTCTCTTTGAAATGGTGGTTCTCCTTCATCATTCTGAAATACCATTGCAACTTCATTTGATGTTGGCAAGTTATAACGACGTTTATCAGTATGTCTGTCTCTTTTAAGCACCATATTAACCTTTGGCATGGGTAATTGATGTCTTTGTGCATGAAGTTGTTGTTCATTTTCTACTTCTGCCAATTTTTGTATGCTTTACTGTAGGGATTGTTGTCCATAATGTTATTTAGCTCTATGAAAACACTGGGTAAGCATTTTTTATTTTCTTTCATCTGCATACGTTGGTCAACAGCTTCCATTGTATCTAGGACATATAGTTGAGCGAATTTTCTTTGCTCTCCTTGCTCTGGATGTAAATGTGAAGTCCGATGATAAATTTGTCCTTGGACTTTAAAACAGTAAGGACCATGTCCTGGTACATTAGCAGCCAATGTTGCCCCCATAGATGCAAATGATATGGCACTATTGTAGGATCTTATGTTTGTCTTAAAATTTTTGTAATTTGGAAAAGTAGGTTCAGTCATAATATTTTGTAAATAGCTTGGAAATTGTTTCCTTTCTGGAAGTTTGAACTTGCCTTTTTGACAACAACTAATAAATTGTCCATCTCTGGGTATCTCCTGTTTAAAATAATAAGCCTCACAAAATTGACATTGAGTAGTCATGTCCCCACAACTATGAACCTCTACTGCTAAAGACTTGAGTAAAGGACAATTTGCAAAGCATATCGGATGTTGACTTTCATATTCATCAGGTGAAAAGTCATGAAATGTTTCAACAACAGGTTCTAAATGTTTAGTTTTTTTCGTGGCTTTTCTTGGTATATGTTGTCCTTGTTTTGTTGAAATGTCCTGTAAGTTTTTAGTAAGAGTTTGTAAATGCTTTGTTTTTGTAGTTGCTTTTTTTGGTCTGTCTTGACTGGTATCTTGTAAAATGTCATCTGATGTTTGAGGAGCAGTTTGTAAATGCTTTATTATCTTTTTATTTTTTTTTTGTTGTATCTTTCATTTTTGCAGCTGATAGTCTTTTATTTGCAAGTCTTTTGCGTTCTTTTTCTCGTCGAATTTCTTTCTCCTCAGGTGTCTGCTGGGCGGCCCATCTCTCTTGTCTTTCTATAGTTTGACGTCTTTTCTTCTCTTCTTTGGTCTCGTTATCAGCCATATTAATCTGTAAAGGAAAAAAAAGAAATGTAATTGTGTATATTTAAATTTGTAATTCCTGTTAAAGATTCTTGTGCACAATTGGTGAAATAAAAGGCAAATCATTAATGTATCAGTTATATTTAGTTAAAATTATAATTCCTGTCCTCACTGACTAAGAATTTGGCCAATGGAATACTGCTGTAAATAAGCATGTAACATATTTTTTTGAAATAATGTTTTTATTTATTAAAAACGTTGTTTGTGGATAGATATTTACCACTGCAAAACTTCTTTGCTAAAAAAAACATTGATGTGGTTATTGAGCTATGTATTGCATAGTGGCAATTTAAATAGAATAAGGGAGATAGTAAATTTATTTTTTTATTTTTCTGTTGACACGGATGCAACTGAAAGCTGTTTCTTTAGTTTTCTCCTTTTATACTTATTATACTGTACCTTGGTTGAAGTGTGATTTAAATCCGAATGTTTGTTGGTCCTCGGTTGAAAATCGTTGTCCAATGGTGTGGTCCTCTGTTGGAAGTCCTCGTCCGATGGTGTGGTCCTCTGTGTAAAATCCTGGTCCTATGGTCTGGTCCTCTGTTGAAAGTCCTGGTCCGATGGTGTGGTCCTGTGGCGATAGCCCTCGTCCGATGCTGTGGTCCTGTGGCGATAGCCCTCGTCCGATGTTGTGGTCCTTTGGTGAAAGTCCTCGTCCGATGGTCTGGTCCTGTGTTGAAATTCCTCGTCCGCTGTTCTGGTCCTGTGTTGAAAGTTCTCGTCCGATGGTCTGGTCCTGTGGAGAAAGTCCTCATCCGATTGTCTTCACGCAGTATCTGTTGTAATATAAAATAGAAAATGTTGTTTGAGTGAAATGTCTTTTAAATAAGTAAAACATTTATGAATTTGGCTGTATTGTATCAGTTATGGTTATTTTTTTCTATTTTTTTTTTTTACTTTCTGTACAATCCCACGACTTTTGTTATTCTTATTTAAGGTTCTTAGTAAGGCTTGTGGGTTGTTATATTTTAAATAAGAATATGAATTTATTTTGCTATGTGTTTATGTAGTTTTTGTACAATCCTGTTTTGTGCGCACCACTTGTGGTATACTTATTTAGCCTTTATTGGGATGGTTATAGTTTGTGAAACATGAAATAATATAATTAATGTAGTTTGCTATGTGTTTGTGTTAGTTTTTTAAAATCCTGTTTTGTGCGCACCACTTGTGCTAAAGTTATTTTTTCTTGATTGTACTGGTTATAGGTTGTTAAACATTAAAGAAGAATGTTAATGTAGTTTCCTATGTGTTTGTGTGATTTTTTGTACAATCTTATTAGGTGCGCAACACTTTTGTTATTCTTATTTAGGCTTCTTTGTAAGGCTTATAGGTTGTTAAACATTGAATAAGAAAGTTAATTTATTTTGCTATGTGTTTGTGTGAGTTTGTTCCAATTCTGTTTTGTGTGTAGCACTTTGGGTCTCATTCAATTGCGATTTGGCTAATTGAATCGTGCCCTAAATAAGCACATAGCATATTTTTTTAAATACGTTTTTAGTCAGTGAAAAACTTTCTTTTGGATAGATTTTTACTAACTAAAAACTTCTTTAAAAAAAAATGTTATGTTCTTATTTAGAGCCCTATTCAATTGGGCAAATTGCAATTGAATGAGGGCCTTTGTGTGTACCATATGTTGCATAGTTTGCCCCTCATTGAATTGCATTTTTTACAATGTAATAGTACTCTAAGGCCCTCATTGAGTTCTAAATAAGCACATCACATATATTTGTTAAAGAAGTTTTTAGTTATCCATCATCTATCCAAAAGCAAGGTTTTCACTAACGAAAAAGTTCTTTAAAAAATATATGTTATGTGATTATTTGGATCCCTATAGAATTAGCAAAATGGCAATTGAATAAGGGCCTAAAAGTGCTTATTTATAGCCATATTAAATTGTCCAAAATAGCAATTGAATGAGGGCCTTTGGTTGCTGCATTTGTTATATTGTCAGCTCCTCATTCAATTGTGTTTTGGCCAATGGAATAGAGCTCAATATCACCACAGAGCATATTTTTTTACCGAATTTTGTATTTAGTGAACTTGTATCCAAAAGCAACGTGTTCACTAAATAAAAAGTTCCTTTAAAAAATATGCTCTGTGCTTATATAGAGCCCTATTGAAATGGGCAAATCACATTTGAGTGAGGCCCTCGGCCATTAAAGATATAAGTCCTCATTGAATTGCAATTTTGCCAATTGAAGAGGGCTCTATATAAGCACATAACATATTTATTGAGCAAAGTTTTTAGTTATTGAAGACCTTGATTGTGGTTAGAAGTTCAGTAACTAAAAAGTTCGGTATAAAAAATATGTTATGTGCTTATATAGAGCCCTATTCAATTGAGCAACTCGCAATTGAATGAGGCTCATGGTTCTTTCTTTTTTATACTTAATACTTTACCTTGATTGAAGTGTCGAATGACAGAGGGTCCCCTCCTGCCAATCTTAATCCGCCGGTCTTCTTGTAGTGTCTGTTTGAAAAAGAAAGTGAAATAGTTATTTGTATATTTATAATTTTTCATCTAGCAAAGCATGGCCTTTTGAGCATGTAATGTCTTGTTGTATCTTACCTGTTGTTCTTTGTTGGTGTTCTTTAAAAGGGATTGTGCTTCACAATGCACGGTACAAATTGTTGAGTGACGCTGTTGATGCAGAGTCTGTTTGAATATTAAAAGAAATAGAAAGATTCAGCTTTATATGATCTATTGAATTGCAGTAAATTAATGTCATTTAAATATACTTCTGTAATTATTTTCAATTGACCTTATTTTTTGGTGGGGGCTACACACATATGTCACATACATGAAGCACATTCCATAGTTTAATGTAATTATTTTGTGTGCGTGTGACATATCACTATACATGAATCATATTTAAATTGTTAAATTAACCTTATAATTTTTTTTTCCAACACACATAAATGTCTGTGTGTGAGATGTAACTATAGATGATACACATATATGTGCGTGTCACATATCAGTATACATGACATATAATGTCATTTAAATGTAGTTGTTTAATGATTTTGTTTTAAGCTAATTTTGTTGCAGTGGCAGCAATACACATAAATGTGCGTCACATGTCACTATGCAGGGGCAATACACATAAATGTGTGTGTCACATGTCAATATACATGATACACATATATGTCCGTGTCACATGTCACTATGCAGGGGCAATACACATAAATGTGCGTGTCACATGTCACTATACATTCTTCACATATATGTGCGTGTCACATGTCACTATACATAAACCTCTGTTTAATATTGAATTATGTTTTTTTGTTGTTTTGTTAAATGAACCGTATTTTTTTTGTGGGCCTATACACATAAATGTGCCATATATGTCACTACATAAATCACATTTTCCTAGTTTTTTTTTTTTTTTTTTTTGACCTGTCCTGATAATAAAATGTAATATATTATAGCTTACCTCTCAGTTGTAATTTGCACAATGTAAAGTAGTAAATTAGTAAAGAATTGTCTTCTCAAGTAAAAGCAGCAGTTATCTCTGAAGTCACTCTGTTCATCACCTGAGGAGAAATGTATTTTTTTGTGTAAAATAGGCAGTATTTATAAACTTGTAGAAAGTTCTGGAAAGTGAGACCGTTAGAACGCAATACGCATGCGCTATTTGCGTTCCAGCTTACAATTTGCGTTCTATCCGCCATTTTGTGCGTAGTACTGTTCAAAATGGTGTTTAATATGATTGTGATACGTTCCGCATAGTATGTGTTTCATTATTGAAAGTAAGTGTAGTATAGTTACGTCTGAAGCCTCGTTTTCGTTTTGTTCGTCTGCCATTTTTTCTGTCGCTTGTTTTTTTGAGGTGCTGGATGGTTCCTCTTGCTGTAGGTAAGCTTTTTATGTGTTTGTTGTGTGTCTTTCTTAAGTTTTAAATGTTTGTATGTCGGCGCGTTGCGTCCGATGTTTGCGAGGTCGTAATGTGTGGTAACGTGTCTCGTATGGTGTTTGCGTGTGTAGCCTCGTTTTCGTTTTATTCGTCGGCCATTTTTTGTGTCGCTTAGCACATTATTTAGGGCCTCATTCTATTAGCGGTCGTAAATCGGCCGTAAGGTTTCGATTCCTTGCGGGGGTTCAGTTAACTCGCGATTCTATTATACGGCCCCGCAAGGATCTCCTCTTACGGCCGGCCGCATATCTTGGAACCGGCCGTAAGCTCAGAAATCTAAAAACGCAAAAATAAATTCAAGCCTGCACTGTACAGCTCTGTAAATGCTAGGGATCATATTGGGGGACATGAGGATTAAAAGTAACCCACTCTCAAGCTTGCACATCAGCCCAAACCCGAGTTCAAATTAACTGTTTATTTTCCGGCTGCGGCGTGGGCAGCCCTCTGGACTTTTTACATGGATATTTTACGGATATTAAAAAATATATATTTTACGGAATTGAGTATAGGGTAATTATGTGCTATTTTTGCTAACACCGAATATCACTTTATAGACTCTGCAAAGTGCAGGATGGCTTTATTTGGGCTATTTTATGTGCTTAATTGGTGCTAGCGGGACCTCTTTCCTGCAAGTAAGCTGCGGCTCGCTTTTAGCCTTGCAGAGAGGGTTCCCGGAGCAATTGAATTGCAAATAGGAATTTCTTACGGTGGATTTCCTTGCGGCCGTTTTAGATCAAAGGATTTCCTCTGGCGCGAGCGGCCGCAAGAGATAGCAAGGCACCGGCCGCAAGCCTGCCGGAATCCCCGGCCGGAGGGGAATAGAATAGCAGAATAGCTTGCGGCCGGTCCTTGCGGCCCCGCAACGGCTGCGGCCGCTAATAGAATGAGGCCCTTAGTGTCTAAACTGTTTTATTTTGAGTGCAATTAAGTTGTAAGTTGCATTTTTGAAGTCGTGGGTGCTCCCTCTTGGTGTAGGTAAGCTTTTTATGTATGTGCTGTGTGTATGTATTGTGTTTTTAATTTTGTAATGTTCGCGAGTTGCGTCCGAGTGTTGCGAGGCCGTAATGTGTGTGAACATGTGTCGTATGTTGTTTGCGAGTGTCGTAATGTGTGTGTCATGCTCTTTGGGTTGCGACGTGAACTTTGCGAGGTTCGCAGTTGCTGGCATGGAGCGCCAAAGGCGCTCCATGCCAGCAACTGCGGCTCTCGCTTTGTGAGGTCCTCAGGTGCTCTTTGGGTTGCGAATTTGGGTTGTGAATTTTGCAAGGGGCGCAGGCGCTCCATGCCAGCAACTGAGAACCTGGCGCAGTGCCCTCGCCTTGCGAGGGCCGCGGGCTCGCAGCGTTAGCAACAACTCGTAGGCTCACAACTATATATGTGACTAGCGAATTGCCCGTCAAAAAATGACGGCAATGAAATTGTAAGTGAGCTAATGCTGTTTGGTGTGTAATAATGAAATATATAATCCATTAATAAATTAATATACTTTACCTATTTTGAAGCATTGTGTTGAAGAACTGTCAATGTGTTTTGATGTTGCTGCAGCATTAGTGGTGTGGAGCTGCTGTGTAAGCGTGGTGAATGTGTGCAGTGTAATATTGTGCGTGACCAAACCGTTAGCGTAGTGGTGTACTTCCGCATTGGCGTAAAATGGCGGGTAATGTGTGGTATGCGTCTTTGCGGATTATCCGTAGGTCTTTTGTGGTGTTTTGCGAGTTTCTTGTGGTGTTTTGCGAGTTTCTTGTGGTGTTTCCGTGTTTCGAGTGCTGTAGCCTCGTTTTCGTTTTGTTCATCTGCCATTTTTTCTCTCGCTTAGCGATTTTATTAGTGTCTAAACTCTTTTATTTTTATTTAAATGAAGGTGTAAGTTGCTTTTTTGACGTCCTGGATGGTTCCTCTTGCTGTAGGTAAGCTTTTTATGTGTGTGTTGTCTGTATTTATTGTGTTTTAAATGTTTTTATGTTCGCGTGTTGCGTCCGATTTTTGCGAGGTCGTAATGTGTGGTAACGTGTCTCGTATGGTGTTTGCGTGTGTAGCCTCGTTTTCGTTTTGTTCGGCGGCCATTTTTTCTGTCGCTTAGCAAATTTTTTAGTGTCTAAACTCTTTTATTTTGATTGAAATGAAGGTGTAAGTTGCTTTTTTGAGGTCCTGGATGCTACCTCTTGCTGTAGGTTAGCTTTTTATGTATGTGCTGTGTGTATTTATTGTGTTTTGAATTTTGTAATGTTCGCGAGTTGCGTCCGAGTGTTGCAAAGTCGTAATGTGTGTTAACGTGTGTCGTATGTTGTTTGCGTTGCGAGGTAAAGTTTGTGAGGGTCATAATTGCTGTGTCGTGTTGTTTGCGGTGCTATGCGAGCCCGCAAGCGTTAGCAACAACTCGCATGCTCACAACTATATATGTGATGAGTTGCATGGATCATACATTATAGATTAGTGAGGTCACATTGTTACTGTGATGTCAGGAAGCACCTTCCAATGTATATCACTGAGATTTGGTATGGTATAAATGGATAAAATGTGGGAAAGCATGTCCAGATTCAACAAAACATTGTTACTTTTCTTACCTTAAATTGACATTAACCCTCTCTTGCCCCATAAAATACCATTTCCCCTGCCAATTGTTTTTTGTGGTGTGCAGGGGTGTAGGAGCCAGAATAATTCTGGGGCGGGGGATACAGCTCATTGTATACACAGGACTTATATAGCTTATTTATACATACATACCACCAGTTTCTACATCCATGGTGGTGTGGTAATTGTTTTGTCTCAGGGGTTGCATATGAAAAGTTGACATTTCATCCATTCACTAGGCAGTGGATATATGAAAGGCTACAGAAGCTTTCTCCTATACAGAAAAACATTTACTTAACAGAAAAATAAAATATATATATAGAAAGGTCACTCTGTATGGAACAAAAATATAATAGAACTGTGTAGACAAGTTGCACTCCATTAATGAGATTACAAAGTATTTTAACACCTTAAGCAAAAAGTCACATGAAGAGCTTTTACTTGAATGTGAAGTTGATTCCACTGCTCCAAGGGATACTTTGTTATAGGACCATCTTAACAAGAACTGATTGTGCCTAACCTAATCACAGTTACAGATGAATTTCTTCTAAATTCTCAAGAAGGACTTCTTCATGTTCTATTCTTGTGAATTGTTTCTCTCAAAGTAGCAGTTACTGTTAATCTATTTTCTTATTCCACAGAAAATGATCATTAATGGACCCCTGCATGATTCATTCCAAAGTGAATGTTTTATTAATTGTTCTCCCACAGCACACTATAACTGTAATGTTTCCACAGGCTGCATGCTTGTAATTTAAGAGACTAAAATTGAAATATTTGAATTCAGTGAAGCAGAGTTTTTTAGACTCCTAACAAATTTATTATTAAGCAATTATTACAAGTGAACGCTCATTTACATGGCAGTGTGGCAGCTGGAGTAATGGGGAATTCTCTAAGCGGCTTGAAATCTTGGGTAACTAATGATTTACAGAGCAAAATGCAAATTCAGAACTAAGGTACAAGATAACAAACTGTAAGCTATGGTTAAATAATTACCTTCAGCCTTATTCAATTGTGATTCGGCAAATTTAAAAGGGCTCTATATAAGCACAGGGCATATTTATTTTACAGAAGTTGTTAGTTAGTGAACTTCTATCCAAAAGCAAGGTAAATGCTATTTTCAAACATATAAAAAATACTTTTAAGTTTTAAAGTTTTCTGAAAGTTAGGTCTTAAGGAAAGAAGTGGATAAGGATAGACAATCCTCAAGATTCTCACACGATAAAAGAGAAGATTCTACATCCATAATGAACACTGCTGCTTTCCTAGATGGTTTTATAAGTACATTGCTCTTTCATACTTCTTTCTGTTTCATTAAAGTTTTGCGTTCCTTTGTGCTTTTTTGTTTGTTTGGATGCTTCTCCTGGTCACTGGAGACATCCAGCATAGTTTGGTGAACACGGGCGGAGCTACTGCCAGTGCATACGGTGCAGTGTACCGAGGCCCTTCATCCCCTGGGGCCCCCGTGTAGTCTGCATTGCTTCATAAATTACATCTATTTAAAATGTCTCTAGTGTAGGGTCCCACCAGAACCCGACTCCCCCCCACTGCCTCTGACATAACCCCCACTCCTGGGTCCTCCTGACCACCTCCCTCACCCTGAGGGCTTCCTGGCCATTGCCAGTCTTCCACAGTGTAATCAGGACCCTTGGGGAGGAACCAAGCTCTCAGTGAGGGTCAGCTGCAGGCATCAGGAATGGAGCAGGAAGAGAGGGGGGAAGAAGAAGAGTGGTAGAGAGAAGGAGAGAGAAAGAGAGAGAGGGTGAGAGATAAGGAGAGAGGGAGGAGAGGAGAGGGGGAAAGAGAGAAGGGGAGAGGAGGATGAGAGAGAAGGATAGGGGGAAATAGAGAAGGAGAGAGGTGAGAGAGGGGGAGATAGAAGAGGATTTGAGAGAGAGAGGGAGACTGGGGAGAGAGAATGAGAGGGGGAGAGAGAAGAAGAGCGGAGAAACAAACGGGGAGAGAAGGAGAGGATGAGATAGAAGGCGAGAGGCGAAGAGAGAAGGAGAGAGGGGAAGAGAGAAGGAGAGGAGGAGAGAGAAGGAGAGGGGAAGTGAGGAGGAGAGAGGGGAGAGAAGGAGCGAGGTGGAAAGAGATGGAGAGAGGGGGATAGAAAAAGAGGGAGGGAGATGGAGGAGAGGTGAGAGAGCGAGGGAGGGAGTTGGGGTGGCTACCAGAATTGGCCCCAGAGTAGGGCTCAACCTAAAAAAATCATTTGGACCACCGTTGCCTTGGATGGGGGGCACATTTATTTTTTGCACCGTGGCCCTCTATTTACTAGCTCCGCCACTGTCGGTGAAGGTTATGTTTTGGGGCGACAAAGTCCTTACAGTTACTGTTGCAAGCTGCCTTCTTCTGTCCATTTGTAGGGGAAGAGTGCAAGTGTCAATGAGATCTAATAATATTAAAAAATAATCACCAATAAGGTGAGAAAAAACTAAACAAAAAGAGTAGAGGTGATCATCTGAGAACAAACAATACCTAAGTAGGTTTGTTCTATAGGTCTGGTATAGAGCAGCCTCGTTTAGCTCATAGGGTCTTCAAACATTAATTATTTTTTTTAAAGGACTTTATGGATAAGTACAACCAGAGACATAATGATAGATGTGCCTGGCGTGCTGCGGTCCATCGGGTCACAGATTGTCTGACACCACTGGACGACTAAACAACAAATGTTGTTAGTGTGCTCCATACTTTACAAGCTTCCAGTGTTTATTGAACTACATTAGCCCATCAAAACTCACACTTGCTACTGCAATTTAAAAAAACAGTGGAAGTATATTGTCTTCAGTGTACAGGGACCAGGAAAACTACCTACATATACATTGGTACCTTGGAACTCAACTTTAATTAGTTCTGTATGGCAGGTTGAGTTACAAAAAGGTTGAGTACAAAGCAAGCTTATCCCATAGGGATCAATGTAAATTGAAATACTCTGTCCCAGAAATTTCACTTCATTTTAGTTTGATCAAATAACATAGAATGTAACTTCACTTCAACTGTACTGAGAGGACTTGAGGGCCCGTGGATGGTGGCGATGTAGAAGAGGGGAAGGAGGAGAGAGGTTATTGCTTGTAACTTTGGTTCTTATAGCCACAGTCTACACGTTGGTTCACATAGGCACAGTTTACACTTTGATTCTTATAGGCACAGGTTGTACTTTGAATCGTGTAGACACAGGCTGCTCTTGGATTCTTGTAGGCACAAACTACACTACTTCACAGTACAGAACTTATTACACTTTCTGAGAGACAGGATGCAGGGTGGCGCAAGCGCTTCAAGTTGTCAGTCAGACGCATTGAGTACAGAGCAAGAATCGAATTCTGAGCCAACTTTTGCCAGTGAAAAACATTGAGTTCTGAAATTGTTGATTTCCCAGCTGTATATGCTATTGGAAGTTTAAATTTGATCACAAGCTTAAAAATAAAAGCTTAGAATTCCATGAATTTATTATGACATGTCCAAATTTGCACAATATCCCGAAAGATAGATAAAAGGTCACAGACTACAGATCTTAAAAGCCTGTTATTTCATTGAAAAGGTTAAAAATATTGCCACTCTCTTATGGTTATTGATAACCCATTGTGTAGAATAATAATATTTTAAAGCTGAACAGAAAAGGTTAAATAGCCACTTAATTCAGCATAACTTGGAGCACACCACTGCAAAGACCTCCTAAAACCATGTTAAAGCACAATTTTTTTAATACATGCATTTTTTCACAGCAAGCCCTCAGACAGACCCACAGCAACAGCTCCGATGGAGTGAGCGTAAGCTAAACAAAAGTTAGCTATTCTCTGTGCAGAGAAGAAATGATGGAAACACAAAGAAATGTCAGCTGGGGGGGAACTTCTCCTGCTGCATATATATATATATATATATATATATATATATATATATATATATACATATATATATATATATATATACACATATATATATATATATATATATATATACACATATATATATATATATATATTGTGACCGTTTGGCCCTTAGATGATATGACAAGCAAGTGGAGTATGGAGTTCTTGACAGGAGTGACGGAGTTAAAACTTCTGAAGAACTCCTAATTTGTGAAACTTTCCTTTAAAAGCCTGAAAGCAGACATGGAAAGGGGGTATGGCTGGCTAGGCTCTGGGCAGGTTGTGTGCTGCCGTCAGAGCAAGCCACAGAGTGGAGCTGGAAGGTGATTCGGTGTGTAGTTACAGTGAAGTTTTGTGAACAAGCCTGTAAGAGATCACCTCATTTACTGTGACTGGGAGTACTGGGACAACAGCAAGTCGTGTGAGCTGTTTGCAGTAGCAGGACGTGTGAGCTGGAAGAGTGAATACAGCCTCAGGACACCAAGTAAGTGAAGGGATTAGTGAAGATCCCCAGGCAGAGTTGCCTTAAAGGCCTAGCGTGTGTGTAGCTGACAGAGGCCTCTCAGTGAAGCTGCCCAGACGTATTATGCCCCAGGGAAGAGGCTGAGTGTGAAGAGAGAAGTGTGAAGGGATTAGTGAGAATCCCCAGGCAGAGTTGCCTTAAAGGCCTAGCGTGTGTGTAGCTGACAGAGGCCTCAGAAGTAATGTACCAAGACTTATTATGCCCCAGGGAAGAGGCTGAGTTTTGAAAAGTAAAGTGACTACAAGTTGGTGTTGTTATATATTCAAGGGTCCCTGGGGTGAATTATACGGGAGAAACGGGCGGGCCCTATGCTTCATCCGCGAAGGTGTGAAGAGTACCGTAGAAGAGACTTCCAGATGTACTAGAGAGTAGGTGTAACCTGGCCACAAGGTGGCAATATAACTAAAGAGGAGATGGTGGGTATCCTGGCCACAAGGTGGCACTATAACTAAAGAGGAGATGGTGGGTAACCTGGCCACAAGGTGGCAATATACTTTAAGAGGAGATGATGTGTATCCTCGCCACAAGGTGCCAATATAACTAAAGAGGAGATGATGTGTATCCTGGCCACAAGGTGGCAATATAACTGAAAAGGAGATGATGTGTATCCTGGCCACAAGGTGGCAATATAACTGAAAGAAGAGGTTCTTTGTATCCAGGCCACAAGGAGGCAATACAACCTTTTTAAGAGACTGACTGTATCCTGGCCACTAGGTGGCGCTATTGTGCGAAAGCTACTCCTTCCAGAAGAGACTGTGGGGGAGTGTTTATTTTACCTGCAGGCCGAGTAGCGGCTTCAGGGATAGACAGGGCGTTCCAGGTCATAGTAAGTCTGTTTACGTAGTATTTTGTTTTATTGCTGAGTATAAGCACTGTTTTCTTTTTATTGGCGCTGACAAATAAACAGCAGTCAATTAAGCCTCTGACAAGCCTACTGTGTTTTCCTACCTAAAAACGTAAAAGAGCAGGATGCAAACCCCATCAGAAGGGGGCGCCCTGTCACAATATATATATAAACAAAAATAGAGGTGCTCAATCAGAGAACGAACTAACCTTAATAGGTTAGTTCTGTGGACATGATAAGCCACTCTGAGAGCAACATATTTTAGCTCACTTGTGCCCTTCACAGAGAGAAATATCCTGTAGTATATCGTCTGGTCCCACTCACTAGAGTGGTCCAGCCCCAAAATACCAGGCCATTCTACCCTAAACAGGAGAAACAGCAAACCCCAGAGGTACATTTCGGCCTTCTTTGCGCCTCGTCAGTGAGGTGTAGCTGATGACTCCCTAAGGCACAGTGAGCAAGGGGTCCACGTCTGAATTGTCCTATCACCATTAGAGAGACTAATCCCTAAGGGTCATTTGCATAAACAAAACAAAACAAAATAGAGGTGCTTAATCAGAGAACGAACCAACCTTAATAGGTTAGTTCTGTGGACATGATAACCCACTCTGAGAGCAACCTCTTTTGGCTCACTTGTGCCCTTCACAGGGAGAAATATCCTGTAGTATATCAGTCTGGTTCCACTCACTAGAGTGGTCCAGCCCCGAAATACCAGGGAATTCTACCCTGAACAGGAGAAACAGCAAACCCCAGACGTAGGTTTCTATCTTCTTTCGGTCATGTTACCCCTTGCTCACTGTGCCTTAGGGAGTTCAGCTGCACCTCACTGACAAGGGCCATAAAGGACAAAATGCGTCTGGGGTTTGCTGTTTCTCCTGTTCAGGGTAGAAGTGCCTGGTATTTCGGGGCTGGGTCACTCTTTTGAGTGGGACCAGACTGATATACTACAGGATATTTCTCCCTGTGAAGGGCACAGCTAAATCAAGCTAAAAGAGGTTGCTCTCAGAGTGGGTTATCATGGCCATAGAACTAAGCTACTAAGGTTAGGTCGTTCTCTGATGAGCACCTCTGACTTAGTTGTTTTGTGTATATATATATATATATATATATATATATATAAAAAGAGTGAGGTAGCCGTGAATGTCCAGTAATCCAGTTGAATAATCAGAGTATTGCAGTGAATAGTGATACCTTTTTTATTGGACAAACGTATTCATAATAAAGCGACGAGCTTTCGAGAGATAATGCCTCTCTTTATCAAGTCAAAAAGCGATACTGATACAAGTATTAACTAAAAACAGCAAACAGAAGGAGGTGGAAAAAAAAAAATTGGAAAAACAAGAAAGACTAAATTAATTGGCCAGAGTTAAGTGAGAAACAGACCAGCACTGTGAATAATGTCCTTAAAAGGTGCTTTGAAAATAGCAGCATGTATGTATATAAGGTTTTTTTTTTTTTCAAAAAAAGTTTTTATTAAGTAACATTATAAAATTACACATTAGTTCAAAAGTCAACATTAGTTCAAAAGTCAACAGTAATAAATGATACTTTTTAAAGAACTTGGTGTGATACACACCTAGAGCTAAAAATAGCTTATTTAAAAATGTAGAAAAAATTATAATTTTTATTGAGATAAAACAAAAATTCAAAACACTGTAGAGGATTAGATCTAGAATTTTATAGCAAACAATGGAAGTTTGGCTAAAGTACAGAATATGCTATAGAATGTAATTGAGTTCCCAGTCCCTGAAATTCCTAATTGAGGATTTCACTTAACACTCCATCTACCTGTCCAGTTCTATTTCCTCCGGCCTCCGACCGTTCCCTCTACCTCTTATTTCGTATGGGCATCAAAGATTAGCAAGAAGAAAAAAGTGTTATGTCATAGGGGGGCTATGAACGGAACTTATCCGTGGGTCCCACATTTGAGAAAAAGTGGGCATTGAATAATCCAATAGGTGGGTAAGCTTCTCATTCACTGAAATATAATTAATTTTATAAATTACCAGTTGTAAATTGAGTATGGGGGATTTCCATTGACTTGCTATGTGACTTTTTGTCGCTAGCATTAAGTATTGAAGAAGTTTATTTCGAAGTTTAGATAAAGAGGGGACTGCATGACCCAAAAGGCCAAATGGAAAACTTAATTCCATAGAAGTGTGGCCTGGGGGCAGGATCACCAAGGGTGAAAGAAAGTTCCAGAAGCTTGGCAAGCCCTGAAGCAATTAGGACTAGGGGAGCGCTTCCATTTATATAATTTGTCTTGGGTGATACAAGTCCTGTGGAGAACCTTAATAGATGTCTCCAAAATATTGCTGTGGAGGGATCCTCTTGACAAGTTCCGTCATGATTTTTTCCATGTCTCTACCTCCCAAGTACAATTCCAATACTCCTCCCATCGGCGAATATAATTGGGTGGGGAGCTAGCTAGAAGAGAGTTAAACGTATTATACAGAATACCCAATATGCCTTTGGTAAGGGGATATAAGGCACATATCCTACTAAACCAGTTTGGAGTGGGTTTCCCTAGGGCATGTTCCATAAAGGTGATGAAGTTTCTAAATCTGTAATATCTGTAATGTTCCTGAATCTGGATGTTGAATTCCTCTTTTAATTGGGTGAATGATATAATAGAATTGTCTCTGTACCAAGAATTCACTGTCAAAAGATTATGTGACTTCCACCAAGTAAGTGCTGAGGATGATAAGGGGTAAATAAGGTTTTAAACTCAAAGACAGTGCTTTGTTTGTTGGTGGAATTTGTGTTTTTGTGAGAAGGCTGTTTACATTTCTAGAGATCTGTAGTTTAATTTACTGACACAAGTTGTCTGTTCCTAGGCCTGTAAGGGAGAAGGGCTGTTGTGTCTAATAAAGACTTCTGACTTCTCTCGAACATCAAGTGTTACCTCCATATACATATATATGTGCATCTATAACTGTATCTTTAACATAAGATGAACAGATGTTTAGATTAAATTAATGTTTATTAAATGCTGCTTCTTCTAACAAAATGCAGGAACTAAACCAGACTGCAAGCTCTAAGAGTTCTATTAATTTCATAAAACCAAAGCCCAATGTGTTGTTGAGCACCATGGAATGCCTTGTTCACCTAGATGGTACCAAAGCTAACACATTTGTTGTCGAAAAAGTAACTCACATATCCACACATCAGCTTTTTGCAGTGGTGAATGTTATCAGTGTCACATTCCATTTAATTCTTATATTGCTTTGCTTGAGGAACACCAGAGTCAGCCTGTTTTACATGCAGTTTCTAAGAGAAAAACTGCTCTTATCTTTATAACATGACCCAGTTCTAAGTCCTTAGAAAAAAAAAACACAATATTGTCGGAAACACTTTTTCATCCTGTATCAGCTTGAATGCAGCACTCTGGAAAAATTGCAAATGAATAAAGACAATTTGTACTTAATAAAACAAAGGACGAACTCCTGCAGACCCCAGCTAGACTGTTCAGTAATGTAGCGGTATCTAATTCAAAAAATATAACCTCAGGGTTTGAGAAAATTCAAAAACAATTAGCAGTTATGGGGAAGCTGAACACTGCTTATGAATGTAGCTTTCTAGTAACAAAGTGCGTAAGGTAAAGCACATTGTTATTATGAAACAAATAATTCTATGTAATTACTGTATTCCTACAAAATATTTTAGATCACAAGGTACATACTTAATAGAATTGCTGTTATTTATTTTTTTCTTAAAATTCAGTGAGATTATTTAGCAAAACACATAAAATACTTATAACACTGTAAAATTAAAGTTTGGGCAGCCAATGAGTTCTGTGTTTCATTATGATATCAAGATTCACATTCATATTAGGTATGATACAGAAATCAGAAATAATCTTATTTGTCAAAGTTATTACACTACTGATTAAGGTAAACAAATAACATTTCCTTAATTTTGTGACAATATCCAAATTCTAAAGACATGCAACCTAAAGTGAGATCTTCCTTAAAGTGCTATTACATGGCTCCCGTACAAATTGCTGATAATCTTATGTTTTCTCGTAAGGCTTTGTGAGTGCTCACAGTGAGACAAATCCTGACGTGTAAACTCAACCTCTCACAAGAGCAGATAAAACCTTTATGAGAATACTTACAAGACCCTTAAGGAGCTATGTGTCTCCGTATGAGAAAATAATAGTGCCATGACTGATTTTGGGGCCATGATGGGACCCTCCCTGCACCCCACATGTAACTCTGTTATTGTGGATTTTATCACATCTGTTAATACCCAGGCTGACAAATTGACGTAGGATGTATTTTAGTGATTGTAACAATTTGTCTTTCATTTATGTGTCATGTGTAAATAATTAATGTGTGCATATAGTTACTGTCATGTATGTAATGTATGCATATAGTTACTGTTATGGTTTCTTGGTTACAATGTACATAATGCTATTGATGTAATAAAGTGGTTTGGGGTCCTTTTATACAGTATAAATATGTGTATATATGAGTGCTATAAGCAGTCCCTAGGATATGCTTCTATAATATAAAGTTAATTCAGTCATGTATGAGACAAAGGGGTAAGTTTCTACAGGAATTTATGTAGATATACAACTACTGAGGGCTGCCAGGCGTGTAGCAACTAGAGATCGGGGTGTGGCTATAGAACTGGAGGTGGTATTTTGTGATATCTGTAAATGTACCTGAAGAAAAAATAAAGTCAGTCTGCTTGTACTAAGCAATGGTACAGGTGTTGTTATTGTGTCCTAACCATTGCTGTCGATGCTGAGATCCAAAATCCTTCGGTCATAACAGCTGGTGGCAGTCATGGGAGACCTCAGTGGCAGTAACCCAGCAGCCTGGCATGGCAGAGGTAGCACGTTAACCAGAGGGAACAGCAGAAGTCCAGCAATATGGATGCCAAGCAATGCAGGAAAATTACCCTTCTAGCTCAGTGGAAGGCATTCCTGGGATTGTGGTCAGGTCATGAGCTGATGGGCTGGCTGGAGGATCTGCTTGGACCAGTTGGGGTCCCTGGTGAGGAGCCCTGTTTTTCATTGGAGCTGGAAGAGGCACAATGGGACTTTGTTTACGGTGATACAAACTGTGGTTTGGGGACTGGACTGAGACAAATGAACTTGCTGGAAAAATGTGGTCCATCAGTGGGAATAAGGCCTTGGTCCAATGAGGCTTTTTTTTACTGTGGCCCCTGATCCAAAAGGATTTACAACTAGCGGCAAAGTAAATGGATCTTCTGGATGCGGCTGCCAGGGATAGGCTTTGGCTGCCAGAGTGGGGTCAGCCCTGTCAACCGGATAAGGGGGAAGAAGACACATCCTGGCACCAGGTAGCCATGAAAGCATACCACTGTTTTGATAGTTGTTTGCCCTCAGAGAGCACTGACTATTTAAGTAGTACAGCTCTGAAGGGGGGCACAGAGGACTATTGGCAGAACCCAGGCCAAGCAGATTGTCTGGATGGGAGCAGCTATGCTTGTGGACCTAGCCTCAGGCTTCAGCTGATAACAAATGTCAGAAAGCCAGCCACAGTTCAAGGGACAGACTCAGCCATCAGCCCTGGGACAGTGGCAGACCAGGGAGTGCAGCCCTATCCAAGTGGTGGGGGCACCATGGCTAACAAAAAGCAGTGGGGAAGACCAGAAATGTCTGTCAAATTGATGGCCCAAGGGTATATCTGGAGCAGAGCAGGGAGATCCTGCTGGATAGAGACCAAGCCAATAAACTAGACTGGGACATCACTGCATATGGTTGGCCCCAGCAAGCAGAGCTAGAGCACAGCTCCCTGACCATGCTCCCAGGAGACTGAGAGTACAGGTTCACACTGTGGCTCCAGGTAAGGTGGTATGCAGTGCACTAACTGTGGTCCATGGAGAGGGAGAAATAGAGTCCCATCCCCAGATCATTGTTCCAGGTGAGCGGGGGTACCATGCCCAGACTGTGGTGAAGGGGAAAAATCGAGTATGGTGCTCTGCCCATGTTTAAACCCAGGGAAATGGACGCTACACAAAAGGCCCAGATCTCTAGTGCCATACCACAGATCCAGCTGGCGTGGTACCTATTGGGATTATCATTTGTTTTTGTTCCAAAGGAATATGACTATACTCCTGGCCTAATAGCCAAGGAGAGACACTTGACCTAGGCTGTGGGGTTTATGCTGGGGTCCCCACCAGAATTGTTTTCCCTCCCAGAATTTATAGAAGAAAATAATGGCAAAAATCTCAGTGCATGGAATTGGGTGACCCAACTGTTTCAGCAGGGCAGATTAAGTTACTGTTCAGTATTGGGGGCTTGTACCCTTATTTAACCCTTCAATATTCCTTGGAATACAAAGGAGAGTCCACTGGGATGCTATTTCCACAGGGGAACCACAGAATGCTTCTCCTGGGATTGTATGTCTAAGCCGCAGAATGCCGAAATACATCTGATTAAAAGATGGACGCAAGGATTCTGCATTTAAAAATGGGAGCCAGCTGTCCGTGACACCCCACAAGTAACTCTGTTTTTTGGGTCTCTTTCACATCTAATTGTTAATACCAAAGGCTATCAAATAGACATGGGATGTGTTTTAATGATTGTAACAATTTGTCTTTCATTTATGTGTCAAGAATTAATGTGTGCATATATGGGAGATTATGGCTCTCTGTAAAAAGAGAGCTAGAAACTAGAGATGGGGGTTTGGGTATAGACCTGGGGGATGGTGTTTTGTGAAATCTGTAAATGTATCTGAAGGAAAAATAAAGTCAGTCTGCTTGTACTAAGCAATGGTACAGATGTTGTAGTGTCCTAACAATTGCTGAAATCTTGAATACAAAAAGGCACAGCATAGAGAGAGGAAGTTGAGGTGTGTGTTGCCCCCCAAATCCTTGTTTTGTAATAAATAGGGTAAAGAAGCATTGTCATGACTCAAATAACATAAACTTGAAGCTCACACATCCTAAAGCACATTCTAATGGGATAATCAGCCTGATACAATACGAAATCACTAAATCACAATGTAATTTACAAATACCTGTGCACACAATTAAAAACTGACAACCATGGTAACTATTGTGTTTCTAGATTCTAGTTCACAACTTCACACGTAAGGATCCTTGCGATTTTCATAAGCAATTTCCCTTATGTGACAACCCCTTGGCTATGCATCAGTAAGTTCTTACATGATATTATCTGCAGGAGCCATGTCATAGTTATATAACTTCTTTTGTAAAAACTCCCATTTCTACCTACGGTACCATGTAATAGAGATTTAGTTTGTAGTATTTAATATTTATATGTAGGATGAGCCATCTGCTCAGTTAGCAGAGTGGATAGAGAATCAGGCTGCAAGGGAGTTCCAGGGTCGACATTCAGGAGATTGATAGCTATCTATTTGTTAAATAAGTTGTATTAAATTAACAAGATAAACTAAAGCAGCACAAAAAAAGATATATCCCCTTAGACATTTCAGTATAGGGCCATACATATGGATTATCATAGGAATGGAGAGGTTCTGCAAAAGTTCTTCAAGCTTTCATGTTTTAGATTAGGTTTATGGCGTAAAATGGATTACCTCTCATATAGTGCTCTTTTGCATGTGACAGAGCATTCTGATTATAATTTAAAAACTTAGTTTTTTTCTTTTTTCTTTATTTATTTTTGACATAAAAGTGTTTTTTTTTTTTTTGCTAGTGTTTATTTACATGTGTAAGCCTTCCTCCTTGGTCACACCCACCATCTAAATTAAAGGTGAATGGCTCTCAGCATATCACTGCACTGTCCCGTGCTGCTTTAGTAGCGGTCTGTGGGGGGAGTCTGTTACTCACAGAGCTTCCCCCAGCACAAGCTGCTATATCCAGGCTCAATCATCCCATGTGACCAATGAGTAGTGCAGCCTCTGTCCCTCCCACAGGCAGAGCGCAGGCACAGGGGAAGCTGTGTGTGAGAAAACAACCCAGCAATGAGCTGTGTGTGCGCTCAGCTTGGGCCATGTGTTGTGTGTGCCATGTGCTCAGCATGGGCCATGTGCTGTGTGTTACAGGGTGTGTATGTGCTCAGTGTGGGCCATATGCTGTGTGTATGTGCTGTGTGTGTGCATGTGCTCAGTGAGTGTCAGAAAACACACTGTGCCCTGTGCTCTGTATCTTACTCCTGGAGTAATGAGCAGAAAGTTAAGAAAATACATAAATCTATATTTATTAATAAAGAATCAAAACACCAATAAAATAGAAATACCTCACATATTGCTGTGTCAGTACATTATATATATATATATATATATATATATATATATATATATAAATATATATATATATACATATAGATACACATACATACATACAATCTGTGTGTATGCATATGTATGTTTGTATATACTGTATTGTTGTGTGCATCTCAATATATAGATATATATATATAGATATAGAGACACACATAAATACCCACACACAAGCACATATAGGCATAGATATATATACAAACACGTACATATATATTTATAGAGAAAGAAGGAGAAATAATGAGAGATAGAAGCTAATATATAGAACCATACATTCTCATAAATCTTCACATACTTTGATGTCATTTTTATTGTTCCTTATTTGCCTAGTGAGACAGATTGTCCCTGCAGAGATCACTTTTCTGACACAGGTTGCTGCTGATACAAACATCTACTGGTTTTCTTCATTTCAGTGTGTAGGGTGGAGGGAGCTTCTTACAAAGACAGGTTGCTGACATACAGGGCAGGAGGTCCTGCCTCTATCTACTCCCTGACATTCAAATGTTTTTCTATAGAGTTTAATAGAAACAGACCCCTGCAACGTGATTGGTTGAAGTCACTCAGGAGGAACAACACTCAGTCTAATCTGTGAGGCAGAGTGGGGGCAGGCTGACAGACAACAACACACAGAAAATTATACTTTTCATTTGATCTAATATATCTGTGAAAAAAAAGCAAGTATTAAAAAAATGTAAAAAGTATTTCAACATGTTTTTAGTATATATTTACACTGTGCTGAACTAACTGGGCCTTTAAAGGACCACAAATAAAGCTTAAATCTAGCATTCTCTGACAATTAACACTTTAGTAAATGTGGCCCTCTGTTATAATTATCTAGGAAATATATATTTACATTTGTTGCTTGTAAAACGGAATAAATAAAATATTTAAATTCCCTAATTGGTCATTATTAATTAATGTATCCCCATTTTGAGAGGAAATAATTTCCCAAGTGAAATTAGATACAGTGATAAAAAGAATGATGGGATCAAAAGTAGTTAGGCTACTGTTAATTAATAGGTTAATTAGCTACACAGAAGTGGAAGCTGCTGCGTAATTACACTCTGTGTTGTGCCGGTAATGGCGGAAGAGACATGGGTGGAGAGAAAAACAAAATATTATCCCATCATTTGTGACAGGAGGTCCACAATGGGTGCCAAGGGCACTCATTATGAGGCCTGCAATGGGTGCTGAAGGCGCTCATTGCAAGGCTCACAGAGAATAGAGAGAAGGAGAGAAGAGGGAGGGAGAGGACACAGAACAAGGGAAGGAGAGAGAGAAAAACTGTGCATAGCGAGCCTCGCATTGTGTGGCAAACAACAGCACTGCAAGGTTTGAAAATGTTATGCCGTCATTTTTGACGGGCAAGTCGCTAGTCTGTAATATAACTTGTAATAATATATGTAAAACCAGTGGTGTTTTTAGGCCTAGCCTAGGAGGTCTAGGCCTAGGGCAGCAAATATTCAAGGGCAGTATGTTATTTGCATATATGCAGTGACATTTCTGTCTAAGTCACTGACTTTTTCTAATCTACATACATATACAGTATACATAAAACATTGATTTGGAATATTGCAGGGGATAAAAGGAGTAATAACTAGGGGTGGGGAATGGGGGCCCACAAGTAACTGGGCATTTGAAGCACAAAAGTCTGAACATAACGAGGGCAGTATAAAACCTAAAAACATTCATGTGTGGAACTGAAACGTAATGCTAATTTGATTAAGAATTATATTATTACTTACAGAATGGAAAAAGTATAGGTCAGCTTCACTGCATGAATTTGTATTATTCTGAAATACAGGGCAAGCTGAGAAAAGCAATGGCTGTTATAAATAGACAGTTTTTGTTCACCATTAAATTCTTTTAGCACACAACAGCTTCTTAATGTTATAGCTACTGATTCACGCATGATTAGCTTATGACAACAGTTTTCTTCTCACATTTGATTTTTTCTTCACATTCAATAAACACAGCACACTATATAAATAGGCATTTTCACTCTGCATGAAACAAATACACTTGAGAAAATTCAACTTAACACACCATTAAACTAACAAGACAAGTTTTTCCTCTGCCTGATTCCCCTATATTGTGTGAACTGCAATTATACTTCCTGGAGACTGTAAGTATTCATTTCACTGCACAGCTTCTCTTTCTGCAAAGCCTCTGCTGCCCACAATATCAGTTGAAAACTGTCCATCAAAATCATAACTATGGGGGTACCTATACCCATGCCATCTCAATTTAACGCCCTTACCACTGGGGTCCTCATCGGACGATGAGGACATCTACATTTAACCCCAATACCACGGAGTTCCTTAGCAGACTCCCATGGCATCTTGTGTTAACCCCATACCACAAAGGTCCTTGACCGACTCCCGTGGCATCTAATAATTAACCCCATGTCCCAGAAGTCCTTAACACAAAGCACACTGTCAAGGACCCCTTTTCCAGTTCCTGTATCTTAGCCCATTTAAGGACAGAAGGCTTGGCTCCAGCCACTTCATTGCTTTGTAATCTGCTTTATCCCATTGTTTGCCACATAAGCTAAGTACATCTCTGATGTGCTAGACAGGATGTGTAGGATGTGCTAAACCCCATGTAATTGTCTGCCATGCCCTCTCATTGTTACATTGTGTACACCTCCTCTGTATCTAACTGCTATAAATATTGCTGACTTTTCAAAAATGAAACAGTTCACTTCTGAGGCATATAGAAATTGTATGTCTCTTATTTTGCTCCTGGTGGCTGCGATACTGAACCCATCTCAACCCTGCAAGTAACCTATCCTGGTCACTACCACAGGAAGGTTACTGAGACTTAAGGAAGTTCTGATTCCTGATGGAGAGACTTAATACCAAAGCCAGATATCAGGGTGCTGGTTTCCAAGAAACCAAAGGGTCCTTGTGGGTAATTAACCTGTAGTGTATAGCAGGTGACCCTGGGCAGTAATAGCCCCTACCCCCAGATCGTCACACATGCCAAAAGTCATTATTCGGCACGGGAGCTCCTCATAGGGCTGAAGATGAGCACCAGGGCTGCAATCAAGAAAGAATAGGACTGATTCTTCAATCAACATGAATGGCCAGCTTATCCAGGGCATAAGGACATGTAGAATGTTGCAGAACATGTAAAGTGTAATTTTCCCCTCTTAAAGGTATAGTTACTTTTATTATTATTTTTTTTTAAATTTTGATAGTCTTATTTTATTTTATGTAAGTTTACTCTTTATGGACCCCCATAGAGGGTTAGGTTACATGGGGGTCCACATGGCACAAGAGTTAAGGTTAGGTGGGATCCATATAGTTATTGATTCTATCAGGGTCTGTTGAGGTCCCTTAAGGTATGATGTTAAGTGGTATTGTGGTTAAATGTAGATGCGAGGGAAGAGGGTTAATTATAGCTGCCATGGAATTCAGATGACGACCCTCGTGGTAAGGAGGTTAACTTTAGGTACCATAGGGTTCTATAGGAACTCCTATGATTATACTTTTGATAGAGAGATGTGTCTCATAGCGTGTGGCCAGGGGAAATCCCTGGGGATTTCCTGGCTCATAGCAAATATAAAAGGGAATCTTGGGGATTCCCAGCTTCATAGGTGGTATCGGGTCATAGGCAGAGGGGTGATAAACCCCTTGCATTATAATTATTGTTTTTTAACTCCTTCCTGCTATGGAAATGTGTCTATATAGATAGATAGGGATAAGGGGTGATGTTAGTGCTAGTGTAGTGTGTTAACATAATGGGCACCATTCTGCAGTATTGCTATGGAGACTACTGAGCTTTAGACTCAGAGTCTACTGCAAGAAGGCTGAGAGTGCACAGTAGGGCTAGAGAGAATTGAGAACTTCCTTGGTGCATTTCACTTCGTTTGAGAGGATTTATTTTTAGAGGAGCCATTCCTAGCTTTTTAGCTGGAGAAAAAAAAAACTCCCACAGTAACAAGGGAGCCTTTTTTTTACAGCTATTTGACAAAATGGAATGGAGGCCCTAGTTTGGAGTGAGTTAGGGTTTTTTAGTATCAAGAAAGTATTATTATTATTATTATTATTATTATTATTATTATCCTTTATTTGTAATAGGCCATACAGGGGTTATGTACAAATCAAAAATAGCTTCAACACTTTGCAAAAGAATGGAGGGTCCTGTTATTGAGTTTAAAATTAAGAAAGCGTGGAACATGGTGGTTGAGTCTAGCGGATGTGTTCATTATGGACTGAAGTGGAGAAAGACAGGTAATGGAGAGGCCAGCAAGGAAAGAGTTGCGGTAGACCAGGCAAGGTATGATGAGAGAAGGAATTAGAATTTTAGCAGTGTCTTGTGTAGAATAGTGATTTATTTTGGAGATGTTTTTTAGATGAAAATGGCTACATTGTGTGATTGATTATATGCAAGGAATGAAAGAGAGGGCAGGATTCAGTAGAACTACAAGACAATGGGCCTGGGAGGTGGGAGTGATGATGGCATTGTCAACAGATCATTTCCTAACCTACACCCTCACCACACCTCCCGATCTCCTACCTTCTTCATCCCCAGCTACCATAACCCACAGAAATCTCCAAACACTTGATTCACTTGATTATTTTCAATGTGTTACAACCCCTTCTCCATCCCCTCTCCACCCTTACTTGCCCTGACATTGCCACTACACAATACAACTTAACCCTAACTTCCACTCTTGACACTATTGCCCCCATAACCACAGGCAGACTTCCATGCTCTTACATACAACAACGGCACACTACCCAAACACGCTACATGCTCTTGTACTGCTAAACGATTATGGAAGAAATCTTGAACTTCAGCAGACTTCCTTCACTATAAGTTTATTCTATGCCCCTATCACTATGACCTCAATATTGCCAAACAGCACTACTTCTCATCATTAATATCAAATTTGGCCTCCAACCCCAAAAGTTTGTTCACCAGATTCAACACTCTCAACTGCTCTCCACTACCGCCCACCCCTTCCTGTCTCACTGCCAAAGACTTTGCTATCCACTTTAAAAACAAAATTAAATATATCCATAAGGAAGTCTGCTCTCAAAGTAACCCTAACTCACCTTTCCCGCAGCAAACTGATAGCACTCTGCCTTCCCCATACCCCAATCCCATATCCATTATGAACTTCTTTGACCCTGTAATTGACAATGAAGTCTCTAGTCTTCTATCAACCCTTCATCTTACAACTTGTCGACATGATCCTATTCAATCGCAGCCGATCCCTCCCCTCTCTACCACACTGATCCCAGATCTCACACATCTATTTAACCTTTCACTAACACTGGCAAGTTTCCATCACCTTTAAAACAAACCATGATAACACCAATTCTTAAAAAAACCTCAACTGATCCAGCTTCTTCCCTATCTCTATACTTCCCCAGGTTTCAGAATTGCTTGAGCGTGTCATTAACAATGGCCTTACCCAATTTATTTCCACAAATAAAATATTTGGGATTTCAGTATCATCTATATGATGACACTCAAGTCTCAGTACCAGAACTATTGCTCTCTCTTGTAGCTCAAGTTACCAATTGCCTCTCTAGCATACTCATATCATTTCATTTACTGTATGTTCTATTGCAAGAAACATTTATTTTGTATTCAAAAAATTAGTTTTTTGTTTGTATTGTCATGTTGCAAACGTTGCAGAAGAATTTGTGAGTTGAGAGAGGTGGGACTGTGTTAGGAATCTTGTCTTTTTGCATGTTTTGTTTTCATCATGATGGCTCATTAGAACCAATAAAAGAAGCAAAGAACCATTTAGTTTACACAGCCTATTTTACAATCATGGAATAAAGTTTGTTTAACAAATATGTGTTAAGTTAAAATAAAGTAGTTATCATAAAAGAAACCAAAGGTAGAATGAAGTAATATATTCGGTACCATGACTTTTGGCCGCACGAGACGTGCGCAATGTCTAATGCCCACAATGGCTGACAAATGTGCGCACCCACACCAGCCCGCTAGTTACACACTATGCACTCACCCCCTCCTACCCCTCCTTCTCCAGCTCAACCTCTGTCCCTCCACTACTCACCCTCTCTCCCCAGCTTTCCCTCCTTCCCTCGGTACTCTCCCCAGCTCTATCTCTCCCCACTACTCACTCTGTCTCTCCCCCTAGTACCCACCCTCTAACCCCAGGTCTCTCTACCCCAGTACTCACCCTCGTACATTGCATACGTGGCGTGCGCCCAAAAGGCGGGTGCCAATATTTTCAATGTCATTGCGAGGCCCGCTATTATCGCCAAAGGCACTCATTGTGAGGCCCACAAAAGGCCCACAAGTTAGAGGGGGGAAGAGGCCTGCAATGAGCTCCACAATGGGAACATGAGGCAGAGGCCTGCAAAGCTGCGGGTTTTCGGATAGCGCATGCCGAGGCCTATAATGAGTTGCGAAGCCACTCATTGCAAGGTCTGCAATGCGTGCAGAAGGGAGAGGGGTGCAAAAATATACAGGAGAGGGAGAGGGGTGCAAAAGACACAGGAGAGGGAGGAGAGACACAGGGGAGGGAGAGGGGGAAGAGGGGGCAATGAGACACAGGGGAGCTACAGGTTTGGGGTTTTATGTTGCATGAAAGTCCATATTTACTAAAAGTTGTTCAAGCCCACCTAACTAACACCTACCCTAACCTATTAAAACCTACACTACCTACCGTACCCCCTATTAAGCCCCCACCCCACTAATTACACAAAATAATAAAAGTTATGTTATAAAAAAAATATATATATATATATATATATATATATATGTTACAAAAAATAAAAAAGAACATTACAAACCCCCCACTACAGAAAATAAAAAAATAACATTACAAGCCCCCACTACAAATAATTATAAAATAATTACGCACCTGCAAAGAAAATACATACACAAATATACATAACATTACAGTGCATCAATAAATACAGTACAAATATATCCCTAACTACATACTATTAACCCCCTAACTACAATACATTTCCCCCTATCTACATTACATATCACCCTGACTACAATACATTACCCCTATCTGCAATACATGACCCCCTATCTATAAAACATTATCCCCTAACTACAATACATTAAACCCTAACTACAATACATTACCCCCTATCTACAATAAATAACTCCCTATCTACAAAACATTACCCATCTATAAAACATTACCCCTATCTATAAAACTTTACCCCCTATCCACAATACATTAAACCCTAACAACAATATATTTCCCCTATCTACAATACATGAAACCCTAACTACAATACATTTCCCCTATCTATAAAACATTACCCCCTATCTATAAAACATTAATCCCTAACTACAATACAATAAACCCTAACTACAATACATTAAACTCTATATATAAAACATTACCCCCTAACTACAATACATTAAACCCTAACTACAATACATTACCCCTATCTACAATACATTTCAATTAAAATGAATAGCACAACATTCTCAAACTCGCAAATCTGCAATATAAAATACTTTTTGTTATGTTTAATTTCAGTATTTCTGTGTTATATTGATCCCGGCAATCAATGTCTTAATACATATAATAGAACTTGCCTGGACTAGAATATAATATTTCCTGATTTATTAATATTGCATTATTTCTGGAATGCGGGTTTGATTGTAACTAGTAATTCACACCCGTAAGGGATTGAAATCTAACCTCCACTTTTCAGTGACGTAATGATGACAGTCGCTTCAACTATTGGCTCCGTCTAAACCTGTAACCACGGGTTTGACTAATTGATCATGTTCACGGCCACAAATGCAACGTGTGGAAGAATGGTTTACGGATTTGGATGTCGGCCACCTATGTTGCAGGCTTGTCTAATTTAAACGCTCTGTAACTCGGTCATCATTCAATGCAACCAAAGATCTCCAAAAATGTAAACACCCCTCTTACGCACAACTTCACCCAGTGTATCATAGATCCCTTTAAGGTCCAGCAGAAGCATCATTTTTTTTCTAATTAAAATAGAACTGTTTGATTTTATTCCTAATTAATTCTGGGGTCATCACAAAAGCCTCTTCAAAATGTGGTATAAATAATATATTGTATTGTTCCGTGTGGGCTGCAGGGTCTCAGACCAATATTAGCAATTGCTTTTGGGCTGATAACAATGTCTACTTCATCCAACAAATGTGAGCATGTGCACACCCCAAGGAGCAAAGAGCAATGATTATCAATGAATACAATCTAACACAAAGATAAACACAAGGGATTGGTGAGTGAATCAGAAATGTTGATTGTGAGATAAAAATCACAAACCTCAACATATGTGTACATTTACAGAATGCAATTTTTAATTATTTAGAATTGGTAGACTACTCGTTGCTACCTATAGTTTTTCTGTAAACTATGTTTAGAATATTTGTTGTGTGTCATTAATTGAAACTTACAACCCCAATTATGTACTGTATTTTGTGTAAATGTTGGAATTGTAACAGTGATTGTCATGTTTATTAACATAGACTCATTAGTTTTATCATTTTAATTATTTTATTTGAAGAATTGTGCTCAATCATGTCATTTATTCCATATTCAATATTCCTGTCAGAATAAAACAAAACCCCTTTTTGTTCTTTGTAATCTTGCATCTCTATTTCTTTCAGTTACTGTTTTATTCAATTTACTAGACAGCTTTACTTTATGGCCTTCTACTGGAAAATGCGTCAAGAGATGGAAAAGTTGCCACATATGACATCCTTTGTTGTTTTATTTATCTTGCTTAATATTCAGAAACAAACTGAAAAAACGGAATATGTTTGTTTAATGTCAGGACATTTTATAGACAATTTAGCAGACTCTGTTAGAGCAAAGAACCAAACATGAAAGTAATTCTTACAGTTTAAGGCATGGAGGGAAGGGAAAAGAGCATGACAAGCAGGGTTTTCAATGTTACCTGTGACTGCCTCCATTCTGAGCATGTGCATGGGCGGGGGGGGGGGGGGGGGGAAGGTGTTAAAAGCTAAACACTTATCTGATATATACCAAACTCCTTTCCACCTCCCTTATTGCATGTCTGAATTAATAAAAACGCTGATCACACTTCCGCGTTCTCAAAGCTAGCAGGAAGTATTAAGAATATCCAAAAGGGAAGCCTCTCTATACAAATGATTTTATGCTTATGGTGCTTATATTGAAGGTTAATATTCAATTCACTATTTTATAATGTAATTCACAAGCATATGACATTTTTACCAAACTACAGTTGACCTTATATCAAAATAACAATGCCGGTATATTTTGATGAGTATAAATGATCATATTTGGAATTTTCTCTGATTTGCTATGTATGACTTGGAGATACACTATAAATGATTATTTTAACCATTGTAAGGCTGTGATTCTTTTTTGTGGCAGTTGCACTTTGTTTACATTTTGTGATATATCTCTAATTTCCATTTCTATAGCTAAATAACTATTGTTCAATGACTTTTTGTTAAAATTATTATAATCCCAGTGTGTGTCACTTTTTCCCTAGAAGCTAATTAATGTACTGTACCAACTCAAGTATCAGAAAGTGTGTTAAATAATTAGAAAACCTCTTTGTAAAACAAATGGACACCTTTATCATTTTATGGCATATGATTTTCAGAATGTTGTACAATAAACTCTGAACAGGCCACTATGCCCATCTCTTGGGGTGAATGAGTGAAGGAAATGAATATATTTGGAATAGGTTTTGCATCACAATTTGTGATCTTCCATAACCTAAACCAACTGTCAATATATTTTTAAGAACTTACATACATTGCAAGAAGCTTGCTTGACATCTTTCCAACTACTGTTCTCTGTTCTAAAATATCAAGATGTTTGTTTAAAAAAACACATATAATTACAGATGGGTGAGGGAAACATGAAAACATGTTTTCTTTTCTTTTTTTTTGTATAAAAGAGTGGACTAAGCACCCTTTTTTCTAAAATGTGCAAAGACCAGGTCACAGTGCCCAATTCATACAAAAGCAAATGCAGCTTGATATTAAAAATGGATAAATAGAAGGAATTACAGCCCATCTTACTTTAATAAGAAAATCTACTTTTTGTGAACCTTATTTTTCTTTTTTTTATGTATGTATTGATATATTTTACCCTTTTACTAAGAAATTTAAAGAACCACTGTAGTTCAAGGAAAAGAGCACATATGTAATAAACAAAATCCATTTTTTTATAGAAAATATGAATTATTGAATAGAGAAATGCACTTTGTCTTTGTTACATCACATCTTGAGAGATGGAACATGATGGTTTGTTGGTATCTATCAGGAATGAGATGTTGGCAAGAAAGGAGCAGGAAGACATTATTAGGCTTTGTTAGATAAGTGACTTAGAATGAAATAGATATAACATATGTAATAGGACTAGTAGGAGTCTGCTTGCTTCAATAGATGAAGACATTATTTTCCATTATTTTCGAGCACCCCAATTTCCTCTCTCTGAGTCGTGATTTTTTTGTGTTCAAGATCTCAGCCCCCAGCTAAAACAGGGCATCAGTATTGGCGAAAAGGAAGGCAGACCACACCATTGTTTAGTGCATAGAAAGACTGGCTATTTTTTCCTTTTCTTTGACATACATATTCTGCCACTCTACAAATTCCTAGTATGCCCTCATTTGGAATATGGAGTACAATTTTGGGCACCACTACATAAAAAGGACATTTAAAGCTGGAAAAAGTACAGAAAAGGGCAACAAAACTAATAAGAGGAATGGAGAGGCTAAGTTATGAAGAAAGACTAACCCAATGAAACTTACCGTATTTATCGGCGTATAACACGCACCGGCACAGAACACGCACCTCATTTTAAGAAGGAAATTTCAGGGGGAAAAAATTAAATTTCAAATAAAGAACTTTGAAGCAAAATCCTCAACCTCCCTCCTCATCCTCAACCCCCTCCTCATCCTCCCTCCTCAACCCCCCCATCCTCATCCTCCCTCCTCAACCCCCCATCCTCATCCTCCCTCCTCATCCTCAACCCCCCTATCCTCATCCCCTAAACCTGGTATATGCTAATGACGTGGCGTGCATGTGACGTCACATGCGCGCCGGGTCAAGGAGCGGAGGCTGGAGCAGGAGCAGGTAAGTGAGGGGGAGGTATTTAGGGGGGTTTAGGTTGAGGAGGGGGGTTTAGGTTGAGGGGGGTGTTTTAGAATGCGGAGGGGGCTTAGAATGAGGAGGGGGGTTGAGGATGAGGAGGGGGGAGGGAATATCGACGTATAACACGCACACATCATTTCCCCCCTATTTTCAGGGAGAAAAGTGCATGTTATACGCCGATAAATACGGTACTTTCTCTAGAAAAAAGGTGTCGAAGAGGGGATATGATTATCTTATATAAATATATTCAGGGTCAATACAAGGCTTTGTCAAGTGAACTTTTTGGGCCCATAGGTTTTCCACTGACAAGAGAATATCCTTTGAGATTAGAAGTAAAACAATTTCACCTTAAAGAAAGAAAAGGGTTCTTCGCAGTAAGGGTGGTTAATCTGTGGAATGCTCTACCAAAGGAGGTGGTGACAGCGGATTCGATAGATAACTTTAAAAAGGGAATATATATATTTTTTTAAATAAAAAGGGCATTCAGTGTTATCCTGGATAATTGGAGAGGGTGTATTGATCCAGGGAGGAGTCCGATCTCCAGTATTTGGGTTCAAGAAGGAATTTTATATTTTTTCACTTGGGTTTTTTTTTCTGTTTGCCTTCCTCTGGATCAATTAACAATTAATCTGCATATTGCAGATTAGATGAGAGCTAAAAGGCTTGAACTTGATGGACTAAAAGTAATTTTTCAACCTATTATTATGTAACTATATCCCAAATACAAACCATCCTCCCAGTTCTAGTCCATCCTGTTTTGGGCAGTAGCTTGTTTCACCCCCACCAACATTCCTTACTCACCTTAAGAAATCATTGATCTGATATATATTGATTGTCAATAAAGGGGGAGTTAGATTTCCCTTGCAATATTTTAAAAGCCAGAGGGGCTGCTTGGTCTGGGTTCTGCCAACAGTCCTCTGCCCCCTTTCCAGAGCTGCACTTCTCAGTCAGTGCTCTCTGAGCACAAAGAATTATCAAAACAACTGTATGCTTCCAGTGCCCCATGGTGCCAGGATGTGTCTTCTTCAATCTCCCCCGATTGGCAGGGCTCTTTCCCTCCCTTGAGCCAGGTCCTAGCCTGGGCAGCTTCCACCAGCAGGTTCCATATAACTCGCTTCCAACTCCAGCTCTTCCTGGATCAAGGGTTCAATCAATGCAGCCTCCTGGGACCCTGGTTTTAGTCCCAATTCTTGGGAGTGCTGATTATACAGGATCACCCCCCGTTCTCTAGGCCCAATGTCACCTGCTGGATCGCCCTGTAGAACACTCTGGAGTCCTTTCATTAACTCCATTCTGTTGCAGGAGGGCTGTTGCAAAGCGATAGCCAGCTCCATCAGATCATCTTACTGTTCCTCCAAAGCAATCTCCTCCCAAACCAGTCCCACTAGCCATTTTGATAGCTCACCTCCCTGTTGGAGCCCCAGGAATGCAATCCACTGATCCTCCTCCATGGCAATGTGATGTGCTCTCCACTCAATCATCCTTCTGATCTGGCTCCTTTTCTCCTGAATCACCTCTGCTCTGCAGGCAATCAGGGTGCTGGTCTGGTAAAGCTAGGTCTCTGTATCTCCTCCAAGCGTCCGAAAGTACTTGATTTCCATCTTGGATACGTTTCCATATATCATCCTGGCTGCTGGTAAATGCACTTGAGATCTCCACTGACTGCCAGTTAGCCTTTATCATAGCCCCATGACATCACCACAACCATGACATTAACCTACATCAAAGTATACTGACTTATGACTTGAAAAAAGAGTTACATGAGATGTTTACTTAGTTCAACATAAACAAGATTTCTTGTATGCTTCACTCCCAGGTCTATTGGTATTCTTAATTACTCAAGTCACAAATATTTCTCTATTTCAGATTTTAAACAGCAGAACCAAAATTACAATGCGTTATCATTTTTTTAAGATCGCATGTCATACATTTTTGCACAATATACATTAATCAATATTACTGCTTCGCTGTCCATGTGGTAATAATGTATAGCGCTACCTACAACACAAATGTGGAAGTCATGGACATTCATCACCAAACTTTAAAATGTTAGCATCCTTCTGGCACAAACACATTACTAATAACACTATATCATATCTGTGTCAGTTGAGATGCTGCACATGATATAAATATAAAAATGCTGCTAAGATATAGAATAAACTGTGATTTTTTCAAGGATCATTTATTTTCAAACACTGGTTTCTCTCGCCAATAAGGTGGGCTTCCATCATTTCCTATCATAAAGTTTCCTGTTCCCCATTTCATGGAAAATAACTTCTTGAATGGTTCCTTAAGTCATTATAGTGTTTAGCTCACCTTGAAGTTTTAATGAATGTTTTAATTGTTAATACATAAATATGCTTAAACTCATTAGTCTCTACAGTAGGGGACTGCAGTTGTTTTATAATTAAAGACCCAAGTTATGGCAAACATCAGAGAAGCAGATTATTAAAGTATATAAATAAGAGAACTTGCATAGGTATTCACCTCCACATTCTGTAGTGTGACAACCTGAAATAAAAATGTATTTAATTGGAATGATTCTCATTTTATTTACACACCATACATAAAATTTACATTTTGAAGGTACAAAATATTTTTTATAGAGGCACAAAACAATTAATAAAAATCAGACATTTTTTTAGTTGCATAAGTTCAGCCTTCCCCTAAGTCAGTACATGGTAGAACCACCTTTGGATGCCATTACTATTTTGCGGATTTTATGGTAAGTCCCTACCAGATTTGCATGTCTGGATCCTGCAAATTTAGACTGAGAGAAGTTGGTGGTATCATAGCTTATTTAGGGGGTTCACAGCAAAAAAAAAGGGCCATATTCAATTCGAAGCCCGCAACTCGATCGCAGACAGCTGAATGTCTGCTAGTGTGTTGCGGGCTCCCGTTTGTCTCCTATTGCTATGCTATTTAATTGCTCAAGCCTGCAAGTTATGTGTCTTAAAGCCAAAACCGTATACCAGGCACTGGTTCGGAGCAGTTCAGGGCGGGAACATGGTCAATTAAACAAGCCAATAACCATCCATTTCAAATCAGCCAATGGAAAATGATGTCGTTATTACGGCAGTAAAACATGGAGGTTACATGTCAATAAATTAGGTTTGGAGATCCGATAGGCGATCAAACTTGCAAAACACTCAAAATAAAGAATTATGAATATGAATGCGAATATTGTTCTAGTCTATATGGGTGGCCTGATATGTATTAACTCATTAATACCGAGATCGATTTAACCTTGAAATTAAACATAAAAAATAATCTAAGATCTTGCCGATTTGCAGGCTTGAGACTGTTCTGCAATTAATTATAATGTCTGTCATCGCTTTCCCCGTTATTTACAGTGCAGTATTGATGTTTTATTTGCATTTACTATACTACGAATACCTTATATACTCGAGTATAAGCCGAGGCACCTATTTTACCACAAAATACTGGGTAAAATGAGTGACTTGAGTATAAGCCGAGGGTGGGAAATGTGCTGCCCCCTGTGTCCCCCTTGTGCCATCTGTGTCCCCCTCTTGTGTCCCCCTCTCTCTCCCCTGTGTCTCTTTCCCCTCTACCTTCCCTGTGTCTCTTCCCCCCTCCCTTATCACCCTCCTCAACCCCCCTCCTCATTCTCAACCTCCCTCCTCAACCCCACTCCTCATCCTCATCCTCCCTCCTCATCCTCAACCTCCCTCCTCAACCCCCCATCCTCAACCCCCCCATCCTCAACCCCCTCCTCAACTCCCCTATCCTCAACCCCCCTCCTCAACCCCCCTCCTCAACCCTCCCCTCATCCTCCCATCCTCAAACCCCCATCGTCATCCTCCCTCCTCAACCCCCATCCTCATCCTCCCTCCTCAACCCCCTTCCTCAACCCCACCATCCTCAACCCCACCATCCTCAACCATCCTCCTCAACCCCCCCATCCTCAACCCCCATCCTCAAGCCCCCCCTCCTCAACCTCCCTCCTCAACCCCCCATCCTCATCCTCCCTCCTCCACCCTCCCATCCTCATCATCCCTCCTCCACCCTCCCATCCTCATCCTCCCTCCTCAACCCTCCCATCCTCATCCTCCCTCCTCAACCCCTCATTCTCAACCCCCATCCTCAACCTCAACCTCCCACCTAACATCCCTCCTCAACCCCCCTCCTCAACCTCCCTCTTCTACCTAAACCCCCCTCAACCCCCCTCCTCAAACTAAACCCCCCTCAAACCCCCTCCTCAACCTAACCCCCCCCCTCAACCCCCTCCTCAACCTAAACCCCCCCTAAATACCTCTCCCCTCACTTACCTGCTTCTGCTGCGCCCTCCGCTCCTTGAACGGGCGCGCATGTGACGTCACATGCGTGCCGCGTCATTAGCATATACCGGTTGCCGGCACCTGTTATATGCTAATGACGTGGCGTGCATGTGACGTCACATGCGCGCTGGGTCAAGGAGCGGAGGCTGGAGCAGAAGAAGGTAAGTGAGGGGAGAGGGGGAGGTATTTAGGGGGGGTAGAATGATGAGGGGGTTTAGTTTGAGGAGGGAGGTTGAGGAGGGAGAATGAGGAGGGGCGTTTATAATGAGGAGGGGGGGTTGAGGATGAGGAGGGGGAGGGAAAGAGACACGGGGATAGAGAGACACAGGGGGGTAGAGAGACACACAGGGGGGTATAGAGACACGGGGGTAGAGAGACACGGGAGGGTTATAGAGACACGGGGGGTTAGAGAGACACGGGGGCAGAGTGACTCGATTAAAAGCCGACGGGGCCCTTTTTAGCCTTAAAAAAGGGCTGAAAAACACGGCTTATACTCGAGTATATACGGTAGGTGTTTAACCCCCTTGCGGTGTCCTCTCTAGCACTCGGATTTTCTCCTTCATTTAATGGGTGTGAAAACATTTGCGGGCTTGGGGAAATTGAGCAATTGAATAGCGATTTGCGATTTTAGCCTTGCGAAAGTGAAAGATCAAAGGCTTCTGGAGGCTGTGAGTTACCGTTTACCGGAGCCTGCAAAAAGACGCCCATTGAATAGCAAAGTAGCTTGCAACCTCACTTACGTGCTCCCGGATCTCCCAAAACCTTAATTGAATGGGGGCCATAGTGAATAATTTAATAATCACATTTTTTATTTGTAGATAGTTTGAAAACATATGTATGATTTTTTTCACTAAGGCATTATGGCTATTAAAAGGATTTTAATTTCAGGCTGTAGTAATACAAATGTGGGTGAACATTTATGTGAGCATAATATTGGTAATATATGATATATTAACATGGTGCTTTATACGCTTTGGAAAGTGATTAAACATACAGAAACGTAAGGGGCGAAAAGTCTCGTAGAAATATTTAGAATTTATTTAAGTTAAGAAACAAGTATTTTGGTCGGTGAGGGCAGTAGTACAGAATACCAGAGAAACTAAACTAAATGAAACTGATTTGAGTTTAAGGCTGTAATCTGATGGACAATAATATGAGGTTTTGATGTTGACCGCTCCTGTTTCAGGACCCATGCTTCTTGATTGATTACTGGTAGCTGTGTCATTTTGGGGAGCCAAACTGGGATGTATTCATCTGCACTGAGCCACATTTGACTCAAAATCAATAGGTTGTTGACCCGATTCTACTCATTGAACCAATGCTTTCCATGAACTATTCACAGATTCACGCTGCTTGAGTAACGTATTTGTCATCTACCAAGGACACTGTGGTTTGGGATATTAGCAGCTAGTGGCTCTATCTCAAAATAAATGAGTGTTATGAACAACTGAATGTTTTCTTGCAATTTCTGCACCAAATCTTAATAAAAAATATTTGCAGTTATGTAAGTCAGAAGCATAAAAACTTTTTTTGAGATACATTCTAATATTTAGCTGACTCTGCTTCTTGTAATGGTTTATTCTGTCTTGGACTGATAGTTCATCTGCAGCCTGGAGGGAAGCATTATCCGACTCCTTTCTGCTCTGTTGAGTTATTTTATTAAATCCCTATGTAAAGTGACAGCATTTTAAAATAACTGAATAGAGATCTCATCAGAATTCATAGTTCCTCTTGATTCTACCAGGTTTCTAATCCTGTTAGGAACAAATCTCTGCTGCAATGAAGGCAACGTTGACTTAAAACATTCACAGTTTTGCCCTGATGTTCTCATGATGAACAATATTCTTTCATTGATTATTAAGTTTCAATAAACTACCTCTAATATTTGCTGTGCTCAAGAAATAATCCAACTAATGTTTTACAAAGATGTCTATCTGTCCCAACAAGTGAGTGAACGTATTTTACTATTTAGTGTTTAGCTTTTGTGCTGTCATATTAAATACTATAAATGAATAAAGGGCTTTAAAAAGCTGGAAACTGACATACAACAATAAAAGGCTTATGACTTTCATATTATATAATTGTACTGTAACATTTCAAATAATTTAATTTGCATGACATAATCTAGATATGTATAACATGTTATGCCTCCTCATAAAAATTGACTGAAAAAAAAGTTTGAAACCGTCTATTATCTACAAATACACATTTGCAAAAGGACCTGAGATAATGTAATTGGCTTCAATTGAATATTTCCTACTAATATATTTTATTATTAATGTTCCAAGAATATATATTTAATGTCTTCTAAATTAAGGTATTGGCTGGTATAAAATCAGAATGTTCTGTATAAATTGGCTGAAGCATAGTATGAGTCTAGACTTTAAATTGGTACAGCCATTAGCCAGACAATAAATTAATTACAGGGACTTCTTTTTTACAATGTGCTTTATCAAAGTTGCCAAATATCTATAGATAACACAAAGTCGCTTAATTCTATCTTGTGAATGTTACCGTAATAAGCTGTCCCTACAGGGAATGCATTGTAATCTCATCTGATGATATTAACTTGAGTGTTGTGTGTGAGGAAAGAAAAAGATATTGATGTGTTTAATTATGTAGCCCATAAACAGCTCTCATGCAGGACTAACGCATCTTAATGGAAATATATTTTAACAAAAACAAATATTGATAAGAAAATTGTTGCATACAACTCAGGAAAACTACATCAGACCTCAGATCTACACCAGCTAAGCTGAACAGCGTGTCAAACAGAAACCTATAAAAGTAAGAGCTTTAAAGCATAACTACTAGCACTACAAGAGGGAAGGGAGAGAGAGGGCGGACAAACTCCTAGTGCAGATCAATAGAGAAACTTCTGTGATTTTTACTTTCAACTGTTTGTGACTCTCACCTGGAGAGACCTCAAATGTTATGAGGTATAGAGATCGCATTCAATATAATTTACACGTGAAGTGTCAATCTTCTTCACCTCCGGCAAATAGATCCCAGTCTCCTTATTGCTAGTGTACATTAATTAAAGTGTATACACTATACATTAAAAATGGAGTATAGCGTAATGTGGTAAAGTATATCTATAAATTATTAATAGGATGGGTACGATGAATAGGCTAGAGGATCTGACAATGTCAGTGCTGTGTATATGGTGTATTACACAGTAACTCCACTTGAGGCTTAATATGGTCAAAAACATGTTTTGAAAATAATTTATTCTGTACTGATATCAATTAATAATGATAAGGATAAATATAAATAATACAATGATGATATAAAAATGATAAAGGTAAGTACTAAAACGTGTTTCGCTGCTCCTGATGCAGCTTCTTCAGTTAGATATCCTTGGTTACTAGCACTACAAGGTTTACTATTATAAACCAAGTATACTTATTAATGTACTTTTATCTTAACAGCCATTATTTTTATAGTACAGTGGTCCTTTAAATTAGGAAAGATTTAAAGATACCTTAAATAGATGTCGGGTAAAAAGGAATAGTTTAAAAAGGATGTTGCCTTTGATGTCTGCTTAGTTGAAGTGTAATAAACAGATTGTCTTTTTCAAATGGGCACAGGCTGCTGTTTATTCTGGTCAGTGTAGAAATCACTGAGAGGTCTTCTATACTTCCATTCCCTCATGTCCTCCAAAGTTGAAATGCGACTTGTTGGATTTTGCAGATGCCACCTTTGCTAGTGAGGGACAGCACCACCAGGGTTAATTTCTTCTAGGCTGCTCCCTCCATTTATTTTCAGCAAGGTCTCTTGTGCAGCTTCAGTGGAAGTTCCCTGGGCATGGGAGTTCCCTGGGTGATTTTTTTTTTCTATGGGGGAATTTGAAAGAGCAGCTTCAGAGAAGAACATCACTGCTTAGTGAATCTTGCCCATTATCTGAATAAACCTACAGCTGCATAACCAGTGCTCTGGGGATATTCTGTTTTCCTCATTAAAGTGTTATTACAGGTGCTTAATGACAGAACAGTAATAGAATAGTATGCTAATATCTGTAGATTTCACAGTACTGTGACACCAAACCTTGCACTCCAGGAGAAGAATTAAAAATGCAATTTTACAAAGATAGTGTTTTGTAAAGTGGATTAACTTACTACTGCTGGTTGGATAATGTGTACGGTATGTGACAGTGATACAAGGGATTTATGTGAGCCACAAATTATGCAAAGCTCTCTTCCCCAGTAGGATGGAAGGAGTTAATTTTCCTGAGCATCTTGATTAGAGGCAACTGGAGAGACACGATTTAAGGCTGCTCCTGGATTTTGGGACTAGCTGCTGATGGACGGATTGTGCAGTTTGTCTAAAGCTGGAGGGAGACACACACTCACAGAGAAGTGTATGTAGTTGGTTTGAGACCCACAGAGAGAAGTGTGTGCAGGTGCACAAGGCTGGAAAAAGATACAGATAGAGACACTGCATCTTGCAACTGATGATTGTTTGGAACAGAGTGGAGATCTGAATAAGGCCAGTGATTGTGAACAAACTATTGGACTGTTTATTTTGTTTTGGTGGAAGCTAGGTCTGTTATTGTCTTCAATAATGTTTGGTTTGTTATTACTATTTTTTTCTAACACTGAAGTTTTAGCATAACTTGGGAAAGTATAATAGCATCCTGTACTACGTCAAACTGTCAGAAACACAGGCACAAAATCAAAGGAGACTAAAGTTTTAGCATAAATTGGAAAAGTATAATAGCCTCCTGTATTATGTCAAACTGCCAGAAACACAGGCACAAAACCAAAGGAGACTGGTCACATGTACCACTGTATAAGTAAAAAGTATATGTGTTTAAAAAAATATTATGACTAAGCACAAAATAGGCATACTTAGCATAAAGTCAGTTCTTTAGCATGTGTAGTGGAAGGGGGTAAGTGACAAATTTGGTAAGTATATAATAAACTAATGACTTGCCCGTCAAATATGACAGCATGATAGAGTTCTATATATATTCCCCCCTCTCTCCCTCCCCTGTGTGTCTCCCCCATGTCTCCTGCCACTCCCTACCCTGTATCTCTCTCCCCCTCTCCCTTCTCCTGTGTCTCTTTCCCCCTCTCCCTTCCCCTGTGTCTCTTTACCCTCTCTCCAGTCCCCTGTGTCTCTTCCCCCTCCTCTGTGTCTCTCCACCCCTCTCCCTCCCCTGTCTCTCTTTCCCCCCTCTCCCTCCCCTGTCTCTCTTTCCCCCTCTCCCTTCCCGTGTCTCTTCCCCCCTCCCCTGTGCCTCTTCCCACCTCCCCTGTGTCTCTTCCCCCTCTCCCTCCCCTTGTCTCATACACCCCCTCGCCCTCCCCTGTGCCTCATAAACTCACCCTCCCCTGTGTCTCATAACCTCCCCCTCGCCCTCCCCTGTGTCTCATACCCCACGCTTGCATCTTATACCCCCCTTCTCCCTCCCATGTGTCTCATAACCTGCCCTTCGACACTCCCTTGAGTCTCATAACCTCCCCCCCTTCCCTCTCATACCCCCCGCGTCTCATACCCCCCTTGGTATCTCTTAATTGCCTTTACCTCCCCCTGCCCCCAGATGCTCCCTCTTTCCCCCCAGATGCTCCCTCTGTCCCCCCTTACCTGCAGTTTCATTGGTGGTCCAGTGGAGTCCCACCTGTCCTGTCTTCAGCGTGGCCTCGAAGCTTGACGTCAATCCGGAGTCCCCCTACGCTGCAGACGTGCTGGCAGGGACTCCACTGAACCACCAATGAAGCTGCAGGTAAGGGGTGACAGTGGGAGCATCTGGGGGACAGAGGGAGCATCTGGGGGACAGAGGGAGCATCTGGTGGGCAGGGGGGAGGTAAGGGCAATGGAGAGGGGGGTATGAGACACAGGGGAGGGCAAGGGGGAAGGAGACACAGGGGCTTATTGCAGCCCTTGACACTTGTGGGTGATTTGGCCCATCCTGCAAGCTCAGAAGGCTTCAATGCCTCAACGGCTCGCTTCGGGAGGCTCGCAAGAGTGACGACAAATCGCAGTTTGACAATTATAATATGTGATACCATCTCTTCTACTACTACTTCCACTTCTTCTCCAGGTATCAGGAAGTAATTAAACCAGACAAGATGGAATCTTCTATGCCTAAAGAGATTTTAAAAATTCAGATTTTCCCTCTAATTGTTATTATATTTATAATTTAAAAAGTTACTATTATTGTTATTTTGTTACATACTTCACACATGTGCGGTTTTTCATAAACTACAGTGGTCCTTTAAGTATAAAACTGATCTTGACTCCTGAGTACCAAGTGACACATTGTAAAGTAGCAAAGACTATGATCATCTATCACATTTTAGGTAGTTTCTATAATAAAAAGAAATTGGCCTACAATTCTACAGAGAATAACAAATTTGCATGAAACAAAGCCCAAAGGCTTACATGTATGTTTCCCTGGTCCCCTTCTAGATTGCTAAGTGGTGGTGGTGAAGGGGCTTGTGTATCTGAATGAAGCTGTGAGCTATACCATGTAGGGCCACTGTAGGTGGGCACGTCATAGCAGAGAGGTCAGACAAATCACAGTCCACTAGAGAAGGAACTAGCAATCCACTCTAGTATCACCTGTCATATTCCTATCAGGCCCTCAGGGGAATGTTGATACTCCACAATATCACTAATTGGACATTTGCATGTGTATTAACCCATTTTGTTGATTATATATGATATATATTATTATATGATATCTAATGCTATTATGACTTTTATTATTGTTATATGTATTGATCTATTGCATAGTAACTAGGGCTCATTAGTTTACATATATAGGAATGTGATACATATGTTATGTATGTGGATGTCCCATTATTCCAACATTCAAAACAAAAATGACATGGTGAGAACAGTATAACAAAGCTTTATTTCATACACAGAGCACAATCAGAAATGGTCAAGACTGTGCATTAATATCATGGGTGTGGTGTAGGCGGATCTAGGAGAGCAAGAGGCTTGTGGTAAAGAGGGGATACCTACAGGGGGTAATGTGATAGTCTACAATAAGCATGATGCATAGCACCTACCATGGTCACATGTGGTCACTACACCACTGCAACCGGAATGTGAGGGAAAAAAGGATCCTCACAAATCACTCCACTTAATTAAAAAAAAAACATTAATGTGCATAGCACTTCCAATCTGTCTAGATCTGCTCAATGGAACAGATTATTAAACCTATGGACTGTGTAATGCAATCCAGATTCACACATAAAGTGTGTTTCCAAAACAAAAATCTAAAAAAAAGGCAGAGAAGGATAAAAAAAAATCAACATGCATGTACAGTACAGTGCTAAATATTGTAACTGTAACAGTATACCAACTCACCTGATTCCCATCTGCAAGCATTACTAACTCTTAGCTAGATCTCTGGATAATCAGCATTATGGGAAAATACCCATTAATAGAGGACACAAAGGTCAGCAGCCAGAATCACAGGATCACATGCTTCACTAGTGCATATATCAATGCTGGCTGTCATTAACATGCCATTGTGAGACTTTGCAAGTCCACCGCCATAGCGGTATTAGCCTACATTTCAGCTAACAACAATCAAGTCTGAGATTTCTGGCTATATGATATTGTGGGAGCTACATGTTATGGGGGAGCTGTCATTGAAGGAATGTCTACCTGAGAGGCACTGGGAAAACCGTACACCTCAAACATTTCCATCACAATGCTTGCAGATGCAGGAGATGAATTGTACCTAAAACAAAAAAAAGACAAAACCTACAAAATAAGGCTTTAAAATTCATAGGGACTGCAGCAACTCTTGTCACACGGCATGGACCATGGGATGGGAGGTAGCCATCTGCATACAAAACAACATCATCACATAGGCCAAGATCCAAGACTCTGAAGCCAGGCTAGATTAGGTTAACATTGTGACCAATAGATTATTACTGAGGAGTGCTGTTGAGAAGGCACAAACATTTGCGCAGCCACTAGGTCATCCTCCGCCTAGGCACAGGGCCCCAATCCCCCATGGCCAGCCGCCATCTCCCTGCTGCTGGTGGTGGTGGGGGTGTTCAGGGGGAGATAACCCCCCCCCCCCCCCCCAGTAAGCAGCAGCATCTGCAGTGGTGGAGGCATGGTGGGAGGAGAGGAGGGTCCGGGCTGCAGGTGGCCAGGGGATGCCTCTGGAGTGGAGGAGGCAGGGCTGGGTACCAGCGTGAGTTGCATGGCCTCCGCGGTCACTCCCTGGAATGCACTCTGGTCCGCGCCAATCCTGAGCAGCCCGGCCAGGTAGGACTCATTAGCCCAGCCAGGGAGGACTCATTAGTCATTAGATGATGCCTCCTCTCCTCCCTATTGCACCTTGTCAGGCTGCACATTACCTCCAAATAATTGCCGGAGATGCTGGCCTGGATCCCCCGAAGACAGTCCAACTGTTGACACATGAGGGCCAGCATCTCCGCCTGCACAGCCTGGCCTGATGTTGGGGATGGAGGTCACAGGGGCATGGCTAGGTGGTGGCGGTGTGGGAGTGGGAAGGGTCTGGGGACCGGCTTGAGGGAGATGCAGTGTCGGCGGTGGTGTGGTTGAGCCCGGTTGTGGTGGTGGCGGCCAGTCCAGCGCACTGCTGTGGGCGGGAGGAGGGGGTGGCTGGCTGCTGTCTTCATCATTCCAGTGGGAGGGCCCCAGCGATATGCCAAGTCTTTGGAGGAGGGGGATAGTGGGGTCGAATACCAGCGGTGTTGCCGGTGGTCCTGATGGTGACCCCACTAGCCATACGACATCCTCCGAGCCAGGGCCCTCTGGTCCTCTTCCTTCCTCCTCCCCCTGTGCTTGTTCATGCTGGGCGCGGGGACTTGCTCCTCCACTTCCTGAATCTAGTTAATTGAGTAACTTCTCTACTAGATTTTTCTTGAGAAGGGGACCAAGGGTATAGTGTTGTCGATATTCATGTTACTTCTTGTAAGGCTCTATGTGTAGTCTTCCAGTGTCTGTGAAGACGTTGTCATGTCAAGCAGTACTGATAATTTTTGTAAGGCTTTGATGAACTAGTTTGGTACACAAACAGCCCTATTAAATTCCCTCAACGTGTAAAACTGTAGCCTGTAACGTAGCCCGTAAGACTTGCGGCTATAAAATTGGCCCTGTAAAGCAACCCGCCAACGACTTGTGGGTTAAGGGTGAGAAAAGGCTATGTGACGTGGAAATTTGAACTGTACGCCCAAAAATCCTTTGATCTGTTACGTTCCAATCATGCTGTTAAATTGCAACAAATTCACTCGCATTCAAGCCCCATAACCTGCAAATGGAGTCCAAAAGCCAACAAGTGCTATGGAGGAGTTTAAAGTCCTATCTGTAGCACTGTAAATGCAAATAAACACACACTACTGTACTCATAAGTAAAGGGAAAGTGATGTTAGGTATTAAAATAAATAGCACAAAATTCTGCAACTATCAAATTCTGCAAAAATCAAATCTGCAATATAAAATACTTTATTTTCAGTTTAATTTCCTTGTTGTATCAATCCCGGCAATCAATGTGTTAATACATATAATGGAACTCGCATGGACTAGAATACAATATTTACTGATTTATCAATATTGCCTTTTTTCTTAAAAGCAGATCCAATCGAAACTCGTAAATGAAACCCGTAAGGCTATGAAATCTAACCTCTATTTTTCAGTGATGTGATGATGACGATCTTTGTTGCCATTGGCTCCATCTAAACCCCTAATTCCAGGTTTGACTAATTGATCATGTTCATGGCCGCACATCCAACGTGCAACAAATGGTTTACATGTTTGCGTCTCAAGCCTGTAACTCGTGGCATGGTCTAATTTAATAGCTCTGTAATGCAGCAGAATTTCAAGCCCACAGCCTTGGCTAAATGCATTTCAGCCATGCCCACAGCTGGATGCATTTGCGGATTCTGATTGGCTGAAAGCATTGGAGCGTGTTGATTGGCTGAAATAGTTGTCAATCAGATTCCAGCCAATCAGAAATGGATACAGGGGTGTATCCCATTCTGATTGTCTGAAATCTGATTGACAGCTATTTCAGCCAATCAGAATGCGCAAATGCTTTTTTTATACCGGAGCATGCGCGGGAACCACCATTTGCTGTGGGGAGCTCCTCAAGGGAGGAGCTCCTATAGTAGTAGTTTTTTTTTTTTTTTTAGAATGTCGGGATTTTGTTGGAGGGGCATTTCCTGGCCCAGAAGAATGAAGACCAGGGCATCGGTGAACACTGCTGGAGGGGTGTTTTGGCCAGGTCAGTAGACTAATTAACTATTTCTTTTTTACAGGTTGTATTTCTTTTTTTTTTAATAGTGGTTCTTATTTTATGTATTCTTTTTTTTATTTCATGTGTAATTCTTTTTGATTTTCTGTAATGCTTTTTTTATTTTTATGTAATTAGTAGTTTGTTTTTTTGTACTTAGTGGGGGTTATTATTTTCTGTAATGTATGTGTTTTTATTTTTTGTACTTAGTGGGTTGTTATGGATTTTATTAGGGGTTATTAGGGGTTAGGTAGGTAGTGTATGGGTTAATAGGATAGGTTAGGATAGATGGGGCTAAAAGTATAGGGGTTAATAGTATAGGATAGGGGTTAATAGGATAGGGGTTGATAGGGTAGTATAGGGGTTAATAGTATAGGATTAATTGGGTACAGTCAGGATTAATTGGGTACAGTTAGGGGTAATTAGATACAGTTATGGGTAATTAGGTACAGTTAGGGTTAAATAGGGCTAGATAGGGATAACTGGGTCTAGATAGGGTTGTGATTAGTGATAGGGTAATTAGGTATAGTGAGGGTTAAATAGAGTTAATTACTTAGAGGGGTTAATTAGAGGGGATTTATTCAGATTAATTAGGTTATTAGGGGAGAACTAACTTCACTTTCACTCTTCCTAAAACTCTGTTAGGTCCCTCCTTTTTTGTATCTATAACTCCTCCTTTGGTACCCTAATAAAATATTTTGGATTTCAATATCATCAATATGCAGGTGAAACTCAAATCTACTTCTCCGCACCTGATCTATCCCCCTCTATTCTTGCTCAAGTGTCCAACTGCCTCTGTAGCATGTCCTGGATGTCCGTCCATCAACTCAAACTCAACTTGTCAAAGACTGAGCTCCTAAGCTCCTAAGCTCACCCTCTACCACAGCTTCCACTCTACATATATATATATATATATATCTCACTGTTGAAAATGCCATCATCACTCCCACCTCCCAGGTCCATTGTCTTGGGGTTCTAATGGATCCAAATGGGACATACCCAGGGTCCCTACACTCTGGACCCCAGCAGCATTACAATTTCAAATTTGCAGCCTCATGTGTCCTTCAAGGTCGTTAAAGGACCCATGCTACAATTATAATTAACCCCTGCCGCAGGTGTACCATAATTACCCTCGGAAAAATATAAAATTAACCCCATCACTCATGGGGCTCTATACAGACCCCATTGAGCCTCTAATTAACCCCATCAGTCCCATAAGGGTCTATATAGACCCTTATAGGACAATAATGAACCTTAACATTAACACTATAAGTGCCATGAGGGTCCTCTTAGCACTACCCTACACTACACTATTAACGCCCCAATAACCTAATTAATCAAACTTAACCCCCTCTAATTAACCCCCTCTAAGAAATTAAGACCTAACTTCACTTTCACTCAAAACTGTTCTTTTAGGAAGAGTAAAAGTGAAGTTAGGTCTTAATTACTTAAGGGGGTTAATTAGAGGGGGTTAATTTAGATTGATTAGGTTATTGGGGGAATAATAGTGTAGTGTAGGGTAGTGCTAAGAGGACCCTCATGGCATTTATAGTGTTAATGTTAAGGCTCATTATTGTCCATAAGAGTCTATATAGACCCTTATGGGACTGATGGGGTTAATTAGAGGCTCATGGGTTTCTGTATAGAGCTCCATGAGTGATGGGGTTAATTTTAGGTTCCACTGGTGTACTTACGGTACCCCCCGCTGCAGGGGTTAATTATAATTGTAGCATGGGTCCTTTAAGGACCATTAAGGACCCATGAGGCTGCAAATTTGAAATTGTAATGCTGCGGGGGTCCCGAGTGTAGGGACCCTGGGGATGTCCCGTTTGGGACCCTGCAGCATGGGGGTTTATTTTAGGAGGGGGGGTTAGGAGCAGAGGGGAAGTTTATGGGGAGCATATGTAAGGGCCCTGCGAGTCCTATTTTGAACCCGTAATATTTTGGGCTATATTTGCCATTTACGGGATTGAACGCAAGTGCAGCCTTGGGGAATTGTAGAAATTGAATAGTGATTTGTGATTTTAGCGATTATAACTCTTGTGGGCTTGAAAGATCCAAGGCTTAGATGGCGGTGGTAAGTTACGGTTGTAACAGCCACAGGGATTTTGAGCTTCTAACTCATACATCGTTTGTGGCTCGCAAAAAGATGCCAATTGAAAAGCAAATTAGTTTACAGGCTACATTACAGGCTCACATAAACAACAATAGCTCAACTGAATGAGGCCCTTTGCCTTGTAGTTTACAGAACTAACACAGCAAACTCTCTCCTCTACAGCAAACATGAAGGGCTTGTAAATACACAGGGCCTCATTCTATTAACGGTCGTAAAAAGGCTGCAAAACTGCGATTCCTTGCGGCCATCTTCCGGCCCCGTGTAGAGCTACTGCTACCCTGCTATTCAAATGGACGGCGCTGCAAGGATATACCCCTTACCGCACATCCTGCAAACGGCCACAAGCGTTTTTCCTGCGCCCGTAAATCTTGTTTTCTGGCCGCAAAGTCAGAAAACTGTAAATGCAAATATAAATTCAAGATGGCACTGTAAAGCTCTGTAAATGCTAGGCATCATAATGGGGGACATGAGGATTAATAGTAACACCCTCTCAAGCTTGCACATCGCCCAAATCCGATATATCATTTACGGTTTACTTTACGTCCCGTAGTCCCGCGGGCTCGTCCTTGTTAAAACCTGTACGGGTTCGGAGGTTGAGGGCCGCAAACAAAGCATTGTAGAAGCCAATATATATTCAATCCAGCACTGCAAAGCACTGTAAATGATGGGGAACATAATGGGGGGGGCATGAGGATTAATAGCAAAACATTCTCAAGCTTGCACATCGCCAAATTGTACTTTGATTTTAAAATCCGTCCAAGTCCCACAGACTTTAATGATCAAGCCCGTAGCTCGTTTATTCAAGCCCGTAGCTCCTTATTCAAGCCCGTGCGGGCTTGCATGATAGATAAAACACGAAGATTCAACATGAAGTTAAATATCTTTATTTGCGGATTTGAGAGTAGGGGAATGTTGAGCTATTAATTCTAAAACCAAACATCACTTTCACTTCTAATAAAAATACAGGATGGCTTTTCTATGCTACGACTTGTAAGTAAGCCCTTTACGACCCGTGGGTCTATTTTACCCATTTACGGACTTGACGGAGGCTAATCCCGCAGCCTTTGCGGTCTGAGGTGCTCCAAGCCCTTGGGACTTTGTCCACTGACATTTGACATGAATTAAACTAAAAATGATTTTCAGATTTGAGTGTAGGGGAATGTTGTGCTATGAATGCTAACACCTCCAATCACTTTATCGTCTCATCAAAGTGCAGTATGGCTTTATTATGTGCTTAATTGGGTGCTAGCTGGACCTTTTTGGTGCAAGCAAGCTGCGGCTCGGTTTTAGATAATTTTGGCCATGACGAGAGGGTTTACATAGCAATTGAATAGCAACTGTGGCTTTCTTGCGGCTGAAACTCTTGCGGCCGTGTAAGATCAAAGGCTTTCCTGCGGCGCGTGCGGCCGCAAGGGATAACAGGGTGCCGGCCGCAAGCCTGCCGGAGCCCTCGGCGCAAGGGAATAGAATAGGCAAATAGCCTGCGGCCGGTCCTTGCGGCCATGCATCTCCTACGGCCGTTAATAGAATGAGGCCCACAGTATTACAAAAAAAATCCCATAGAAACAATGCCTAAGAACTTTACTGCAATATGGCACTGGCTCTGGTTACACCCTTAGATCTCTTATCTATTCCATACATGCCACACTGGGGATCTCCCAAAAAGTTTCTTGCAATTCTCACTTTTGACACTAATATTGGAAATTAATTCTTAGCACTACAGATCAACATAGGCTTCTTTAATTCTCCCTGTTCTACCCCTTCCCATTTTAGTATGCAATTAAATTGATTAGAAATAAAATCAGCCATTATTTTTCTGCTATAAAAACAATGCCTTCACCTCATTTATATTCTTTCTTTCCTAGTTCTGATTTGATTTCTATACATTTCTTGAAAACAAATCATAAATGTTATAAAATGTATAAAAGTTGTACACAAACTAAAATATAAAATATAGAAGAAAAGAATTGTAAAATCAATGGTAATAGACAATAATAAGGAAATCAAGAGAAAGATTTCATCAGGGAAAGAGTCAGACGTGTATAGAAAAGCAAGTACAGCACGGAAACAATCAGACGTGTAAAGAAAAGCAAATACGGTGTGTTTTATGTGTGTTTGGACATTAGTGACATGGATCAATGGTTTGATGTGTGGTTTGCCCTCCTTTGTGAATTGTAATTGTCTTCTGAAACACTTCTTGTGCAGCTTTTAAATGCAAATAATTCAGATTACAGAGGATCAGTCTAGTCTTGGAAAATTGCTTCTCTAATCTGGAAACACTGATCAAGTTTTAAGTCGGTTCATAACCCCTCTTAAAGCTAATGTAGCAGCAATGTAAAACAAATTTGAAAAGGAATCTGATTTTTGGGGAAAATACTAATTTACATATGTGTTTTAAAATGACTCTAAAAATCTATCTATGCAATAACAAGTTTTGTGTATTTTGAGGTGATAAGAGAGGAGGAAAGAAGAAGGTTATTAGGAGAGCGAAGATGGCGGTTGGGGGAGTATTTAGTGCCAAGAGCAGAGATATATAAGGGTGCACTATTGTTGAGGGTGTTACATTGAAGGTCATTGTTGAGGTATAATGAAAGGGTTAACATTTTACCTGACCTTTTTGTGACCACAAGGCTGCATAAAGCCAGTTTTTTATTGTGTCAGCAGGCCCTTGTAGGTTTCTTATCTAGTGTATGCATATGGGATTTATAGTTTTGTTTTCTGTCTATGTAACCTCTCTCTACATACCACAACATTTATGTACATATGGCAAAACCTGTATGACCTGTAAATGTTGAACCTGCATAGCTGACCATGTAAAGTCTGCATGTTCCTCTAATAACAATGCAAATAATGGGCGGGCAAAGCCCTATATAATGTTATGCTATAATTCCTATTAAAAAGAGACACTTTGATACCACTAGCTTGTGTGTGTTTATTATTCTGTTTCCCCAGATATCTTGGCCAGGAGGAGAGAGGTACCTGAGGAATGTGGATAAAGTAAAAAACAGGAAGAGAAAGACACCTATATACCCACACCTGTAAACCATCCGTAGTTATAGTAAACAGTAATAAACAAAATTATCTTACTAAACCGACAAGAAAATTGTTCAGTAAAAGCTCATAATTTATTCAATCTACAATACATATTCTAAAAACGTTTAAAAATTAAACAAGGACAGTCACCGGTTATATGTATTATCTCAGTATCTTACTATCTGTACAATAAACACAAATAGACAGTTTTTACCACCTATTAAGAAAAAGCACCTGATCTAAATTTGGTGGTAGCGAAGCCCACCATTTACTCCTTTTATACTAATCTAAATACACTGTCTAGGAAATAAAATTTAAAAGTGAAAAGAAAGAAAAAAAATTGCTAAATAAACTATTACTGATGGTAAAACTGGGGATCCACTAATTTCCCCCTAACCTATTTGTGAAAGAGAGCTTATCTACTCTAAACTAAATATATTATCACCTTTGTGATTACATAAGTGCAAATAAAGTGCTAATAGTATAAATTACACAGCATATATTTAATTTCCAGACAAAGCATACAGATATCTTATAAAATGATAATATATATATATATATATATATATATATATATATATATATATATATATATATATATATGCACTGCAGACTGCTATTATTCATGCATCTATGGATATTGTGCTATTAATAAAATAAGCCTGACTAATGTCATATATTTAGAAACAGTTAATATATATATATAAAGGTGCTATTATAAACATGTACAGAAGCTAAAGGCTATTTAAAGGTATATTGCTCTTTATCTATATGTGCAAATATGCTGAGTGCAAATATTATATTAAAGGTAAAAGCAATTATAATATTCTATTGTATTAGTACAGATATAATTCAAGATATTACAAGCTGCATGTATGTATTTGCTATTTATCCATATGTGCAAATATTCTAAGTGAAAATATTATATTAAAGATGAAATCAATTATAGTATTCAATTGTATTAGTACAGATATACATTTAAAGTTATTACAAGCAGCATGAATGTATCAGATGGAAAAACGCATCACTTATCATTTGTAAATGAGAGTCCAAAGACTGCACATGCATCTTGTGCACCAAAAAACGTCAGTATCCACCAAATGCCGCCAGTGACGTAACAATCGCTGGACAAGACAGGTCGACGCGCGCGTTTCGCGTCACAATGCTTCCTCATGGACCTGTCTTGTAATATCTTGAATTATATCTGTACTAATACAATAGAATATTATAATTGCTTTTACCTTTAATATAATATTTGCACTCAGCATATTTGCACATATAGATAAAGAGCAATATACCTTTAAATAGCATTTGGCTTCTGTACATGTTTATAATAGCACCTTTATATATTTATAAACTGTTTCTAAATATATGACATTAGTCAGGCTTATTTTATTAATAGCACAATATCCATAGATGCAGGAATAATAGCAGTCTGCAGTGCATCTATATATATATATATATATATATATATATTATCCTTTTATAAGATATCTCTATGCTTTGTCTGGAAATTAAATATATGCTGTGTAATTTATACTATGAGCACTTTATTTGCACTTATGTAATCAGAAAGGTGATAATATATTTAGTTTAGAGTAGGTAAGCTCTCTTTCATGAATAAGTTAGGGGGTAATTGGTGGATCCCCAGTTCCACCATCAGTAATAATTTATTTAGCATTTTTTTCTTTCTTTTCACTTTTAAATTTTATTTCCTAGACAGTGTATTTAGATTAGTATAAAAGGACTAAATGGCTGGCTTCGCTACCACCATATTTAGATCAGGTGCTTTTTCTTAATAGGTGGTAAAAACTGTCTATTTGTGTTTAAAGTATTGTACAGATAGTAAGATACTGAGATAATACATATAACCGGTGACTGCCCTTGTTTAATTTTTAAATCTTTTTGGAATATGTATTGTAGATTGAATAAATTATGAGCTTTTACTGAACAATTTTCTTGTCGGTTTACTAAGATAATTTTGTTTATTACTTACTACGGATGGTTTACAGGTGTGGATATATAGTTGTCTTTCTCTTCCTGTTTTTTGAATATATCTTTACACTTTTCCACTCCTGCTGGTACATATAACATGCATTTTTAAGTATTTAGCTTTGAAATTTAAAAAAATGTAAAATGTATATGGTACGGCCTCCCCACTTTACACTGGTCTTCATTTATATATGAAGGTGGATAAAGGTCTTCATCTGGGGTAGCCCTGTTCCTAGCAGTGGCAGACATCCTGCTCTAACAGTCATGATTTTTAATTTTAGTCTGGAGGCTATGGGAAGCCAGTGGAGTGACTGACAGAGAGGTGCTGCGGAAACTGAGCGTTGAGTTTGGTAGATGAGTCTTGTGGATGCGTAATGGAGTGGAGTCGAGAGAGACTGATTGGGAGCACATCAAGGAGAAAGTTGTAGTAGTCGAAGCGAGATATGATGAGAGAGTGGATTTGAATTTTAGTTGTGTCTTGTGAAAGATAGTGACACATTTTGGCGATGTTTTTAGATGAAAAATATTTAACTATGGATAGTATATGAGGAGTGAAAGAGAGGGCAGGTGTGAGGAATTGACTCTGCTGGGTTTTGAACCCTGGTCCCCAGGCTGCTATACCTCTTCCCTACCACTGCACCAGCTTACCTTTGTGAATTCCATTGAGACCTTATAAGCTTGACTCTGCTAGCAATAGTATCAGTACCTAAGTCTCTTCAGCTGTGTCTGGTCAGGTGTCTGGTCCTTGGCCTATATAAGGCACTTCCTGTCTATTGATCCTTGTCAGATTATTGTGTGGTTCCTGATCACTTCAATAAACCTTGTTCCTGTTTTCACCTACAAGTTTGCGGAACTGGATTATTGCTGACCTTGGCTACTGGTCTCCACAACTTTGTGATTTCTATATCATTACAGAATAATATGGCCCTTTCATGGTGACCGCCGGGACAGATTCTGCATTGGCCCAGCAGGTTGCTTTATTTGCAAGAACTGTGCAGACCCAGGCACAGACCATCCAAGTGCTGCAGGACCAGGTAGCTGAACTGCAAAATAAATTTCAGTCAATGCACAGTGAGTATACCAGCTACAGGGCACGTGATGCTGCGGCTGCTACTGTTACACCTGCACAAGAGGCCCGCTTGCCCCTGCCAGAAAAGTTTGGAGGAGATCGCAAAAAATTTAGGGGTTTCCTAAATCAATGCCGTTTGCACTTCATGATGTTACCTCACCAATTTCCATCTGAAAGAGACAAGGTGGGATTTATTTTTTCCTTATTTAAAGATGAAGCCCTGGCTTGGGGCTCCCCTCTTCTGGAACAAGACAGTCCAGTCTTGGGTAATCTAAATGACTTTCTTGAGGCTATGTGCCTAGTTTTTGATGACCCCAATCGATGTGCTACAGCAGAAGCCAATCTCCTTCATTTGCATCAAGGGAGGCGCTGTGGCTGAATATGCTGCTGAATTCAGACAGTGGGTTGCTGATACTACCTGGAACCAATCAGCCCAGAGGTTCCACTTCAGAAAAGGTCTCTCAGAAGCTATAAAAGATGAGCTAGCTCGTGTTGATCTTCCTGCTGACTTTGATGCATTTGTGCGTCTGGCTATCTGTATTGATCGGAGACTTTCTGAAAGAAGATTGGAAAGACAGGGCTCTTTTAGACCAAGTACTACTCCAATTTCCTATTCAAGAACTTCTACTCCGATCCCACAAACACCTACAGACTCTGAGCCAGAGGCTATGCAGGTAAATCTAATAAGAGGGCCATTATCCAACGAAGAAAAACAGTGGCGACGCACTCACAATTTATGCCTGTATTGTGGTAGTGCAGGGCACTATGCCATCAATTGCCCTAGCAAATCCAAAAGAACAATAGCTATGGCGGTTGAGGGTGCACAGATTCGACACCAATCCCAGATTTCGGATCAACTGGATTCTGTCACACAACCCTTGTTTTCTCTGGCTCATGGTGAAGAGGGTATGTTGACTCAACATCCTCATTTTGTGGTGCCTATCACATTGCAATGTGGTGATCGTAAAATTTCAACTACCGCTATGATAGATTCTGGAGCAGGCGGAAACTTTATGGACATTAAATTTGCAGCAGGAAATAGAATTCAGTCTATCCCTAATTCTTCACCTGTGTTAATAGAGACAGTTGATGGTTCTCCACTTACGTCAGGACCGGTTACACATGAGACTGTGCCCTTAAAGTTGACTGTGGAAGTGAATCACCATGAGGCTATCTCTTTCCACCTAATTTCCTCAACACAGTTTCCAGTGATTTTAAGGGTACCTTGGCTTGCTCTGCATAACCCACAGATTGATTGGAAGATCAGAACTTTGTCCTTTCCTTCAGAACACTGCTTAATGAATTGTCAACCCTCTAAGGTAACACCTGTTGCCACAACAATGAATAAAATGGTTGCTACAAACTTGACTAAGCTTCCTCTACAATATCGGGATTTTGCAGATGTCTGTGATAAGAAGAATGCTGATCAGCTTCCACCACACAGGCCTTATGATTGCCCAATAGAGCTGTTGCCTGGGGCTGCTATCCCATTTGCCCGTATATATTCCCTTTCTGAGCCTGAATTGAAAGCTCTTCGTGAATACCTACAAGAAAATCTTGCCAAAGGCTTTATTCGACCATCTACTTCTCCAGCAGGAGCTCCTATTTTCTTCGTAGAAAAGAAAGATGGCAGCCTACGGCCATGCGTTGATTACAGGGACATTAATAACATCACTGTTAAAAAACGCTACCCCTTGCCTCTGATTCCTGAACTTTTGGAGAGACTTCGCTCAGCTAAAATATTTACGAAGCTTGATCTTCGTGGGGCATATAATCTGGTTCGCATAAGACCCAATGATGAATGGAAAACAGCTTTCAGAACCAGGTACGGGCATTGCAAATATCTAGTAATGCCTTTTGGGCTGTGTAATGCCCCTGCAACTTTCCAGCATCTTATCAATGATGTACTACGCGATCTCCTGGATCAGTTTGTTGTGGCATATTTGGATGATAGTGTACAAAATGGTGGGATAAATATGAACTAAATAAATTTTATTAAATAAATGACAGCCGCGTCTTTAAAAGCAAGGGATATTAAAAACACTAATAAGGGGAATAAAAAGAGGGCAGATGTAGGGAATAGTAAATAACCCTGTAGCACTAGTATTGTGCAATGTAAGACTCTAAAGTGAGTGGGTATTACTATTCACGCCTAGCGGGCGAGCCAAGATAATTGCAAAAAGTTCCCAGGGCAAGAAAGCCCTATTGTTTTATAAGTAGTGTATATATAAAGCACCCTTATGCTGAAATAAATGTCCTCCAAATATCTAGAGGATGACTTAAATGAAGCAAAATTCTTGCAAAAACATAGGGTGTAGGTAAAAAGATGCCTTACTGATAAACCTATTGTACTTTAATAAAATAATCTGATAATCTTGAAAACCACAGAAAACAGGTCTGTATAGTTCTAGAGCGCCTTCGTACCCACCGCCTATACATTAAACTAGAAAAATGTGAGTTTGAACAAACAGACATTCAATTCCTGGGGTATGTAATAACTCCCAAAGGTTTAAGTATGGACGCAAGTAAAATTAAAGCTGTGCTGGACTGGCCCATCCCCAAGAATGAAAAAGATGTTCAGAGATTTGTGGGGTTTGCCAATTTTTACAGGCGTTTCATTAAGAATTTCTCTGCCGTTATTACACCGATCACTGAACTCACACGTAAGGGGACTCCTTTTCAGTGGTCCGATAAGGCGGATACCGCATTTTCCCGATTGAAGACTCTGTTTACCTCTGCCCCTGTCCTGGTACATCCTCAGCCGGAATTACCATTTATTGTGGAAGTTGATGCTTCTGATTCAGCTGTTGGTGCTATACTGTCTCAAAGGACTGGACCTAAGATGCTGTTACATCCGTGTGCCTTCTATTCCCGCCAGATGGTGCCAGCAGAAAGAAACTATGACATAGGGAATAAAGAACTATTGGCTATAAAAGCTGCCTTCACCGAATGGAGACATCTCTTGGAGGGAGCTACCCATCCAATTACTGTCCTCACAGATCACAAAAATCTGGAATGTATTCGATCAGCTAAGAGACTGTCAGCCAGACAAGCACGCTGGTCCCTATTCTTCTCAAGGTTTAATTTTTGGGTTACATACCGTCCTGGCTCCAAGAATGGTAAGGCGGATGCTTTGTCTAGAATAGCTGACCCCCTCCATACTACCGTAACCAAGACCACCATCTTGCCAGAGGATATATTTATAGGAGTTACATTTCCTTCTGATCTGATGTCTCGCATTAAAAAGGGCGACGCTGAAGACCCAGTTCTTCGTGATCCTCCTCGTGACCTCCATATGACGATGCTTAATGGGTTTTGGATTTTTCAACAACGTCTGTTTGCTCCAGAGTCAGTGCGACTGGACCTTTTACGTCTCTACCATGACTCAAAACCAGCAGGTCATCCAGGTATCCAAAAGACACAAGAGCTACTTGCCCGATCCTTTTGGTGGCCGAAGTATCAAGAGGATGTTAAGAAGTATGTGTCCTCTTGTGATGTGTGTGCCAGACATAAGACTCCTCGCTCATCCCCTGTTGGCTTGCTTCAGCCTCTTCCGATTCCTCATCGTCCCTGGGGATCTATATCCATGGACTTTATTGTGGAACTACCTCCCTCTAAGGAACACACTACCATTCTTGTTGTTGTGGACAGGTTAACTAAGATGGGTCATTTCATACCAGCTCGTGGTCTCCCTTCAGCTAAACAGACGGCTGACCTGTTTTTTCGGGAAATATTTCGCTTGCATGGAGTGCCTGATGAAGTAGTTTCTGACAGGGGAGTGCAGTTTACGTCTCGTTTTTGGAAACATTTTTGTTCTAATCTAGGTATTAATGTAAATCTGTCGTCAGCTTTTCATCCGCAAAGTAATGGACAGACTGAGCGAACCAACCAGACTTTGGAGCAATATTTGCGGTGCTATATTAGTTACCTGCAGGATGACTGGCTGGATTTTCTACCCACGGCGGAGTTTGCCTATAACAATGCCCAACACTGCTCCACCTCTTTGAGCCCATTTTTTGCCAACTATGGTTACCATCCGACCTTTCTAGTCAGTCTCCCAATTACTACTTCCATTCCTGCTGTCACTGACCGGCTAACGGCCTTACGTGATTCCCAAGCACAGTTGAAAGAGACTCTTTTGGAGGCTCAGGAATGTTACAAAAGAGCTGCTGATAGGCATAGAAAGGAGGCCCCAGTCTATCACGTTGGTGACAAGGTGTGGCTGTCAACAAGGAATCTCAAGCTTCGGATTCCTTCTCATAAATTGGGTCAAAGGTTCATGGGACCTTTTGAGATCATTGCTCAGATCAATGCTGTCACTTTCCATTTACAACTCCTGAATTCCATGAAAATACATCCAGTGTTTCACGTTGCACTGCTTAAACCTTTTCATGAAAACACTTTCCCTGGCCGAGCCCTGCCTGCCCCACCTCCAGTCCTCGTGGATGGTGAGGATGAGTACGAAGTGGACAAAATTCTTGACTCCAGGATCTTCCGTGGCAAGCTTCAGTATCTGGTTCGCTGGAAAGGCTATGGTGAGGAGGAGAGTTCGTGGGAACCAGTGGACAATATTCACGCTCCTGATCTCCTTCGGTCTTTTCATGTGCAGTACCCTGCTAAACCAGGTAATAGGGCATCCAGAGGCTGCACCTATAGAGGCGGGGGTAATGTGAGGAATTGACTCTGCTGGGTTTTGAACCCTGGTCCCCAGGCTGCTATACCTCTTCCCTACCACTGCGCCAGCTTACCTTTGTGAATTCCATTGAGAACTTATAAGCTTGACTCTGCTAGCAATAGTATCAGTACCTAAGTCTCTTCAGCTGTGTCTGGTCAGGTGTATGGTCCTTGGCCTATATAAGGCCCTTCCTGTCTATTGATAATTGCCAGATTATTGTGTGGTTCCTGATCACTTCAATAAACCTTGTTCCTGTTTTCACCTACAAGTTTGCGGAACTGGATTATTGCTGACCTTGGCTACTGGTCTCCACAACTTTGTGATTTCTATATCATTACTGCAGGATCCAATAGAACCCCATGAAAATGGGCCTGGGAGGTGGGAGTGATGGTGGCATTGTCAACAGTGAGATAGATATGTAGAGTGGAAACTGTGGTAAAGGGTGAGAAGATTAGGAGCTCAGTCTTTGACAAGTTGAGTTTCAGTTGATGGACTGACATCCAGGAGGACATGCTACAGAGGCAGTTGAACACTTGAGCTAGAATAGAGGGGGATAGATCAGGTGCGGAGAAGTCGATTTGAGTGTCATCTGCATATAGATGATATTGAAATCCAAAATATTTTATTAGGGTCCCAAAGGAGGAGTTATAGATACAAAAAAGGAGGGGGCTAACACTGAACTCTCTCTTACACCAACAATCAGAGGGTGAGGTGAAGAAGAGGTGCTAAAAAAGCAAAACTGTACTTTTAGGAAGAGTGAAGTTAGGTCTTAGAATGAATAACACAAAATTCTCCAATATTTTTTCCATGTTTAATTGTTGTGTTATATATAGCACGGCATTCAATGTTAAGTCCTACGGGCTTTAACCTCCAAGCCCATAGGTCTTTGAAAAAATGGAGGTTGGATTTCAAAGTTCTACGGCCTTCACTTACGAGTTACGGGCTCGGAGGTTGGTCATGATCTCGGTTTCCATTAGCTATTTCTGCATTGGGAGTAACGGACTTACTCCCGTCACATGTTCAAGTCCACAAATGCTACATCCGACGGCAATGGTTTCTGATTTTCACAATCGGCCCCTAACTTGTGGCCACGGCCAATTGAATAGCACCTTAACTCGGGCCTGCAGCAGGCCCACAAAAAGTCCAACATTAAGTAACGTACAATGCCTCAGTTGAATGAGGCTCTATGTTTTTATGTTATGTATATTCCCCATGTATGTTTACCTCATAGTGTTAGATGCTGTTTCCACTCTCCCTGCATCACAGTTTATATTCAAACTGAAGCTCCACTTCTTGTCAGTTTTGCTCCAGAATTGATAAAGTGAGATATCATATATCACTGTCTCTGTCTGGATGAATATGCATATGGAAAAATATATCTAGAAGTATTAAAATCCTCAGAGAAGATAAGGGCTGCCCTGGTTCTATACAACTCGCGAAGTGGATAATAGGACGTTATGATGCCTTGGTGAGGAAACCAAAAAGAACCTGCAAGATCTGCTGGGTAGGTTTTTCCATAACAGCCTTATCAAGCCCAACTGAAGAAAGCAGATCGCCACATGGAGGGTGAATAAAAGTATATTAAGTTGTTCAGGTTAAACATGTTTCGTTGTAGATCGTTCCAGTGGTAGGTAAGGAACTTCCTTTTGCTTTTCTATTGTTTGTGAATTATTCCCCAACCTTACTGTGAGGAGAGGTTTGAAGCAAGCCTTCCACATTTTTCTTAAGCTTCCCTTTTAAAAACAAAATGTATACAATTTACCAGCTGACTATGACAATATAATACCCTGCTGTATAATATATATTTAATTCCCTTTTAAGTGTTTACATAAAAACATTCTCTATTAGACCACTGTTGATTTGCCCAAGAAAAAAAAGAGCAAACACATATTTGTTCTTTTCTTGACAGATCTGACTGAGTGGTAAAGTAATTTCTCATCTTTTCACAGTGTTAGAATAAAGACACTGTTCTCACATAATATAAACTCCCTTTTTACAAGCTGAGAGAAACAACAAAATGTGTAAGTTACAAAAAACAGTTTGCATGGCAACTGGAGTATATGATTTGGTTCTGAATGTTCGAGTTTATGTCAGTTTACAGCTTAGAGCACTGAATGCAATTTAACCTAGGGGAAGATTGTATTACGAGGTTGTTTTAAGTCAAAAGGTTTTATTAAAATGCCTATTATTCAGTGACAAGTCCCAGTGGCAGTCCTAAAGCTTGGGGAACTTCTACTCTACAAGCAATCTTTTCACGTGTTCTGTAGGGACAAACAACCTATAACTGGAGGATGTTTAACAGAGGCAAACAAAGCTAATGAATGTAAAATCATCTCATTTACACTCCAAGGAAGTCAACATAAGAGTGCACAAAATCACTGAGCAGTATCTTGCTGATAAGTCATGAGACACAGCAACCAGTTCCGACTACTTTCCATCAGGTATAAATAATGACACAACAGCCTATTTCACTGGCTACAACCTACCAACTAGGCATACAGTCTGCAGACTGGACTGCAATACACCCAATTCATCACCACATGACACACTGCAATCTATTACTTTATTTAAATCCTGCTGACTGGACATACAAACATTTGACTGGACAATGCATTTCTTCCATTAGTCTGCCTCACTTGCTCTTTTCTCCATTGTCAACCAACCTTCACCATCATTATCTATGGATCAAAGGAACACCTCATGTTCTCCATGGATCAAATGATCAGCAATGATAGCACCATGATTGCCTATTGATTGATCAACAGTCTCAAATCCAGGCCTTAACCAATACAATTATGATACTTTTTCCACATTCCCAACATTAAACTTCACCAAGGAAGGACCAGGGTCTTATTTGTAACTTGTGGATTTTATGTTTTGCATCAAATCGGTAACTGAGTAATTGATTGGGTCAGCTGTCTGATCACCGACCAAGGCAAAATGGCTAACACAGTACAGGGGACATACAAGAGGGCTCTATAGGCCAACTGACTAGTAAAGCAGAGATTTTGAAAAGTTGGCAATAATTAGTAGGTTCTATTACAGTTTTTTTGTTATTGCCTATGTTACATATGAATAATAGATCAGTTTGTGTGCAAAAAGATAAACTTACTGAGGTGACAAGACTAAGGTAGTTGTTGCTGTTATTTAGTCGTTCAGTTGTATATAACTCTCAGTGACCCTATGGACCACACCACACCAGGTATTTCTGTCAGACACTGCCACTCTGAGCTCCATCAAGCTCATGTTCATTGTTTCAATTACTTTATCTATCCATCCCTCTCCCTTCTTTGTGCGCCTTCAATATTTTCCAGCATCAGAGTCTTATCTACAAAATCCTGTCTTCACATGATGGGGCCCAAATATTTGAGCTTCAGCCTCATGATCAAACCTTCCAGTGAAGAGTGCCTGGATTTCCTGAAGTACTGATTTATTAAATCTTCTTGCAGTCCAAGGGCCTATAAGCAATTTTTGCTGGCACCACAATTCAAAGGCATCTATTCTATGGTAGTACTGTTGTTGAACATCCTGGCTGTACTTTCTAGTAGGGCTATATTGTATCCACTTTTCCTCCCTACATTAGTTTTTAGAACTACTCCAGGGTAGCAGTAGGCAAGGTTGGTTCTGAACAACTACACACAGGTCAGTATTTCCCTGCTGTGTACAGGCGAGTCAATTTCTGCCTCAGACAATATTTTGCAATGAATTTGGACAGATATGAAAATACACCCTTGCTTTGTGTGTCTTTAAGATAAGCCTATGGTGATGGCTAAGAGAAGTGATATGTGTAGGCTGTAATAATTAGCAATTCATTGGAGAGAACAATGAGTATTACACATTGTCCCTACAACTAAAGGACCACTGCACAGTGAAACATACATATCCTCCAGCAATGCTGCATTTTTATCTACATTGTGTTCAGTAACAAAAGCTGATACAAGCCTAAAAAGTGTTTCGTATCAGCTTTTGTTAGTGAGACAACTTGTGTAACATAGAACACCTTTTGTATAGTAAGCTATTTATTTTTTTTAATATGAAGGGTTTGAGCATCTCATCTCTGAAAAAAACCTGCAAGGATTAAAATGTAAGGTGATTTGACTTAACGGAACATTTTATATATGTTTAATATTGTCTCTGATTGTACTAGATGGGTGCTTCATACATGGTTTAGGAATGTCCCATACTTAAAAAATGTTGCATGAATAAATTGTTGAAAAAAACCAAAACAGAAAAAAAAGAACATTCCAGGGAGTTTTCTTTTCATAGTATTTATTCAGTAAGATAAAGATTCTAACATTGGCAGGCTCCCAATATATATGCAAACTAATCAGTGTGTGTTAGCACATTCGGCTGTCTAGGCTAGGCTTATCAAACATTTGTCTAGGCTTATCAAACATTTCTAGCATGTACTTAAAACATCAAGTAATAAACATCATATTTTTGTATGATTAGTTATTTATGTACAGTGGAGAAAAATGATGTTATATATAGACAATGTGGGGTTGTTTTCTCATTCTTTGTCCTGATGGGTTACAGGAAAAAGAGGGGCACTGAATCATATCAAATACACCATATGGTATTTTTGTCTGCACTGGTTTTAATGCAAATCACAAAAGAATTACAAGTCCTTTGTACTCTTAAGGGGCACAAATTATAAAGGTGGATAAGAAAACATATTTATTATCTGCCGGTCTCCAATTTAAATGTTAATTTTCTTCAAGTAATGTAATTTATTTTCTGTGGAAAAAAAAGTTTGTAATGTATTAATACATGACAGTTTAATGTACTGTATTTATAACTATCCTCATGCTAAGGTTCTGAAATTAAGCATTCTTTCTTTTACATATGGTGTTTTGATGTGGGCCAGTTCACATTGGTGTTTATACATGAATTAGCTGATTAACCAATATAAGAATTACAATAGACTTAAATGGCTGTTCCTTTTAGGTAAACCTGTTAAGAAACGTATTTCAGCAACAATGACTGCTTGACCTGACATACGTTTCTTCATGACGTGGGCAGACTTAAATAAACACAAGACCCCCAGTTCAGTGTACATTACAAAAGGAATGTAATAAACATCAGGACAAAATAATTATTATGGTATTGCACAGAATGTCAGTGTTTCAACAATGTCTCAAACATAAAAAGTCAACATTATACCTTCCAAAATTTGAGACACATTAGTCTCAGTTAACTGTAATAGCAAACAAAACATGAAGGAGGACAGCCTTGGCGTGTTAAACATTATTGTGTGCAAATAGCACTGTAAAAAAATTACTTTTGAGATAAACAGTTTAAGACAGAATATAGAGCGAATACATCGCCCACTAATTCTGTACTTTGAACATCTGAAAATGTACATACAAAATCACTCAACATGTTTCCTCAGTCTGGCAACATGCTTTCTAAGGGGATATTGTTGTTTAATCGTTCAGCCGCATCTGACTCTCGTGACCCTATGGACTGCATCATGACAGGCAAATCTTGTGGCTGGTTGTGTTCATCCATAATATTTTCATGGCAAAGTACTTGAGTGGGTTGCTAGTTGCTTCTCCAGTGGGCCACTATTTGTCTGACCACTCTGCTATGACCTGCATATCCTGGGTGACCCTACATGGTATAGCTCACAGGTTCACTAAAGTACATAAGACCCTTCACCACGACAAGCTAGCAATCCAGAGGGGGCAGGGGATATTACATATGATTTTTATCTCTGATGATTTTTACTGGGACTGTTAATATCACAGTTACCATTTTTTTTATCATATAAGATCACAACTTAGCCATGACTTTGACAAGACAACAAATGATCAGAGGCGAGTCACTAGTGGGTGATATATTCAGACTGTATGAGGTTTTAAAGTTTTCAATGTGTAAGTAATCCTATTACAGTGCTATCTGCAGATAAGAAAGGTTAACACATCGTAGTTGTGCACCTTCCAAGCAATTCTCCACTGGACTATGCGTCTACTTGTCTTGCAATGGTGAAAAAGAATAGTATAATTAAAATAGAGCTGATATTAGAAATATAAAGCTCTTACGGTCCAACATTACAACACATGCATTTCTTTTTCAGTTTCATCTTGTGACCAAAGTAAAACATTTTTTTTTAAAAAGCTTGGGGCAGAACTTGAACACCCAACTGCTACTTCATAGTACAGTCACTTAACCACTGGGCTAAGCACCAGTGTACTTTGTAATATATGGGGGGGGGGGGGGGGGACATTACGGTATTTGGAATCAACAGCTAATACTGGAAATAGTTCCTTCCACTACCTGCACCATTGATTCAAATTACTACCACTGACTGGTGCAGAACAATATGTATTCTGAAAGTGCAAGGGCAGGTTAGAAGCAGCATAAAAATGAAAGTACACTTTCCATATGCTTTGGCACCTGTTATCTGATGACTTCAGGGTTCACATACATAGAGGAGTAACTGGTAAACTATGCAAGTTTCATAGATTTTACAAATGTAGTCAATCTTCTCTAGATGTGTTCTTTATTATAAAAGTGATTTAAGTTTAGGTAATATTTGCTCTTTAAAAAAATGCAGTTTATAAAATGCTGTCTTTTAAGGATTCAAGATGTTTGCACTGATGATATTGTTATGTATAAATATGAGTCGTAAAAGAAATATGGATATGTTCTTTTCCGGTTTCATCATATTGCTTCAAGTATATTGAGGAATTTAATTAAAATATGTCAGTTAATTTCATATAAAGAAGACAAATTTACACAATTTCACTTAGTTCCGATTCCTTTTTGGCTGCTGTCTTTTATATAAATTGTAATATGTGTAGAATCTGCTGTGATTTTGGTGATATGTCCTTTAGATTGTAAGTTTGTGAGCTTCTGGCTTGCTAGGTGCTTTAGGGAAACCCTATGTACAATAGATACTCAGCTCAAAGACAGGGCCATTCACTTGTCTGCAATGTGTTCGTTTTATTTTTGCCTTGTACTTAACCCCTCTACATTCCTGCGGAATATGTGGGGCGTTGCATATAAAGGAAATAATAATATATGTTATATACAAAGTTCATCAATATTTTCCTAGTTTGTTTCCTTGCTTATTTTCCTTTATTTAGCATGACAAAGTATATTATTCTTTGCAAATATATCAAATATATCAAATTACCTAAAGTTAGGTATGGCATCACAACCTCTTACTTCCTTTCATTATGAAGACACATATAACATTTCTCTTATGATAAAGTAAATGTATGATTAAAGATGTAAGTATTCATTTAGACTATTAGCATAGCTTTGTTATTGGCTTAGTTGCATAATATTGCATATCATTTTTTTTCTTTTTTAAGATTGTGCTGGTTCCATAGTATGATTTTCTAAGTACTTTGGGAATTCACCATGGACATTGGATTTCTAGCTCAAAGACAGGGCCCTTCTTGCTTTGCTATATGTTCATTTGTATTTATCTTTATCTGAACTTAATTTATGTACAGCACTGCAGAAAATGTCGGCGCGTTATACATAAACTATAATAATAATAATAATTTTCTGTAGCCTTGCTATTTAACTTGACTTGACAGGTGGGAGAGGGTGAGAGAGTAAATGTGAAGGATAATGCTTATATTTTTTTTCTTAAAAAATATATAGATGCCATTTTATATGTGTATACTAGTGAAATCTGCAAATTTGACATAATATCTTTACTTCACAATTGGAAATGTTTCTTTATTGCAATTTTTGTATGAATTATAGTTTACTTGAAATATCAGGCTGAAGGCACTTGCATAAATGTTTAGTTAATCCAAGGCCCATTAGTGAGAAACATTAACAATGTTAGAGGATTTTTCAGTTATGTTTCTGCCCACCTTAACATATTTAGTGTTCAGTTTGTCAGTAGTGTAGTGTCTTTCCCACATGGTGTACAGGGAAAATGTCTTTATTATACAAGTTTTAACTGGTAGCAGTCCACTTGTCTTCTGGAATGGGAAGTGCAGTTTCTCTCTATAGCCTTATCACACAAAGTAAATGCTAGACCTGAGCCTCTTGCTTGACCTCTTGGGTTGTAGATTTGAACCTGGGTACATAAATCTGGGGAGATATTAGGGAGATGCTGTAGGTTTTCAGAGGAGCGCTATCTAGCTATGATCAGAAGTGTAATCACTAATATATTTAGTTAAAGCATGTGTAAAGCTCCAGAAACTATGTGTACAGATTTCTGTACATGCTGCAGTGCGCATGCACAGCGCCAGGGGAGCATGCGCACATTTAATGTGTTTTTTCTAAAGTAAACACACATACTTTCTTCATAACACAAATCCCCTATCACCCTTAGAAATGTTGCTAACCACATCTAAACTTTATTTTCTTTCTACATCAATATCTATGGTGGATATTCCCAAAACAGTACTGAACATTTAAGGCACCGGAAATGGCAGACCAGTCAAAAGAAACAAACATTAAACTATTAAAAAGTTAATTCTCTACCAGAGACAGTTCTCTGTATACCTTACTGCCTGCAGAATTTTAAATGGATATAATTAGAGGTAACGCCACTGCAGGTGAAATGGTGCTGCGGATAACTAAATCTTCACTGCCCTGGGCTACCCACATGCAGTAAATGCACACTCCTGGGCCAACTGTGGCATTACCCTGTCATATCTCACTGTGAAGCTAATTACTTTAATTGCTGCATTGATGAAATTGAGTACAGCTTCCAGGTCACGTATTTAGTGAAATCACACTCGTACCAAAAATGTAAATATTAAAGAATCCTTGATTAGTCATGAAAGTTCAGAAGTAGATGCAAAATAGGAGTATTACAGGATACAGTTTCATTAGACAAGCAATCTAGAGTGACAAGCTTATAAGATGAAACTCTTCCTCATTGAGTCAAAAGCAATAATGATTAGATATTATTATGTCAGAGAAGGTAAAAAAATAGCAAGTGGTGTGAAATAGCAAACAAGCTTGGACAGAAAGAGTAGAAATCCTGAAAGACATTCACAATTCATTTAATACATTCCACCAACCAACCAAATTATTTGCAGAACAGGGAAGCTTTCTGGATACAACCTCCACTTATATGTTTACTGAAAGCTCCCAGACAGATGTAGTTATTGTCACAGCTATAGTTTCCATCCCTACCATACTCTTTTTCATGCAGCTCAAATATACAGCTCAATCAAGGCAATAGGTGCTCATACTGCATGATAATCACATTTTAAATTGTTAATAAACTAAAGGCTGCTCCTATTTTTTTCTCTATCACGTTTGGTTACTCAAACTAGAATATTGTAAATATGCAGTTACCGTGTTCCTTTAAGTGCCAATTTACCTCCTCATATGAGCAACTAAAAGTCCTTCTGACTCTACTTGTCCATCATGAAACCAATCAGAATATCACAAATAGCATCCAACATATATTTCATGTCATGCCTTTTTATGTCTTTTACAGTTTCCTATCTATGGTCTAGTTCCTCTTAAAGGCACATATCAGTCAACTTTCATTTTTGAGCCATCATTGATGAATGTTGAGCTCCTCTCCTAGCTTTCATGTATCACACCCTGTTTACCTGCGCACACTTTGGCTACCATGAGCTAAAACCATGGGTAGGCTCAGACCTAAAAACCCACCAGGGGATTGCAGTCTCCTGAATACTGAAATAAAAGTATCCCCATATCCTAACAAAAGATGTAACCAACACAATCACAGATTTCCCCAGGTTAGCAGATGAGTTGAGTCAATCAGATCTGCAATCCAATAAGCTAATAATATCCAGTGACCTGCTAACAGTGAACCCTCAGAAGCCAGAAACCAAAGCCCCATTCCACAACCCAACTATGCCAATGGGTATTTTCCCCTCATCCCAAAAAGATATATCTATATATGCCTCAAACACATCTTTTTAAAGAAGCTTATCACCTTCAGCCTTAACATGCAAAAACTGCACATTAAATTGCTCACACACAAGCTACATTATAATACACAGTCAGCTTTACTTGCATCAGCCTACTGCCTTGGTCATCTTGCATCTTTCACCCTCCTGTCTCACACCTCAACCTTATTTCCTAAGCTCTTCAGAGCAGAAAGCTCAACTCTTGCAACAAGTTACCTGCTGTCCCTTTTGTGTCATATTTGGATTGTATTGCATCTATAATTGTATCTCTACTCAATTTAAACATTTGTCTATGCCTTTGTAATTTGCTAATTGTAGTCACTGTACTTTATTCTACATAAATAACGCTGCAGAAAATGCAGGAGCTTTAGGAATAAATAGTAATAATAATAATAATAACCAGACACACACCGAGGAATGAAATCAGCAACTAACACCAGATATCACATCTTCACTTAATCTACTCCAGGAGAGTGCAGTAATAGGTTGGGAAGTCACGCATCCAGAGACCCATCGTGATCTAACACAGAGATGGCAATGACCAGACTGGAGTGGAGCAGAGATTAGCAGTCACTAGCAGTCCAATGAAACACATTGTGCAAATATGACACCTAAAATCATCATCAATTATACTTTACACAACATACGTCACCATAGATATATAGAACAAGACTGCTGCATGGACTCCAGTGTCACTTTATGTGAATTAAATGCCTCTGGGGAAATGGTGGAATACATCAAGTATCATTAGTATATTCAGGGTAATTTCACTTATTTAAATATAAATAATAATATAAATAAGTTTCACCATGTGCTAAAAAACATCCACTTTTGACTCTCTGGCTTAACCAAAGACGACATGAACCTCTCTGTCTTGGTAATATCCAGTACAATTCTTTGATCATAGTAACAACAATATATGATTAGTATTAGTATATCCATATTCACTATTAGTTGCAATAACTATCCTTTACTATGATATTCTAGCCTGCAGACAACATGCATTTTGACAACTATACTCTGCCGTTATTTATTATACAGATAAGATTATCTTATTAATGCAAAGCATACTATTGTTGTAAAATGTCCACATATTGAAGAGTAAACTAGAGGCTTGAGGCTCACTAATATGTCTCCAGAAAAACGATATCTCTTCTGCACAAGGTAGAGAGTATGAGCAAACAGACTGTCCTAACATACAGAATACTTTTCTAAAGAGCTTGATGTTCACAGACTTCCTTGTATGTATTTACTGGTTATCATATGTTTTGTTTTTTCTATACAGTACATAAAGCTCAATCATTTAATTTTGAAACTATACATACAGAACTGTACATTACACACAATGTATATCTAACAAGTGTTGTACTGATGTATTATGAGTATAACTGGTTTTCTAATAAAAACATTTTAGAAATCAAAAAGGTCATTGTTAAGGTCCCAAATTGTGTATCATCTAAATCTATAGAATCATTAGATAGCAAAACATTCCTCAACTGAATATACATTTTTGAAAATGCAATCAACTGTCAATCAAATTTCTGATCCACATACTAAGCATGGACTCATATCCAACTCATAACTCTTTCTAATTGAGTTATTATTGTAAAAAATACTAAATGCTCCCTTGGGCTCTGACTGAATTGTTTTCAGTGTACATATAAAGAAAATGAAAAGGCTAATCATGCTCAGACCCTAGGGAGAAGGCTGATTAGGCTAATAAGTTTCTGGGGTGTTAGCATAACTTTTCAGTTCCACATGGCTTTAGACTAAAAACAATACAACTAGTACCTGATGAGTCAATAGCACTATATGTAATAATCGTCCAATTAGAAAGAGATATCAGTCCATGCTTTGTACAGGGATCAGAAAGGTTTTTTTGACAGGTAAACACTGCAATATACATTGCAAGTTCACCAGTTTACTGCAATAAAATGCAGTGTTTTCATAGTATTCAACTGATAAACTAACTACCACCTATAGTTTTACATTATACCATATTTGAAACCTCCACTATGCCCCTTTAAATGTGGCATGGATACTAAAGTATAGAACATTATTTTAGAAATATTTACTTCTAAAGGACATACTAAAAGTGGTATTATCTTTTTTCAGAGGCCTCTGTGTACAGATCTTTTCTTTAAGCTCTGTCAGCTCTTATCTTTTATATCCTATGTATCACATTCAGTTATATGAATTTCATATCCCTAAAGCAATCTGTGGGCACAATCTGCAACCAAAGTAATAACTTTCATGTCTTTACATATTATCTTACTGTTTCTTTCAGTACTAAAGGTTTGTAATTTATTAATGTATAACTCCTGCATTAAGTGCAGTATCTTCAGTATCTGAAATAAATAATATAATATTGAAAAAGTTATCTTTTGACCTTTTTCTGCCTCTTAAAGTCAAAGTCTGTTACATCAAAGACACTCATTCAAAATAAGTATTACACAGATTTAGCTAAGGAGAAGAAAAGCATCCAGATGGATTTGGAATTATATTAGAATTGCCTAATTTTTTACATTAGGCTATTAAATAACAATAAATAAATAAATATTGTCTGCTGTAGTCTAATGGCTTGGTCTCCCCTGGTGCACATTGACTTTCAGGCCAATCAACTCTCCCTTGGCGTTCCCCATCTCCCACAGTCATCTTTGATGCCTCTGTCTCCTCTTTGCTATCTCCCATTTGTCTTTTTTGGCTTCCATCAAGCTCAACGTCTCCACTTCACGCTCCTGGTGCACATTGGCATACACACTTTGCCCCCATCACTCACTATACTCATTTTCACCAAAGTCTCTCTCACCTGAAAATGCTCACATTTCAATCAATGCAAGTTCCTATCTTGTGTAATTATGGCCATAGACTCTCCATGGCCCTTCTTCCAGACAAAACCCAGGTCACTTAGGAACCTCATCAATTCCCGGATCCCTTTCCTAAGTCGCAAGATCAATCATCCTTCACTACCACTTACAATGGCATAGTCAAAACCTATTCGTGCAACAGGGTTTTTTCTCTATGGCTATCTGGCCCCCTAAGTAGGCTAGTTTCATGTATCTTTGGCCACACCATCAAGAACCACTGTCACAAGAGAGGGAACCAACCACAAATATATGTACAGTATTTGTGTGTGTCTCCAGTTTCTATTTAAAAATAGAGATACTAATATCTAGCCCTACAGTTTCAATGAAACATATTTATGATGTCCCTGCACATTAATAATAAATTCATGTGCTTGTGGAGATTTAGTGAGAGCATTGCACACCTCATTTGAATAAATTAAAGGGCAATTTCCACCTAACCTTACATTTATTTTATATTAAAGAGCACACCTAGAGAATATTAATTATCTATGTAAAAGCTATGGAACTTGCCTAATTTGCTAGCTATTTATCTCTCAAGGAGCCTCCATTAGAAGTTCCATTCTGTCATTGACACTGAAATATTAAATCTGACTTGATCAAAAGCTAATCAAGTTATACTGTGGTTCTGAACTGTGACAGCTACTTTGTTTCTATTCTTCAGCAGCTAACATTTACACATATATTTGAAGTTTTATAAATGTCATCATTCATATAAGATAATTTTGTGTTTAGGTGGAACTTCTCCCTAAACCTTAGATAACAGCATTAAGGGGCCTGCTGCGAAGAGCTGCCATAGACTATAACAACCTTTCATATGAATTTGTATTGAAGTATTCTCATTTGTGTATCTTTAAACTATTTTGTTTTCGCAATATGGTCCCTCCACTCACCCAACCATAAATCAGCAAATCCATTAAGATTTCTAACTAACTTAAATGTTTCTTTTTTGACACAATGCCAAGAGGCAAATTAAAAGTGTTAATTGTTGGTTTGTGGTAATGTGAGTTTCAAAATTCATTTATGTGCTCTTTTAAGCTACTTTGTTATGTTTGCTTTAAAAGAAAATATACATGTTTTAGAATAGGTGTTATTAATCCCAGGCACTCCATATGGTGTGAAGGCTTAAAATACTTAAAATACTTATTGATTGCATAAAGTCCTACTGTGACTTTTTGATTTAATAGAAACTCAGTCACAAGAAAAGACTGAATAAAATTGTAAAGTAAATTGAAAACCGTAATGCCTGACCAGCACCATTCACATTTTAGTAATGAGATTAGTGACTGGTAATTTGGCTAAATGTGTTCAGTATTGCACTAAAGCCTTAAATGAATCAGCTGCTGTAATTTACAAGCTGATCTTGAGCACTTTCACAGGCTTTAACAGGTACAGTACCTTCAAAACTCCTATTATCCAGATGAACTTTGGGCAAGATGTGTCACTTTCATGTCCATTAATGTTATACTAATCCAATACCTATTTCATATTTAATATTTATTTGATTTTAGAAAATGTTAACGAATTATCATGTTTTGAGTTTTAACTGAAGTGCTAATCAAATAATTTAACTGTTAAGCTAACATTTACATGTTTTTTTGTATTTTTTTTTTACCAAAGCAATACTGTAAGTAGATAATCATTTGTGGGTACCAATTTAGAATAATATCATTTTTATCCATGAGTGTATTCAAATACATTGGGTTATGTTCAATGAGAATGGCTGTAATAAGGTGCAACAGATCACAGTTAATCGAACACATAATAACAATAATGTATTTAAAAGAGGTTTGTTTTGCTTTCACTACATTTCCACTCATATTTTTCTCTGTATTGATGCCAATTTTAGTTGCTTATTTGCTTCAGTTGGTGTGAAGAAGAATATAGTAGTGCTCAGCTGCAAGTTAAAGTAACTATATTTTTAATAATTTGCCGCATGTTGCTTAAACAATGTTATGAATGCAAGGGCGTAGGAACCGGAATAAATCTGGGGGGATACAGTATAGGCGCTCCTTGCCAGCAACTGCGACCCTCGCAAAATTTATGTCGTAACGCAAACAATATACGAGACATGTTACGACCCATTACGACCTCGCAAAAAACGGCCTCAACACGCACACATCAAAACATGAAAAATACAACAAATACACACAACAAATACATAAAAAGCTTACTTACAGGAAGAGGGAGTATCCAGGACCTTGAAAACTAAAGTTACACCTCAATTTAACTCAAATTAAAAGACACTAGACACTAAAAAATTCTCTAAGCAAGAGAAAAAATGGCCGCCGAAAAAAACAAAAACGAGGCTACAGCAGTCTAAAGACGCAAAACACCACCAAACACCTACGGATTTGCCGAAAAACACCTACGAGATTAGAAAACAAGGACGCAACCCGCGCAACCCCAAAAACATTACAAACACAACAAATACAAACAACAAACACATAAAAAGGTTACTCACAGCAAGGGGGGGGCATCGAGGAACCCTGAACAAGTTAAGTTACATCTCCTTTTAACCACAAATTTTGAAGTTTAGAGACCCAAAAATCACCTAAGCGAGAGAAAAAATGTCCGCCGAACAAAACGAAAAGGAGGCTAAAGGTCCCTAAACACGCAAAACACCACCAAACAGCTACGGATATTCCGAAAAAGAATACGAATATTAAAACTTGCACGACATAGAAAACGAACGACGCTACATCAGCCACATTATATACACCAAACACCCTCACTTACAATTTCATTGCCGTCATTTTTTGACGGGCAATTCGCTAGTATATAATATATATATATATATATATATATATATATATATATATATATATATATACTGTATATATATAAATAAATATATACATATATATATATATGTATGTATATATATATATATATATATATATACACACACGCAGTGGCTTGCAAAAGTATTTAAGCCCCCCCCCCCCCCTTGGCATTTTTGTGTTTTGTCGCCTCACAGCCTGGAATTAACATGGATTGTTTGAGGATTTGCATCATTTAATTTACAGAACATGCCCACAACTTTGAAGATGTTTTTTTTTATATTATTGTGAAGAAAACAACAAATTGAAAAAAATAACAGAAAAAGTAAATGTGCATAACAGTTCACCCCCTAAAGTCAATACAGTGTAGATCCACCTTTTGCGGCAATCACAGCTCCAAGTCGCTTTATATAAGTCTCTATGAGCTTGCCACATCTTACCACTGGGATTTTATGCCATTCCTCCTTGCAAAACTGCCCCAGCTACTTCAAGTTGGATGGTTTGTGCTTGTGAACAGCAATCTTTAACTCTGACAACAGATTTTCTATTGGATTGAGGTCTGGGCTTTGACTAGGTCATTCCAGTGCATTTACATGTTTCCCCTTAAACCACTCAAGTGTTGCTTTAGCAGTGTGTTTGGGGTCATTGTCCTGCTAGAAGGTGAACCTCCGTCCTAGCCTCAATTCACGCACAGAGTGGTACAGGTTTTGCTTAAGAATATCCCTGTATTTAGCACCATCCATCTTTCCCTCAACTCTGACCAGTTTCCCAGTCCCGGCTACTGAAAAACATCCCCACAGCATGATGCTGCCACCACCATGTTTCACTGTGATGGCTGGGATGGTGTTCTTTGGGTGATGTGATGTGATTGGGTTTGCGCCAGACATAGCGTTTACTTTGATGGCTGAAAAGTTCAATTTTAGTCTCATCAGACCAGAGCACCTTCCTCCATACATTTTGGGAGTCTCCTTCATGCCCTTTTGCAAACTCAAAACGTGCCATTTTGTTTTTTTGCTGAAAGTAATGGCTTTCTTCGGACCACTCTGCCATAAAGCCCAACTCTATGGAGCGTGCAGCTTATTGTCGTCCTATGTACAGATATTCCAGTCTCTGCTGTGGAACTCTGCAGCTCCTACAGGATTACCTTAGCTCTCTGTGCTGCCTCTCTGATTAATGCCCTCCTTGCCCAATCCATGAGTTTTAGGGGGTGTCCGTCTCTTGGCAGGTTTGCTGTTGTGCCATGTTCTTTCCATTTGGTTATGATAGATTTGATGGTGCACCTGGGGATCATTAAAGATTTGCATATTTTTTTATAACCTAACCCTGACAACATTGTCCCTTACTTGTTTGGAGAGTTCCTTGGTCTTCATAGCAGTGTTTGGTTAGTGGTGCCTCTTGCTTGTTGTTGTAGCCTCTGGGGCCTTTCAAAAAAGGTGTGTATATGTAATGACAGATCATGTGACACTGAGATTGCACACAAGTGGACATCATTTCACTAATTATGTGACTTCTGAAGGTAATTGGTTGCACCAGAGCTTTTTATGGGCTTCATAATAAAGGAGGTGAATACATACGCACATGCCAAATTTCTGTTTTCTATTTCTAAAAAATAGTTTTATGTATATATTTTTCTAATTTCACTTCACCAACTTAGACTATTGTGTTCTGATCCATCACATAAAATTCAGATTAACAACACATTGAACTTAAGGCTGTAATGTCACAAAAGAGGTAAAAAGTCAAGGGGGTGAATACTTTTGCAAGCACTGTATATATATATATATATATATATATATATATATATATATATATATATATATATATATTACATCTGTGTTCATATTTAAATGTCTAAAACAAGTTAAAAAACCTGCCTCCAGCTAAGAATTCCAAGAAAAACAGTTATTAAACTACATTCTGGGAAGCTGATCAGGGACATGCAAATGTGCCCACACATGCCTTGCTCTTCAATCCAGAAACCATTTCAAACATGGCTTCCTTTAAGCTTATGCCCGCTGCATAACACAGCTTTTATGCAAAGCCAAGGTTGGATTATACACAAGCTGAGAATCCTATCCACTTACAGCTGTTTCAAGCTTGCTGGCTATCATCAGCATGGAGTGTGATCTCAGCCTGTGTTGTGGACATTATGAGTAGGTAGTTCACCACAATCATTTAATATATGGTGGGCAAAAGAGCGATAGAAGCCCTCCACCGTTTAGTAATACAGCAAATAAATAGTACATCTGTGTTTACATTTGAATGTCTAAAACAAGTTAAAAAACCTGCTTCCTGCTCACCGCAATCTGGGAAGCTGAGCAGCGACATGCAAACATATATATATATATATATATATATATATATATATATATATATATATATATATATATATAAATCCTCCTCCCTATCCTCCTCACCCCCCTATCCCTATACCCCTCACCTTCCCTATCCTTATCCTCCTCACCTGTTGTGCCTTTGGCTGTCAACTCTTGTGCCTTGGCAGTCAAGCTTCCAATCTGGCAGTTAAAGGCACAGGATGTGCCTATAATTGGGAATTGGGGAGCCCCCCCCCCCGTTTCCTACCCCGCTGTATGAATGTGTTTATTATTGAATCATATGTGTTATTGCAAATTCACAACTTCTTTTAAAATATGAATCACTAAGTATTTCATTTTTTTTTTTGCAGATTTTGCAGAAATATAGATATGAGAATAGGAACATTGCAAGGCTTCAGAAAAATGTAATGAATACTGTGATGGTAATTTTCAGGACATTTGTAAATGCAAAAGACTATATACACCTTCTACTATGTTTGTTATGTATCCAGAGACTTACATCACCCATTCAATAGTTGTTTAAGCTAAGCGTTAACTAGCAGCTGCAGATAATAAATAATGTTGTAGAAACCAATATAAAAATAATTGGTTGATATTGAATTTAATTGACTAGATTTATAGCTTATATGTCAAACAAATATTTTTTTCATTTAATTTATTCTTAACCCATGGAGCAAGTGTGCACTCTAGTAAATAAATAATAATAAATTCATGTGCTTGTGGAGATTTAGTGAGAGCATTGCACACCTCATTTGAATAAATTAAAGGGCAATTTCCACCTAACCTTACATTTATTTTATATTAAAGAGCACACCTAGAGAATATTAATTATCTATGTAAAAGCTATGGAACTTGCCTAATTTGCTAGCTATTTATCTCTCAAGGAGCCTCCATTAGAAGTTCCATTCTGTCATTGACACTGAAATATTAAATCTGACTTGATCAAAAGCTAATCAAGTTATACTGTGGTTCTGAACTGTGACAGCTACTTTGTTTCTATTCTTCAGCAGCTAACATTTACACATATATTTGAAGTTTTATAAATGTCATCATTCATATAAGATAATTTTGTGTTTAGGTGGAACTTCTCCCTAAACCTTAGATAACAGCATTAAGGGGCCTGCTGCGAAGAGCTGCCATAGACTATAACAACCTTTCATATGAATTTGTATTGAAGTATTCTCATTTGTGTATCTTTAAACTATTTTGTTTTCGCAATATGGTCCCTCCACTCACCCAACCATAAATCAGCAAATCCATTAAGATTTCTAACTAACTTAAATGTTTCTTTTTTGACACAATGCCAAGAGGCAAATTAAAAGTGTTAATTGTTGGTTTGTGGTAATGTGAGTTTCAAAATTCATTTATGTGCTCTTTTAAGCTACTTTGTTATGTTTGCTTTAAAAGAAAATATACATGTTTTAGAATAGGTGTTATTAATCCCAGGCACTCCATATGGTGTGAAGGCTTAAAATACTTAAAATACTTATTGATTGCATAAAGTCCTACTGTGACTTTTTGATTTAATAGAAACTCAGTCACAAGAAAAGACTGAATAAAATTGTAAAGTAAATTGAAAACCGTAATGCCTGACCAGCACCATTCACATTTTAGTAATGAGATTAGTGACTGGTAATTTGGCTAAATGTGTTCAGTATTGCACTAAAGCCTTAAATGAATCAGCTGCTGTAATTTACAAGCTGATCTTGAGCACTTTCACAGGCTTTAACAGGTACAGTACCTTCAAAACTCTTATTATCCAGATGAACTTTGGGCAAGATGTGTCACTTTCATGTCCATTAATGTTATACTAATCCAATACCTATTTCATATTTAATATTTATTTGATTTTAGAAAATGTTAACGAATTATCATGTTTTGAGTTTTAACTGAAGTGCTAATCAAATAATTTAACTGTTAAGCTAACATTTACATGTTTTTTTGTATTTTTTTTTTACCAAAGCAATACTGTAAGTAGATAATCATTTGTGGGTACCAATTTAGAATAATATCATTTTTATCCATGAGTGTATTCAAATACATTGGGTTATGTTCAATGAGAATGGCTGTAATAAGGTGCAACAGATCACAGTTAATCGAACACATAATAACAATAATGTATTTAAAAGAGGTTTGTTTTGCTTTCACTACATTTCCACTCATATTTTTCTCTGTATTGATGCCAATTTTAGTTGCTTATTTGCTTCAGTTGGTGTGAAGAAGAATATAGTAGTGCTCAGCTGCAAGTTAAAGTAACTATATTTTTAATAATTTGCCGCATGTTGCTTAAACAATGTTATGAATGCAAGGGCGTAGGAACCGGAATAAATCTGGGGGGATACAGTATAGGCGCTCCTTGCCAGCAACTGCGACCCTCGCAAAATTTATGTCGTAACGCAAACAATATACGAGACATGTTACGACCCATTACGACCTCGCAAAAAACGGCCTCAACACGCACACATCAAAACATGAAAAATACAACAAATACACACAACAAATACATAAAAAGCTTACTTACAGGAAGAGGGAGTATCCAGGACCTTGAAAACTAAAGTTACACCTCAATTTAACTCAAATTAAAAGACACTAGACACTAAAAAATTCTCTAAGCAAGAGAAAAAATGGCCGCCGAAAAAAACAAAAACGAGGCTACAGCAGTCTAAAGACGCAAAACACCACCAAACACCTACGGATTTGCCGAAAAACACCTACGAGATTAGAAAACAAGGACGCAACCCGCGCAACCCCAAAAACATTACAAACACAACAAATACAAACAACAAACACATAAAAAGGTTACTCACAGCAAGGGGGGGCATCGAGGAACCCTGAACAAGTTAAGTTACATCTCCTTTTAACCACAAATTTTGAAGTTTAGAGACCCAAAAATCACCTAAGCGAGAGAAAAAATGTCCGCCGAACAAAACGAAAAGGAGGCTAAAGGTCCCTAAACACGCAAAACACCACCAAACAGCTACGGATATTCCGAAAAAGAATACGAATATTAAAACTTGCACGACATAGAAAACGAACGACGCTACATCAGCCACATTATATACACCAAACACCCTCACTTACAATTTCATTGCCGTCATTTTTTGACGGGCAATTCGCTAGTATATAATATATATATATATATATATATATATATATATACTGTATATATATAAATAAATATATACATATATATATATATGTATGTATATATATATATATATATATATATACACACACGCAGTGGCTTGCAAAAGTATTTAAGCCCCCCCCCCCCCTTGGCATTTTTGTGTTTTGTCGCCTCACAGCCTGGAATTAACATGGATTGTTTGAGGATTTGCATCATTTAATTTACAGAACATGCCCACAACTTTGAAGATGTTTTTTTTATATTATTGTGAAGAAAACAACAAATTGAAAAAAATAACAGAAAAAGTAAATGTGCATAACAGTTCACCCCCTAAAGTCAATACAGTGTAGATCCACCTTTTGCGGCAATCACAGCTCCAAGTCGCTTTATATAAGTCTCTATGAGCTTGCCACATCTTACCACTGGGATTTTATGCCATTCCTCCTTGCAAAACTGCCCCAGCTACTTCAAGTTGGATGGTTTGTGCTTGTGAACAGCAATCTTTAACTCTGACAACAGATTTTCTATTGGATTGAGGTCTGGGCTTTGACTAGGTCATTCCAGTGCATTTACATGTTTCCCCTTAAACCACTCAAGTGTTGCTTTAGCAGTGTGTTTGGGGTCATTGTCCTGCTAGAAGGTGAACCTCCGTCCTAGCCTCAATTCACGCACAGAGTGGTACAGGTTTTGCTTAAGAATATCCCTGTATTTAGCACCATCCATCTTTCCCTCAACTCTGACCAGTTTCCCAGTCCCGGCTACTGAAAAACATCCCCACAGCATGATGCTGCCACCACCATGTTTCACTGTGATGGCTGGGATGGTGTTCTTTGGGTGATGTGATGTGATTGGGTTTGCGCCAGACATAGCGTTTACTTTGATGGCTGAAAAGTTCAATTTTAGTCTCATCAGACCAGAGCACCTTCCTCCATACATTTTGGGAGTCTCCTTCATGCCCTTTTGCAAACTCAAAACGTGCCATTTTGTTTTTTTGCTGAAAGTAATGGCTTTCTTCGGACCACTCTGCCATAAAGCCCAACTCTATGGAGCGTGCAGCTTATTGTCGTCCTATGTACAGATATTCCAGTCTCTGCTGTGGAACTCTGCAGCTCCTACAGGATTACCTTAGCTCTCTGTGCTGCCTCTCTGATTAATGCCCTCCTTGCCCAATCCATGAGTTTTAGGGGGTGTCCGTCTCTTGGCAGGTTTGCTGTTGTGCCATGTTCTTTCCATTTGGTTATGATAGATTTGATGGTGCACCTGGGGATCATTAAAGATTTGCATATTTGTTTATAACCTAACCCTGACAACATTGTCCCTTACTTGTTTGGAGAGTTCCTTGGTCTTCATAGCAGTGTTTGGTTAGTGGTGCCTCTTGCTTGTTGTTGTAGCCTCTGGGGCCTTTCAAAAAAGGTGTGTATATGTAATGACAGATCATGTGACACTGAGATTGCACACAAGTGGACATCATTTCACTAATTATGTGACTTCTGAAGGTAATTGGTTGCACCAGAGCTTTTTATGGGCTTCATAATAAAGGAGGTGAATACATACGCACATGCCAAATTTCTGTTTTCTATTTCTAAAAAATAGTTTTATGTATATATTTTTCTAATTTCACTTCACCAACTTAGACTATTGTGTTCTGATCCATCACATAAAATTCAGATTAACAACACATTGAACTTAAGGCTGTAATGTCACAAAAGAGGTAAAAAGTCAAGGGGGTGAATACTTTTGCAAGCACTGTATATATATATATATATATATATATATATATATATATATATATATATATATATATATATATTACATCTGTGTTCATATTTAAATGTCTAAAACAAGTTAAAAAACCTGCCTCCAGCTAAGAATTCCAAGAAAAACAGTTATTAAACTACATTCTGGGAAGCTGATCAGGGACATGCAAATGTGCCCACACATGCCTTGCTCTTCAATCCAGAAACCATTTCAAACATGGCTTCCTTTAAGCTTATGCCCGCTGCATAACACAGCTTTTATGCAAAGCCAAGGTTGGATTATACACAAGCTGAGAATCCTATCCACTTACAGCTGTTTCAAGCTTGCTGGCTATCATCAGCATGGAGTGTGATCTCAGCCTGTGTTGTGGACATTATGAGTAGGTAGTTCACCACAATCATTTAATATATGGTGGGCAAAAGAGCGATAGAAGCCCTCCACCGTTTAGTAATACAGCAAATAAATAGTACATCTGTGTTTACATTTGAATGTCTAAAACAAGTTAAAAAACCTGCTTCCTGCTCACCGCAATCTGGGAAGCTGAGCAGCGACATGCAAACATATATATATATATATATATATATATATATATATATATATATATATATATATATATATATATATATATAAATCCTCCTCCCTATCCTCCTCACCCCCCTATCCCTATACCCCTCACCTTCCCTATCCTTATCCTCCTCACCTGTTGTGCCTTTGGCTGTCAACTCTTGTGCCTTGGCAGTCAAGCTTCCAATCTGGCAGTTAAAGGCACAGGATGTGCCTATAATTGGGAATTGGGGAGCCCCCCCCCCCCCCGTTTCCTACCCCGCTGTATGAATGTGTTTATTATTGAATCATATGTGTTATTGCAAATTCACAACTTCTTTTAAAATATGAATCACTAAGTATTTCATTTTTTTTTTTGCAGATTTTGCAGAAATATAGATATGAGAATAGGAACATTGCAAGGCTTCAGAAAAATGTAATGAATACTGTGATGGTAATTTTCAGGACATTTGTAAATGCAAAAGACTATATACACCTTCTACTATGTTTGTTATGTATCCAGAGACTTACATCACCCATTCAATAGTTGTTTAAGCTAAGCGTTAACTAGCAGCTGCAGATAATAAATAATGTTGTAGAAACCAATATAAAAATAATTGGTTGATATTGAATTTAATTGACTAGATTTATAGCTTATATGTCAAACAAATATTTTTTTCATTTAATTTATTCTTAACCCATGGAGCAAGTGTGCACTCTAGTGGACACTTGTATCTATATACACCCTATTTCTGTTCATAAATTACCATTAAGTATTTGAGCATGTCATAATTGTATTACTATTGGTTAAAATAAATGGGATTGAAATAAGGAAGTGTGGAGAAGATAAGAAATAGTTTATCTATTTGGACAAGGACTCTAGAGGAGATCTCTCTCTCTCTGGAAAACTTTATTTTTCTTCTCTTTGGCTACACATTATATTTATTATTATATAATAATTTTTTTATTTTTTTTAAAAGACCAAAAGTATTACTTCTAACCAAACTTTATAATAGGATATACAATCTTTCTCTTTAATTTTATAGAATGGTCACAAAAGTAAACTCTCACAGACACAGTGGTATAACTCCAGTATCGGTGTTTGGCATTAATAGTGTTCTTAAGTGACAGGCAGTAGAAAGGAATCATGTATTAGTCTCCCTCAGAGCCTGTAATCATGTTGCTACATAATTCAAAGGCTGTTTGGTCACATTCAAAGTCATATTTTTATCCTGTGAACAATTCATATTTACTTTTACCAGCCAATGAACTACAGATACCCTTCCTAGATTCACTAAGCCTGTTTGCCATGAATTTGTGCCCGAACCAATGTCCATTGTCTCTTGGGAATGGGCAGGGGAAGTTGTTCCTTCCTCCTTTCCATTTTTTCTTCAGAGCACAGATGTAAGCATTGTATTATGGCAAAACAGTCCTTGAGTGAGCGGGTAGTGTATGCTGTACCTTGCTAATTGAAAGTAAGGGCAAAGAGAAAATTCCAGCGTTACTGGACTTTGTGTTGTAGGAGGATTGATAAAGCAGGTTTCATTGACCTCCACCTTTCAAGAGTGTTAGGAGACAAGTCAGCATAAGACTGTTAAATAGAGTTATCAGGGCCTTTGATTGTTTGAAGCTTTCTGGTTGCCGAAAGCAGAAGGTCCCTGGCTTGCTGTCTCAGGGTTCTTACAATGACATCCTTAGGAACCTCTCGACTTCTTATACCTCCTAGATCTCTATGAGCAAGTTCTACTTCCCACATACTTGATCAGGGAGGATAGCAGTGAAGGTTTCTTTCAGGTATAATGCTAGATCCTGGATGGCTTTTGATATGCCACAAATCCTAACGTCATGGCGGCGAGACCGGTTCTTCAGATGTTTTATCTTGTCTGTAAGTTCTGTAATATGAAATGTTTTTTGGGCTATTGACGACCTGTCTCGCTCTTGGGCCTCCACCATCTGGTCTGTCATATCCTCTAATAGCTGGGTACGTTGTCCCAATTCCTTTAGGTCCTTCATCAGAGGCTTGATAACCTTTGCTAGAAGCTGCTTAATCTTGGCCACTGATCTGGCTGATATATCCATGTGTTGACGCGATGCCTTAGGATTCTCCCCCTTGTCTTAGGATTCATAATGTTTAGAAGCTGAGTCCACCGGAGACATGAGCCGGGTAGCCTTTGGTGTAAAGTGCTCAAGTATGCCTTTTGTAGGAGTTCCACGTTTTGTTTTCCCAATTTTGAGGATAGCTTCACCTGGCTTTTGCTTCTACAAGATAGGCCAGATTAATGTATGCTCAATATTTTACTACAGCATCCTGCAAAGGAAGTCAGCTTCTTGTAGTAGGGTAAAAACCAAATTGCTTTATTGCAAGTCTAGACCCCCATGTATGCTCTTATTCCATTTTTCGGTAGAATTCACTGGGCCGTAGCAATGGGTAATAGGTCAGCAACTGGGGCAAGGAATTGGCAATCGAGCCTCTCTGTAGGGTTGATCTTGTACCCAGTGTCTCTGTAAAGTCCTATGAGGTATAGCTAGAGTGGTAGTAGGTCCAAAGTTCAAGTAGTGACTTAGCAGCATTGCCTTAAATAGGCCAGGGTAGCTCTTGTGATTCAGGGATTTTAATTATGATTGGCCACAGAGTGGTGGTGTGAGACAAGGTATTCAGATGGTGTTGTATTACTTGTGGCTATAGGCTCAAGCAAGTGTATTAAATCTTTGTCACACCGGTGCTTTTGTGAATAGTGCTACCAAGTTTTACAAGAATGTCAGTTGAGTAATCAGATATGCACTATTTTAGTAATGAAAGTCTGTGAGCAATATTAGCAAGTTCCAGTTATATAGCTCTCAGGAATCCTCCTTATTTGGGGAACAGGGGGGCTCTGTAGAGTGAGACTCAGTTTTGGATTTAAAAAAAAGTAGTATGGTGATGTTTGCACTAATTGTGCAATATAAACTAGAGAGCTGTGACGTCAAAATGTCAATAGATAAGGCTTAGAGGTGCCCAGATTCAATCCTCAGAATTTTCTCACATATTTTAAGCAGTCAGTGGGAGAGTAATGTGAGGGTCTCTAAGAATTGCTCAGATGGCCCAGATTACAGGGGAGCATCCTCTGCCTGTAAATGTGGGTAGGTGCCTCTGGTATGTAGATTTGGTAGCTCTTCTCCTTGAGAGTTATTCTCCAAAATGTTTATTTGTGCGGTGGGATGTGGTATATATAAAAAACTAATTTTTGTAACTCTGGTAAGGTGCTGTTGTGCCAAGGGCAGTCCTGCCCCACCCTTGGAGTACTTCAAGATGGCGGCCCGGTTTTCACAGGCTCATCACCTCCTCTCTGATATTAACGTAGGGCTGTTGGGTTCAAAGAGACCCCACTCTGGGGCCAGCCTCCTCCAAGTTTCTTCTTTGGGTCTCCTCTGTGCCCCTCAAACTGGGAGCTCTGTCACCAGTAAGGGGCAGCTGGCTCAGGCTGTAAGGAAGCCACACAGGAAGCCTGGGAGTGAGGTTGCAAGAGAGTTACACCCATAGTTGAAAAACGCAATAGTTCAGAAACAGGACGAAAACAAGGCTCAGCAAAGCCAGGCTTGCAATACTTACAAAACACACAAGACAGTAACACTTACATGAACAACGCTAGGCACGTGGGACTTAGAAAATACACCACACCAAACACACTAACACGTACAACAACAACGCCTGGCACGCAGGACTTTGAAAATAAAACCAATGGTAGTCACAACGTGCCACACAAACATTTAGTACACATAGAGGAGAAAGACACAGGTAAGGGACAGGGGAGAGATGGTGGAAAGAGACACATGGCATTCCCAAGCACAAAACTTTCAGGTTAACGAACTCTGCAATGAGCGGCCCGTACAGTAGGTGAAAGGCTCGCAATTAGCGCCAAAGGCGCTTATTGCAAACCACACGATGAGCTCTGAAGGAGCTCATCACGGGGCTCACGATGAGCACCGCGAGCGGTAGAGGCTTGTAATGAGGGCACACAAGAGGAAAGGCTTGCAATGAGCGCTGAAGGCACTTATTGCAAGCTCCGGGATGAGCGCCTCACATTGTGTGGCAAACAGCATTGCCAGATTTACAATTTTAATCCCGTCACACCTAAACTAACATATTTAAGTTAAAGTAATGGTATATTGTTAATGAGTTTTTATAACAGCCAGTCCAGAGTGCCAGTAATAAAACATTCTCGGCTGTATGCTTGGATTTTTCAAATAAGATGAAATCACCTAGCAATGACCCACAAAGACTGTGATCTCCTTCCAAGATCAGACAGTAACTACACAGCTGAATGAGGCACTGACAGATCTGTTCTTGGTAGTACAAATCTATCAGCTAGTTTATGAGTTGTCCCAGTCCCCAGCTGCGCTCTACTAGTTGTTTGTTTGGAAAATAACCCACTGACTAAGTGATACTAGAACTAAGTAATTTACAAAGCAGTAAAATGTAGTTTAGCCCTTCAAAATCTATGACATGTTTAACATTAACAGGCTCTCTGCCAAGGCTGCAAGATCTATCAATTTCTCAAACATCTCTGTTTCCCTGCAATTCTTCTGCTTTACATTCTTATAATACTTAATGCACAATGCTATTTATAAATCTGTATAATTTAATTTCAGGTATGTGTTTTAAAAATCTGATGAAAATTAGCTAATGCTCCCAGTATTGTCATTCAATCACAAAAGTAAAACATCAACAACCTTTTAAGAATATATAGAAATCAACTGGAATGTATATTGTGGTAATAAAAAATTCCCTCCTCTGTCTCTCCTTTTCTCTACCTCTCCAGTAGACATAAACTTACTCTGCTTGAATAACCCATAAAGCACCACTGAAGTTTGGAAAAAACATCACATTTGTAAAGTATGTGTAAAGATGAATATTAAAGTATTTTAGAGAAAATCTTATATTAAGCTAACTTTGCTTGAATGAATAATTGTATTATAGTGTACATTATAGTGAGAAAGTCTACAATACTGAGAAATATATGCACAATCCTATATATTTTACACTGCCTTTACTGTATGAATACATTAATGCTTAGCTGTTTCTAATAGATGTATTAATTGATTAATTAATTATTTATGTACATTCATTTATTAATTATTAATTATTTATCATAATTTTAAAAAAAATGTATATTTTACACTGCCTTTACTGTATGAATACATTAATGCTTAGCTCTTTCTAATAGATTTATTCTTTGATTAATAATTATTAATGTACATTAATGTATTACTTATTAATTAGTAATCATTATCAAAAAAAAATATTGCCTATTTTACACTGCCTTTCCAGTATGAATAAATGAATGCTTAGCTCTTTCTAATATTTGTTTTCATTGATTAATTAATTATTAATGTACATTAATTTATTAATTAGTATTCATTATAAAAAAAAAAATTGTATATTTCATACTGCATTGGGGGAGGACTGTGTCATTTTAATTAACTAATAATATCAGTATCTGTATTACTGCTCATTTTGCATGTATGCCAATTAAACATGGTATTTTAAATGATTAATGAATTAATTCAATCCAAACATTAAAACTGTGTTTCATGTCATTTTACAGTTTCCTCATCTCTGCGACTGCCTGAAGACACAGAGTGAGCTAAGCAGGATTTGATCTGCAATATTATCAACTTTACAGGTATATGATTTAATGATGCACTTCTTTAGGAAAATAGGATTAAGTATTTTTGTTTTGCATTGATCACAGTTAGTTATTTATTAATTAATTAACATATAGTAATTTATTAATTAATTATTAATTAAAAATGAAAAAAACAAGAATTTTTAAGAAATACATATATGCTTAGACATTTCCATTTTAATGAATGCCAATTAAACGTCATAACTTGATTGATTTATTAATTAATTTAATCAAAACATTACAAATCCTTTTCAGACCAATCTATAGTTTGCTCATAGCGCTTTGTGTTTGCCCATCTTTAGTAAAACATGATTACCTCTTTATGTTTTGCATTGATGACAGTTATAGATTAATTAATTAATGTACATTCATTTATTATTAACTTAATAATTAATTATTTTAAAAAAATTAAAACATTCCCCTTAACTTATTTATCAATGTATATAGATGCTTAGCTATTTAAGGTTTTCATGTATGCCAATTATGTATGCCAAAGAATTACTAATGCATTTCAAGTAATTTTACTGTTTAATTACTGCTCTTTAGGTTTCGCATTGATGACAGCTAAAAACAATATGTACAATAAAAAAACACATTAGATCTTACACTTGTATTTACAATTACAGATTACAATGGTGGAACGTCAAACAAAAATGGCAAGGGAACGGAAGCAAAGATGGAGAAATGCACAGTCCCCTGAGACTTCGCAATGATTAAGAAAAAAAGACAGACAGAGACTTCTAAATAAAAGAAAAATAAGTAAAAAAGGACAATCTGAGTTTGCTGGAGCTTCAAAGAAAAGAAAAAGTAAACAAAAACATGTCTGTGAAACATTGCCTAATGACCCAATATTGCCTCATGAAACCAATATTCATACACATGGCACAAATGTTGATGTACACAGTGGTAGTGATAGCTATGTTCAGGAAGCTCAGGATAGTCCTTTATTTACACCACTAACAGTAGACACTTATTATTGTGGATTAATGAATGTGGTTTGCCAGTTTTGTGGGGCCTATCATTTTCTGAATGAAAGACCAACTGATGGAGAGTTTATTAGTTTCTCTCAGATAGGAAAGGTAAGACTTCCAGAAAGATACACATTTCCAGAATATTTAGAAAGTATAATGAGTGATCCAACATTTGTAAATTAAGGCAATTAAAAAAAACATTAGGTCTTATAACAGTGCAATTTCATTTGCTTCAATGGGTGCAACATTAGCTGAAAATATCCCAGGACATGGTCCTAACTATTTTAAAGTACAAGGACAAATATACCACCGAACTTCACATTTACACCCACAAGAAGGACAGCAAAGGACATTTGCACAGTTATATGTCCTAGATACAATGGAAGCTGTTGAACAACGGATGACGCTTCCTGAAAATAAACAATGTTTACCCATGGTCTTTGAACAGCTGGATAAAATTAGGCCAACAACCCATATAGTCAAGCATACAAAAAATTAGCAGAGGTTGAAAAAGAACAACACGCACATGTGCAATGACAAGAGTAAATATGGTTCTCAAAAGAGATCACCAAACTGGTCATAGTTACATAGTTACATAGTATTTAAGGTTGAAAAAAGACTTTCAGTCCATCAAGTTCAACCTTTTAAGACATTATAATTTACCAACAGCAAATGAGGTTGCCATGGTCTTTACAAATGATGATGGTGAACCACCATTCGAGCAGGATATTAGAATATATCCAGGCAATCATGACCAACCTTTTATAAATATATTAAGTCATAATTTGGATCCAATGACATATCCCATTTTCTTTCCAAATGGTGAGCCAGGATGGCAACCACAATTACAATTGCAAAGTTATCCCAATAGTAAAGTTCATGTTAGAAACAATATTTCTATGCGGGAATATAAATTGGCATAAACTGCTATTTGTGATCATTTTAATCCTATTTTATGTGGGGGAAACTCACACAAAAATGGATTATTGATTCATATCTACAAGTCGAAGCAAATAATCTAAATTTTATCAAATTTCAACAACAAAAAAGCTTTGCATAGAACAATATTGTGGATTGATGGATTATTTCGCTGAATTGGCTGCAAACAGAGACATTCCAGCTGAAAGAGCAATAATTTTGCCATCCTCTTTCCAAGCATCTCCTCGCAATATGCAAGAAAGATACAATGATGCCATGGCTATTGGGACAAAATTTGGAAAACCAGATTTATTTTATTACATTCACATGTAATCAACAAAGGCCAGATATCAAAGGAAATTTGCACCTTGGGCAAACTACCTCTGACCAACCAGATTTAGTGGCTAGAGTATTCAAAATAAAATGTATTAATTAATACATTATATAACTAAAGGACACTTATTTGGGAAATGTGTGGCTTTTGTTTATACCATTGAATTTAAAAAAAGGGGCCTGCCACATGCACACATACTTTTAATCCTGCAAGAAAAAGATAAATTAAATACGGCAGACAGAGAGGATTCAGTAATTACTGCTGAACTGCCACATCCAGAAAAATATTCATAACTTTATGATATTGTAACCCATAGAATGATTCATGGTCCATATGGAGATATCAATCCAAATTCTCCATGTATGGAAAATAAAAAATGCATAAAAGAGTTCCAAAAACCATTTCAAATGCAAACTTATGCTAATTGTAATGGATACCCTTTGTATAAAAGAAGAGAAGGACAAATTGCAATTATTTGTGTCCAGAAGGTTGATAATAGATATGTACAGTAGTTCCATAAATGTGGATGCTTGCACTAAATTTATATACAAAGGATATGATGCAGCAACTGTTATTGTGCAAGGTGCACAAAATGAACAAGACAATCAAATTTTACATGATGAACTAACATGTTATTTAGATGCTCGCTATGTCAGTGCTTCAGAAGCAATGTGGCATCTTCTCAAATTTGAGATGCATGTGTATCGGTTAGCTGTACATTCGCCCCATCTCAATTTGTTTGCTTTACTGCATGGAATGAAAGTTAATGGGGTCAGGAAGGAATTCATTTTTTCCCCCTTTGACACAACTGGCTAAGTTGCAATGGGTTTTGTTTTTTTTGGGGTTTGCCTTCCTTCAATATTCAAGATCAATGCATTTTCATCAAAATCAACTTTAAATGTTATGACATTACGTTAATGTTTGCACTGTTACAATTGTATTTTGGAAGGTTGGGATTTTTTTTATTGTATATAATGAAGGGTTCATGTCAGTAGGATGATTATTATTTTTTGCTACATTGAAATGTATAATTAAATAGAGAGTATTTATCCAGAGACTAATCCGATCGGGGACAGGAAGGAATTCATTTTTCCCCCCTTCACACAATTGGATAAGTTTCACTTGGGGGTTTTCTGTTTGCCTTCCTCTGGATTCAATACCCATGTGCGTTACCAGTAGTTATACTACAATTTGCAGGTTACAAAGCATGATGTAATGGTTTACTATATTCATTTATACCAAGTTGACCAGTTGTTATATTACTCCTCCATAGTTAACAATTTACACATCTTAATATTGTGCATGTTAAAAAGCAATATGTAATGGTTTACAATACTGATTCATACAAACTTGACCCATTGTTATATTATTCATGCATACCTGAATATTACAAAAGTTTATATTGTTGCAAAATAATGGTTTACCAGTTGTTCAATTACAATTTGCATGTTAAAAAAATAAACATGTCTTTGTAGATAAGTAAAAGGTTAAGAGTGTCAGATACTTACATTGTGTGGCAAACAGCATACCCAGCCTTACAATTTTATTGCCGACATTCGCTAGTATAATATAATAAGTCTATTTTAATTGCAGTATTTTTTGTTTTGTTTTTGGAGTTTAGAAAATATGGTTTTATTTTACTGACTATTATATGCAAGTATGTAGATTTTTTCACAAGCATCCTTTAAATTATTGGTCACACACATGTAATTATTATTATTATTATTATTATTAGTACTAGTATTATTAAAAATAAAAATAATAATATTCAAAAAAACAAAACACAAACATATACAATTAAAAAGGACATCACCCTCTACCCATCTTGGTTCCCTATCGAAATACCAAAAGCACTGATCACATTGCCTACAATGGCGGTCATCAGTCACTAGGTGGCCGAGATTGTAAGTCAATTTCGGCAGAGATTTTAGTCATATTTTAGATAGAGTTAGGATTAGGTTTTAAGGTTAGATTTTAAGGTTAAGGGTTAGGGTTAGGGGTTAGGATAATGGTACTGGCAGATGATAAGCTTTACACTAACAAGAAAATTATACAAATCTTGGCCTTGCCCCCTAGTGGCCGATGGCCGACACTGCTGGAGCTCATCTAAAGGAAAGATCCACACTCAGAATTGCTATAGTTTACTTGATTTACAGAACACCTGCATTTCTAAATACAAACTGTACATTTTATATTTACCATAGTTTATGACGACTCAAGGACCATTAGCCCCAATCAAGGCATTGCTATACTTAATTGCACGTGCTTGTTATTGGGCATTTTTGCTGACACAAGAATAATCATGACATACTCGACTGAATGCATCTAAAAGTTCTGGTGTAGTAGTTTTTCTTTAATGGGATTTTCCAGAACTCTAAAAATCATAAATTGGTGGAGAATGTTGTGCAAGCTGGAATAGTGTGAATCTTTGCATTTGCTTATGACACTGTATGAAAAAAATATGTGTCTATTCTTCTCTAGTATTACTGTAGTACTTTAATTGCCTTCCTTAACCCTGTAGGTCTTGAAAGTACAGTAAACCTCCAGTGAGAAAAATATTTTGGTCCTGTAGTGTCCACAGGAGAAGAAGAAATGCTTTTAAAAAATAGTAAATGATAAAAAATATTTCTACATACCCATATTTTTCCATCTGTATAAAAAAATTAAGGAAACACTAATGATACCTACCACTTTTGGATCTCTGCCTTGCGGTGGTAAAGGGGCTTGTGTACCTGAATGAGCTATACCATGTATGGTCACCCAAGATGGGCAGGTCATAGCAGAGAGGTCAGAAAAATCATGATCCACTGGAGAAGGAACTGGCAACCAACTAATTTATTTGCCATGAACACCTTGTGGGCTAGTACACCCAGACACAAGATGTGCCTGGCGTGCTGCAGTCCATAGGGTCATGGAGAGAGGGATACAACTGAATAACTGTACAGCGACAATGATACATATATTCCAATAGCATTTTATGATCTCTTATATATTATATTAGTGAGAGCTAACAATAGCTCATGATTATTTTATGATTTCCTATAGGAGCCACAAGTAAGGGGATGGCAATATTCATAACACATCTATAAAAGATTATAATCTGTATAGCCCTTTATAGAGTAACCATGCATAGTGCAGTTCATCCAAGCATGTTCTGGATTATTTATGATACTTGTATGTATACATTTCTCTTTTGAGCTATTCTAGAATTGTTACAATAGTATACACAGCGGGGATAATTATGCAGGGTAGTGTTTTTTTTGTTGTTTAGTTGTGTCCGACTTTCTGTATCCCTGCAGACTAGCTAGATTTAATTAAATAAGATACTCATTATTATCAATGTATGTGGATAGGAATGCTGTTTTTCCTGGATACTTATAACATACTATTTTTATTTTCAATAAAAGTAAAATTTTAACCTTAGGTTTTGCACCAATATTAATTTAAATGTGAATTATGAGAGTGCTCTTCAAGGGTTTGCTTTTCTCTTTTAGTTAGGTTATGTTTTCCATACAGAAGCAGTTTATGCCTATTTTATTGTTACATGTATTTAGGATTATATTGTGCAGGTGCTTATTCTGTGTGTATTCTGATTATGTCTATATGTTATTAAACTAGTAGTTTGAATGAAGGAACAATTATTATTTGGTAAATATGAAACAATAAGTAAATGGCAAGAAAAATATTCCAAAACCTGTAAAATCTAAATAAACCACCTGTAACATTACAACTTCCGCACTGAAGATAAGCAAGTGATACAATGAATAATATGATAAATAATGTATGAGAAGTACCAGATGGGTTTTCTTCAAATTTGGAATGAAAAAAACATTAAAGTTATATTGTTGCCAGGTCATAATGTAGGAGGACAGAAAACACATCCAGAAAGAAACACTGATATGTAGCAATTAGCAATTATATTTAATGACTCACAAAGGGATGTGGAGATTCTTCTATTTGGCCAAACAATATTGCTGACTTGTCCAGGAAACAAAACATTGCATGCTTAAAATAGCTATCAAGAGATTAGTTACCAGTAGTGCTAGTGGTTCATGTTTGAAACTTTTTAGCAATAAATCTAGTCAAATATGAGGGGGTCAATGATGTGTAACCTATAAAAGAAAATTTGGCATTTCATTTTTTTTCTGTAGTGTGGGGGCTCCCCTACCCTTGCCCAACCTGCCATGGCCCCATGAATTGGACTTGGTGCTATGTAGGGATGGATGCAAAATGGGATGGTTGCTATGTGGGGGTGGATGTTGAAAGGGACTGGATGCTACGTAGAGATAGAATACTTATAAATGTGTGTGTGTGTATATATATATATATATATATATATATATATATATATATATATATCCGTAGAGGATGTTGCTGGAGCTCACACATCCTAGAACTGTGCTGCAGGCAGAGGAGCTTTGCACAGGAAGAGGTAAGGGTAGGGAAGCAGCTATGGAAAGGAATCTTGGGAAGGTTTACTTGGGAAGAGGTCTTCAGGAGGGGAGTAGTTATAGGAGGGGGTCTGTGAGAGGAGCGCTGAGTGATTTGGTTCTAGGTGGCCCAGCGAAAAACATTTTTTTACAGGACCCAAAACTGTTTTTTGCACCAGGGCCCTCCATTCTCTAGCTCTGCCCTAATTGTGTCATCATGAACATCCACAGTGCTTAAACATTATAATGTAGTACCTTCTGCACCACAAATACTGCTCCAGATGCCTGAAAAAAATATAATCTACATGTTCTTTGAGAGCAGCTTCATATAGTCTCTGACTTGCTGTCTAAAATGTGTTTTTCTTATTTATCTTCACACAGAAGGTTGAGAAATCGTCTAATTCAGGATGTAATATCAGCAGATGTAATATGGGACTGAGAGCAGACTGAGAGACTGAGAGCAAGGACAATAAGAGAAATGTCATAATTTATTGAAAACCATTCTCAGTGGTAACTCCATACCTCTGGAACGTATTGCAGCACAATATCAGATATTTCCTAATCTCATTACTTTCAAGGCTCAATTTTTTTTTACATGCTTTTAAACAGAACCCATAGGCCCTCATTCAATTGCGATTTGGCCAATTGAATAGGGGTCTAAATAAGCACATAGCATATTTGTTTTAAATAAGATTTTAGTTAGTGAAAACCTTTCTTTTGGATAGATGCTTACTAACTAAAAACTTCTTTAAAAAAAATATGTTATGTGCTTATTTAGACCCCGATTCAATTGGCCAAATCTCAATTGAATGAGGGCCATAGTGAATGTATTTGGACACACTAAGTAGCATACTCCTTATCACATGTACTTACCTGTAACCTTAATGTCTTTATATTTGTACTGTCCCCATATAAGTTGATTGGAAGCTCTTTTGGAAGGATTATATAACTCATTGGGGATCTTTATTTTAAATGCCCTTATACTGTCTTGTCATTGTTCTGCACATTTATGACACTACAAATATAATACAAATACAGATGAAAACAAACCTTTTGGACACATTCACTAAATTATAACTTAGACTGGCTTTTGAGAACAACTACAGGACTTGACAATACCTTTCTCTGCCAGACTTCTCACCTTCAAAGCATCAAGCTCCCTATAAAAAAACATCTATACTCTGAGAGGCCTACAAACCTTTTTCCTTAAACGAAATTACGCCAATTACTCTATTTTGGAAAATATGCTCCAAAGCTAAATTCAGTGTAAGTTTTCTTACAAAGAATAAACATTCTTCTTCACAGCATGTTGAAGAGTTGTTTAAAGTGATATTTACTTTTTGAAATGTATAAAATCTGGACCAGTACAGGGGTACTTGAAGGAATGAACATGAACATTAATAACCCTAATTAGTGCTTAGCACATGCAAAGTGTTGAAGGTGTGATTACAAATCATAAAAGAGGCTGTGGCTCACATGTCAAGTGATTCTGCACCAGTTATTATGTGTGAAAATATGATTTTAGACCAAATATAGAAATATGTCACTGTTTATCTCTGCTACAATCTCTTGTTAGAAAGGCAAAGGGCTATAGCGGAACAAACAATAATAGCTGTGCTTAGTAATCCTGACACTTTCTTAATGCCATACATGTGGGATTCCTGGGGAATTGTCAGTGACTGTCAAGATACATCCTTCTGGAAAATCATGAGGGGCGGCAGCATATTAAACACCATCTGGAGCTCAAAATATTCAGCACAATGACTCCTCTGCAAACAATTAAAGCGTGTCCTGATTACTATGGCAGCTGATCCCTTTGAAACCCCAAAGAGTGACAAGAAGCTGTAAATATATTACTTAGCATTTTGAATTGAAACAAGAGGAAATAGACTGGAAATAATACAAATCACATATTTAAGCCTTTTTTTCACCTCAGCTGGTAAACAGTATATTAAAAAAATAATCTTGTTAAAAATGTGCTCTTAAGAGTTGTATCAGGCAAGTGACATACATTGATGTCAAATGAGGACGCTGATCTCTTCCAACAAAAACTATTTTCTGTTCAGGAAAGAGTACTTTCATAGCATGACAGGATAATTAAACTGTTTGGCTTGCTGCACTTGATATTGATCATAATAGTTGCTGTTTAAACAGAAAAGTCCCTATCCTTACTCAGTAGTTGTTGGTTAGGTGTGGGCATTTATTTCAAGACTTGAAGACAGTGGGTGAACCATTAACCTTCTGTAGTTAGCAGAACTAAAATTTGTAAAAATTGTAAAATTTGTATGCAGTAAATATTCATTTTAAGTTGAAAGAATATATAATTTCAGTTAACCTTTAAACCTCAATAAAAATCAGTATCTTAGAAATGTGAAAATACCTAATTGAAATTCACTCTTTTATTTCTAAAAAGATTGATAGACTCATTGAAGAAACCTACAATACCATTGTTGCTAATTGACTAAAAATAAAAATGTTTTAATAAAAGGAACAAACTCAGGGGGAAAAAAGAGTTAAGATCCCCGGATGGGGGTACTATTTAGCTCCAGAAATTCCTGCCTTTGGCTACAAGAATCCCCCTCTCAGTCTATCTTCTTAGAAGGAATGGGCCTCTTGGTGTCCTGCAGGCAGAGCAGGGTCATCAGCATCAGCTCGGGAGTACAGGGTCACTGGATCAGCTAACTGGTATCACCTGCTTCTTTAGTGGGCTTGAAAAAGACAAGGGGGCCAATCCTACCCGGTATTCAAACCCTTCTCTCAAAAGAGGAGTAGAGATTAAGGACAGCAAATTGATTTTAGCTCAGTAGTTTTCCCTCTAAATGAAGCACACCATTGTCTATGTTTACCAAGAAGATCATGTTTATTTCGGGTTAGGGTTACAGACAGTGTATTTATATAATTTCAGGAGAAAGTATTTACATGTTTGTGGGCTGAACATATGCAAACTCCCTGCCCAGATTATAACTAACCAATAACAGATGTGCCTCCGGGGTTATGCAGCTGATTGGTCCATTAAAGAGCCAATCAGGAGGCAGGGAACATTTTGGGCTTGGCTTGCCCGCCTTGTGGGTGGATCTAGGGGAGGCACCTACCGGGAGAAAGAGTGGAAACACATGAACAAAGGAAAAATAATACACGTAAACGGCCACAATATATCACTGCAGGATAACAAATGGAACTGCTTGTTCTGTCTGCAGTGAAACGCTAAATATGTGAACACTGGATAGCTTATTTTATACAATTGTTGTGGGGGGTTTTAAACCTGAAAGTATTTTAGTTAAGGGAAAACAGATCTTCAAGCAAAGCATACCCAATCATACTGTTCTTATGATGAATATCACCTTAAATCTAATGCCCAAATATCAGTCTGCATTGCAGAGATTCAATATCAATCTGTATACAATTGTGTCTTTTCTATTTATTATTTCACCTGTTATTCTGCCTTCTTTTTTCATATATTATGACATGAGGGATGCAAAATGTTAAATGTTCCTTTAATCACTGATTCTGCAAAAAAGATTGGACATTTTGTTTTTGTCTTGGTTGTATCGGGTACAGTCAATGAAGTGTGTAACTAATTTCTCCCATGATCTCCATTACTCAGCTGGTATAGTACCATGACGTACACTAGGAGAAGGTCCTGGCAGCAAAATCAGTTTGTATAGGGATTAAAAGAAGTGAGTCAATACTCATTTGTCATGTAAAGAAAAATAACTTTGTAATGTGCATAGCAAATTTGTGACTTCAGTGCCGCTTCTAAAATCAAAACTGTGTTCACTATTTATCTCAAACCAAACAAGGAATTTGTCTATAAGTGTTAGATTCCGGTGACATTATCAGGTCAAAGTAATTAAAACCAATTAAAATGATTGAGACACCTTTACAAAATTCCATGAAAATGTAAAGTGATACAAGCCCTACTTTATGGTTTACCTGGGCGAGCAGAACAAATTACTTTCTAAGCTGAACCTGGCATCACTAAATTAGTGATTATCATGAAATGATTACATTTTCAACATAATTCCAGAGTTAAATACAAATGATATAAAAAATTTCATTTGAATACTTAATTAGCAAAATGTAATGCATGCCTTGTGGATTGTTACCTTCTCATGGAGAAGAGACTTCTGTTCCTCAATGAAGCTGTGAGCTATACGATGTAGGATCACCCAAGATGGGCAAGTCATGGGAGAGAGATCAGACAAATGGCAGTCCACTGGAGAAGGAACTGGCAACCCGATCCAGTATGTTTGCCATGAAAAGATTATGGATTAGCACACCCAAACATAATATGTGCCTGGCCTGCTGCAGTCCATAGGGTCATGGAGAGTCAGACATGACTGAACAATTGAACAATGAATTGGTATCAACAGTAAACTGCCATCAAAATAGTGGTGAAGGGCCCATATATTACATTGTATACACTATTGACCAAAAATTATATAAACCTCTATCTAACTGAAGTGCCTTTCACATACAGTAGGATTTGAAGGCATAGTATATATCTGTTTGTCATATTTCAAATTTGGTTTGCAGGACCACAGTGCTGTTATATTTATCAATACATTGCACAAAAACAATCATCCCACACAATTGTGGATATATTTTTAATAATTATTTGTATTTTCGCAACAATATGATATGGCTGTTTATATGATCCATGCCATTTTTTTTGTTTAGATGCCTGAATTGGTGCTCCCTACTTACAATATTATTTAAACTCAAAGTTGTCTGGACCAAGAACCATGATTTGCAGAGGCGGAGCTACCACTGGTGCAGATGGTACAAGGCACGAGGCCCCACCTCTGAGGGCCCCCCGGTGGGCCTCCTGCTGGTCCCCTTTGATCCCAGTGGCACTCTCGTGGCCCCCTGCAACCTTCCGTGGGACCCCCACAGCTCCATGTGGCCCCCATGGGCTTTTATGCCCCCTGCAGACCTCATATTGGACCCCTGCAGCCCCTTATGGCCCACTGTGGCCCTCCACATGCCCCAGGGGCAACACTGTGCCTCCTGCAGTCCCTGTGCCCCCACGGACCCTTATGGCCCCCGCGAACCTCTTGTGGTCCTTCACAGACCTCTGTGGCCTCCCTCAGCCCTGTGTTCCCCCTCAACCTCCTGTGGCCCCTTGTGGACCTCTGCTGCCTGATTCAGCCCCTGTGGCCCCCACAGCCCCCTGTGGCCTCCCTTGGCCCCTTTTGGCCCCCGCAAGTACCTCTGCGGCCCCCCTCGGCCCTTTCTCACCCCAGGAAGTGGAGTGCAACATCGAGCAGGTAAGAAAGTATGTATATAGGTGTGTGTGTGTATATATATGAAATTTAAGAAACGTACGTGTGTTCACGAAGGAACGCAGTCGCAGGTCAATGACGTCACTCATGTGCGCCTAGACCGCGGCGTGCTAGGCAGAGAGCTGGCGTTTTTTCTTTTCAGGCCCATAGACTGAAGTCCCTTCCCTGTTTTCACAACTGAAGCTATTTAGCCAGTACCGCAATATAAGGAAGGCACAGTCTTACATAGAAGGATCCTGGCAATAAACGCTGCAATTATTTGAAAAAAAAATTGAGGCAATATTGGTAGAGAGTTGGCGTTCTTCTTCTCAGGCCCATAGACTAAAGTCCCTTCCCTTCCCTGTTTTCTAGACTCCAGCTAATCAGCTAGTAATACTATAGAAGGAAGGCTCAGTCACATACAGAAGGATCCTGGTTATTAACGCAGCAATTATTGAGACAGTATTGAGGCAGCATTTGCATTATATTCTATCAGCCAACACTGTAGTTTCAGAAAGCAGTGAATTCTATCAACTATATAATACTCATATCAATATTGAGGCATGCATTACTCAATATTTGTCACTGTGTTTTCTCAGTAATACCAGCATGCAGCTGGATAATAGAATCTTTTGGACTCATATAGCTTGCTATATACTATATATATATATATATATATATATATATATATATATTTAGATTTTCACTTTTATATAAGTGCACAGCATATAACTGCACAATATATTAATTACAGCACGTGGCACTTTATATATTTAGCATTTTTTTGCACAATAGCACTTTATATTGTATATGGTTATTTTTTTTCAGGACAGAATTTCCTATTTAGAAATTTCATTCCTGCCAATTTTACAGCCCTGTATCTCTCTGCTACCTATGTGCATATATTTTAATAAGGATTTTATTTACCATTAAAAGCTAAGTTTTATTGTTTAGTTTATTCTCTTCTTTCTAAGATTAGGAAGATTAGGTCTGCCCTATAATAGGATCTTTTTTCTCTCCCTTTATACAGTATTATATATATATATATATGTAGGTGTGTATATATATATATATATATATATATATATATATATGTATATATATACACACACACAAAATAACTAAAGAGGTGCTCATCAGAGAACAAACTAACCATACACACACACACACACACACATATATATATATATATATATATATATATATATATATATATACACACACCTTATATATATATATATATATATATATATATATATATATATATATGCACAGACACACATATATGTTTATTTTTTCTATATATTTAATATATATTTTATATATGTTCTGCTTTGATGTTGGAGAGGGTTCAGGAAGTCCAAAAAAACAATTGTGCCTGCAGGCGGTGGGAGGGGGGTGGGGCAAATGTTATTTTTGCACCGGGAGCCCCTATGCACTAGCTTCGCCACTGATGCTTTGTGCCGTGGCCATCCAAGGGAGGTGCCAGTTTCCTCCCTGAAGATTTTAGTCCTTAGTCTTGGTTTCCATTAGCCATTCATGTCCACTGTGGCCTAGGTTTTCCAATAACGGTCAGTAGGTTTACTTCTACCAAACTCTCTTTCTAGTGTAGAATTGATTTTTAGATTGTTTTTAACCCACTATGGTTTAGCGGATCAGTCCCATGCCTCTGAACACCAACATTACATTGCGTCCTTTTTCTAGGTTACAGTGGTTATAGTCTATCTCAGGCATTTCCTTTACTGTGTAACTAGTAACTTTATGTGTTAGTCTGTAAATAAAATATTTTAAAAATGTCATGTCTGAAGGGCACAAGTCAATTTGTGGTGAAAACGCTGAGTAATTATACTATTACTTTGTAATTAGAGTGCCACTGTATATTTGCAATATACTCTTTTGAAGAAATAGAATTAAAGGACCAACTCACAATAACAAAAAAATAAAGGAATAAAGTCACACAGCTAGTTTTTAATTAAAACATATAAATTATGAGTCTTCTGCAGGACCCTGGAGGGATCCATGATACACTGAAGTTGTGTTTGTGTGAGAGGGGTGTTTACATTTTTGGAGACCTAAATTTGCATTTAATGATGCAAGGGTCCTGCTTCTTGGTCTGTGAGTGGGAGAGGGTGCTGTCAATTTCAATCTTATAATATTAAGCCTCTGGAATTCTGCTTGTTCCCTCCTCCCGCCTCACGCCCTCCCCTGATAACTATAAAAAACACACACACATCATCCAGCTCTCAGGATGTCGGATAACAAACACAAAATAGATTCCTATAATCATAAACAGAGTCTTTAAAAGTTTATTTTCACCCCAAAATGGTTAATGCCCAAGGCTTCCACAGCTACTAAGATTTCTTGTTCCCTGGAGGTCCAGTGGTCAGGATTTGGTGCTTTTACCGCTGTGAGCTGGGTTTGATTCAAGTCAGGGAACCAAGAGGTCTCACCATCCTGAAGCTATGCAGGGTTGGAACTTGTCAGTATTTGGATGGGAGACCACTAGGAATACCAGGAGCTGTGTGCTGTGGCCTACTAGAGAAGAAAGAATCAACCCACTCCAGTATCTCTACCATGAACACCAACTGGATTAGCATGGTGCATTACTGTCCGTGAGGTCGCAGAGAGTGGGACACTAACGAGCGATCCAAACGCAGACAAATAGTTGATAGACACGCGTCTCTTGAACTGCAGTTGTCCCTTAATAATGGAAATGTGTCTTTAGAATGGAAAGGATAAATGCAGTGCAATTTACTGAATATTATATGCAATTATGCTGCAATGTAAGCCACCATGTTTGTGTGTATCTGCTTCTACAACTGAGAGGGGACTTTGAAGGTAAAGAATATTTCAGCTGAAATGTGGCATTCTTTGGTGCAAGTGCAACATGTATTTAATACTTCTCCCTGACAAAGCAGACACACAAATAATGCATTACACATTCTTATAAATATGGCACACAATATGTGATAAATGATAGATTTTATGTCTTCTTATTTTCTAAATACTGCTAATTATCAAGTTCAGTTTTTTTAAAGAATATTCTAGAAATATTTTACTGCAGGGTTCCTATAATAATTTAACAGTTGCAGAAACATTTTAACATATTCATGATGTGTGTGCCTGTTTAGCTTATATATATATAAAAAAAAACATTTTTCTTCTTATAAAGAGCTTTATGGCTCAGCTGTGAAGTCCTCATCACAATTCAGAAAGTGAACAATTGAGCTTATATGATTATGCAGTATTAGCTAATTTACTGCACTTTATTAAACTCATAAGTAGGTCACCATTTTCAATACATAATAGGCCCCTGTTTAACTGCTAGAGAATATATGAGATTATTTTACACCATTCAGGAATAATGGGCTGGAGTGTTCAGATTTATATATTTGCCTTTATTTCCCAGATCTTATTCTGCATTTGGTAAGTAGAGCACAAGGAAATCTAAACTTATTACAACTGTAATTATTACCCATGGCTTAGAAACTCTATTTCATTTATAACAAAAATGCCTATTAGAATATGATCACCTCTCGTCTGCTTAAAAGAGTTCTTTTGTATTTATTTATAATGTAATATATTGATGTTTTAAACTTCAAATGGGCACTGTATAATCAATGCTGATCCACATTGTCAAACAGAGCACTGAATATCAAGTGAAAACACCTTTTCAGTTTTACAATTGATGCACGTCATTGTTTTATAATAGCTTTCATATTACCAAGTTGTTCATTTAATTACTTGTCTCTCTGCTGAGACAGTTTCTGCAGATTCACAAATGACCAAAAATCACAAGGTCCTTACAACTACTGCTCTACTCTGCTTGTTGTAACACAAAACTTTTTTCTTTTGGTTTCTCTAGACATACTAAAAGAAAATCTGACACCTATTATTGCAGGGAAAATACTATATAAGCATTTACAGTGAATGTGTTATTTATGGTCCCTTCAGAATGAGAAAGTCTATTTCCATAAGCTTAATATATCAGCTGGTAAGAATTAACTGGAAATAACCTCAAGGTAAGTTAACAAACAGGTTTATAAATGCAGATACTGCATTATCCTAAAGCTGTTAAAAACCATTAAAAAAGAGTAAATTAAAAGGTTTTATAACTTTTGTACTTCATTTGTCTGTTCTATTTAATGGTGCAGAGCAGTATTCATGAGCTTATAGAACTGTGTAAGGTCACAGATGTGAAGAAAGAATCTGATTGGCTGACACTGTTAATGCATGCAAATAGGAAAGTATTTGGCTGAGCTTGAAATCAAATCATTGCCTGTTTGGGGAATTCTTATATATGCATGTTTTGAATATCTCCTTTCTTAATAAAATGTAAATGTTAATGCATTATCACATATAATAGTTGTGGTAATTGCGAGTTGTCATCACGCAATGTTAAAATTTACGTAAATTGCGCGTTGGCCGAGGCCTGCGATGCGCAGCGATGCCGCTCAAAAGCGCTCATCACGAGGCCCGTAAAGTAGAGGGGGGGAGAGGCTTGCATAGTGTGGCAAACAGCATTGCCAGGCTTCAAATGTTATTGCCGTCATTTTTGATGGGACAAGTCGCTAGTTAATATATAAATCCACTTGCTTAAAAAACTTAGCTCCAAACAGATTATGGAAAATTCTGTTATACGTCTAACCATGGGAGTAGGGGCCCAGAAAAAATCTGGGGGGTGGGGGATAATTTAACTCTACTAGCAGGACAGTAAGATGGGTAGATCTACCGCTGGTGCTTCCAGTCCAATGCAACAGTGCCCCTCAAAAACTTTTTTTCTAGGTTATATATACAGTCAGGTCCATAAATATTGGGACATCGACATAATTCTAATCTTTTTGGCTCTATACACCACCACAATGGATTTGAAATGAAACTAACAAGATGTGCTTTAACTGCAGACTTTCAGCTTTAATTTGAGGGTATTTACATCCAAATCAGGTGAATGGTGTAGGAATTACAGTTTGTATATGTGCCTCCCACTTTTTAAGGGACCAAAAGTAATGGGACAGATTAACGGTCATAAAACAAACTTTCACTTTTTAATACTTGGTTGCAAATCCTTTGCAGTCAATTACAGCCTGAAGTCTGGAACGCAGAGACATCACCAGACGCTGGGTTTCATCCCTGGTGATGCTCTGCCAGACCTCTATTGGAACTGTCTTCAGTTCCTGCTTGTTCTTGGAGCATTTTCCCTTCAGTTTTGTCTTCAGCAAGTGAAATGCATGCTCAATCGGATTTAGATCAGGTGACTGACTTGGCCATTGCATAACATTCCACTTCTTTCCCTTAAAAAACTCTTTGGTTGCTTTTGCAGTATGCTTCGGGTCCATCTGCACTGTGAAGCGCTGTCCAATGAGTTCTGAAGCATTTGGCTGAATATGAGCAGATAATATTGCCCAAAACACTTCAGAATTCATCCTGCTGCTTTTGTCAGCAGTCACATCATCAATAAATACAAGAGAACCAGTTCCATTGGCAGCCATACATGCCCACGCCATGACACTACCACCACCATGCTTCACTGATGAGGTGGTATGCTTTGGATCATGAGCAGTTCCTTTCCGTCTCCATACTCTTCTCTTCCCATCACTCTGGTACAAGTTGATCTTAGTCTCATCTGTCCATAGGATGTTGTTCCAGAACTGTGAAGGCTTTTTTAGGTGTTGTTTGGAAAACTCTAATCTGGCCTTCCTGTTTTTGAGGCTCACCAATGGTTTACATCTTGTGGTGAACCCTCTGTATTTACTCTGGTGAAGTCTTCTCGTGATTGTTGACTTTGACACACATACACCTACCTCCTGGAGAGTGTTCTTGATCTGGCCAACTGTTGTGAAGGGTGTTTTCTTCACCAGGGAAATAATTCTTCGGTCATCCACCACAGTTGTTTTACTGTGGTCTTCCAGGTCTTTTGGTGTTGCTGAGCTCACCGGTGCGTTATTTCTTTTTAAGTATGTTCCAAACAGTTGATTTGGCCACACCTAATGTTTTTGCTATCTCTCTGATGGGTTTGTTTTGTTCTTTTAGCCTAATGATGGCTTGCTTCACTGATACTGACAGCTCTTTGGATCTCATATTGAGAGTTAACAGCAACAAATGCAAATAGCACACTTGAAATGAACACTGGAGCTTGTATCTGCTCTTTGTAAATGGGATAATGAGGGAATAGCACACACCTGGCCATGGAACAGCTGAGCAGCCAATTGTCCCATTACTTTTGGTCCCTTAAAAAGTGGGAGGCACATATACAAACTGTTGTAATTCCTACACCGTTCACCTGATTTGGATGTAAATACCCTCAAATTAAAGCTGAAAGTCTGCAGTTAAAGCACATCTTGTTAGTTTCATTTCAAATCCATTGTGGTGGTGTATAGAGCCAAAAAGTTTAGAATTGTGTCGATGTCCCAATATTTATGGACCTGACTGTATATATATATATATGTGTGTGTGTGTTTATTATGTATGTATCACATATATAGTTGTCATCAGTGCGGGTTGTCCATAGTTGCTGCTAACGCTGTGGCCCTTGCTTCACCGAAGGTGCTCGTTGCCAGCAACGGCGGACTTTAGGCCCACAAATGCGGACCATCGCAAAGCCAGGGGCCGCATTTGCGAAGGTGGAGGCTGCCTCCGCAACTGCAAAATTGACGGACTTAGCATCCGCAAATACGACTTAGAAAAAAATAAATAAGCGCCTCGCAAAAATACGACATTAGCACCCGAAACCCACACATTGAAAACACACAAAATACACACAACGAACACATAAAAAGCTTACCCACAGCAAGGGGGGGGGGGGTCCAGCACCTCTAAAAGTGAAGTTACACCTGAATTTAAGTAGAAGTTCAAGAGTTTAGACACCCGAAAACCCCCTAAGCGAGAGAAAAAATGGCAACGAGGCTACAGGAAGCTAAACACGCAAAACACCACCAAACACATAGAGATTTTCCGAAAAAGCCGTACAAGGTACAAGAACAAGGACGCAAAATCAGCCACAGCCGCGTACCACACATTAGGCGCCATTTTACAACACTAACTTACGCAATGCAGAAGTACACAGCTACCCTAACGGATTTTCCTCGCGCACAGGGACTATTTACACTGCACACTGCACACATTGATGACACTTACACAGCAGCTCCACAGCAGTGAAAACACACATTGTATGCTGCAGCAACATGAACAGATTGTCAGCTCTTCAACACAATGCTTCCTGCAGATATTACTTAAAAATAAGTAAAGTATATTACTTTATTAATGTATTATTTATTTGATTACCATACACCAAACAGCATTAGCTCACTTACAATTTCATTGCCATATTTTTTTGACGGGCAATATTCTAGCCACATATATAGTTGTGAGCAGGTGGGTCGTTGTTAACGCTGAGGGCTCGCGTAGCAAGCCTGCGGCCCTCGCGAAGTGAGGGCCGCAGTTGCTGGCATGGAGCGACTGCGGACCTTGTAAAATTTACGGAGAAACAAATACAAGACGCAGGAATTACCAAAAAAAAACATTAAGACCTTACCGCCCGAAACCCGCGCACATGAAAACATTAAAAACACAATAAATATAAACAACAAATACATAAAAAGCTTACCTACAGCAAGGGGGGGCACCCAGGACCTCAAAAACTAAAATTATACCTCAATTTCACTCAAAATACAAGAGTTTAGAGACCCGAAAATCCCCTAAGAGAGAGAAAAAATGGTAGCCGAAAAAAACAAAAACGAGGCTACAGGACTCTAAAGACGCAAAACACCACCAAACACCTACGGATTTTCCGAAAAAGACGGACACCATCCAAGAACAAGGACGCCAAATCAGCCACAATAACTTACACAATGCGGAAGTACACAGCTACCCTAACGGATTTGGCTCGCGCGCGCACATTATTTCCACTACACACTGCACACATTGCTGACACTTACAAAGCAGCTCCACAGCCCTCAAAACACACATTCTCTGCTGCAGCAACATCAAAACAGATTGCCAGCTCTTCTGCACAATGCTTCCTACATATATTACTTCAAAATAGGTAAATTATATTGATGTATTATTTTATTAATTATTTCATTAGCATTAGCAAAAAAAAACAATGCTCATAGCACACAAACAACCAACAACCTCGCAATGAGCGCCGAAGCATCTTGGAACACCAACAAAATTTACCGGACTTACAATCCTATTGCCGTAATTTTTTGACGGGCAAGTCGCTAGTACTATATAATGAACACACAGTTGACCATGCTCTTCTAATCCAAACTCTCCGCTCATTTGGCATCCAGGGCACAGCTCTTTCATGGTTCACATCCTATCTAAAAGATCGTACATTTAGCGTCTCCTTCTCTGGCACCTCTTTTTCACCTCTCTCTCTGTCTGTTGGCGTTCCCCAAGGTTCTGTCCTAGGCCCCCTCCTCTTCTCCATCTACACCTCCTCCCTTGGCACCCTCATAAAATCCTTTGGATTTCAGTATCATCTCTATGCAGATGATACTCAAATCTACCTCTCTGCACCCGATCTATCCCCCTTTCTTTTAGCTCGTTTCCAACTGCCTCTCAAGCATATCCTCCTGGATCTCCGCCCGTCAACTCAAACTCAACATGTCTAAGACTGAACTCCTAATCTTTCCACCCTCTACTACAGCTTCCTTACTGTTGACAACACCATCATCACTCCCACCTCCCAGGCCCGTTGTCTTGGTGTTCTACTGGATCCCGTCCTCTCTTTTATTCCTCACATCCAATTGATAACAAAATCTTGTCAGTTTCACCTAAAAAACATCTAAAAAAATTGTCATTATCTTACAGAAGACACAGCTAAAATTCTAATACACTCTCTCATCATATCTCGACTCGACTACTGCAATTCACTCCTTGCTGGCCTACCCATCTCTCGTCTGTTTCCCCTCCAATCCATAATGAATGCCTCCGCTAGACTCATCTTTAATACCAAACGATCAGTGTCTGCAGCTCCTCTCTGTCAATCACTCCACTGGCTTCCCATAGCTTCCCGAATCAAATTTAAAATCATGACCCTAACGTATAAAGCCCTCAACAACAGTGCACCCCCTTATATCTCTGCTCTTGTTTCAAAATACTCTCCCAACCGCCCCCTTCGTTCTGCTGACGACCTTCTTCTTTCCTCCTCTCTCATCAGCTCCTCTCACTCCTGACTTCAAGACTTTTCTCGTGCTGCCCTTACTATTTGGAACTCCTTGCCTCGCTCCATTAGATTATCTTCGTGCCTCAAAACCTTTAAAAAATTACTAAAAACACACCTATTTAAAAAATCTTATCACCTTCAGCCTTTATAATTACACTCCCACCCACAATCTACAGTACAACACACAGACCCCTCCAATTGACTAAACAAATTGCATTCACGTTGCCATTTTGCATTTGTCACCCTCTTGTATCACACCTAAACCCTTAGATTGTAAGTTTGCGAGTTTTCAATTATGTGTCCGTGTCTTGGAAACAAGCACTATGTACATTTGATTATATGCTCAAAAACACGGCCCTCCATTCTTTATAAGGTGTTAAGTTTGTTTTTTGCCATGTACTAAACCCCTGTACAGCGCTACGGAATATGTTGGCACAATATAAATAAAGATAATAATAAATAATAATAAAAAATAATGAACAATGTAAGCCTAAACTCTCACGTGTTGTCTCCTTCAATTAAAACTCAGAAAGATCATTATTCTGATTACCTGAATCTGAACATAACTCTGAACCCTGCTTAGTCATTGTCTAGAATAAAGTTTGACAATTTATTAACTAGTTCCACTAGTTCACAGCTCAGTCTATATTACTCTTACAACAAACAAAAGACAATGATCCTCAGTAAGTTTGTTTGTTGTACTATACTAAATTAACACTTGTACTTTGATCTCATGGAGTTTCCTGGTGGTCCGGTGGTTAGGATTTGGTGCTTCCAACGCTGCAACCTGGGTTTGATTCCAGTCAGGGCACCAAGAGGTCACACCACCCTGAAGCCAAGCAGGGTTGGGCCTGGTCAGTACTTGTATACGAGATCATCTAGGAATACCAGGAGCTGTATGCAATGGCCCACTGGATAAGGAACTAGCAACGCACTCCACTAGCCCTGTCATGAATACCAAGTGGATCAGCATGGTGTGTTTTGGTCCTGAGGTCACGGAGAGACAGACATGACTGAACGAACGCAAACACACACTTCAATCTCAGTGTACTTCATCACATACAGCAAACATCATAAGATCTCTGGTAATGTTTGCAACAGTGTTACAGGAAGTCCCTGGTGGCATCATTGGATCTACAGATTCAGAACTGTCTATTTGTATCATCAATGAGGTACATCTTGTTGTCATGACTACAAGACATAGAGCGACATTATTTTCATATAGTAAATTATATAATTTACTTAGCATATTACTTATAAACTTGCATTTTCTATTTCAAATAAGAGCTTTTACTCAACCCCAGCACTCTAATTTATCTAAGTGTATCATTTTAGCAATAGATCTGTTACTTGTCCTGATAACATCACATGGATTGTATGACACAATGCTTTGTACTCTAGGGCAAGGGGCGAAGACCAGCCAAAGGTATATGGAAGGAAATTTACTAAAATAAGTGTAATCATGCCAGCCTGCTTGAGAGCTTTCAGGCAGTCTGTTCAACTATAACTTACCCTGGGCTCCCCAAGTAGTCCAGTCATCCATGTTCAGACATAAACCCCAAGCTATGGCTATACTGTAACCCAATCACCAGTCTATGATTTTGCCTTACAACCATCAATTAATCAAAGAAACAATTTGTTCCCCTGAGCAAATCACTTTAATATTTTCCAAAATCCTTCTTTACATTAACACAATACTTCAATAATACATGTACACATCAGGAAGTTATTCAACAAAAAACAAAATGGTAGATTCCACAGCAGCTTGATTGCATTTACAAAGGTAAAAACATATTAGAGGCTGTATTATTTGTATGACATTTCAAATATTTTTGCCTGTGTAAATGGCTCATCTGATTTTTCACCTGGGACTATGATACTAGACTGAATTCTTCTTAGATGTACAATTGGAGGTTTCACATATGGTATCATTGTATACTATACATAATAACAGGCATGATATGTTTTTTTTCTGATGAGCCAATAGCTGCCAATTACCCTGTGAGGCTGTGAATGCATCATTCACCTAAAATCCATGTGAAAATGAAAAGCTTGAGTATGCCCAGACCAATGAGAGTAATTAGCCTAATCAGCCTGGATCTTCTCTAGAGTCTGCACAGTCCTTATATTAAACACAAAACATTCAAAGCCCTAGGATAATTCCCATTTTTTAAAATATTTTGACATAATATACATTGAATAGGTATTTGTCATTATCTATAGTTTGAAATTATACAATATTTGGAACTCTTCTGTGTGACTTTAACACTTAACATGAACCTCATTAGTAAAACACTCCTGAGAATTCAAATGAGCAGCATTTTCATGAATCTCTTTAAGTGCTCCTAGTATGAAAAGAGATACATAAAGAAGCGGAAATGCTATTACATTCAAAACATTTCCACTTAAGACTCTGTAATTATACTACAGAGTACACGTATATATCAATGATTATGAATCTTTTCTTTATTAGCTTGTACAACAAACCAAGTGATTCAGCAGAAACCAACAGATTCCTTAGCAGTTTCATTTAATATAAAAATGTAAAAACATATTAGAGGTTGTATTATTTGACATTCTAATTATTTCTGCCTGTTTTCAATAGTTTTAATTGCTTTCCTGGTTTGCTAGCCGGCACTGTGATAGTAGACTGTTTTTTTCTGGAAGCTCTATCAAGAACAGTGAATAAAATTCCACGTAAATGCAACTCCCATATGTCTAATCAGGTTAGGAAAAAAAAATATTACTGCCCACATAATAGCATATAATAATACAATGAAGTAATGGCAGGCAACAAGCAGTACAGGGGCAACATGGTGTCTCAGCATTTTCTCTAGAGCAGGAGAGCATGTCAGTCTTTAATGTGACACAGCCCATTATATCTCTCCTCAACTAGATGGGGGAAAAAAAACAGAATATTACAGTATAAAGTAATACCTTTTTATTGGGTTAACAATCCATATTAAGAGACAAACTTTTGAAAAGCAGGACATATTCTTCTTAAGGCCTGGAGCAATACTAACCTATTTAGTGGAATATACAAATTTGACCCTCAGCAATTAGACTTTTTTTTTAACAGAATTGAAAAAATATATATTGGTCTTACACCAGGCATGGTGAAGACAGGGATGTCACTGTTGATCTGTGCTTATTTTTGAAAGTGTGTCTCTCCATATGGATTGTTAGTCAATACAAAAGAAACATATTACTTTATACAGCAATGCTCTGTTTTGTGCATTTATATCACTGGACTAACACAGCTACTTAAAACTATATAGCTACAAGCTACTTGCCCGCCAAAAATTACGGGAATAACATTTTAAGGCTGGGAATGCTGTACCTTCGTTGCTCATTGCAAGCCTTGCGCTGAATGCCTTGGTGCTCATTGCGAGCCGCTCCCTCTGTCTACTGTACAGGCCTCACAATGAGCTCCTTTGGCGTTCATGTCGAGCCCCGCAATGCATGGCTTGGCCGCTTATTGCAGGCCTTGTCAACCCACAACTTTCATTCTTCACAATGATCACCTTTGGGTTTAATTTGTATATTTCCTCCAGACCTGGAGAAGAAAATGGTAATTTATACTGCAATTCTCTGTTTTTTACATCAGATACTTCATTTAGCCACATAAAGAAGCAACTAATCCAAGTGACCTCAAAAATCGTACTGTTAAGAGTAACAGTGACATCCATGTCCATTATCAGCGTAACATCATTCTGGACTTTTTCAACTTTGTTAAGAAAAAACTCTAACTGCGGGGGGTCTAATTTGTATATTCTACCAAAGGGTTCAGTATTGCTCCAGATCTGAAGAAGAAAAGGTCCCTCTTTTCAGAAGCTTGTATGTCAATATGGATTGTTAGTCCAATAAGAAAAATATTACTTTATACTGCAATACTTTTTTTTTTCATCTTACATGGTTTCTCCAAATACATCTCCTTAACTAGCAAATTGTGCACTAAATAATAAAAATGCCCTCCGACTGTTTTCTCTCAATGTTGACACACCCTGAAATTCCCAGGGAATATTAGCATAAGTAATTAATTGTATCATTTTTGGCCTGGCGATTCTGCAGACATGCTCAGTTAGCACTTGAAGTCTTCCCTACTGTGGGAAGTCACATGATTTCCTTTAGCCAATCAGCAGCTTTTATATCGGGTACATTTTGTTTTAATGAAGTACCTGATATGCGCAGTGCCATTGCTGTGGGTGTCTACATCACCCCCAGCCCTTTTTTTTTTTTTTTCATGCAAAATTTTTTTTTTTTAACCCACCTCACTTGCATATACCTTGAGGTGTGTCAGATATAGTATCACCTTGTAAAAAATTATCTGGATGCCAAAGGTGGTCCCAATGAGCACTGGAAGATAGCCAACTGGTTCACTGATCAGGATAATTTCTCTATGTAATATTAATTGACCACTTCCTCTTTCTTACACTCAGTTTGCTATTTTTTGCTGTGTGTACAACCCAATAGTAATTATATGTCAAATAAATATCCATTTTGGAATTAAAGGCTGGTTTTGGCTTGTTTTTGCTTTCTAAAAACATGTCCCCATTACCAAGTCAAGTTCTTCAAAAGAGCATTGTGTCTGTGTTCAGCACAACATCCACACATCAGGCAGCCAGATGCTCTCTGAGGGGCAGCCTGCAGACTACATCAAACCTATAAGTAGATTATTTGCTGCCTGCTCCCACTAACGTCATTACAGTACTCACGAAGATGCAGTTTGTTCCATAATAAGACTTACATTTTATGGGATGAATAAAAATATGTGTAAAACTTCAGTGCAATTACATTATGTGTAAACTACCCTTACCAATTGATGTTTACTAATCTGTATCCATTCACAGATATTTAGGATTTTAGCATTTCTATGAATATTTCTTCTTATTTGCATAATCACACCGAATGGTATTTTAAGCAATTTAAATATAAAATGCTGAATATTAAAATGAATGTGTAAAAGGTTGAAAGTGTTTGAATATCACTCTGGTTTATACATAAATCAAAAATCCAGTTAAATGTGCCATAATATTTTCATTATATGAAGTTTTTTCCATAAAATTTATGTGAAATGATTTTTAAAATATGAGATAGTACTTGATGTGCTCTTGAATACCTAATTATAGGTCATGCAGGTCTCAGTACTGAGTTATACAGTATCATTATCATAGGTGTTGCTGGCAAACACTAATACAGTTAAAACATCTGTATATAATGCATATTCTATTTAATTATTTTGTTCTATATTTCATTCTAGAAAGTTGTATATTAATTGGTCTTCATAGTAAGATGAAAATGTTTAGTTACAACTACACTATACACTATAATTACACATATGAAGGGGAATTATAACGTTTAACAAAAGATAAATTGGAACATACATTATCAATACACTATAAAATATAGATAAGCACTCACTGTGTAAGTAACACTCTTATTGACGAGTGAACTAGAGCAGAAAGCAGACAATGTATAACTAGTTAAACTAGCAAGAATTAATAGGCTTAACATGCAAGCCCTTCTGTAACTGAGATGTACTAGACAGAGAAAGAATAATGGGACTAAGATTGGTATAAAGTCAAATGAGTAATCTATGTCCCTCAAGGAGATTCCTCTTACTGGAAGGCTGAAGCTCCCCAAATCTAGCTAATAATGCCTAATGCTTGTGGACAAGAAATATATACGCAACATAAGATCCTAGCCAAATATAGATACAAAATATATGTACTCAGTGAAACACTGTAGGATACAGTACTGCAAAATATATCCACTACATGACATATATTGAAAAGTAGCTTATGAGGCTCAAAATGTAGCTTATGAGGCTCAAAAACACACTGATTAAATGATTGCAGTCATGCTTAAATCTCTGAATCTGAGTGTATCAGTATTCTGATCCTAAATTGTTTATGGGCACTATTCATATCAAGCCCTGACATGGGAAGAATTAAATTAACCTTGCTCCAAAATTGTCTTTTGGAGCACTATGCATAACAAGCCCTGACACGGGCAGAATTAGATAAACCTGACACAGTGAACATATGAAGATTTAGTTTTTTATATACTCTTAAAGGCATATTTAAGTTTCCTGGATTAAGAGTGCATCTGATAGAGGAGAATCATGCATGAAAATTTTTTATATATATTATTTTACTTACCCTAAAGTTTGCTAAATTTCTTGAGTTTGCAGGCAGTTGATTTTCGCAGCTAACACCCCTAGAAATCCCTTCTAAATTAGCAAAAAAAATTAATAATTAATTTTGAAGGTTAGTAAAGGGTTAAAATATGTACCCGAATGCAGTGTTTCTATTGGTAGGTACACTGTGTCTATGTAAGCAGCTCTGGGGGGGTGGAAAACAAGTTTTATTCTTAAATTAAAAAAATCTGTGTGTGTAGGATGACTCAATGTGATGTGTGTTTTTGATATAAGCAGCATGTGTTAGATTGTTGTTGTTCTTCGTGTCTGACTCTCCATGACCCTATGGACCTCATTGCGCCAGTCACATATTGTGCCTGGTTGTGCTTATCCATAATGTTTTCATGCAAAGATACTGGAGTGGGTTGCCAGTTAGTTAGAAACAGGAAAAAAAACAGGGAAACTTAGATATACCTATAACTAGACATTAAAATTGACAAATGTATTTAGAACATAAAAAATATACAAAAACCCAGCTTTTCATTTATTAGCTATTATATGCAATTATCCTATAAGCGTAATATGTTTGTTTGAACAAACCACAGGAGTGTATATTTTATATTATGTACTTTTTTAGTAGTCACTGTTTTGTTTTTAGTTTTTCTTACACTTGGTTGGAGGGGATTTAAAGCACTTCCGCACATGAATAGCACTTACAATAGTATTAACTTTATCCACAAAAGGAATGTACATTGCAACTGCAACACATTCTTGAAGGTGACAAACCAGACAAGTAAATAAAATACTGCACTTTCCAAAAACATTTTGCGTATTGTAAGGAAAAGTTTTTTTAAAACAACAAACTATGAATATTGGGCTTCAGCAGTTCTTCAAACAGTTTTCCACCTGTGAGGGGAACCTGATGCAGAAAGGCTCAAACTGCCACTATTGTATCATACATTCCTTGTTGAAAGCAACACAGAATGCATATATGTGACGACCCAGAGTTGATGAGCCACAGGCAACTCAATTGTCTGCATCTAGGTCTTGTGTTCAATCTCACAGCTCCCAACAAACACCTCTTAGAGGACCTCAACAAAGGTTCTAAGCTCAGACCAAAGGTTACTGCTTATTAAAATATAATAAACTCTGTTACATCCCCTTGATTAGAATGAATATCATAAAAGAAATAACATCAGACACCCCATTGATTAGAATGCTAGAGTCAAACTCACTGAAACAATAATGGCTTCCCAAACAAAGCATTTCAGAAAAGATAAGAAATAAAGAAAAAAAATCATTAACATGAATTGGAGAATGAACAAGTTTGAATTCCCCACTTGAATGCACAAGCACCAATGAGCTGGAAAGCTGTACTGCTTGAATTAGCATAGCCCAATTTAGAATACTCCTGTGTCTGTGGGGCAGCGATGATGTCACAGAAGGGTCAGTCCTCTCCTAAGGGCTGGTCTGTGTTACCTGAGCTGAAAGCAAGCAGCCCCGTAGAACAAAGGAAATGCATGAATGTAAACTACTTCAGACCAGCTACATGCTATGGGCTCCATTTGGTTTGCTACTGGTGACCAAATATTACAGAATATAGAAACATTAAACATAAAAGCAACATGTCATAACCCCCCAAAATCAGTCATTACAATATAGTTAATACATTAAAGGCTGTATTCTGTTAACTTCTAAAAACATTTTGGAATTAGTAAGTGCTAAGAACTACAGCCTCTAGCTTTGGATGTATTGTCAGTCTAAAGCCATATTATATTGAGAAAAGTGTTCCTACAGGAACAATAATCATAGGATAACAGACTAGGCTTGGAGGTAGACTATTGTATTTCTATGCATGTTTACTGTAGCTTTCAATTAATGAAGTATCTGATATTACATATAGTTTTAAATAATACAATACTTGGAAGATCTAATGTGTCCCTTTTAGTCACTTATCTCATATCATTTACCTTGCTCTTACCCCGCTTTGCCTGGGATTTGTCAAAGTAAGGCTGATTGCTGAGTTAAGCAGAGAAAAGCTGAAAAGGATCTACTTGCTCAGGTTATTGTAAATCATTTTTTATTTTTGTTCTAATAATTTAATTAACAGTCCTACACATATAAGATTTTTATTACTGCTGCCCCATGAAAATGTTTTATATTGAGCACAGAGTCGCCATTACATATTCTAACTTTCTGCTTTGGCACTGAGGAAGCAAACACAGAACACAGATAAGCTTTTAATAGTTCCTTATGGAAGTTTACACTTGTTCATTGGAACTAAATGTGTGAGCCTTATCTTTTTCCAAGGTTTACTCCAATATGACAAATTAAGCAAACAAAAAAAAACAATTGCAGTTCATAGTAGAAAAAAAACACATAATAGTTCATCCATTTCTTCTACAATCTCTGCTGGTAGAATAAATATGGTGTAACCTTTTCTATTCCCAATATAGATACAGATTGATCCTGCAACAGCTGAATAAAGATGTCTTCCCACTGTTTGTTTTATCAAACATACTGGAATAATGTGTGGTTCATTTCACATTGCTTAAGGATCTGAGCTCAAAGGGGTAATTAGTTCCATCACATACAGTGGGTTGTTGTGATTCATGTTGGCATGAGGAACACATTTGCATGAGCAAATGTCACTCTTCATCTGTCTCTCAAGCTAAGTCCAACCTACACTTGGAGGACGTTATCTCCACGCATTACATTTTGAGCATGTAGTTTAGCTTCCAGCAAGTCAGGGAAAATTTGTGTTAACCACTTGACTCATTACAGTGAAATCTAATATAAAGTAAGATTTATGGTGCAAATACCTCTTTCTCTCAAATATTTTAATTATATTCCTGTATTAGTATTTTTCCTAATTCTTCTAATTATAGCTATAACTGTGTACTCAGTGGCACTATGAGATATTGATAGTAATGGTTTAAACACATGAAGCAGGTAACACATATTATTATAGTAAAATTATAGTGTTAATTACAACTTTATACTAACATGTACTCATTATTACCCATTTAAAAATCATAAGAGCTCTATTGTCAATTTAAACTGCACCCTACTAATGAACATAAAAAGATGTGACATACAATATTACTGCATCACTTCTATTATTTCAGGAGTAAAAGCCTGCAATTAGCATTGTGATCTGTGTAACAAAGAAAATGGCAAAGCATTGTGCTGGGGACCTCTTGTGTAGACAAATAATTATCTGCATTTATCAAAGTGATGCATTCAAAGGGAAGGCATTTCCAAAATAACAGCACTGAAGCAAGTATATTTAGTTTACCATTGAGCCAGGATTATATTGCATTCTACATCCTTTAAAATGAGATGGAAATAATTGTGTTCTTTTGTTGTGTTAGAAAGATGGTATTTGTTAATGTGTCACATTGCATTTTATTTTTTCTAATGAAGGACTCGGAGCACAACAAACTCACTTAAAAGTTCACCTTCTCTGGAGGCTTGCCCCTGTAACCCAATGAGCATTAATGTAGCAACTGACAGTGAGACCTACACACTACAGTATGCTCTGTGCATTTCTTGCTGTTTTAAGGAACTTTAAACCAATTTTACCTAATATTTGTCATGTAATGTTTAAAATTAGCTTTTATATCCATAAAAGAAATCAGGTCCCTTTAATTACACAAAAAAAACTACTCTAACTCCCCAGATCACAAAGAATACATGGACATCTCTGTCCCAAATTTTGGTTTCATATGGAATATTTTACATCTAATATATAACAGTCATGCAGACTAACCTACACAGGAAGTATTAATGCCATTTTAACACACACATATCAACACACAATAGCTATATATATATAATTATTACTTTGATAAAGAGAGGAACCCCAATAAACCAAACATGCTTAATAGAGAAACATATACCACATGCTAATGACAAACTTACTATATCTGTATATAAATTCTGCTTTTATAGCAAGAGTGCTAGAGAGCAGCCTTATGTACAAGTGAATGTGTCACACTGAGCTCCAGCCCCATGCACATATATAGTGAGATACGTCATCCAGAAGGAGGTCCCCATTATATAATCACATGTGCACCAAAACACAAGATATATCAGTCTATAAACAGCTTGCTCTGCTTTCCTCTAAGTTCCTGAATAGACAAGTGACTCACAGGAGGATGGAGCCAGCAAACACACCAGTACTGGTCCCATGTGTAGGCTCATTACTGAGGGATTTCAGCACCAAGGACAGTACCCTGAGTCCTGCATTTACAGAACACACTGATAGTACCCTGAATCAAGCATTAACATTAGGAGAAGCTGCTGCTGCCTCTAAGACAAAGGTGACAATACCTTTCTCAGCATGCTGGATAAAGCCCTGGAGCTGCAGGCAGGTGTCCTGGAGCTGCAGGGGGGTACCCTGGTGCTGCAGGTGGGTGTCCTGGAGCTGGAGGTAGGTGGGTGTCCTGCTGCTGCAAGTGGGTATCCTGGTGCTGCAGGCAGGTGGGTGTCCTGGAGCTGCAGAGGGGTATCCTGGAGCTTGAGGCAGGTGGGTGTCCTGCTGTTGCAAGTGGGTATCCTGGTGCTGCAGGCAGGTGGGTGTTCTGGAGCTGCAGGTGAGTGTCCTGGTGCTGCAAGGGGGTATCCTGGAGCTGCAGGCAGGTGGGTATCCTGCTGCTGCAAGTAAGTGTCCTGGTGCTGCAGGCAGGTGGGTGTCCTGGAGCTGGCAGGTTCTGCCATCCAGGTACAGGGCTTGAATCTTCAGCAGCAGCCTTCTACATGGTACCTATTGGATCCCCAGGCTTGCAAGCTCTGAGCTGTCTCCCTGCACATGCGTGAGCTGCTAAGAGACTAAATTATAGGTGCCCAAATACTCACTTAGGCACTGCTTACTGTCAGTAAACACTGAGTCACTGCTCTTCCACTGCTTACTTTGCTTGTCTGATAAATGCAGTTGAATTGCAGTAAAGGGAGCGTTAAATGCTGGGGATTTCACTGAACTTCTCATCTGATCTTGTTCAGGTGAAAAAGAGCTATTTATGGTTAATGAGTTTTCCTCTTATAAACAACCAGGAATACTGGTAGGGTAAGGGTCATATTTTGCTAAATAATATTATGGGATTGGGTGTGTTTTAACCTATGCTCATGACGCCCAAGCCTAGGGAAACACATTTTCAAGGGGCAGCAGACTGCCTGAAGTTGCTGATGCAATGCCATGAAATATGCACACAAGTGTCTACATACAAAGACAATTCTGTCTGTAAGACACACAAAAAACTTATGATTTACTATACATGTGTGGCATGTAGGATGTGGCATAGAGCATGAGGAAAGGAAGAGTAATAATGGTTGGGACAGATTAATCTGAACAGGACTAGCACAGCTTAAAATCAAAATATACCCTTGGTTATGGGTCTTATTCAATGACACAATCAATTAAATGTAATCAAAGTTTATCAGCATTAAATGACCACTGTAGTGTACCTCTAAGTAAAGCTCATATGTTTGTTTAGACTATAAAACAATATGCAGTTTATATGAAACAAGAGTTAATGTTTTCCTTTGCTTTTAAACTGCTTGTTTTGCCCTCAAGCAGAGCTGCATATCTCTTCCTGCCTGTGTCTATCAAGGGTGTGGCCAGCTCTGTCTGTGTCCTGGATTTTCATGGAGCTTGGAAGCAGGCTGGGCTGATATCACTGGCCCTTTCCCCAAGACATCATTAGCTCCTCCCACTGTCTACACAGAGGTAAAAGCACTACTGTAACATGCTTACAGCTGTCCCACTCCCCTTTACTGAGCACGCTCAGTCTGAAGCAGAACCTAGAGTGGTCAGACATAATTTTTAGTCTAGCACACAGGAAGAGCTCGCAACGCCCCTGATAGACACAGGTAGGAGGAGATATTTTTTCACCTATTGTAAATTAGGTAGAACAACAGCACATTGGGCTAGCAAGTCCTACCAAAACTGTTTTTAATTGTAATTTTTACTTTGGTCACAATAAAAAATGTAAAATATGCATTAAAGTACCACTGTACTACAAGAAAAAAGGTACTTGTGTGTTAAGTATGGTTCAAACTAACAACATTAGCAGCTGTTTTATAGACACAAGAACATTTTTGTGGAAAATCTGATTATTTGAAGACCCTGTTTATGACTAAAGGATTACATTTTGTATTTGTTACATCACATCCCGAGAGCTGATCCATGAGAGTGTGATTTTGTATCCATGGGAGGGGTGGTGGAGAGAGAAACCAGGAGGAGTACAGAGGCTTTGTAGGAACATTTAATATAATTTAAATTGACACCCATTTCACTGGCCCAGAAGTAGGTGGCTTGCATCAATAGATGCAACCACAGCTCTCCAGAAATGTAAAGCCCCTGTCACACATATCTACCACCAACATATCAAGGATTCCTCCAGGGTCATGCTTTATGACTTTCTTCGTGCTTAAAATATTACTCTTAGGCAGACTCAAAGTATTAAAACATGTATTTGTTTTGTCCATTGGCCTTTTTGACAGTCAAGTGTAATGTATGGCAATTTTAGCTGTAGTATTAATATTACTATCTCTTATTTATATAGCACCAACATATTCCATAGCGCAGGGGTACAGTAAAACATGAATATGACAATACATCATTTGACAGACGCATACAAAAGGAGTTGACCACTCTGCCTTTGAGTTAAAATTCATAAACAGGACACTTTATACAAAGTACTTTGAAAATTGCAAAGCTACAGACTAAAATAATATATTAAACAAACGGTGAAGGAATCAAAATGGAGAAACAGGGGCTCCAGAAACATGCACTATTAATATAGACAATAGATAGACATAGCAAAAGTGTTATATTTCCAAAATAATATACATATATTGCTTGTTTTACCACTATAAAGCATGCAAACATATAGTCCAATGGTAAAGTACCTGAAATGTGAAATGACAAACAAAAGATATATAAATTGATAAAGCTGTAACAGGAACAATGTGATAGTTACGGCCTAAACCTTATCTATGCATGCTCTTCTGGGAGAGCTTTTAGGCTATACAGGGAATAAATCCACATTCTTGATCAGTTTAAAAAATGTAACCAATCTATCTGATGGTGCATACAGTGACTTCAGTGTCCCTTTAAGAGCCATTGGATTGAACAAAATATATGTTTGAAAACTTTGAGTCTGGTGAAGCTCATAAGGAGACAGGAAAAAAGTCATAAAGCTAGCAATTAATTAGAAAAAATAAAGTTGTATGCCTCTGCTCATTCTGGAGTCATCCATGGTTCTTTGCTGAAGATTGCATGTGAGAGAAGAGAGTTTACATTTCTGTAGAAGAGAAGCTTGCATTTATGACAGCAAGCTGTCTGCTTCATACCCAGTGCTATGTAAGAGACTCGTGTCACAATCCTTAAACATCTACCTCCCACTTCCCTCCACCACACCATCCCCTGACTGATGATCTTAATCACACCCAACAGGCATGAAGCTGTCAGGAAGTGATGAAATATGGCAAGATGGAAACATGAGCATACAACCAGCATACAAAAATATGTCTAAAAACGTGTTTATATTCACAATTTGCACAGCTGCTAATATTGTTAGTTTCTTAGATGCGCAGATTGTCTTGAACTACAGTGGTCCTTATAAGGTATTAACTATTTAGTAGAAATCATTAAATGGAATACTTTTTGCCACACTGCATGACAAGTACAATTTCCAGCTCTACGACTGCCATGGTAACAATATAAGGTTTAAGAGCGCAGAACATGCCAATGTAATTTGTAATGAGCAATAAAACAGCAGTTTTGCTTTTGTTATGACACATCATTTCTCGCTGCAATCCTGCTCTTTTAGGTTGGTAGAACATATTGAACCCAGTGCTGGAAAGGTACACAAATTGGCTAAAGTGCATCAATATATATTTTAAATACATGTTGTTTTAATCTCAACATCTATTTTTCTCTTAAACCAGTACAAACAAGTCTATAAATAGCTGTATTAAAGAGTTTGTGTTCCAATCTGCAAAATGGTATATAAATGGGAAACAACTCAAAACACTTGTAGTTAAAAGGATGCTTCAGTTGATTGATTATAATAGATGCAGACAGAAGTCTGACATGCACTTGCTTCTATTATTGGTTCCCGTGGGTCTGTCAGGCTGGGCAGTGATTGCTTCTTGTGCTTTGAGGATACTGCTGATGGAGATCTGAAGCTTGACCCACTTGCACAAGACATTTTTTTGTCTTCTATTTAGCTTGCATTTTGTAAAAAATACACTAATTACAAGTTTGAGATGCTATTTCCACATACAGTAAATTCACACAGGACAGTGCTCTTCAAAAATTATGTAAATGTAACAGCCCAGGGTGATATAGTGTAGATTAGTATGGCAGTGCTGGAGGAAGATGCTAAACGTATTTGCTTAATGTCTGTTCACTTAAAGGACCACTGTAGTGCTCAAAGAAAGGTGTTTCCTTTGTTAATTTAATAACCGGTTAGCAATAAAATCAGTATGTGAATAAAAAGGTCAATGCAGCTTTTGAAACTTACATTTGGACTTAAGGGTTTCAGACTCCACAGGTGGGATATAATATCCCTAGGAAGTTTTCCTGATATGAGACTTTACCTACCTCCTTCCCTGCATTAACAATCATTGAAAAACCTAGAAACCACTTTAGGACAGCCTCCTAGACCTCCCTGGACCGATAATACGGGGTGGCTATCTTGAGCGCCAAACTATAACAGTAGCAAGCTACAACCTAATACTTAATAAAGTTGATACTAGATATTGAGATATTGTTTATCCTATAACAAATCTGGTCTTTTTAGGCCTCATGGAAGGCATTGTTTTTAGTGTACCCTTCCTTTCCTTGGTTTTAATGTTTTAATCGTCGTTGTAAGGTACAAGTACCTAATAAATGAGAGACTGAATATATTAAACTTTATTCCCAATATTACCTTATAAGAGTTATGATATACCATTACTAGAGTGAAAAACTCATGGGATTTGGAAAATCCATTTTTACTTAGGCCACTGTCCATATTGCCAACCAATAGTCAGAGACTGACCTGTTACTAACAAGGCACACCTCAGCCTAGTGCTTCCTAGAACCCTGGGACCCAAAAATGCAAACATTAAATTCACGCACTTACATGATTACTGAAATTATTATTATCTTTTATTATTATCTTTTATTTGTAACTCGCCAACATATTCTATATCTAATATCCTTGGTGTGCTGTTATGAAGATGATGAACAGAGGTTTTTGGAAAGTAGAAAAAATAAATAGTCTTCAAAGAAATACTGTATATATGTGCATACTGTAGTTGGAGCCACTTCATTTTCAAGGATTATGGGACTTTGGATGTAGATATAGTTTCTATTGAGTATGTTGAAAGGCAGTATTCAGCTCTACCAGCATTTGAGATGGCGTGAGATGGAACCCAAAAGTGGGGAACAGGAACACAGGATGATAAATCTTAAGGAAGCAGCAAAGATCACAAGAATTGGAAACATCAGGTGTCTGAAGCAGGCAGAACACTGAAAGGCCAGCGGGAGTGCTGAACCTAAGAGCTAGACTGACTCAGGAGGTGGACGTAAGGATAAACTGTAGAAATCACTGGACCAGGAGCTTGACCCTGACAAAATAGTTTCAATATAACCAATGAAAACCTCATATGGTCAAAAACAATAATGATGATTTCCAATGCAACATAATTGCACATTCCTTGTTAAAAATGCGTTGTATTTATTTATGTTTAACCTTCTAATACTTATTTGCCCATTATAAAATATAATATTTCAAAACGGCATACTGTGAATATGTGACTTCACTGGTTCTTTAAGGGATCAATGTAGATTGAGTGAAATTTTAACTTTTATGAGTAGCAACCATGGATATAAGGCATTTTTAGAGAACATCTCATAATATAACATCCCTTATAATTAATGACAGAGTGAGCTACATTTAGAGGAAATCCAGCTTGGCCTAACAACCAGTATTATAGAGCATACATTCTAAACATTGCTGTAAAGCAATGAAGAATATTGCTCCTTCAATAGTAAAAATAAACATATTTGATGCTACACAATATACGTCAGTGTAATTGCCTTTTCACAGATTATATCAATTTGGTATCTAAGGTAAATTGTACCTTTCTTCCATTGTAACCATGGTGATGCATCTAAAGGCTAATAATCTGCTCGTCTTTGAGATCATTGTTTTACATTTTGGAAATTAGATTTGATATTTATAGTAAGCATGTTTCTTATATATTCTCTGTAAAGGACTTCTCGTATAGATTTAAAAGATATAGACCTGTAGAAGAAAAGCTGACATTTGTTTAATAATTTCCAGAGACATGTTCCACCAAGTTTGCCAGATTGCCGACCACTGAATTTAGTGAACCATACAATCAAAATAGGCTGTGCTTGACTGCCTGGGGAGTAAGCGGGCCAGTGATCGTATGCTCTGTCTTGCAGGGAGAATAGAAAGTGGAAACAGCAGTCAACCCCTTATACTTTAGTCAACCCATTATTTATAAATGTAATATCTGTATCCAATGGCTTAGCACACAGACTAGTGTTAAAATAACAAGGGGCGAAGACAGAATGAGGTATGGGATGGAGATAGAAAATTGGGTATGGGATGGAGAATGGATGGGGAGAGAACTGATATAGAGAGGGGTGATGAAGATAAAGAAGGATATTGGATAGTATGGGATGGTAACTAGAGAGTATGAGGTCTAAAAATGTAAGTACTTGTTAACATAGGATTACACAATATACATTGTATTGAAAAAAATATAAAAAACTAAATATTTTGTATGAATTTTGGGAATGGAGCTCAGAAAGATTGAATGGAGAATTTGAAATGTATATGCTTTAAAGTAGCATATAAGAAAGCATAAATCAGGTATCTGCATGTTTGGATTATAGTACGTACAATCTGTAAGAGAATAAACTCCGATAATTAGTGGAGATTATGTCATCAGCCCAGCTGCATGAGGTTAAATTGATTTAGTCTGAAAACACTGATTTGCTACCTGTCTTGTCCTGTATTTTGCATAAGTCATTTCAGTTTAGTCGCCAGAGTGAATAACTGCTGTAATTTGGACCTGAATAATGCATTCTCTGTAGAATGCACCTGCAAGCAATGAAATAGACTTCTGCCCATGGGACTGGTATTAAACACAACACAAACTGAAGAAAGTAACTGAGTCTTGTAAGATAATGCACTTCTCAAATTGAATAACGCATATTCTCTTCAGTTATATTAAGTAGTCAGTTCCTGGCCATGCTTATGTTCAGTAAAACATTACAGTGCTACAGTACACAATGATATGTGTCTGAGATTCCCTGGAGTTGCCTCAATGGCTCATTAAGTCTGTCAGATGAGAGCAGCCTTCCATGAGGCACATCTAATGTACTCCCTGTAAACACAAAATCTGCAGACCATTCCGAAGAACAAGTCCTCACACAGGATGTCTGGAACTGTGAAATAATATTCTTGCATGAAAAATACTGTATGACTACTTTGCATTTAGTACTTGCCCCCCCCCCCCTTGTCTCTCTTTCCACATGTCTTTCTTTCCCCCCTGTGTCTTTCTTTCCCCCTGTGTCTCTCTTTCCCCCTCGTGTGTCTCTTTCCCCCTCGTGTCTCTTTCCCCCGTTTCTCTCTTTCCCCCGTGTCTCTCTTTCCCCCTTGTGTCTCTCTTTCCCCCTCGTGTCTCTCTTTCCCCCTCGTGTCTCTCTTTCCCCCTCGTGTCTCTCTTTCCCCCTCGTGTCTCTCTTTCCCCCTGTGTCTCTCTCACTTTACCCCTCTAATTACCTCCCCCTCTCCCTTTCCCCTCACTTACCTTCCATCAGCAGCTGCTCCTCGGCGCTCCTTCTGGCTGCGTCGGGACCCGGCATATTCTAACGCGTCACATCATTAGCATTGGACGGGTCCCGATGCAGCCGGAAGGAGCGCCAAGGAGTGGAGGGGCAGCTGCTGATGGAAGGTAAGTGAGGGGAAAGGGAGAGGGGGAGGTAATTAGAGGGGTAAAGTGAGGAGGGGTTGAGGATGAGGAGGTGGGTTGAGGAGGTTGGTTGAGGAGGGGGGTTGAGGAGAGAGGTTGAGGAGAGAGGTTGAGGAGGAGGGTTGAGGAGGGGGTAGAGGGGAGAGGATGAGGAGGGAGGATGAGGAGGGGGGTTGAGGAGGGAGGATGAGGAGGCGGTTGAGGAGAGAGGTTGAGGAGAGAGGTTGAGGAGGGTGGTTGAGGATGAGGAGGAGGGTTGAGGAGGTGGGTTGAGGAGAGGGGTTGAGGAGGGAGGATGAGGAGGGGGTTGAGGAGAAAGGATGAGGATGCTGTTAAAGAGGGAGGATGAGGGGAGAGGATGAGGAGGGGGTTGAGGGGGGGTTGAGAGGAGAGGATGAGGTGGGAGGATGAGGAGGGGGGTCGAGGAGGGGGGTTGAGGAGAGGAGTTGAGGAGGGAGGATGAGGAGGGGGTTGAGGAGAAAGGATGAGGAGGCGGTTAAAGAGGGAGGATGAGGAGGGGGGTTGAGGAGGGAGGATGAGGAGGGGTTGAGGACAGAGGATGAGGAGGGTGGTTGAGGAAAGAGGTTGAGGAGGGAGGATGAGAAGGAGGTTGAGGAGAGAGGATGCAGAGGGGTTGAGGGGAGAGGATGGGGAGGGGGTTGAGGAGGGAGGATGAGGAGGGAGGTTGAGGAGGGAGGATGAGGAGGTGGTTGAGGAGGGAGGATGAGGAGGGGGGTTGAGGGGAGAGAATGAGGGGGTAGGATGAGGAGGGGGTTGAGGAGAGAAGTTATGGAGGGGGTTGAGGAGAGAAGTTGAGGAGAGAGGTTGAGGAGGGGGTTGAGGATGAGGAGGGGGGTTGAGGAGGGGGGTTGAGGATGAGGAGGGGGGTTGAGGAGGGGGGCTGAGGAGGGGGGTTGAGGAGGTGGGTTGAGGAGAGAGGATGAGAATGGAGTTGAGGAGAGAGGATGAGGAGGGGGGTTGAGGAGGGTGATAAGGTAGGAGGAGGGAAAGAGACATGGAAGGGAGAGGGGGAGAGACATGGAAGGGAGAGGGGGAAAGAGACACATGGAAGGGAGAGGGGTAAAAAGACACAGGTGAGGGAGAGGAAGAGACACAGGGGAGGGAGAGGGGGGAGAGACACAGGGGAGGGAGAGGGGGGAAGAGACACAGGGGAGAGAGGGGGTACAAGAAAGGGGCACAGAGGGCACACAAGAGGGGGACACAAAGTGCACAAGAGGGACACAGGGGGCAGCACATTTCCTACCCTCGGCTTATACTCGAGTCACTAAGTTTTCCCAGTATTTTGTGGTAAAATAGGTGCCTCGGCTTGTACTCGGGTCGGCTTATACTCAAGTATATACGGTAGTATTCCTAGGAGTATATCATGTAAAAGGCACATTGTTTTAGCCTTCAATTGGGTATTATTTTCCATCCGTTTATATCAGATTTGTGCAGCATGTATCCCACAGGCCACAAAAGGGGCGGCTGGTGCATTTGGGCAAATGGGCAGGTACCCCCAAATAAGGACCATTAAACACATATTTTTACGTATTATACAGATTACATACTTTACTGATTTTGTTCTTTATTCAGTCTTTGAGCTTGCCTCTTACCCTTTCCCTCAATATAATATATTTGTATTTATTGCTATGAATGTTTTGTTTTTTTACACCTGTCATTTTTTATTTCAGCATGGACCTCTACTACCTTCTTCTTTGAGCACAATTTGAATTGGATACTGCAGCATATATTTAATTATTGCAACTAGCTACATTGTGCATTTTTGTTTTTACACATGGTAATGATGCAGGACCAGATCAAAGAACAAGGATAATTTCAACAGTTAGCAAATGCGCTCTGGTCTACAGCAATGTCAGCTCAATGCATCTCCCAATCAGAATTAAGAAGAGGAGCTGCAGCTGTAAGAGTAGAATGGAGTTGGTGAAATGGAAGCTACCCACCATTGGAGCTTCAGAATAGAATGTACTCCTGCTCACTGTCTTCCCCCGTTTTTGAGAAAACAAATTTGCAGTAGTTTGAACACTCTAACAATTGGCTGTTGTCTTGATTAAATTGCTAAGTTTTGGTCTTTAGTGTGCTCTGTGGGGAGTTTCCATTTGTAAGTCAATTTTATTTTCCATTTCTGTTTTATGTATTTATAGAGACCCCTGTGCCTACAGGACCCAGGCAGACCCCCGGATAGGCCTGTGACCACTGCTCTTGGTCCATACTAGACCCATGTGGCCCATCAACACCCCTTGAGGAACTCCAATACGCCCGCAGGGCCCATAAAGGCCCCAAGGATTTCCACTAGGTCCACGGTTCTCAGGTGGACCCCTAGCCAGGCCTACAGGGCTCAGGGAGACTCCTGCACCCTCTTCCAGGAATGCAAGGGGTCATTAGGGCCCTAGCCTTGTTAAAAATTGTGGGGCTTAGTAACCCTATGGGGGTTTGGTATGAAAATCTAACCTCTCTACCATGAAATTCCATAAGGACCCCCATGGTTTAACTAAATGAGCTCCTATACCATGGCTGTCCATAAGGTCCGACATGGTATCACTATGGGTTCCATGTGGTTCAATACTGGATCGCCAGAATACCTAACAATACCAGTACAAAAAATAAAATAACACTCCAAAAAATATAAAAATTAATTAAAGCTATCTGTGATGCCCTCCAGCGATGATCACTGATGACCTAGTCCACTGTCTTCAGTCCCGGATAAGCTGGTACTTCCATGTTACCAGAGGAAACAGTTCTCTTCTTTCTTTATTGAAGCCATGGCTCCTCACTTTGCTCTGTGGAAATGGGCCTCAGCCTTATAAAAACTCTACACTCTCTAAACATTTTTCTTTAAAACTAGATGAGCTCTTAAACTCCCCCATTGAAAATTTGCTTTTTCACCTCGCCCTCACCTAATATATTCATTTTTAAGGATTCTTGAAATGGACAGCCACATAAAAACTCCAACCGCTCTATAAAAAAAACTTTTTTAGACTAACATTGCCCATTATTTTTGACCATGCTCTCTCCTTATATACTAATAATATGAATTATGATTGACTGAAATATGTATCAATCATATTTCAGCCAATAAGAATTGTGTATTTTGAATTGTTTCTGTCCATTGTCTGATTAGTTACCTCCTTCACCAATTAGAATGCATGGATTGAATTTTGTGCATACTGTTTAGTTAAAGAGTTAACCAATCCTAACTATTGATAATACGCTATTCTGATTAACTGAAATATGATGACACATATTTCTGCCAGGAAGAATGCTTAAAAATTTGTAGATTAGGCGAGAGCGAGGTGAAAAAGCAATTATTTCACCGGGGAGCTGAAGTTTTCAAAACATTGTTTAGAGAGTGGAGAGTTTCTTTTAAGGCCGAAGTCCATTTCCACGTGCCGTAGAGAGCAACCATGGCTTCAATAAAGAAGGAAGTGACAGATTCAACTAGCAACATGAAAGGGCACACTTATGAAGATTGAGGACAAGAGCATCTGTGACCATTAAATGAAAGCCCCTACCCCCCCCCCCCCCCACACACACACACACACACATGCAGGTTTACTTTTTGTAGTCTTTTTTTATTTTTTGTACATTGGTGTTAGGGACTATGGGGGAAACATATGGATCAATACGGTACTCAAAGGGATACCATGGGGTTGCTCATGAATACCCATGGTATAGGGGTTAATTTTAGTGATATCTCATCATGGAGGTCCATGGTATAGGAGTTACATTTTCATACCAAGGGGTCAATGAGGACCCCCATGGCCATACTTTAGATTATCATGGAAGTCCAAATGGTCCCCCATTATGTAGGGGTTAAACTTAGTTTCCATGGGGCTCCACAGAGACCCTCGTAGCAAGAGGAAGTAACCCCATTGTGTTAATAAGCCCTGTGCTAGTCTAGTGCAGATCCCAGGGACTTCCCTTTGCCCATGGGCATTGTTGGAGCCTAACTGGGGCTCCTTTTGGGACACTGCATACAGCCTTAACTTCCCTCCCCCTACAAAGTATTCTCAAAATTCTTAAATCATTCATGACATCCTATACATAATTAAGTGACTTTTTCAATGACAAATGATATGATTAATACCATCAGTTATGATATCACTGATGGTATGACATATATTACTACATAAAATGTGACATTAGGTTTAAAGTTGGTTCACCAGGAATGGCAAAGATAATAAAATAGCATTAGTGTAGCTTATGTAAAGTTTAGCTAACATACGTAAAGTGAATATAGTATAGTACAGCGTGTTGGGGGGCAGGTGTTGGGGGCGTGGCGGGCAGCAAACTCAAGAGTATCCCCAGGTGGCACAAGCTCTTGCTACGCCACTGGAAAGAAGAGAGAGATAACTTACAAAAATAATAGTAACAATATGCAGACTATGCAGCTTGAGAACTCTAAATTCTCAGAAACCAGATTGCACTACAGATCTTCCACTCCCAGAGAGCAATGCCTTAAAAGAAGACAGCATTCGCCAGAGCACCAGTACCAGTGAATAGACAGAAAGGAACATAATTTAAAAAAAAAAATTGTGCTTGTCAGTTTCTGTGAATGTTAGCCAAGATCGGTAAGTGAATGTTATTTTTTTTAATCAACATGCTACAAATGATCCCTTTACCACAGCCAACCAATCAAAATGGATGACAAAGTATCTACTGAGCATGTACACCAAATAATCTTTTTAAACCTTTGTTTCTCAAAAAATGTTGAACCTATCCAGCAGGGATTGTTACAATCACTCTTTTTCTGCCAAATGTTAAACTACCCTGTTCAGCCATTTTTTTTCCCTACGAGTAAGCAACATTTCCTTTGTAAAAATAACCTTTCATCATCCTAAAGTTAAACATTATATAACTAAAATTTGGCTTAATGCAAATTCATGAAAATTGGCGAAAAATCGGACTCCCAACAACAAAGTTACAAGCACATAAAATATGAGCTTAGAAGAGAACAACTTTGCTGAAATAATATATTTGCATATATACAGTATCTCACAAAAGTAAGTACAACACTCACATTTTTGTAAATATTTTATTATATCTTTTTATGTGACAACACTGAAGAAATGACACTTTGCTACAATGGAAAATAGTAAGTGTACAGCCTGTATAAGAGTGTAAATTTGCTGTCCTCTCAAAATAACTCAACACACTTATTAATGTCTAAACTGTTGGCAACAAAAGTGAGCACACCACTAAGTGGAAATGTCCAAATTGGGCCCAAAGTGTCAATATTTTGTGTGGCTACCATTATTTTCCAGCACTGTCTTCCCCCTAATGGGCATGGAGTTCACATGTTGCCACTAGAGTCCTCTTCCACTCCTCCATGATGACATCATGGAGCTGGTGGATGTTAGAGACCTTGCACTCCCCCACCTTCCATTTGAGGATACTGCACAGATGATCAATATGGTTTAGGTCTGGTGACAAAATACTACGTAAACAGACTTACTATGACCTGGAACGCCCTAACTATCCCTGAGTTCGCTTCTCGGCCTGCAGGTAAAATAAACACTACACCACTGTCTCTTCTGGTAAGGGTAGCTTTCGCACAATAGCGCCACCTAGTGGCCAGGATACAGTTAATCTCTTATAAAGCTTTGTAACGGAACCCATCAATGTTTTACGCTGTTTTATGGTTATTTAATTCTTGGTTAAAATATGATCACATTGCTATACTGTATGTATGTGGTCTGAGCGCCATTCAGTAATAATGTGTGCTCAGACCTAAGCTATCTGCAGATATGTTCTGGGTTATAAAATGTTGTTATTATATCTGTAAAAATATTGTATTGTGTGGTATGCAGTCACATATCTTTGGTCTCATACACTTGTTCAGGAGTTGCCATCTGCCTCTTAATAGGATTTGCTAAACCACACAAGAGATAGCAGAACAAAAGGGTTTTAGCAGACAAGATGGCACCATGAACAATGGGGTAAGGACTCTTGAATAATTAGATGACCTGGGGTTTCCCCATACTCCCAGCAGGGGAATAAGTAAGACTAGTGATGTTACTCTCTCCACCGTCAGAGGGAGAATGAGCAGTTAGCCACGCCTAGTGGGCGGTTCCTGGGGGAGGGGACTCCTGGCTCCCACGCATTAATCCTGTCTGATTGGCCAGAGGTAATTAGGGGTTGACCAAAGGTAGTCACTGCCCCTACTGTGTATGTGAAGTGTTTAAAAATGTGTTTTTGTTTTTAATAAAGCAGAGTTCTACTTGACCCTTCAAAACGTAGCCTCGTCTCGTTCTTTGGGGGGGATTTATGGTACCGTTACTCTGCCACATTTTACAGCACTCCTGGATTATACAATGGGATATCGTGGATGGGAATAAACATTTCATTACTGCACAGCACCTTGCTTCAGAAAAGGACGTCTCCAACGGCAGGTACCCTCTCACTACAGGGGTAGCCGTTACATTGGTTGGCAGCGGTGGGATGGTCCTTTTCATCCCCAACGCAAGTGCTGAATGGAATCCCAGTACGCTAAACTGAAAAGACCCACAATAAAGGATCTCTTGGAAACCAGAGGAAGGAGTGCCAACAACCGACCACGGAGAGAGCTGATAGCTGACCTACTGGAGCTGGACGAGATGGATCGATCCATGGAGGTCGTGGACCAACCTACCCCTGTCAGCGAGGAGGAGGAAATTACAAACCTGGTTCAGAGGAGATTATCCATGTACCCAGCAACATCCGTGGAGCTAATAGATCAGCTGTTCCGGGAAGCGAGAACGGAGATACAAAATAGGAGGGGGCACGAACTTGAACTGGCAAGAGCTAGACAACCCCTGGCACATACAGTTTATACTCCCCCACCCGCTGCTACAGTAAAGAAAATACCGTTCACTGCCTTCAAAGCGTTGTGGAAAGTGAGGAAGAAATTGATGGATATTTGGCTGACTTCGAGAGGCAGTGCTCACTACACCAAATACCACCAGACCAATGGGTCACTATTTTGGCTGGAAAGCTATCAGGAAAAGCAAATGAGGCTTTTCGGGCGCTTACTGAGGAAGATATTGCGCAGTATCGCCGGGTGAAGGCTGCACTGCTCACCAGATATGCCGTCACCCCGGAAACATATCGCCGTCGCTTCAGGGAGTCTAAAAAGAAGGATGCAGACTCCCACATGGAATGGGCCAGCAAGATACAAAGGGTGGCATCACATTGGGTGCGAGGGTGCAATGCCAACACAGGAGAGGAAGTACTACAGCTATTCCTGATGGAACATTTCTTCCAAGATCTGGGTGAGAGATCGTCGCCCTACTAACTTAATCGAGGCAGCACGGCTAGCGGACGAATACGCAGAGTCCAGAAAGGTGAGCCAAGGGTCCACACGACCAACCTCTAGAGCAGAGCCACGCACCTCAATGCCCGCTGCAAGCACAGAATTTCGGGCCCCAGGACCGCCACGGCCTCAGGGGTCTAACCACCAACCCCAGGATTCTTACAAAATGACGTGCCATCGCTGCGGCAACCCGGGGCACATTGCTCGTTATTGCCCCTTGGGATCAGCCAATAACAACTGGAGGCGCCCGACCAATAACCCAGAGATCCCTTTATCACGTACTTCTGCTGCTCACTGCCTGGAAACCGAAGGGAGCCCTGAGGAGTGTTTGGGCATCCTGTACGAGGCAAACCCCATACAAGCTGCATCCCCAGATAACCCCCAGCATCACCGCCAGGAGGTGCGTGTAAATGGACAGGTAGCACAAGGCCTAAGGGACACTGGCACTACCATCACGTTGGTGCAGAAACATCTTGTGAAACCGGAGCATGTATCTAATCGTACCGTTGCTGTTCGTGTCGCAGGGGGGGCTGTTTTTCGCTTACCCACCGCCCGGGTACACTTGGATTGGGGAGTCGGGTCGGGAAAGACCACAGTAGGCATCATGGACAATTTACCTGCTGAGGTCGTGCTGGGCAATGATATTAGCCCTCTAGCCTCAGCCTTTTTACCCACGACTGCTGCTGCTTGTCCCGTGACTCCTGGCTCCCACGCATTAACCCTGTCTGATTGGCCAGAGGTAATTAGGGGTTGACCAAAGGTAGTCACTGCCCCTACTGTGTATGTGAAGTGTTTAAAAATGTGTTTTTGTTTTTAATAAAGCAGAGTCCTACTTGACCCTTCAAAACGTAGCCTCGTCTCGTTCTTTGGGGGGGATTTATGGTACCGTTACTCTGCCACATTTTACAGCACTCCTGGATTATACAATGGGATATCGTGGATGGGAATAAACATTTCATTACTGCACAGCACCTTGCTTTAGAAAAGGACGTCTCCAACGGCAGGTACCCTCTCACTACAGGGGTAGCCGTTAAAAGCTTGTATTGCCTCCTTGTGGCCAGGATACACATCATCTCCTCTTTAGTTATATTGCCACCTTGTGGCCAGGATACACATCATCTCCTCTTTAGTTATATTGCCACCTTGTGGCCAGGATACACATACTCTCTTCTTAAGCTATATTGCCACCTTGTGGCCACGATACACGTAGCCTCTAGTACATCAGAAGTCTCTTCCACGGTACTCATTACATAGTGGCGGATGAAGCATAGGGCCCGCCCGTCTCTCCCGTATGCTTCACCCCAGGGACCCTTAAATATCACAACTCCACTTGCATTAACTTCATACGACAAAACATAGCCTCTTCCCTGGGGCATAATAAGTCTTGGTACATTCCTTCTGAGGCCTCTGTCAGCTTCACACAAGCTAGGCCTTTAAGGCAACTCTGCCTGGGGATTCTCACTAATCCCTTCACTTACTTGGTGTCCTGAGGCTGTATTCACTCTTCCAGCTCACACGTCCTGTGACTGCAAACAGCTAACACGACTTGCTGTTGTCCCAGTACTCCCAGTCACAGTAAATGAGGTGATCTCTTACAGGCTTGTTCACAAAACTTCCAACTGCAGTTCCACACAGGATCAGCTTCCAGCTCCACTCTGTGACTTGCTCTGATGGCAGCATACAACCTGCCCAGAGCCTAGCCAGCCACACCCCCCTTTCCATGTCTGCTTTCAGGCTTTTAAAGGGAAGTTGCACAAATAAGAAGTTCTTCAGAAGTTTTAACTCTGTCACTCCTGTCAAGAACTCCATACTCCACTTGCTTGTCATATCATCTAAGGGCCAAACGGTCACAATATATATACCAGGAAAGTGCCCATAAAAAATGACGGGAATAAAATTTTAAGCATGGCAATGCGGTTTGCCACACAATGTGAGCGCCTTCAGCACTCATCTGCATTCTCCCTCATTTCCCCACTCCTCTCCTTCCCTTGTGTCTCACCCCCCTCATCTCCCTCCCTTGTGTCTCATTTCCCTTCTCCTCTCCCTCCCTTGTGTCTCCTTTGCCACCTCCTCTGCCTCCCTTGTGTCTCCTTTGCCCCCTCCTCTGCCTCCCTTGTGTCTCCTTTCCCCCTCCTCTCCTTCCCTTGTGTCTCCTTTTCCACCCCTCTCCCTCCCTTGTGTCTCCTTTTCTACCACCTCTCCCTCCCTTGTGTCTCCTTTTTCACCACCTCTCCCTCCCTTGTGTCTCCTTTCCCCCTCCTCTCCCTCCCTTGTGTCTCCTTTTTCCCATTCTCTCCCACCCTTGTGTCTCCTTTTCCCTCTCCTCTCCCTCCCTTGTGTCTACTTTTCCCCCTCCTCTCCCTCCCTTGTGTCTCCTTTTCCCCCTCCTCTCCCTCCCTTGTCGCCTTTTTCCCTCCTCTCCCTCCCTTGTATCTCCTTTTCCCCCTCCTCTCCCTCCCTTGTGTCTCCTTTTCCCCCTCCTCTCCCTCCCTTGTGTCTCCTTTTCCCCCTCCTCTCCCTCCCTTGTGTCTCCTTTTCCCCCTCCTCTCCCTCCCTTGTGTCTCCTATTCCCCCTCCTCTCCCTCCCTTGTGTTTCCTTTTCCCCCTCCTCTCCTTTCCTTGTGTCTCCTTTTCCCCCTCTCTCCTCATGTATCATCCTCCTCCTCCCTTCCCCTCATAAGGGGGTTAGGAGGGAGGAGGATTGCGGCCCACAGGCCTGAGCGCCGGTGTTCCGTGGGCCAAGGGGGTTAGGAGGGAGGAGGAGGAGGATTGCGGCACTCATTGCAGGTGAACTCCCGCAGGCCTGAGCACGAAGTCCCGCGGCCCTCAACTGCTCTCCTCGCTTCACGAGGCTCGCAGTTGCGGCTAAGTCCTGAGTGCCTGGTCGAAGGTTCTCAGTTGCGGCCGTATGAGCCGCAAAGTGTAACCAATATCGTAAGCACCCAACATTGGCAACTATTATAGTGATATATATATATATATATATTTATATATGTATATAATTATATATATATCAACAAAATTCAGCAACATATAATAAATTAAAGCTCAAAAACACTCTTATTGTATCCGTTTTGTTTTGAATGTTTTTAAATTATGATTTGATTCTATTTGGAATGAAATAATCCCCCCCGGAGCCTAAGATGATACATAAATGCATTTACCAGTCAAGAGCATTTTACAACTTCAGTATATATTTAGTGTTTAATTGTAATTACAAATATTTCACAATAATTTGCCGTGACACATAATTCCAGTGTTACTTGCCGTGTATCTCAGAGAGAGAATTAACATTATAATACAACGCAATTAGTTTAAACATCTGAAAACACAGTTTGATTTTCCATGACATGATGACAAGCTAGAAATGTGTTCCAATCATACAATCACATCTTGAAGCATATTCACTAGATCAAAGATCTGATTTTGTAGTGTTCAAGCTGGAAACTGCATGCACCAAATTAAAGGGAAACGCGTTTAATGATAGGGAGAAAATGTGGTGTGAGAAGGATACACATGTTATGAAGTTGTTTTGACACTGAGAAAAAATCAAGTTCCCAAAAAATCAAGTTATCAAATTATAGAAAACTTGGATGCAGCTCTGAGCTCTAAACATTTCATCAGAGACTCTGCAAAGGAAGATAAAGAAGCAGCATTAATCAACTAGTATATCTCACTTTCATTGGAAGCCAGACTTTTTGGCTCAATTTTTCTTCAGGTGCTCCTTTAACACTCTGTCCGATTTATTTCAAAATGTGCAGTAATTTAAAAATACATAATTAATCTGTCATTAAATGTCCTGAATTATTCATTCAAAAGACTTACTAAATTAAAGCAGTATTTTCAACACTGATTAAACTTTGTAATTTAAAAAAATAGGCAAGTTTATAACTTTTTGTGTTTAAATATGAAAATATTGTAGCTCCAATAAACAGATTTTGCAGGTAATGGATGCATTCGGCATTACCCAATACAGTTGTTTTTTTCCCCAAGTTTCGAGTAGTGTCAATAAACATCATTCTTTTTGAGATTTGTGCACCTCCCCACTACCACTACCAGCTTTTTGTATCTCAAATCATAAGTTATGTGTCTTTTTGTATATATATGGTATGTCAGAAAGTATCAAGTACACCTATAGGCAGAAATACCACTACATATAGACATGCCTGTGCATATACAAACATTTTTTGAAGTACTGCAACTTCAGGCAGCCTGTTGCCTCATAAAATGTGCTACCCTAGGCCTGGGCCTCATGGGCCTAGACAGAAATACCCCCTGAATCCTCAGTATTGCTATATGCATATCCTTGGCATTCTTAAATTCTTAATTGTAACTCTACCTACTAGTTTTGATGAAACTATGCCATGTATCTAAGAACCTTACTGAGAAATATGTTATAAAAGGTGCAATGAAGGATCACTGTAACATAATAAAGAAGGGTTTCCTTTGTTAATATAACAATTTATTTATGAATGCAGCGTTTATCTCTTACATTTTAGTGCTACAACTTATAACAGATCAGCTTCTTTACATCCGTCTTTAAGTGTCCATGATGGGAGTAGATTTGCTGAGGATGCCATCATAAAATGTATTTCAGACCAGTCTCTTTGTCTGCAGTGGCAATGGCAGGGAATGACTCCAATTAGGACAGCCTACTTGGCAGACCAGCTGACTTAAACAACTTGGTATGCTATTCTTCTGGCTGTGAGAGATAATGAATAACTTCAGATAAAGGGAGTTTCAGAGAGAGAGGATCTTTACGTGTAGTTTATGCTTTAATTATCTTTCAACCTCAACTAACACTTCCACTCAAATTAAATTATACATATTTATATGTGTGCTTTGGATTTCTGCAATAATTTGGACGTTTGCGGTGTCACTTAACTGTGGTGCTGATTATCTTATGTCCTGGCTGTGTTCAGCACTTGAGGACTGACCTTAGCAAATCATGGCCTAGAGCATAGTCAGTTAGAAGAACAAAATCTAATTTAAAATGAAGAATTTATATAAATTTAATTGTTGTTTTTGTCTAAAAGCACTGAAACTTGTAAGCAGCAGCAGCCATTGAACTAACGACTTACTGAATACACTGAGTGGAAGAAGATGAATAGTTATTGACATGTTGCACATCTCTAGACGAGCTGCCTCCTGTGCTTGATGTTTCCGTCATCAATATTATTAACATATGCCAACTGTTTGCAAGCATCATGATTGATTCTGATTACCGCTAATCTTGGCAAATGATCCAGAGTATTAATTGATCACAAACATTGTCAGTGTCTTTATCTTGTAAACACTCCACTCGGCAAGTACTAAGGTTAATGTTCAGGTTGAAGCTGTATATTCTCTTATTCCGCTTTATAATCAATATAAATATTTTAGTTCTATTAGTGCCGTCTCTGCAAACTTCTGGAAAAGAGATCTATAGTACGCACATAGTGATGCACTCAATACTTGTACATGTTTTACCTTTGTTATTGTAGAATATTTTAATTGATACCAATTAGGGTACATATCCAGCTTACAAGATGTGCCAGCAATATCAACTTTTACAACAAGTCATTTGCGCCTTGTAAGTATATTAAATCGATGCTCTGTAATATTAGCACCTTCACACAGGTGTAAGACCATATAAAACTAATTTAACACATTTTGTAATGTAATTATTCATTTGGCATGAAGCTATTTGACACACCAGGAAAATTCATTTACGTCCATGGAAGTATGAAGAGACAAGAAAGACAGATTCATTTGAAAAATGAATTCGCATTTTTTGGAAGCTTGATGTACAAATCATAGATTTTTGACAGTGTGTTATTAAAGGAATATTTAATTTATAAATTAGAGTGATTTAAAACCATTATGCATGAGATTGGAGGTGCCTAATTAATTGTCAGACCCCAGGAGTTTTATGCTGAGGAAATAATGGCATGTTATAATTGGTGGCTCAGTACACTACCTTGTCGTGGTGAAGGGGCTTGTGTACCTCAATGAAGCTGTGAACTATACCATGTAGGGTCACCCAAGATGGGCAGGTCATTGCAGAGTGGTCAGACAAATCGCAGTCCACTGGAGAAAGAACTGGCAACCCACTACAGTATCTTTGCCATGAAAACCATATCGATAGGCACAACCAGAAACACAGACAGATGTACCTGACGTGCTGCCTCCATATGGCCACCGATAGTCGGACACGACTGAAGGACAGATCAACAACAAAATACTATTTTCTGGCATTGTATATTAACTTTTCATATATTGAACTGAATTGTTTGCGTGGCTGACAAATATACTTTTCACAGTATAATAACCTTTTTTTATGTTCTTTAAATGGGCGCTGTCAAAATCAAGTTGTTACTTAAGTTCTTCTTAAAGAGCAAGCAAAACTGTCACTGCATTGTACCAGCCAATTGTTTCAAAAAGAGAATAGTTCCTAAGATAATCAGCATGGGTTCTTGCAGTTGAGTTTCTGCTGAATACTAGTTAGCAAATTTCACATGCTAATTAGCACGACAGTCTGATTGTCTGTCTTTATAGTGGCACAAACAATGCCGCCTATAGTTAACACGCAGCAAGATGCCATCACCCACCCTTATCAAGCACTCTGATCAACAAATTAGCATAATGAGATGCATAGTAACATAAAAAAAAATCGGGAACATTTTGGAGGGATTATTTATAACATAGAAGACGGCTAGTACAAAGTATAGACAGTTTTATTGATCTTTAGGATTAAACAAACTTGTTGGGACTGTGATCCTTTAAAAAGGACTCATAGGGCCTCATTCAATTGTGATTTGGCCAATTGAATATGGTTTTATATAAGCACAGAGCAAATTTTTTTTATAGAAGTTTTTAGTCAGTGAACTTCTATCCAAAAGCAAGGTCTACTGTAACTAAAAACTTCTGTAAAAAATATATGCTGTTGCTTATATAGAGCCCTATTCAATTGGCCAAATCACAATTGAATTAGGCCCAGAGGGTTTTAAGGCGATTAATTAAAATAAATTAAAAAACATTTAAGTTAGGGGACGCAAAACAAAATTACAATCTACATCAGCAACAGCAATTTAATATAATTGATTTGACCTATTAGTGCTTCACGTCTGTATGTTAATGAAAAATTACCTTAATGGACCACTGTAGTCTTATACTTACTGTATATTATTTTGAAGCACAACATTTGATAATGGGCAATGTGCTTCTAGAAATTGAATGAAATAATATGGTCTTTATTCTAACCCTTTGAAGGTCCACAACTCAACATACACAGAACATGGACACGTGAAGATATTATGATCTTTGTTGATATAATTAAAAGATAAATTCCCAAATGAATGGATTTTTTTCACAAAATAATCTTCATTACATAGACACCTCTTTACTCAGCTGAAACATATATTTCAAACATTAAAGGCATATCTAAGTTTCCTCGGTTATGAATGCATCTGATAGAGGAGAATCAGTAGGGTATGCAAACTTATTTTTTTTTGCATGAAAAAATACAAAAATAAACATTTACAAACTCACTCTGATGTTTGCTAAATCTTTTCAGTTTGCAAGCTGGGGCTTTTGTTAGTTGAGACCCCAGAAAATCCCTGCTAAGATTAGCATAAAATTCATAATTTGTTTTGGCCAATCAGGAGAAAGCAGATACATTTATATCATACTCTGGAGTTCCTGTGTTGCAAAGCAGCCTGGGATATGTAGTCTCTTACTCTCTATAGCCGTGTGCTCTGATTCAGTTGTGAGCTCGGACCCCACCCAATCATGTGATTCCATCCAGTAGCAAGTAGTTTCTTTGAAAGGTCAAACTCCATACCTAGCTGTATTTCCTGTGTGTACTTGGTTATGTAACCGTCCTGTGGGTGTGCAAAGCTGGATTTTACTTTCCTGCTGATAACTTTGTAAGTACACTGAACTTATCTATATAACACATATTTTCTGATAATCACTGCTTGTTACTTACCAAACATTTGAAACCAGGAAACTTATATATACACCTTTAACTGACTGCAATGGTATATCACCAAGTTGAAACATTATTTACAAACAACAAACCTAGGTGACAAACACATCTCAAAATATTCTAATATACTATTACCCCACCCCTCATATGTTCTAACATTGGGAACAAAATATGGATAAATTAAAAATATCAAAACAGCAGAAAATTTGGAAGGCTTTGTCTTCATCTTGTATAAACACACTAATTAAAGAAAACAGATGTACAATTTTGACAAGATGGTACATGACACATTCTCATCTTCATAAAATGCATTCAAGCACATCCTTAAATTAAAGCGTTTTAGGCTCAGAAGACATATTTTTCACATATTATGCACATATCCAATTATTTCAGAGTTTTGGTTCTCTATAAATTCACTCATTTATACACTCACAGTTGTATAAACACCTATGAATATTTTCTTAACCGCTTCTTACCATATCAAAACACCAACAAAAATTAATTAAACATAGATTGGCAGTAATCAAAAATCCCCAAAACAAACTCTTTATATCAGTGTTTCTTATTGCCAGGTCTTTAGACTTTATTGATCAACAAAGAGGGATAAAGAGAGCCTAACAAGTTAAACATACCACCACCATTAGTCACAGATATAGACAGATTACAGACAAATGTATTGTTAAAATATACTATATTCAAATTATTGTCCAAAATATTCTGGATCTCAATGGCCATCCCATGAGTTTTGTAGGATAGCCAGACGGTTTTCAGGTCAAAAAGGTTGACGGCCACTGTGGTATACAGCAGGTCCATGATACAATATATGGAGTATTGTTTCACTTCCTTAATAATTTCTTAACAGCATGGTTATAGAACAATTAATATTCCACTATATATATATATATATATATATATATATATATATATATATATATATATATATATATATATAAAAATTAAAAACAGCATATTGATACTGTGACCATATCCATGTTTCTCTCTCAAATAATAAAATTGATTAAATCTTCTTATATATTGAAATTTAATAAAAACGTATTTACATTCATGTTGTAATAAACTTTTTATATATACTTTTTCTTATTATACTGTTTCATGCTTTATTTCCTATTTTATTTAATATACACGTTAAAGATTTTTCTAACTTGAATAAATACAGTTTTCTTTAAAATATATTTGTTTTTTATAATACTTCTATCCAAAGTGGATAGAGAATGCCACCAGTTAGGGGCAAAATGAGAAACATTGAGGTGATAATTGGTGAAGAGAGATGTAAGCTGCAGTAGAGCAGAGGTGATGGTTAGGGGGATATCTGGATATTAAATCAGTTATGTAGGAGGGAGCAGCATTGTTGAGGTCTTTATTGGTGAGAGTCTGGTAAGCTAGTTCGGAGTGAGTTGCAGTAGAAATTAAAATTGACTGAATAAGGATTTTGATTGGTTCTTGCGGATTTTGGAGAGGTTTACAGGTGTCATCGGTAGATTTGGTAATTGACTGGAAGTGAAGGAGAATGCTGTATTCAGATTAATCCCAAGGCACCAGACTTGGGGCCTCATTCTATTATCGGCCGCAGCCATTGCGGGGCCGCAAGGACCGGCCGCAAGGTATTCGGCTATTCTATTCCCCTCCGGCCGGGGATTCCGGCAGGCTTGCGGCCGTTGCCTTGCTATCTCTTGCGGCCACTCGCGCCGGAGGAAATCCTTTGATCTAAAACGGCCGCAAGGAAATCGGACGTAAGAAAATCCTATTTGCAATTCAATTGCTCCGGGAACCCTCTCTGCAAGGCTAAAACCGAGCCGCAGCTTACTTGCAGGAAAGAGGTCCCGCTAGCACCAATTAAGCACGAAATATAGCCCAAATAAAGCCATCCTGCACTTTAAGAAGACTATAAAGTGATTTTCGGGGTTAGCAAAAATAGCACAAAATTCCCCTATACTCAAATCCGTAAAATATATATTTTTTAATATACGTCAAATATCCATGTAAAAAGTCCATAGGGCTTGGAGCACCTCAGACCCGCCCACGCCGCAGCCGGAAAATAAACAGTTAATTTAAACTCGGGTTTGGGCTGATGTGCAAGCTTGAGAGTGGGTTACTTTTAATCCTCATGTCCCCGAATAGAGAGTAGAGGCAGCATCTGACATCAGAAGGTAAATGCATATAGTGGGAATCAACACAACATATTATAGAAAATATCTATATACATATAGACATATGAGTATATATGTTTGGTCTGGGCCTGCATGAGTGCTGCCGGCACTGGGGAACTATGAATGCCAACATGTACTGTGACATACTGAAGCAGAGCATGATCCCCTCCCTTGGGAGACTGAGCCGAAGGGCAGTATTCCAACATGATAACAACCCCAAACACACCTCCAAGACGACCACTGCCTGGCTAAAGAAGCTGAAGGTAAAGGTGATGGCCTGGCCAAGCATGTCACCAGACCTAAACCCTATTGAGCATCAGAAGGTGGGGGAGTGCAAAGTCCACCAGCTCTGTGATGTCATTATGGAGGAGTGGAAGAGGACTCCAGTGGCAACCTGTAAAGCTCTGGTGAACTCCATGCCCATGAGGGTTAAGGCAGTGCTGGGAAATAATGGTGGTCACACAAAATATTGACACTTTGGGCCCACTTTGGACACTTCCATTTAGGAGTGTACTCACTTTTGTTGCCAACGGTTTAGACATTAATGGCTGTGTGTTGAGTTATTTTAAGGGGACAGCACATTTTATACAGGCTGTACACTCACTACTTTACATTGTAGCAGATTGTCATTTCTTCAATATTGTCACATAAAAAAAATATAATACAATATTTACCAAAATGTGATGGGTGTACTCACTTTTGTGAGATGCTGTATATGCTGTTTTTTCTTGTATCCTAAAACATTTTGAACATTACAGTGAGGGGAAAAAGTATTTGATCCCCTGCTGATTTTGAACGTTTCTTCACGGACAAAGAAATGATCAGCCCATAATTTTGATGGTAGTTGTATTTTAACAGTGAGAGAACGAATAACAAAAAAAAATACAGAAAAAGCATGTAAAAAAAAGTTATATATTGATTTGCAGGTCAATGAGTGAAATAAGTATTTGACCCCTTCGAGTTAGTACTTGGTGGCAAAATCCTTGTCACAGAGGTCAGATGTTTCTTATACTTGGCCACCAGATTTGCACACATCTCAGGAGGGATTTTTTCCCACTCCCCTTTGCAGATCCTCTCCTAGGGCCTCATTCAATTGCGATTCAGCTAATTGAATAGGGGTCTAAATAAGCACATAGCATATATTTTTAAAGAAGTTTTTAGTTAGTGAAAACCTTGCTTTTGGATAGATGTTTACTAACTAAAAACTTCTTTAAAAAATATATGCTATGTGCTTATTTTGACCCATATTCAATTGGCCAAATTGCAATTGAATGAGGGCCCAAGTCATTAAGGTTTCAAGGCTGATGTTTGGCAAATAGAACCTTCAGCTCCCTCCCCAGATTTTCTATGGGATTAAGGTCTGAAGACTGACTAGGCCACTCCAGGACCTTAATGTGCTTCTTCTTGAGCCACTCCTTTGTTGCCTTGGCTGTGTGTTTTGAGTCATTGTCATACTGGAATACCCATCCACAACCAATTTTCAATGCCCTGGCTGAGGGAAGGAGGTTCTCACCCAAGATTTGATGGTACATGGCCCCGTTCATTGTCCCTTTGATGCAGTGCAGTTGTCTTGTCCCCTCAGCAGAAAAACACAGCCAAAGCATAATGTTCCCACCTCCATGTTTGACGGTGGGGATGGTGTTCTTGGGGTCATAGGCAGCATTCCCCCTCCTCCAAACACGGTGAGTTGATGCCAAAGAGCTCGATTTTGGTCTCATCTGACCACAACACTTTCACCCAGTTCTCCTCTGAATCATTCAGATGTTCATTGACAAACTTTAGACGGACCTGGACATGTGCTTTCTTGAGCAGGAGGACCTTGCGGGAGCTGCAGGATTTCAGTCCTTCATGGCGTACTGTGTTACCAATTGTTTTCTTGGTGACTATGATCCCAGCTGGCTTGAGATCATTAACAAGATCCTGCCGTGTAGTTCTGGGCTGATTCCTCACTGTTGTCATGATCATTGAAACTCCACAAGGTGAGATCTTGCATTGAGCAACAGACCAAGGGAGACTGACAGTTATTTTGTGTTTTTTCCATTAGCCTATTCCAGCCTTGTGTACGTCTAAAATCTTGTCCCTGACATCCTGGACACCTCTTTGGTCTTGCCAATGGTGGAGAATGAGGAATCTGTCTGATTACTTCTGTGGACAGGTGTATTTTATACTGGTAATAAACTGAAATTAGGAGCACTCTATTTAAGAGTGTGCTCCTAATCTCAGCTCGTTACCTGTATAAAAAATACTTTTTTCAGTGGACAAACGTTCATAATCAGCAGGGGATCAAATACGTTTTTTCTCTCACTGTATATCAAACCTAGTGCTTAAATATTGGATTATAATGTTCCTTTAGTCATCACTTCAAATATTATAAAATGTTACAGAATATTTCCCTTTTGCCTGCCATTTAATCAGATAGTTCAATATTATTTTTATTACCCCATTTATAAATGCCAACATATCCATAGAACAATTTATTAAGTATAATAACGTATAGTTGGTACAATAAGCAAATTACAAACATATAAGTAAAATTACAGATATAAATGAGTTAACACACAGTATGGTGAAAGAGTAAAGGTCCCTGCTCTGAAGAAGATAAGGTTGGGGAATGTGACAGGAGAGTAACAAATACAAGATAGCAATTATCAAGGCAGCAAGTGCAAATGGAGGTGGCTGACTTATCCTGTAGGTTGTGTTTGTGAGCAGTTTGGTAGGGTATGCAGTTTGAGAATGTTAAGACTGAAGGTGGTAAGCTTCTTTAAACAGATGGATAGGTATATTACTGAGAGATACATTTGAATATCACCTGCATATAGATGATGATGATGATCCAATCCAAAAGATTGTATTCGTATAGCAAAGAGATAAGTGGACAAGAGGAGGGGGCCTAGGACTAATCTTTGGGGTGAGAGGCATTAGGCAAAAAGAAGTGCCAGAGAGGTGATGTCACATTTTAAGTTTTCTATATAGTAGCCATCACAGACCCCTTTTTTCCAGCCTGGCTGTTGGGCTATTGAGCCACCAGACTTCTTGGCTCCACCACTGGATTATCTGCTTTGTTCCATTGTTTGCTGGATTAATCTAATCCCATCAGGAAAAGAGGAGGTCAGACATCAGGAAGCCAGATTAAGTTAAGGCCATCTGATATGTGCTAGAGATGGCAGGATGTGGATTGAATGCTAATCCTATTAAACTCCACATGAGGCCTAACAGTAGCTTCCTGATATCTTCTCTTGTGTTGGTCTGCCACACACCCTCATTGTTGTGCTGTGTACACCCCCTCGGTTTCTGCTATAAATACTGCTGTGATTTTCTCAAATAAATCAGTTCACTTGGAGATACATAGAAATCATGTATCTCTGATTTTGTTCCTGGTGGCTGCGATACGGAACCTATCTCCACCCTACAAGTATCCTGTCCTGGTCACTACCACAGGAAGGTTACTGTGACTCCTGGAAGTGCTGATTACTGGTGGAGAGACTCTGATACTCAAGACAGATATCAAGGTGCTGAGATTTCAAAGAACCTAACTGTACTTGTGGATAGATAACCTGTAGTCTATAGCAGGTGGCACTGGTCTTGTATAGTCCCTACTCACGGTTTGTCACAGTAGGTAATCTACAAGATAACTGTATCACAGATGCCAAGGGAGCTGAGAGAATTTGTAGAAGACAATGGTCAACTGTATTGAAGGAATTAGATCCAGGAGAGTTACTATAGAGAAGTGACTATTTGATTTGGAACAGAACAGGTATATAGTGCCAGACTGGAGAGAGTTATGTAGTAAGAAATCATCAATTTTTTCTTCTGTTATGTAGCCATGTTGGTTTGCATAATAAGCCTTTTTTTAATTTACAGAAAAACATTATTGCTTCCCTTGCATATAATCTAATGTCCTTGATACACTGGCTGATGCAGGCACCTGGAGATCTTCCAAGCGCACTTCAAACCAGAAAACATTGTTTTTTTTCTTTTGCAAAAAACAACTACTGTATACAAGGACCTGTCATCATTTTCTAGAAGATGCTAAATTTCTCTTAGTATGTATATGTAAGAACAGTAATACCCCCACCCCTTAGAAAAGGTATATAAGGCTAATTCAAATCTGATAAGGAAGATCACTGCATAGTTGGTGAGATTGAGATTACTGCAGATGCTCTCCAAGCTTGAAATAAAGTGACAACACTGCTTTTGACTCTTTCCTCGAGTAAGGCCTGCTGAAATGCACGAATAGGAGTTTTCCCCCCCAACACGATCAATTGTTTTCTTATTGTGTGAATTCCTGTGTGTAATACACACATTCAGAATGCTCATGTATGGATTTAAAAGAGGATCCCAAACTATGATTTACAGAGCACCAGTGGTAAGTGAACTTCATTCAGGTGGTCCATGGAAATGATAGCCATAGGCTTGTTATTGAAGAGGATCATTATTGTCTAGATTGCCTGCCTTGTGATATTTATAGACTCTTATTATACCTCAAAGTCAGATAATTTACATACATTTAATTGGATCTGGCATTTTTTCCCACAAATGTAAAAGAAATGAGCTGATAACTTTTTGTGATGTGAGGTTAGGAAACAACCTGTATCTATTTACATGTGTTTAACAACTGTCAGAAAAGGTTAGCAAGTCCATTTAGTATTATAAAATGTTTTATCTAGAATAGTGGGTATCAACTAGATTTTTTAACACATTTCAGAAAAAGACCTGTTTATGTGATAGATAAGCATTGCCAGCAGATGCTATCTTGTTTGGTAAACTCCAGTGTTCACACCGACGCAGTGTATTCAGGAGGGTATTAAATATAGCCTAAACTCTGAATATTAGTCAGAGGATTCCAAAAAAAAAATGACAAAACCAAACACTAAGTCAAGGTTGGTTCGTTCTCTGATGAGCACCTCTGACTTAGTGTTTTTCTTTATGCAAATTACCCTTAGGGTTTAGTCTCCCTAAGGGTAATAGGGTACTCCAGACGTGGACCCCTTGCTCACTGTGCCTTAGTGAGTTCAGCTGCACCTCACTGACGAGGCCCATAAAGGCCGAAATGCGTCTGTGGTTTGTCGTTTCTCCTGTTTAGGGTAGAATTGCCTGGTATTTCAGGGCTGGGTCACTCTTTTGAGTGGGACCAGACTGATATACTACAGGATATTTCTCCCTGTGAAGGGCACAAGTGGCTAATAGAGGTTGCTCTCAGAGTGGCTCTCTGATGAGCACCTCTAATAGGTTAGTTCTATGGCCATGTATAGGTTGCATCTAGCATGATAAAGGCCCCTTTAGCCCAATTATATACAGCTATAAAAGACTAATTTACTACTAATTTGACTCCGCTCTATATGCCATGTCAGCCACATTCTCCTCCCATCAGTCAAAGGGTTTCTACTGTGTAAGCAGCAAGCTGTGATTATCATGGTGCATCTCCTAATGGTCTACAGGGTCATGTGAAGTAGCTTGCTGTGAAGAGCACCAACATATTACTCTGTAGATCAACAGTATGCCCACAGCTATGTTTGATTTAGAAGATGCAATACGGAGAACAGTTTGGTGTGTCCCTCTCCAGTGACTGGACATATATGTGACACACAATTATTTATTTTTTGGCATATCCATTACAGTCTGACCAATATTGTAACATCACTGTGCATTCTATGCATTCTTGAGACACCTACAATGATACCATTGAGTAGTCATACAAACACATAGCTGTAATAACACTTTCAGAGACTAATGATACCCTTAGCCTGGTTATTGAAGAGACTCATTATTCTGTATATTGCCAGCTGTGTCATATTTATAGATTCTTATTATACCTCACAGTCAGATCATTTACATATATTTAATTGGATCTGGTATTATCTTCCACACAAATATATATGTAATTAGCTGATGTCTGTTTATACACACTCTGCCCTTAAAGTAATGACATGGCACAACCTTATTTACTTTAAATAACTGTCAGGAAAGGGCAGCAAGTCCATTTAGTAATTATGTGTTATCACTTTTGTAGACATATTAAGTAAAATATATCATAATGTGCATGTTATATGAGAATATGATTTTAAGCTGAATACTTAAAAGTAGTTTTGACATTGTACTCTTTGACTTTCCCTTTTATTGGGTTAATGCTGCATTGTTCTATATGCTGGTTCTGTACAGTGGAAAACTGTATTCAAGATGTGAATGTCCTTGTTACAGTGATTGTATGTTCAATATTATCTGTTCATATTTAACTTCAGAACCCTGGGTGTAACATTGGTCTCAGTTAGGACATTCATTTGGCTTAATTTCCAGAAATGAAATACAACTTACAATATAATTAAATGAATCCACAAAGGATTGCCACTTATAGTAGGATCACTCTGCCATGAGACACATCAGGAAAGCAAATAAACCAATGGCCACCCACAATAAATACCAACTGAAAATAAATGCTTAATAAATTAAAAGGATATATTGTTATATTTCTTATCTTATAAAAAACATTTACCCACTAAGAATATTGGGCATGCTATAAAATCAGGAGTATTAATGTGTCCTATGAATGCGCACATTAGACACTCATTGAGTTGCTGTAGACAGAGTTGTCCACCAAATCATTATAATGTGTTAAAGGAAAAAAAAGTTACTCAGGGTTGTGTAAAGATTTTCTTTTTATTAAATACATTTGAAGCAATGCACTGAATATTTTACAATGTGATGCCTACTTCATTAAATACTAGCACATCATGTTACTTGTTAGAAGTCTGCGGTGGGACCCACTCCTCAATCTTCTTCCGAGTGGTGGAATATGGTACATATTGTCCAGGGGTAGCACTCAAGTTGAATCTGTGGTTATCCCAGACAAATTTATGGGCAACAGGAGGGTGAGTAGTTGGAGGCTCTTCTGTAATGCAATGAAGCCAGCGGTGCCTAGGAAAAGAGAGGAGGTGTTTAAATATTTTACAATGCACAACCTATATTAAGACATATACAGCCTTATTAAATTGTGATTTGGCCAATTAAATAGGGCTCTATATAAGCACATAGCATATATTTTTTTACAGACGTTTTAAGTTAGTGAAGACCTTGCTTTTGGATAGAAGTTCACTAACTAAAAACGTCTGTAAAAAAATATGCTGTGTGCTTAAATAGAGCCCTTTTACATTTGCCGAATCGCAATTTAATAAGGCTGATAGTGTGGGCAAGGATGAAACAAATACTTGAATATAAAATTTACTAAATAAATAATTAGGAAAAAAAGTTTGTTTTGACTAATTACCCACTTGCAAAAGAAACTTATTAAAAATATCATGTAACACTAAAAATAAAATTAATGTTTTTGCAAATAAAATACTTTAGTTAGAAAGTATATCAATTAAAGTACTGAAATAAAATAATTTGCCATTAGAAGCATGCCATTTTATTCCGTAAATAAACCAAAAGCAGTCACATTCTAAAAAGACAGATGGTAAAAATGAAATATTAACACAAATATTCTCCAACAGTCAGTTTCTGTACACCCAGTTCTATAATCAATATTACAATGGCTTCCAGTTAATATCAAGGTTTAGCAAACTACATATTCCAAAGTTATAAGCAGAAAAAAAAAATCCAAGTTTTAACTTATGGAACGGTCCTAGCACACTACCTAGATTACAGCTTAGAGGAAGATAAACAGCTATCAGTGGACAAAAACAGAATTGTAGGTAGCACTTTGTATGATCCAGTTGGTGAATGCATTCAGAGATACATTGCACTTGCAACACATATCTAGGAACCATTAACATTTATTTATTTCATAATTCCTGGATGCTCTACTTAAAGCAAGCCACCAAATTTTTTGCTAGAGGTTTCTCAGGTAATCATATTTAATTTTAAAACACAATCTAATGTTCATCTGTGTTTTCTTATAACCTATGACTATTTCAGCAAGAAAGAAATCCATACAGACTGTTCAATTTAACCATTTACATATGGTATATGTGATACATTTAAGCTAGGAAATGTTAAAAAGCTAAACAAAAAATATCAATTAGGTTGGTGGAAGGTCCACAAACATATAAATTAATAAATGTAAATTAAGCAGAGCTTTAGGGGTATACTGTAATTTTTCAGCTTTCATAGCTTTCAGTAAGAAGTATGCTCTATCCAAAAGCTCTTCTCTAAGGGAAGTGAAAAAAAACACGCTATTCATACATAACACGATGGGTCTGATTGCTTCTTGCAGCTCAGTTGACCTAATTACTGGATTCAAAGACTTCTACATTTATACTTCTACAGAAACTCAAGTACTGCCATTTCAACTTTTATTTCCTTTCCAGAATATTGTACTGCCAGTAACAGAAGCGGCAGCAATCCCAAGTGTGAGAACAAAGGATGAAGGAGTTGTTTATAGCAATTACAACCAAGATGCAATAAATCATAGGCAACAAGATGTAGGAAAGAAAAATATTACAAAGAAATGACTCTGCTATGATACAAAGGTAAATTATTACTAAAATGCCATAATCCTCTAGAGCAGTATTACCCATGCTTGAGTAGTATTTCACATGGGCTAGTGAAAATAACCACGGAAAGCAATTCTAATACACAGATGCAGAGAGAAAGTAAATCAATTCTTGTAAAAGTTCTTCAAAAAGTTGCAAAAAATATGCAATACTACTATTTGTTCAGATATTTTATTTTCCATTACTCAATAGTTATTTAGGTATCATAGAATTACTTCTTCAGGAGTTTACAGCACCATGAGGAATAATGGTATATCTAAGATTCATACAAAATAAAATGTCGTATGGATCCTATTTAGGAATCCTTGAACAACCAGCCAAGGTTGTACAGAAACACCTTTTATGCAGCCTTTTTTTTTAATTATTATTGCATTATTAAAAAATACAATCTTTATTTGTACATTTAAAATATTGTTAAAAATACAACGATTAAAACATTCATGTTAAACCCAAGGTTTTTAATCCTTTGGGTTTTTTGATGTCCAGCAAATTATTAAAGGTTTGTTTAGGTTTTATTTTTGTTGTTATTATATTCTTTGCTTTGATCACAGCTTTTTTATTTAATTACTTTATTATGCTCCAGTCAATAAAATATTTTGTTTTTCAATTCAACTGTATTTGTGTTTTTATTTCTGGTTATTTTTCCTTGATCAAATCCTTATCAGGTACCCTGATATTTAAATTTACATAACATAGTATTTTTCTTTTATAATCCTTTTATCTGTTTATAGTTTTGTTTATTCATACAGCACTTCACTTGAGTATATGCTTTAGGTGCCTTTGTGTTAATCTTTTACCCTCTTTATTTATGTTAATTTTGTGATTCTATTAAAGTGCATTTTAATTCAAATTGTGCTATTCAAAACTGTTATCTTAAAGTGCTTGTGCTATTGTGACAGTGCTAATTTATTCTTATATTGTTGAATTAACCTTTTACCTTGTGACTTAATTTGTCACAGTCCCTACTTTATTAATTTAAAGTGCTGGTGCTGTGCTATTTTTTAAAATGTATACACTCCTGATGTTATGCTGTATCTTGAACTGTATGTTTCATTAATGCTTCTGTCTATTAGTTTTTTAAAAGGAGGTTGTGTCCTCCTTTTTCTTCCGTTTTTTACTTTTATTATGCTTTCACTCCTTTTTTTCTTTTTCTTTTCTATTTTCTTATTCTTGTATATTACTCTGTTTCTATATTATAAATTTGTGGTGAAAGTATTGGCTTCCTATCTTTCTTTTAAGTTAGTAGTGGTCCTGGAGCTATAGAGTTATATCTATCATGCTCCACGCTATGTTGGCGTGGTCTGCACTGTGATCGCCCTTACTGATGATGTCACAATCTCCCGTCGCACGTTTCATGAGGCTCTGTCTCTCACTCATCAGGGGCATTTGATCAAGGAAAAATAAGGATTTGATCAAGGAAAAATAACCAGAAATAAAAACACAAATACAATTGAATTGAAAAACAAAATATTTTATTGATTAGAGCATAATAAAGTAATTAAAAAATCTGTGACCAAAGCAAAGAATATTATAACAACAAAAATAGAACTTAAAGAAACCTTTAATAATTAGCTGGACGTCAAAAAACCCAAAGGATTAAAAACCTTGGGCCTCATTCTATTATCGGTCGTAAATCGGCCGTAAGGCTGCGATTCCTTGCGGGGGTTCTGTTAACTCGTGATTCTATTATACGGCCCCGCAAGGATCTCCCCTTACGGCCGGCCGCATATCTTGAAACCGGCCGTAAGCTCTGAAATCTAAAAACGCAAAAATAAATTCAAGCCTGCACTGTACAGCTCTGTAAATGCTAGGGATCATATTGGGGGACATGAGGATTAAAAGTAACCCAGTCTCAAGCTTGCACATCAGCCCAAACCAGAGTTCAAATTAACTGTTTATTTTCCGGCTGCGGCGTGGGCGTGTCTGAGGTGCTCCAAGCCCTATGGACTTTTTACATGTATATTTTACGTATATTAAAAAATATATATTTTACGGATTTGAGTATAGGGTAATTATGTGCTATTTTTGCTAACACCGAATATCACTTTATAGACTCCGCAAAGTGCAGGATGGCTTTATTTGAGCTATTTATTGGTGCTAGCGGGACCTGTTTGCTGCGGCTCGTTTTCAGCCTTGCAGACAGGGTTCCCGGAGCAATAGAATAGCAACCAGGCTTTTCTTACGGCCGATTTCCTTGCGGCCGTTTTAGATCAAAGGCTTTCCTCCGGCGCGATCGGCCGCAAGAGATAACAAGGCGCCGGCCGCAAGCCTGCCGGAACCCCCGGCCGGAGGGGAATAGAATAGCCGGAAAGCTTGCGGCCGGTCCTTGCGGCCCCGCAGTGGCCGATAATAGAATGAGGCCCCTTGGGTTTAACATGAATGTTTTAATCGTTGCATTTTTAACAATATTTTAAAATGTACAAATAAAACATTTAATTTTTTAAAATTAGTATGTGGCAATAATAATTAAAATAAGGGCTGCATAAAAGGTGTTTCTGTACAACCTTGGTTGATTGATCAAGGATTCCTAAATAGGATCCATAGGACAATTGTTTTGTACGCATCTAAGTAACAACACCCAGGCCCAATAAACAAACTAAGATCATTTTTTGAGCATTATATCTAAGATTCCCCGTTTTTCCCTTTTTGTAATCTAAGGCATACTGCTTATATCAGAAACACACATTACTTGGAGTCATTCTATGCACAAACTTTTTTTTATTTTTTATAAAAGTTGTTTTCCCACACACCCAGAGCTGCTTACATAGGCACAGTGAACCTCCCAATAGAAACACTGCATTTGGTTACATAGTTTGACCCCTTACTAACCTTCAAACCAAGAGTATCACAATGCAGAGATCTAGAGAGCAGTATCTTGCTCCTCCTGCTTCCTTGTGCAGGGGACTACACACATCACAGATGGATACAATGTATTAACTGCCTGTGATTGGCTACAATGAATTATGAATTGTATGCTAATTGTAGCAGGGATTTACAGGGGTGTTAACTGAAAATCAACTGCTTGCAAACTCAATAGAGTAAGCAAACTTTGGGGTAAATATAATAAGTGTCTATTTTGGTATTTTTTCATGCAAAAAATGTTTTCATACACTATTGAACTCCTCTTTCAGATGTATTCATAATCCAGAAAACCTATATATATGCCTTTAACAGATTGATTTGAGTCAATAGTCCCGACTAAACCAACCCTCAGGAAACCCCAAACCAGGCCATCATGCATTTGAGGCAATTAGAGGTTGTATTACATACTAAATAGTACCTGTACTACCAGTATTCATTAAGTGTAACGCCATAAACCTGGACGGTTTGTTGTTCCCTGGGGAATGCTTTGGCAACCACTGGCCTATATTCTAAAAAATGGCAAGGAGCTAGAAAAAAAATTACCATAGGATTAGCAGCAAAGTGAGAGGGTGGCAAGAGAGCGGTGAGCTCATTCGTCAATACAGCACTGCCTGCCATGAAATCTATTCCTCACCACCATCCTAATATACACATCCCTGCTTCTGCGTACCAGTTGCATCTAGATTTACTCTACTTCCTTTCACTTGTGATCTTATTCTTTGCAGACAGTAATCGCTCATGATACATGAAGCTTGTACAATATCCTTTGGACAATTAACCATGCCCAGTTCTACATTGTCTTTGTTGAATTAATAAAAAAAAATGAAATAAGACCATGAAAAAGCAGATGTTTTAAGAAAAGCATATTTTAATCCATATTTTTTTTGAAAGGCAATATATTTTATTCCAAGTACTATAGTAAAGAGTATGCTCCTCCCGACACCTTATTCCATTCCCCCTTTCATTTCCTCCCTTTTCTTTTCATATTTCCCTTTATTATTTACTATTTGAATTCACACTGTGTAAGTACTCAGCAATATCCCCCCCCCCCATGTATTAATATAAAGAGTAGCCTAGGTCTGACTGAATTAATCAATTAAATAAAAACATACAATCTCCAATCTGATCTACCCTTGCTTTTACCAGGCTAATTTGTTATATAGGCAGACTGTATAACTTAAGAAATTAAGGGAGAGTGGGAAATTAAAGTTAAAAGGTTAATAAGTTAATCAAGTTCATTGTTTTTTTGTAAATTCAAATATGAACAACATTTAAAAAGAAAAAAAGAAAAAGGAAATCAAGGGAAAAGAAACAGAAAACAAAGAAAAAAAAAAGAACACAAAATGTTAATTCTCTTTTCTTAAGCGATCAAGGGGAATTTATACAAGCAGCAGCAAATATATGTAATGTTTGGCTTAACATGTGATACAAACTGCTTAATAACATTGCCAAATTGTCTTAAAAAAAATATTGGAAGCCAATTTTTAATTATGTAAGTATTTCAGGAGCACACATTGAAAACTCTAGCTCATTTTTGGCCATCAAAACATATCCAAGGTTTATTACTGACCTTATAGCTGGAGTTTTATAGTAATATAATTAAAGCATACAAGACAAACTACACTAGAGTGTTTCTCCCTAAAGCCACTAAAGAGAAAGGGATAAGCATATTACTGTCGTAAGCTATTTTGTTTTTAACAAAGCAATTTTAGGTTTGATTGATCAAAAATAAAATGTCCAGAAACTGAATATTACAATTTTTTAATGTGAAATCAGGACACATTGGTTAATTGAGATTAGTACTGAGGGTAAAAATAATTATAGAATTCTTAGGAAAACCACAGCAAATGTCAACAGTAGCAGCTCCTCTTCCTGTGTGAGCAAATCTCATCACCACAAATCTCTAGGAGGCTCAGGGGGGAACAAGTTGTAAATTCTACTTTATGTTTGTCCATTAAAAATATTTTATGTTGCTGTCATTATAGTTTATTAAAAGATTATACAGGAAACGGTTTGTTAACATTTGTAACGAATGAACTCTGCCAGACACCAAGTTGGCACCATACAATAAGGCCAAGTCATAACATTAAGTAACAAACAGGGCCAGCTCTTTTAAATGTAAAGGAGTTAATGTCTCTCTAAATATTCTACCATGACTCGTAATGTTATGTAAATAATTGATGTCTTGCTTTGTTGAAATACCTTGCTAGGCTTTTGATCTGAAGTGGACTTTTAGTCTATCCAGAAATAATGCTACTATTCACTTCTACCCATTTAGTCTGAAAGACTGTCTTCAAAATTAAATTATGTCTATCTTAAGGAGCTGCTTGGATACTCAATTGGTGTGAAATGTCACCCCTACCACATGTCAAGCAATCAATTACACAGTTTTCATGACATTTTATCAAAAATGCAGCATATTACTGCTTAGATTATACTGTATTTCAGTCTGATGCTGACATGAGCTTTATCAGCTGCTAAACAGACAGCATTAGTCAAACAAATCAGGAAGATTTTTTTATATGCATATCTCTACCAGTTTTGAATCTCATTTTTGAGAGCTGTTAATGCTATTTAATATAAAAAAGAACTCTATAGTGTGACACTAGGTGTCACAATTAAGTTTATTTATTTAAATAGGTGTTTGTTTATTTTTAATTATTGCAATTTTTACAAACTAATTTTTTAGTGCTTGGGTGTTAAGATTATATATATATATATATATATATATATATATATATATATATATATATATACACACACATACATACATACATATACACACACACCTGACTGTTCCATGATTACCAACTCAGATCAGTGTAGACTCCTGATTTATAGTTTTTCACTGAAATACAGGAATGCAGGAGGATAAGTTAACCCCCAAATGTACTCTACTCTGATTCCAGTAGTCATTTATCTGCACAGATGAAATTAGGAAGGGTTAAATCTCTTTGTACTTATGCTCACTGCAGGGAGCTCTTGCAGTGACTGTGTGGGGGCACTGATAGTGACACATGTAAACAGAGACTTCATTTATGATTTTTTTCAGTGAAAAAGCCACCTATTTCAATAATTCTAAAAGTTTTCCAACATGTTTTTAAGAGAACTTTACAGTGGTGTGCTTCAAGCTGTGTTAAATTAACTGAATTAAACTGACTGCACAAGGGGTTTTACATTTTTGTCAATGGTACACTTTGGGAGAGAGGCATAGATTAGATTAATTGGTAATAGAAGTATTAAATGATCTTTAGAGAACAGGAGAGACTGATTTGCTAGTTGTGAAGAGATAAAAGAGCTGGTTTGGAGCCCACCACCAGTATAGCAAGAAATAATTCAGTTCTGAAAAGATATGTATGAAATATAGTTTAACTGCATATTTTATAGAAGTGATTTTCCCCATTTTAATATAGTGTCTGGAAAAAAAGGTATTTTTGTAAACCTCAATTAGTACAAAAATAAATAATTACAGAAGCTGCAAAAAGTGCAGTTCTCCTTTTTTATGACGCAGCTAAATGAACAAGGTAATGGCGGGTTCCAGTAAAGAAGAATTTCACATTTTGCCTTTTATTAAAGGGACATGGAACACAATGTTTGTTTGTTTTTTCAAGCATTTAAAAAAGCATTCTTTAAACATTTCAGAAGTTGTTTTTGCATGAAAATATTAAGTAAAGCCTGTTGAAACTTCATTCAAAAAAACAGGACATGCTGAGAACATACTTTAGTCTGTAGATCTCATTGGCTAGCACAGATCAAGCCTCAAGAGCAGTCAACCCTCTGAATGGGTTTGTGTGCTTGGAGACCTTTATTTGACAAAAGAAACCAAACTGACACATCATCAAAAATGTGTGAATCTATGGATGGCTTTTATGCAAAAAGGTTTGCAATTCACGGCTTTCACCATAGTGAAAATAAGCGAAAGAAAATAATTCTTCATACTCCTTTGATTTAGTTACAGCGATCCATTAAAGAAGGATCTCATGGGGCATCCTAATCAATTAGCTGAAGTGCTCAAATGTTTCATTTCAACCACAACCTGCTATTAAAGTGCAATGTATTGACAAGACAAGAAACATGTCTGCATGTTATTAGAACAGAAAGCACAAAACACTTCAATGAGGGCATGACAATCCAGATATGTCTACAGTGACAGCAGCTAATGGGTGAAAACATGGTATGTTTGTCTTTCCTATAGAGATATGCAGCAATGCAGCAGATAAGACCTTCTATATTGACCCTCTGAGTATGTATGTATGTATGTATGTATGTATGTATGTATGTATATATATATATATATATATATATATATATATATATATATATATATATATATATATATATATATATATATTTTTTTTTTTTTTAACTTTCTTATCCAACAAAACATTTTACTACCAATTACCCTTTTCTCTCCCACAGTAAACTTGCTTACTGTTCTTGCCACATTGAAAAGTCAGGGACTGCAGATGAAGTTTGTGAATGTCTTGCGGTATAAGCAATCCCAACAAAATAATTTTCAGCCAGAGAACAAACTATCCTTAATAGATAGTTCTATGGATATGGTCCCCCACTCAGAGCATCCTCTTTTAGTTCACTTATGCTCCTCACAAGGAGTTATCAGCTACACCCTACTGACTAGGCACAATTAAGGCTGAAACGTATATCTAGGGTTTGCCATTTCTCCTGTTCAGGGTAGAATTGCCTGGCATTTTGTGGCTGGATATTACACCCTAGGAGGGCACAAGTGAGCTAAGAGTGTGGATGATCATAGCCACAGAACTACCTATTAACTATGTTTGTTCTCTACCTGAGCAGCTCTATTATTGGTATTGTCTTGTGGTATATATTTATATCATACAAAGTAAAAAAGGCAGAGACTCCATCACACTGTGCAGCTAGTGCTACATGGCTCTCATTGTTACTGATAAAACAAAAAAGCTACTGCAAACCCATATGTGAAAGATATTCTCTTAGTTAAGTGTAAATCTAAGATATTTATATTTATAAACACTTTAAAATCAAACACAATTTAGTCCAGGGAGATTTGTACTTACAATAGAATCAATCACAATCTTTATTTTAATAATTCAGCGGAGGTATAAAAAAATTAAAAAAAATTCTGCAACAACAGAGTGATATTTCAATCTCTGAATGCCTCCTCTAAACTCCTATAAATATATCCCAAAGCCTCTGTTTAAGCCCAGCCTATCCACAGCACATACGGAGGAGTTGCTTCATTAAACACAGATCACACAGGGAATCCTCTGGGTATTATCTAGTTTTAAACCTATGTAGATGAAGGCTGCTATTTCTATTCTTCATAACAGTAAATAAAATAAAAAAAGTGGGTGCCAAGACCAGTTCTCAAAATAATCAGATGAAAGTACTTTATTCATCTTATAAGCAAGGAACATGTAGCCGTATTTTACTTAGAAATAGTGATACCTTTTTTATTGGACAAACGTATTCAGAATAAAGCAACGAGCTTTCGAGAGATAATGTCTCTCTTTATCAAGTCAAAAAGCGATACTATATGTTCTGCATACACAGAGGACAACCAAATCCATATGTGGTTTTCTAACTTATTCCTAACTCTAGTGTGGGTAAATGTATACATTATACCCCAGACAAAAAGTTCCCATAAAAATCAAAAACACATTTTTGAAAATAGGCAAATCAGTTTTGGAAATAATAGGACCTGAACAACTGCTCACCTTCAAAGTTAACCACTGCAACAAGCCTATAAGAAGCTATTTTTACATCAAGACAATTCCAAAATGGAAGTCTAGGTTGAACTTGGTACAAAACTGGCAAACTGTAATCTTTCATTTTTTGCTTGATGAATCTGGCAATTTAATTTTTGCCCGAAAAAGATTTCTAATGGAAATCATGGGGCTGTAGATACAAATAGATGATGGAAGGATCAGCATTGTGGGCAGAGGTTGTATCCTGTTATACATTACTCTGCAAGAAGAGCTTGAAACAGCATTTTGAGACATTGTGTCAGTATTTAAGCTACCATATGAAAAGGTGTTTTCTAACTTCAAGCCATGCATTATCTTCTCCCACATACTGCTGACTAAGCCTGAACTCAAGTTTACAGCATATGGCAAGACAGATATAAAAAAGGTGCTCATGACAGCTGACGGGTACTTAAAATGACAGAACATTTACTGTGCACAGCAAAAGTACAAAACATTCTGCACCTTTTATGTATTTACATAGATAAAGTTTGACCTATTTACTGCTCAGCCACCAAGAAATAAAATATAATTATATAATATATATATATATATATATATATATATATATATAATACATATATATACATACACACACACACACACACATATATACATACATATACACATATATACACACACACACACACTGGAAATAAGACACAGATTAACAATCACACACTAACCTGTGAGGCAAGATCAACATCATTTTAAAACCCTTACTAGCGTATTGCCCGTCAAAAAATGACGGCAATCAGATGTGTATGTTTTAAAAAAAAGTTGTTTAGTTATTAATATACATATGGAATTGTAAGGTAGCTAATGTTGTTTTCTATGTACTACTGAAATATAGAAATCAAATTAATAAATGAATTTACGTATTTTTATGCATTGTGATGAAGAGCTGGTAATCTGTGTTGATGTTGCTGCAGCATTAGTGGTGTGGAGGTGCTGTGTAAGCGTGATGAACGTGTGCAGTGTAATAGTGTGCGTGCGCGAGCCGAAACCGTTAACGTAGCTGTGTACTTCCGCATTATCCTAAAATGGCGGATAATGTGTGGTATGCGTCTTATCGGTACGTGTTTTCCGTGGTTATAGTGCTGTAGCCTGTTTTTCGTTTTGTTCGTGCAGCATTTTTTCTGCGGGGCTCATTGCCAAAGTACTATGGTTTAACGGCTCGCCGGGCAATGATCGCCTGCGGCGCTCATCGCTCAGCCCGTTAAAGTACTACGGTTTAACATTAATATGGTCAAACGGTCAAATGACGGTCACTAAAAATTAAATGTTGTGAAATTTGTTTGCCACACAACATGACGCACATTTGTCCCTTTATTTTTTTCTTAAAATAAATACAATTTTATTTTTTTTTATTTGTATTTTTCTAACTTGCAACTTATATTTCACATCAAATGCGTTGGTTTAGGCGGGAAATCCGATGTTGCGCGAGACAAAGTCGTTAAATCTGTTTTAATGCGTAAATCTGTAATTGTGTTTCGTAAAATGTACTCGCTACTGTCTTTTTACTCATTGCGTGGTTAATCCGCATTCTTTATCTCGTTGTTTTTCAAAGACATACGTCTGTGACTGTGTTTTACGCAGTTCGTAGAAGTATAGCCTCGTTTTCATTTTTTTCGGCAGCCATTTTATTCTCGCTTAGCCGATTTTCGATCTTTGTAACTCGGCTAAATCGATCTAAATTGCAGTTCCAACTCACTTCCAGACGTCCTGCCTGTTTCCCCATGCTGTAAGTGACCTTTGTTTTATTTTTTAGTGTGTATTTAGTGTTTTTTTTTACTGTTTTTGTTCCGCCGCTTATCTCGCAATTTATTTCACCTCGTATTTTTTTTCTAAGTGCTACGGTTTAACGGCTCGCCTCGCTATGCGAGGCTCGCCTGCAATGAGCGCCGGCGGCGCTCATTGCCAAAGTGCTACGATTTAACGGCTCACCTCACTGCGCGAGGCTCACAGGGCGATGAGCGCCTGTGGCGCTCATCGCTAAGTCGTACGCACTACGCAACGCAGCGTGTCGACGAATCGTAGTTAGACAATTATAATATGTGATATGCACACACACAATTATAGCCATTAACTCCATTACTAAAACACAGAAGATTATTGTAAATTCGATAGCATCAACAGATATTCATTGATATTCTTATTAGTGACCCTCACAAGTAAAGCTATTGATCACTGTGGCTTCATTGATATGGCATCAAATATAGCAGAGTTTTAAGGGATTTAAATGCACATTTAGAAATGTTGCAAACCCTTTTAAGCATGGCCAGCATCCTATTGTAGTAACAAACAACTATGATTTGTTTATTTTCTATTAATTTCCTAATTTCCTGTTTGGGGAGTGTGTCTTACAGATAGCATTCAGTGTTCGGAGCAAAGAACATGGTAAATAAATAAAAACATCACTTCAAAGAAGGACATTCAAATGGTTTTCCACACGGGTCACTGGGGAATGCTCGTCACTTCTTTGCCAATGATTTGGGCAGCAAGTTTCTCCCACTACATAACAGGCAGAGCTGGAAACAATGAACCAAAAGGCCTGTTTGTTCTGTAAATGTCAATCTATTTTAATCCTTTAGGAAGTATATGATGAAATGGTTTGAGTCCCTCAGATTATAGTGCCTGTTAGAAAATACAAGAGCTCCCCCTTGTGGTATGTTTGGAGCACTGCAATTAAAACAGTTTTTGGAACTTCACTTAAGATAACGTTGTTTCCAGCTATATTTTATCACCTCCTCAGAAATATGATATACCAAACTGCCAAATAGTTCTCAATAATACCATATATACATTTTTAAAAGGACCTCTGTAATCCTATGTTTACAAAATGTTCATTTGAATAGTAACCCTTGATAAAAAAGGACCTTTTATTCTTAAAAAGTGTAATGCAGCAATCATGCTATATTGGGATCGGTCACTTCTGTTTAACTGCTTCTACAAAAAGGCAGAAAACTAGCCGGCCTCTTCAACAACATTGTGGTAATCTTTAGCCCCCATCCGCTCAATGAAACTTATGGAAATCTTGTCAGTTTACAAGGCCTCCCCTTGTATAGATAAAGGCTATTAATATATTATTTTTTCTAAAACATTTGTTCATGGTCAAGCACACAGGGCAAGTATGGTATTATACGGTTCATTTAACTAATATAGGTGCATCATTTATCATGGAAATTATTGAAGATGTATTGAGAATATATATATATATATATATATATATATATATATATATATATATATATATATATATATATATATATATATTGGGTGCAAATCGTCAAAGCCATCAGACAGCTCCAGCATTATATTAGAATAGGTTAACTATAAGCTTTTACTGGGATAAAAAAAAGGCAAGGATTACAGTCTATTCCCAACCCTTAGTCATGCCCCCACAATGACGATGGGCTGGGGATAGGCACAAACAGCTTTGCCTTTTTTGTATGTCCCTATAAAGGTTATTCTTAACTTTTTCCAACATGGTGCTATCTGCTTGCTGTGTTTGTGAAGGTGGATTATTGCAGGAGCCCTATGACACTACAAGAATGAGAAGACATATAAGAAAGGGCAGTGGTGTTCAAAGTTTGATATTTTTCATAAAACTGTTTAACCATCAGCTTTCACTTAGTCTAGAAAGCCTAGCACTAGAAAGAGTTTGATTGGCAGCTTTGCAATCCACTGTTCAACTGAAAAACCAATTAAATAGTATTTAAAACAATGTAGTGATGCACATTTAAGGAACATACTCAAATTAGTTAAAAGGACACTGAAAGTATGCTTTTCCTTGTTATATACGAAAGAAGGTATTTAATAGTGAACCACTGTGCATTTTCTTTTAGATGATGCTCTGAAAGCAGAAAAAAAAAATCTGATTCCAGAATTTTTCCGATTTGGAGGCTTGCCCTTGTCAGCCAATGAGCAGTTCTATAGATATGAATTATACTTGTCAGCCAATGAAAGTTACAGATGCATTAATGCTTTGTGCACTGTTAGCTTCAGTGAAGTTTAAACAGGTTTTAGATCAAGATTTTTAATACAAAACATTTAAAGCATGCTCTTAAAATGCATAAAAAAAGAATTGTGTTCTATGTCCCTGTAATCTTTTAATTCTCCATAAAAGGATTCACTTAAATAATCTTTAGACTTAACATTAATTACGTGAACAGTTTCCAACTCCCCTATAACATATTTGCACGAGTTACCTGTAAAGACCATCCATCTCTGCCACTTGCTTTATCTAACATTGTTAATTATCTCACATTGGGGAAGATAAATAGAAAGAGCAGGCACTGTGGGTTAAATCACCAAACCAGCAGAAGCTCATTAGTGATGTCGTTTGTCATTCTCATTTATACCAGTTGGGCATATTTTTATTGCTGATCACCCCTGATGTGAGAGTGAATGAATCAGTTTAGATAAGTGTTAGCACCCATCAGGGAGGATATTTGCTGGCAATTTATGCTTAAAGTGGCTATCCTTTAAGCTCAGTTATCTAATACTTACACTCAACAATAGTAACTATATTTATTTGTATGCGAACATTAATTTATGCAATGATTGGGACACTTGATGTTATTAAAATAAGGATACATAAATCAAAAGGTGTTTAAAGCAAATTAAAAATATGAATCAACAGGGAAACTGTGCACTTACCCATTACTGTAAAGCAAAACACAATATCAAACTGTTCGGTTTATTTTGGTCAATGAATCACCTGAATGGACACCAATAAGAGCCATGCAACTTGCAGGTAAATAATCAGAGAATCAAAAAAACAGCTTACATAATAAAAACCTTCGCCTTAACTATTGTTATTTCAAATGGTGAGAACCAGATGAGAGAAATCGGAAACTGGTCTCAGACAAAGATCAGGGTGTATTCATCCAACACTTCTGCTCCAAGGAGCATTTGGCAGTTGTAGAGATACCCAGGGTTTTTCATAAGACAAGCTTGTGGAGAGTATGACTGTATATTAAGGGTTTCCCTTGACATTTCCATTTTAGTTGTTAAGAGTAGTGTGTACACCTGTATGAGACTGATACAGAGGAGGATATACCAGTTATATAAGAGAATAACTCTTGCTTGCAAAGAAGAAAGCCACACTTAATCTGTGCCATTTGTGTGATTCTAGAAATATTATCATGAAACTTTTTAAGGAGAACCAGGGTATTAAAAGCGACATTGAACACATTTGTATTTCCTTTGTCGCAACTTAAAGCATGTACATATCACAGTGTGTTTTCAAAGTTTTATAGCCCTATAAATAAAACTAAAAGTATATTTGCCCAGGAACTGTGACCCTATCAGCCAATGAGCAGTAATAGAAGTAACAAGTAGATATTTGGTGGCGCAAAGAATTGAAGTGTTTACCAAAAAACTATTGTTTGGGGTGCTCCTAGGGATAATTTTGACACATTAATTATTTCGAGAGAGACAGAGCAAGATCCCTTTATTGGGGCACACCCAATACCTGATCTCACTGAAGAGAATACATTTGAAATATAACTTATTAATAACACTTAAAAAAAAAAATTGATTAAAAACGGATTACGTAGACACTACACGTGCGTTCTTTGAGAGATATTCCCTCTAAAGTGAGTAACCTTGTATTTAATTCTTATAGAGCTAAGGATTTATGGGCATCATAAATATTGAAGATTTAGATATACATAAAGTGCTCAGTGTAGAATGTAGTTCTGGAAAAATTAAAGTGACAGTGCCAATTCTAAGTTCAGTAATAATTCATAACCAAGTGAATATTAAAGTGGTAGCGTGCTGATTAAATCCAAGAGAGATAGTGTGAGTTTGGATTGCTGCCCAATTCCTCTCACAACACTCTGTTGCGGTTATAAAGGATCCACCTAATATTATTAAACTCAATAAGTGGTTGCTACTATTGCAAAAAATGATTACCTCCTATCTTTCAAAAGGAACCCCCTTAATTAAAGCCCATTAAACAGTTCACTATGGGAATCAGAAGTCTTTATGATGACTAATGGGAGGCCTATTTTTAGGAGTAAACGCAAGCCACCACTGGAGGGTATCTCCGTTGTTAGGTGCTGTCTGGTGACGTCATTAACACGAGACGAGTGCTTTTGTGTGTGTAGCATCTAAGCCGACACACGTTTCTAAATTTCATCAGGGATTGATTTTGCTCTTTAAATAAATTGACAGTAACAGAAGTAGTCATCAACTTCAGCCAATGATAGTGGTGATATGACTGGTGCATTTTTTGCAAGTGCGAAGTATTTCTAAACCTGTTTTACGAATGCTCACATGAACATCTGATCAGACCTTTAGACACATGGCTCCTATGACTGGCACGGCAGCTTTATCATCTCTTGATTTGAGACAGATTCATGGTAGGAGGAGCCTTTCAAGCAGTTTCCTCCCAATAGTAGCTAGCAGAAGATACCCTCAATACCCTCTGCTACATGTTTTACTAATGTTTGTACATGCACAAAAAAATGTTGTATATATATATATATATATATATATACACACACACATGTTTAAATGCATTGCAAAAAGATTTTGTTCAGAAGAAGAAGCACAGGAGAGAATGCAGAGCATAACTATGCAATAATAGATGGTTTATGCAATCAGCATGATATCAGTCATTTCTCAAATGCCACTGATGATTCAATGTATTTTCTTAGCTGTTTTCTGACAGCATTATACTGAGAAGTTGTATTATAACCAATGTAAATGCTTACAGCCTTATTAAATTGCAATTCTGCAAATCTAAAAAGGGCTCTATATAAGCACATAGCATATTTTTTTTACAGAAGTTTTTAGTTGGTGAACTTCTATCCAAAAGCAAGGTCTTTACTAACTAAAAACTTCTGTAAAAATAATATGCTATGTGCTTATATAGAGCCCTTTAGATTTGCTGAATTGCAATTCAATAAGGCTGTTCGTCAGCAGGTGTATCATACTCATTCAATTCCAATTTGGTTATTATATGAATTTCAAAATTCATATTTCTCTTTCTGTAACATGTACCCTAAAAACAAATGGATAATAGAATTATATATATATATATAATATATATATATATATATATATATATATATATATATATATATATATATATATATATATATATATATATATATATATATATAAAAATTGTAAATCTGAATTGAAGGAGTGTCTATACTAAAAGGCACTATACCGTTTCCAACCAAGTTTGGAATTCAGTGAGATCTGGAGCAATTTTATCAGACAGGAGGAAGTAGTAAAAAGTATATTCAACAAAATCATGGATCCTGTTTTGGTATGGAAATGTTCTCTTTAAAAAAAAACAACAAAAAAAAAAAACAACAAAAAAAAAAAACAGTGAAATCTTGTAATAAATGCAAAGTATTTGACTATCTTGATACAGGGTAGAAATTGATTGTGTTCAGGTTGTCTTGGTTCTTTTGTTCAGTAACCAATCCTCTTACCATTCTGGGGGTACCATGCTTCCGTCCACTTCCCAGTAGGTCTTCTTCCCATTCATCTCCTTGGTATACTCCACCCATCTGTGACGACCTGCAAGCAAGGAGCACACAAAGTCAGTACATATACAGATATTTATATTTGTAATAGGTATACAAACACCTAAGCTCCAGGCTCTTATATATTCACTAAAAGTATAATGTATTTTGGAGAATGGGCTCTACTCTATGTCCTTAAAATTTAGCTGGGTCATAAGTTAAGAGAAGTTCTCCAGCCTCTGATAGTTTTCACCTACAGTGACAGCCCTGTAAGTTTTCAGTCAGTCATGGACCACTAAATATTTGTTTAAAGACATACTCTCTGTGTATGCAGTATGCCAAAGAATGAGAATTGAGCATATGATTAAAAAAAAAAAATAAGCTTACATATTCATTCCATGTCCTCCTTTCCTGCTGAGTCACTCTATAAGGTGTCTATGCAACTTTAGAGGGATGTTCATGCGCTCTGTTCCACCCAGAAGAAACTTTGTGCACAGCCATGCACATGCCTTGATGCTTTGCATAGAAACTCAGCAGCAAAAGAGGAAACATACTGCTTGATCAGAGTTGCACATGGAATAAAAAAAACTATATATATATTATTATTAATATTTTGTATAATTTGCTCAGTTCTCATTTTGGCACACTGCCTAGACAGGTGTATAACCTTAAAAAAAAGTGGTCCTTTAAATATGTTTGTGCTAAGCTATTATAATGTATAATTTATTTTTATGAAAACAATGTATTATGCAATCATAAAGCACTGTGATATTATATATTTGAGGAAGCCAATGGGGAGACCTGCATTTGAATCAGGCATAAAACCTATTTTGCCCTGTATCTCTTCTGGTTCAATTAATTAAATATGCCATTTATTAATCCTAAAATAGTGTCTTCCACATAGTCTTTTGAATTGCATTATTATTAGCTCTCATAAAATGTACTAATGATTTGATCACCGCCAAGTCAAAGAGTAATTTCTCTATTCTAATCCTCCTAGATCTCTCTGCCGCATTTGACACAGTTGACCACCGTCTCCTAATACAAAATCTCTACTCTCTTGGCACCCGTGACTCTGCTCTTTCATCGCTCACATCATACCTACTAGGTTGAACATTTAGTGTCTACTTTTCTGGCACCTCTTCTTCACCTCTCCCTCTGTCTGTTGGCATACCCCATGGTTCTGTCCTAGGCCCCCTCCTCTTCTCCATCTATACATCCTCACTTGGAACCACAATACAATCTTTTAGATTACAATATAATCTCTATGCAGTCAACACTCAAATCTACCTCTTAACACCAGATCTATCCCCCTCTATTCTAGCACAAGTTTCCAACTGCCTCGTTAGCATATCCTCCTGGATGTTCGCCCACCATCTTAAAATGAGCTCCTTATTTTTCCACCCTCTACTACAGCATCCATTCCTCAAATATCTCTCACTGTGGACAATGCAATTATCACTCCCTCCTCCCAATCCCGTTGTTTTAGGGTTCTTCTTTCTTTCATTCATTCCTTTCATTTAAAACATCTCTCCAAAATATGTCACTAACACAAGACACAACTAAAATTCGAATTCATTCTCTCAACATATTTCGTCTCAACTACTGCAACTCACTCCTCACTGGCCTCCCCATCAACCGCTTGTCACCACTTATCCACAATACCCAACGCTCAATGTCAGCATCACTCTACTGGCTCCCTATAGCCTCCAGAATAAAATTTTAAATCATATATCATTGTATAAAGCCCTCAACAATAATGCAACACCTTATATCTCTGCGCTTCTCAAAACACTGCGAGGCCCAAAAAACGTTAAAACAGCCCAGACATGAGCACAGAAGGTGCTCATGTCGATGGCCACGATCACAGACGAAACCTGTAGCACTTTGCCGCTGATCGCGAGGCCAAGCGAGAAAATCGGCTAAGCGAGAGAAAAAATGGGATGAAAACGTGGGCAAAGCCAGTAAAAATGAGGCCGAAGCCAGTAACACTTAGCCGAACAATGCACGCAAAGCACTCTGCTCAAGTTTTGCATGACTCGCAATGAGACACAGAGGAGGGAAAGGAGTGAGAAAGTGGAAAGAGTCACAGGGCTGGGAGATGGACGAAGAGAGAGACACGGGGGGGGGGGGGGGGTAAGGAAAAACAAAAAGGGTAGGGAGAGAAGGAGGAAACAGACACAGAGGTCAGAGAGTGGGGAGAGGCTCGAGGTTGCCTGGCTTAAAATGCTATTGCCGTCATTTTTGTTGGGCAAGTCGCTAGTTAATCTATAACCTTCCAAATCCATTAGGATTGTAAGTTTGCAGGTTTTTAATTGTATAGGATGCTTGAAAAGGTACTCTATATGCAAGATTCTAAACTCCAAAATAGGGCTCTCTTTTTGTTTAATCTGCATTGATATTGTTTTCATGTATTGTTTCATCCAATGCATGGCGAGGCGGAATATGTTAAATAAATAAAGAGTGAGGTGAATGTCCAGTAATCCAGTTGAATAATCACAGTATTGCAGTGAAAAGTGATACCTTATTTATTGGACAAACGTATTCATAATAAAGCGACGAGCATTCGAGAGATAATGCCTCTCTTTATCAAGTAAAAAAGAGATACGGATACATAAATACATATATGTATGCATACATACACCAAGATACTTGTATCAGTATCGCTTTTTGACTTGACTTGATAAAGAGAGGCATTATCTCTCGAAAGCTCATCGCTTTATTATGAATACGATTGTCCAATAAAAAAGGTATCAAAATTCACTGCAATACGCTGAAAATTATATATATTTATAATATTTTTTATATATATATACACACACACACACAGTGGATATAAAAAGTCTACACACCCCTGTTAAAATGTCAGGTTTCTGTGCTGTAAAAAAATGAGACAAAGATAAATCATTTCAGAACTTTTTCCACCTTTAATGTGACCTATAAACTGTACAACTCAATTGAAAAACAAACTGAAATCTTTTAGGTGGAGGGAAGAAAAAAAAAAAGAAAAATAATGTGGTTTCATAAGTTTGCACAACCTCTTATAACTGCTTAATTCTGAACACAGCTACATCCCCAATCACATTCCAAATCGTGTTAAATAGGAGTCAGCATACACCTGCCATCATTTAAAGTGCCTCTGATTAACCCCAAATAAAGTTCAGCTGCTCTAGTTGGCCTTTCCTGAAATTTTCTTAGTCGCATCGCACAGCAAAAGCCATTGTCCACAGAGTGCTTCCAAAGCATCAGAGGGATCTCATTGTTAAAAAGGTATCAGTCAGGAGAAAGGTACAAAATAATTTCCAAGGCATTAGATATACCATGGAACACAGTGAAGACAGTCATCATCAAGTGGAGAAAATATGGCACAACAGTGACATTACCAAGTACTGGAGTTCCCTCCAAAAATTTATGAAAAGACGAGAAGAAAACTGGTCTGGGAGGCTACCAAGAGGCCTACAGCAACATTAAAGGAGCTGCGGGAATATCTGGCAAGTACTGGCTGTGTGGTAAATGTGACAACAATCTCCTGTATTCTTCATATGTCTGGGCTATAGGGTAGAGTCGCAGGATGAAAGCCTTTTCTTACGAAGAAAAACATCCAAGCCAGGCTACATTTTGCAAAAACACATCTGAAGTCTCCCAAAAGCATGTGGGAAAAGGTGTTATGGTCTGATGAAACCAAGGCTGAACTTTTTGGACATAATTCTAAAAGATATGTTTGGCGCAAAAACAACACTGCACATCACCAAAATACACCATACCCACAGTGAAGCATGGTGGTGGCAGCATTGGGGCTGTTTTTCTTCAGCTGGAACTGGGGAATTATGAACAGTTCCAAATACCAGTCAATTTTGGCACAAAACCTTCAGGCTTCTGCTAGAAAGCTGAACATGAAGAGGAACTTCATCTTTCAGCATGGCAACGACCCAAAGCATACATCCAAATCAACAAAGGAATGGCTTCACCAGAAGAAGATTAAAGTTTTGGAATGGCCCATCCAGAGCCCAAACCTGAATCCGATTTGAAAATCTGTGGGGTGATCTGAAGAGGGCTGTGCACAGGAGATGCCCTCGCAATCTGACAGATTTGGAGTGTTTTTGCAAAGAAGAGTGGGCAAATCTTGCCAAGTCAAAATGTGCCATGCTGATAGACTCATACCCAAAAAGACTGAGTGCTGTAATAAAATCAAAAGGTGCTTCAGCAAAGTATTGGTTTAAGGGTGTGCATACTTATGCAACCATATTATTTTATTTTTATATTTTTTCTTCCCTCCACCTAAAAGACTTCAGTTTGTTTTTCAATTGAGTTGTACAGTTTATAGGTCACATTATAGGTGGAAAAAGTTCTGAAATTATTTATCTTTGTCTCATTTTTTTACAGCACAGAAACCTGACATTTTAACAGGGGTGTGTAGACTTTTTATATCCACTGTGTGTGTGTGTATATATATATATAAAAAAGCCTCACATATATAATATCAGTAACATCATGTGTGCTGAATTTCAACAATACAAAGAATGGGTGTTTTAGAAACCAGGTGAATGGTAGGCAGAAGGAATGGATTTCAATACACAATGTTATTTCAAGCAATTCTGAATGTAAACAATTGTACAGATTGAAAAGCAGTCTTCAGGGAAATCTAGGAGTTAACCGTCTCAACTGGTTGAGAATCTGAAAAGTCTTACCAAAAAAATAACGTTTGTCTTCAAAGTATTTGTTGCCATACTTGTCTACACCAATTAGTGCGCCAGTTTTCAGGTCATTAACTCTGCAGAGAGAAAAAAATGATTTTTTTTTAGAAATATTTATATTTTTGATAGTTTTTCATTACTGGTGTTTAAAAGTGATATTAATGGAACATTTTGCGGCATGTTTTCATTTTGCAGAAAAGAGTACTGCAGCTTCTTGAAAATGTACCACGGTGCCTTGTGTGACTAACAATATGTGCTGTTGTGGTTCATTATTCAAAAACGCATTTAGTTTGTACGCTGCCCTAGACCCATTCAACCCCACGTATGGCTCTCCTTTATAGACACATATATATATGTATGTATATATACACACACACATACACTAAGAGTACAGAAAGTGTCTATTATATCTAGACAAAAATGTTCCGATCTATCCGGTTTTGTGCACGGGAAGCCTCCTGTTGCCGGGCAGGCTTGCATCCCGATGTACTTCCTAAACCCCTAACCCCCTACACCCCTTCCCTGTCCTAACTCCCTACACCGGCCCTAACACTAAACCTAACCGTCTACACCCCTTGCCGGCCCTAACCCTACCCCCCTACACCACTTGCCGGCCCTAACCTTAAACTTAATCCTCCTACCCCCCTTGCCGATCCTAACCTCCTAACCCTCTTAGCCTAAACCTAATCCCCTAAAAAGTAACTTCCTAACCCCCTAACCCTCTAAACTTGGAGACAGCTACATCGGGACGCCGGCGGCGCAGGGCATGCAGCTGGCGTGCGTACATATAACAGGATAGGTCCAAATGTTCTTTGATATAGGCCTAGTATTTTAACAATTTGCACACGGCAGAAGTAAATAGTTGCAAATATAGAATTAAGGTCTCAGATGCAAGAGGCCTTCCTCTTTTTATATTAAAATATGTTATAGTGGTGTTATTTATCACATAATCTCTGTATATAATATATTTTCCACTTGTACAAAAAATATTGGCAAACTATAAATAAGTGTTTATAATAATAGAACAGTACTTGTCATGTTTTCTTTATGCCAGGGACATTTTATGTTTATGAAAGAGGCCCTGGGGTCCAAATCATTCCAGGAACAAAGTTAATACTTGTATTTACAATGGCAATTACAAGAGACAAATTGAAAAAAAGAAAGAAAGAAAGTGAAGGTAAAGATCTATTACCCCGAATGCTGATTAGCAGCCCCATAGACAAACTGTACAAAACAAAATGTGTAATCTATACTCAGCTTAGAGAATAATACACATGTAAGTGAGACTTATTGATAGTTATAGGGCCAATATGATGATTAGTTATACCAGTGGTGGGCAACAAACAGCCCGGCCACCTCATTGTGCCTTTGTGTGCCCCCCATTGGCCCCCAGACTGCGCTCTGGAGTGCGATAGTGTGCCCCTCTTCAGCAACACACAAACTTATATATCTTTGTAAAACTATAAAACAATACCCAATAGTACTCCTAAATACTTCACATCTATACCTATATTACCAAATAATTCCTTTCACTTGAGCAAAATAAAATAAAATAAAAGCACTATGAGGCAATTTGAAGGTCCTAGGGGCCACATATGAGGCCCTTGGGGTGAAATAACTTGTGATCACTGAGTTATACTGCCATGTACAAGGCATCACATTACTCATCACATCATCACTTTCCCTGTGACCCCTCTACTGTCACCTGTGTGGATATATAATGAGGCTACAGGGTGCTAAAACTAAACAGTTACACACATATAAAGACAATGTGACTGTGTATAATCTAGTTCAGATGTTACTCTGTACCCGTCACTGCCTGTCAGGATAACAACCCAGAGGTCAGTGTGATCTCCTCTACAAGGTGACAGATGAGATGGGGAAGGATTATACAGCTGCACCGCGAGCAGGTCCTGACACAACGTCTTGTACAGACACACAGCCCGCTCTCACACTGGTCTGACCTGAGGAACTGCCAGAAGGAGCCCCGGAGCCCGCCGTGAGCCCTGATCTGCTCCAGCGCCCTCCGCACCAGCTGCAGGTACTCCGCCATCTTGCGCCTGGCAGTCCAGACAGAGTGTGTTGCTGAGAGTACTCCGACCGGGAACAGAAAAGATGTGATTTAGAGTTCCGCCTCCCTATGTGTGTGTGTGATCATCCGCTGGTGGTCATTTAGGAATTGTAATGTTATTAATGTAAGTTACATATAAATACATGGGGGTCTTGTTACCACAACTCCTGATCACAGACATTACAGGAGGAGGCAGCTCAAGTGATTAAAGCCATATCAAAGTCTCATTTATTATGAATGCATCTGATTGAGGAGATTCAGTAGTGTATAAAAACAAATTTGTTTTGCATGGAAAAAAAAATACCCTAAAGTTTGCTAAATCTCTTAGTTTGCAAGTAGTTGATTTTGATAGTTAACACCCTTGTAAATCTCTGCTAAAATGAGCATGAAATTCATCATTCGTTTTGGTCAATCACAGGGAGCTAATACATTGTTTCACTCTGTTATGGCAGTTTGTACAGCAAAGCATCATGGAATGTGTAGTCCCGTGCACAAGGAAGCACGGAGGAGACCAGATATTGCTGTGTGGATTTCTGCATTGTGCTGCTGTTGGCTTGAAGGTTAGTATAGGGTTAAAATCAGCACCCAACTGTAGTGTTTCTATTGGTACGTAACCGGGGGTATGTAAGTATCTCTGGAAGTTTGTCAAAAACATTTTTGATTCTAAATAAAATAAATCTGTTTGTTTACCGAATGACTCAATGTAATTTGTGTTTCTGATATAAGCAGCATGTGGTAGACTAGAAAAGGGTAAAAACAGGGAAACTTAGATATGTCTTTAATATGGGTTCACTATCATAAAAAAATAGGTGACTGGCAGAACTGGGAAGAAGTAAAAATAGCACCAGGAGTCCATCTAAACACAGGTTGCTTTTATATGAAACCGTTATTGGACCTATCCTCTTATGGTAGCGCAGCACAGGCAGCATGCAGTGATTGAGTAGGAGAGGCAAAGATGAGGTTAAGGATGGAGAGAGAGGAGGGAGATAGAGAGACAGAGAGCACAGAGAGAGTTGCGCATGTGCAGTTGCGCCGTCTTTGAGCAGTAGGAACTGTGCTGTACCAACGGGAGGGACAGACAGACGGACGGAGATGGAGAGAGGGCACACAGAGAAAGTGGCACACAGATAGAGAGGGTGCACACAGAGAGACAGAACAGACAATTGAACATAACATATAATACCTTCATTTACAACGGGCAAGTTGCTAGTTTTCTCTGTATATGACTAAACCTCACAGGGTTTCTCTCTGTAACATTCTTGAGATGAAAAGATTACATTAGACTTCGGAATTGACTGGATATATTTTATATAAGTAAACCACATTGCAAACAACCATCATTTCTTTTTTTGAGAAGGTGCATTCAAAACTGAAATCCATATTGAAGGTAACTTGGTGTAACTAGTGATTTACCTAGTTGCTAAAATATATTTTCTTTCCATGTGCCTTCATGCTTAATATTATATTAGGTTTTGGAGCTGTTGTATAGCAGTGAGAGCCAGTGACGGAGCTAGTGAATATAGGGCCCCAGTGTAAAACATTTTTTTTTATAGACTTGCAATGTTATCTGGCAGTTAGACCCATCTCCTACCCTTATCAAGCACTCTGATCCACACATTAGCATATGGCACTGAACATTGGCACACATCAGCCGCAAAATCCATTCAGAAATTATTTACTATTGAGAAAAACTGCTTGTACAATGTATAGCTAATTTTAATGCTCTTTACAATTAAATCAATTTCCTGTTGGGGTGACAGAGTACCTTTAAGGAATAACTATATTTAAGAGGTGCAGTGGGAAGGTGATCATTCTATAACTGTTTTTTTATATGAGGTGGGTCAGGAAGATGCATTATCATGGGTCAGCAACTTATAACTCTAGAGCCAAACATGGCTCAGTACAGATCAACATGAGGCTCTTCTGTCAAAAACTTCTATCAATCACTTTCTCTACACCGCAGCTCGGCTATCTGTTAATACTCATGCAACAACCAATAGGCAGGATGGCTTTGTTATGTCAACAGACTTAGAACTTTTTTTTTTAGCTGTTTAGTATAATAAAAATAGATAATTTTAACATACAATATTGTGCTCTTTCACACCGTGAGAAGCACATACAGTGAGATAAGTGGCCCTTTAACTAGTAAGAGTACTATCTCTCTCTCTCTCTCTCTCTCTCTCTCTCTCTCTCTCTCTCTCTCTCTCTCTCTCTCTCTCTCTCTCTCTCTCTCTCTCTCTCTCTCTCTCTCTATATATATATATATATATATATATATATATATATATATATATATATATATATATATGCAAAAGTATTCACCCCCTTGACTTTTTTACCTATTTTGTTACATTACAGCATTAAGTTCAATGTTTTGTTAATCTGAATTTTATGTCATGGATCAGAACACAATAGTCTAAGTTGGTGAAGTGAAATGAGAAAAATATATACATAAAACGTTTTTTTAGAAATAGAAAACAGAAAATGGGCATGTGCGTATGTATTCACCCCCTTTGTTATGAAGCCCATAAAAAGCTCTGGTGCAACAAATAACCTTCAGAAGTCACATAATTAGTGAAATTATGTCCACCTGTGTGCAATCTAAGTGTCATATGATCTGTCATTACATATACAAACCTTTTTTTAAAGGCCCCGGAGGCTGCAACACCTAAGCGAGAGGCACCACTAACCAAACACTGCCATGAAGATGAAGGATGTTTTTCAGCAGCTGGGACTGGGAAACTGGTCAGAGTTGAGGGAAAGGTGGATGATGCTAAATACAGGGATATTCTTGAGCAAAACCTGTACCACTCTGTGCGTGATTTGGGGCTAGGATGGAGGTTCACCTTCCAGCAGGACAATGACCCCAAACACATTGCTAAAGCAACACTTGAGTGGTTTAAGGGGAAACATGTAAATGTGTTGGAATGGCCTAGTCAAAGCCCAGACTTCAATCCAATAGAAAATCTGTGGTCAGACTTAAAGATTGCTGTTCACATGTGCAAACCAACCAACTTGAAGGAGCTGGAGCAGTTTTGCAAGGAGGAATGGGCAAAAATCCCAGTGGAAAGATGTGGAAGCTCATAGAGACTTATCCAAAGCGACTTGGAGCCGTGACTTCTGCAAAATGTGGCTCTACAAAGTATTGACTTTAGGGGGGTGAATAGTTATGCACATTGACTTTTTCTGTTATTTTGTCCTTTATGTTGTCTGCTTCACAATTAAAAAAAAAAAAACATCTTCAAAGTTGTGAGCATGTTCTGTAAATGAAATGATCCTCAAACAATCCATGTTAATTCCAGGTTGCGAGGCAACAACACACAACAAATGCCAAGGGGGTGTTGAATACTTTTGCAAGGCACTATATTTATATATATATTTATATATATATATATATATATATATATATATACACACGCACACAAACATAGTAATAGCATTTATTATTAGAAATACTTTTTATTGTATGACAGTATAAAATATGCAAATTGGCATAGTCAGAAACTCAAAAGAAATGGCTATATAGTTTAGAAAAAAATACCTAGAACAATATATTGTTGATGTCATTTAACAAGAACCAACAAGATAACATGTCCACTGGAGATTGTAAATCCCCTTCCTCTTGGCTATGGAAGAAGATAATAGGCCATCAAGCACCCGGTAACCGGCAGAAGGTCAATGCATAGAGATGGAATTCATTATTTTGGGGAAACAAACTTGTGTGCCACACCATACTCATATTAAGTTACCTGTGGTAGCAAATATGTTCTCCATAGCACTCAATACTTCACCTGGGCTCTAAAATATAGTGCAGAGATCTTGAAAGGAATAGTGTTTATTAAGATGCATCTAAGTAGGGTCTTCAATTAGCTTCTCTGACCAGAAACCAGGTTCACAAATGCCACTGACAACAGTTTGGTCTTATTTTCTGTTGGATCACTGTGTGTAACAATCATCGACAGCAGCAACACAGAAAAACCAAGTGATTCTAAAACAGGTTACTCAAAAAGACAATCACTTTCCTACATGTGAGTCACACTTACACACAGGCTGTTTGTGACACAGTGTATGACATGTCTCCACAAGAGCGTGTTCTATTAAGTATTTTAGTGTGTAAGGCCTTATGCAATTTTACAGGATTTTGTCCACCCGCACAAATGCTACCTATCTAAAGTCACAGACATGGTTCTCTAGTCTGCCATCAGGTTCTGTAGATCAATTGTTATTTTGAGATCAAATCTGTGTATGCAAACATTTACTGCTAGACCCATCTACAATACCTAAATCAGGTATTGTACCCAAAATGCACATCAGTATTTGTGATAATGGTCATGTTATTTCAGAAACATTTCCATAAAAAAACTGTGTTCTTACATATATATTATTTTAAAGGACAAGTACCATTAAACCTCAACTTTGTATTATTTTAAAGAGCAATCTTGAGAATATTAACTATATAAAATATATGGAAGTTGCCTAGTTTGCCAGTTACTCTTCCATGTTTGTGGACAGTGGAAGCTGGCATTTTAAGTTTTATTTTAGATGTGTTGGTTGAGTCAAACATTCAAAATGTAATCAAATTACAGCTGTGTTCTAAGCTGTGACGGTTACATTCATTCTTCTGTGTTCTTCAGCAGCAATGAAAGGCCAATGATAAAACTTAAATATAGTTGAAGCTCTTGAAGTGACCTTTTTCATATATGGGCAACTAGAGTTTAGGTGAACCTTCCCTTCCCGTTCATTGTCATGAAAACCAAGTGGATCGGCATGACCGAGATACTGGAGTGGGTTGCCAGTTTCTTCTCCAATGAGCCACAGCATACAACTCCTGGTATTCCAAGGTGGTTTCCCATCCAAGTACTGACCAGGTCCAACCCTGCTTGGCTTCAAGGCGGTGTGACCTCTTGGTTCCCTGACTGGAATCAAACCCAGGTTGCAGTGGTGAATGAACCGAATCCTAACTACTGGACCACCAGGGAACCCTCTTACACACAAATAAAAAAAAGCAAAATATTTGATTTACAATTATACCTTGGTACAAACCCAGATCCAATGACAAACATTATCTTCTGTAAATGTAAGCTACATAAGGTCTAACTCTCATTATATGTGCCATGAATATTAGTTTTAAAGATTAAAAAAAAATGCAACAAAATATTACTTCGCCTAAGAACACAAAACCATTTTTGGGAATTTTATTCTATCATAAAAAGGTACAATAAGTTGTTTTTTTTCTTAAAAAATACAGCCAAAATAGAATTTACAATTTGCTTTAGGTTTCAAGACATTTACAATAAATTTTATACAATGTAAGATGAAGCAACAACACATATAAACATGGAGATTCTACAGGGTGCAAATGGAATGGATGATTGCCGGTCTACCATTGTACTTAGGAGCTTCAGGTGAGATTCAAGCCTTGGCACAATGCAAGCAGCGTTTCAGGTGGAATATATTAAAATGTATTTCTATCAGGAGCTACAATACAAGATGTTTTTCAATATCTGGTTTCCTGCTGTTGGTAATGCCAAGTATAAATGGCACTGCTTTTGTTCAGCTCTTCCAAGATGCAGCTGTTTGAATGGATACAAAAGTAAAAGTTTACTCGCCTTTTTATCTCAAATTCATTACTTTAAATGAAGTCCTGAAGGGCTTGTAAAGGAAACTCAAGGCATTTGTGGAATGGTTTATAACATATTATTACTTCTGACTGTGATAAAATAAGGAGTCAAGTAAATTATGTACAAAAAATATTCAGTCATTCAGAAAGACAAGTGCATTAATGTATTAATCATTTAGTCATGTTTGTTTCAAACAACTAAAATACTGACATGAGAGTATAAGGGGAATTGGAGGTTGCATCCTCAAAACTGTTTACCTATTTATATATTTATATATATGTACAGAGATCTCTATAGAGTTTTTATTTTTATAATTTATTTTTTAACAAAAACTTAGCTCAACTTTTCCTTTATTAATTCACATTGTTTGACAATGTTAGTGAGTGATTGTTCTCATCAAAATATTTTACACATTTGTAAGCTTTCTGCTTCTTTTTCTATACATAGATTAATATCACAAAAACAAACAAATAAAGGAAAACATTTTTATTCCATCCAGGAATAAGGAGAAAAATACTCCAAAATTATTATCTATTTTCTAATTATTATTAAGTATTGTATTTCTTATAGGATGTTTACAAATGTTTGGCAAATTAAAAAGTGTCCTGTTAATAAATTTAAAGGAAATGGCTGTAGATTTCTATGAAATAATAGTTTATTCGGTTGTGAAACTCCTAAGTAAACTTCCTCTGGTTTTGGAGGAAGCAAGCTATCCATGCAACACTTGACTTTAGTAAAAATGTGATACTCAACCTAGACAAATTGCACTGAAATTAATACTTATTAGAAGTGGGTATAAAAGAGCTGCTTTCTGCATCTGTGTAAGGACAAGCCAATGAAGAGATGTTACGGATACTTAAATCAATATAGAAATGTCTCTATACATGTATGAATATATACACCATGCCAAGAAGGCACTATAGTCCATCTGTTCAGCCGATACCAATATATGTTATGGAAAATATCCTGGACAGCTGAAATTCTGAAGTCATTTTAAAGAGTCTTGGGATCATTCTCTTGATTCTCAGTGCATGTGTTTTCTGATTTCCATTTGCTGAAGGAGTCACACTCCGTATTCTCCAGACATCTGATGTCTGAATGTTTTAAGCATGCTATACAGTGAGACCAATAATCTGAGAATTGTAATCGGCTGTCTCCATGCGTAGAATGTAAGGGATGATACTATCAATCTGTACATTGCCAATCAGGCCTGCGAAAAACAGTTCCTCTGTGATGGCAGCACTCATCAGTCTCAGGGCTGGCAACCTGAGAAGGAGCCGCGATAACCTATGGGTTTTAAAAGAAACACAAAACAAAATCAGGATGGATAAATGAAGTCCTTGGAAAGTTATGAAAAAAATCTTCTGCACTTTGCTTCAAATAATATTTTTATATACACATTAAATTTTATAACAAATATTAAGTGGTAGAGATTTAAAATATGTTATCTATATTACTTTCAGCAAAAAACAAAATTGCACGTTTTAAGTTTACATAAAAGGCATGTGGGAGACTCCCAAAATGTATGGAAGAAGGTGCTCTGCTCTGATGAGACTAAAATTTAATTTTTCAGCCATCAAAGAAAATGCTATGTCTGGAGCAAACCCAACATATCACATCACCCACAGAACACCATCCCCACAGTGAAACATGGTGGTGGCAGCATCATGCTGTGGGGATGTTTTTCAGCAGCCGGGACTGTGAAACTGGTCAGAGTTGAGGGAAAGTTGGATGGTGCTAAATACAGGGATATTCTTGAGCAAAACCTGAACCACTCTCTGCGTGATTTGGGGGGGGGTGTGAATACTTTTGCAAGGCACTGTAGAATCTTAAGCATTTCCTTTCTGGCATGTGAAATAAGTGCAATTGTTCAAGAATTGAAGCACTCTTTAGCACAGTCTTTTTGGGATTGGGATGTAGACTGACCTTTTCCAGTCTATTGGCCATTTTGAGTTTCCCAAATGTGTTGGCATAAGGCGAGGAACATTTTTTTTAAAGCATCCTCCAGTAGAATTTTGAATAGTTCCATTCGGATTCCATCACCTCCTTCAGTCTTATTATCAGTAAGACATCTTAGGGCCCATCTCACTTTGCTCTCCAAGACGTCTGGCTCCAGCTCATTGGAGAAACTATTGAGGTAATCACTGCTGTTAAGATCCTTCCTGTATAGATCTTCCATGTATTCCTGACAAATATACAGGTATACTCTACTTAATGCTACCCCTTTGAGCGCTAATTTACGGCAATCTTTTTCCTGTAATTCCCCACTTAACGCTAAACCTTGCAATAGCAGTGTTTTTGACCACCAATTCCTGTGCAGCCCTGTGTAAATCCCCACTCAGTACTTTCCGATTCGCCATAGCACTTTCTGAGCGCTATGATGTTAAAATGCCGTATTTCACCCGTTTTTCACATATCGCTCCTGCACGAGGGACACATGGTGGAGAGCTAAATGGGGTATACCTGTATGTGTGTGTGTATATATATATATATATATATATATATATATATATATATATATATACATATACACACACAACTGTGTTCACAGCTCAGAGTTCTGAGAAAAAACAGTTATTACACTGCATTCTGGGAAGCTGAGCAGGGACATGCAAATGTTATACTTATAATAGTACCTACCTCCCCTATTGTAGGGGAAGTAGGCACCTTATCCCATTATACAGTGGTAGGAGAGAGATTACAACACACATCAGTGCGCTTTGATCTCTCCCTCTCCCACCCCTGAGATTGCCGGGTCTAGCGAGATTGCGTGAGATCTTGCGTGATCTTGTGAGACTCAGCATTTAGCTAAATTAAATAGAAATGAGAGGGTCTGCAGGGGTGAGAGAGTGAGAGATAGGTGTGCCGATGTGCATCGTGATCGCTCTCCTACCACGATACATCAGGGATAAGGTACCTACCTCCCCTCCAATGTAGGGGAGGTAGATACTATTTTAAATATAAAGACTTCTAATCATATAATATGGGGGGGGGGGGGGGGGGGATTTGTCCCCCCATCCCCCCAGTTCCTACACCTATGACCACCGTGGTCATTTATGAATAAAAAGGCCCGTGTCCAGGGCAGATTAATTTCACATAATATTCCAAAAAAGATTGTAGTCCATTCCTTTCTTCATACATTTTATCTAGTGTAGATTTGTTTCAAAAGAAGATATTGTAAGCAGAGGAGTAAACAGTCCTTTAAAGCCCTGAGGAAACAGATATGGGTAAAAGAAAACAGCACATCAGGGAATACTAACCTGTATGTATCATCTGGATATGTTTTAGTTACATAGTCTTGAAATTCCATATAAGCTTTTTCTTGTAGTTTTTCAATATGGGTCACATTTTCCAGTCCTGGGTGATCTGCAGAATAACATGATAATAATACATTACCACAACTTAAAAATAAAAATAATAATAATAATGAGAGGAAGAAAACAGCCAATTACAAGTCCAAAACAAGCAGGTTAACATATATCAAAATGGGGACTTGCAACTCACAAGATGACAAAAAAATAAAATGTCATGCCAGAAAATGCACAGTTCTAAGAGTATGTAAAAATAAAATAAAACCTATCAAAAATTATTTTACAAAGAATTGCAATAAATATCCCTATATAATAATTTATTGTCAACTAGGTGCAAATTGAAATAAAAAAACAAATAGGGAAAAAGGTACAAAATGAAATCTCAGAAAGCTTCAGTGAAAACACAATAATCTCAGGATGAACAGATGAAGAGCACATACCTGGGCTGAATAAGACGATTGCTTTCAGATAGGCATATTCATATCCATCAAGACACAGCCTGACCATGCTGTTGCAGAACTCTTGCAGTTTGAAGATGTGATCCATCACCAGCTTTAATTTATCACCAGATAACTTATCTGCCAGAAGACACAATACGCTAATGTTACTGCAATGATGGATGGGCTTATCATTAAAGAGATAAAACATCCGCCATGTTTCTAAAATGGATTTACCAATGGGTCATGTACTGGAAAATTGAAAAATGCTAAGCATATTTTTCTTCAAAGAGAAGCCACATAAAAGATACATAGGGACACATGCTATAAACTTAAAATATAGGTCAACATAAGCATTTATGCAGTTGCTTGCTTTAAAACAAAATTATTTAGCTCACATACAGTGTAGATTTTTGTTTGCTAAATCTTTTCCTCTGTGTTCTTGCTCCAATTGCGCTCGGTCTTTTGGGTTACACATTTTTTTTTATAATAGTAAAATTATATAGATGACAAAAAAAAATATATATATAGATGTTTAATACTAAAATATTCACACTGTTGGCTGGTTACAGTGACCTTTAACTTACATACCATTGAAAATAAACATCAATAAGGGCAGTACAAAAACTGTATTTCTGAAAAACCTGAGCAGGTTTTTTAGATATTAAAATGAGAACACAAATGTACTACTTATTGTCTTTATGGTGGAGGGCTTCTATCACTCTTTTGCCCACCATAAGCTAAATGATTGTTATAGTTATTAATCTTCCCACAAAATATACTGCACAAACCAGGTACCAGCCCCAAACTGATGAGATCCATTTGAATTTAAATGGTGCTGTCTGTGGGTAGGTCTCCTGGCTTGTGCATAATCCATCCCGTGCTATGGTTAAAGCTGTGTAATACAGAAAGTATATACTTAAAATGAGCCATGTATAAAATGTTTCTTAGATTTAAGAGTGAAAATGCATTAAGGACTCACTTGCATGTCCCCCTGCCCAGTTTCCCAGAGTGCAGTGCAATAGCTGTATTTCTGTAAAGCCTAAGTAGGAAATACATTTTTTTTACTTCTATTTAGACAGATGGGAACACAAATATATATTTTATTCTGTACTACCGTACTCTGTATGGTGGCGGGCTTCTTTCACTCTTTTGCCTACCATAAGCTAAATTATTTTTTGTGGTTAAAAAAAAAAAAAAATAGATACACTTGCTCCTATTCCAGACATAAATGTAATATAACAAGTGTTTTCTGAGAAACTGCAGACAGAGACTAGCTTTGGTTAGCAAGCACAATATAGAAAAAGTTATGAATTGTGACAATTCCAGACATGAAATCACAACTAGCAGCTCATTTTGTCATTGTCTTTCGGGGGGGGGTTCTGATTTTGCCAGTGTGCGCTACTTTTCAATGTAAGGGACAGGCGCAGGGATCTTACCATGCTGCATGCCGTTGTGGAGGTGATTAACAAATGCTGTTAATATAGTTGCTACATTCATCACCTGTGAGCATTGGGCAAGACCAAGTGAAAACAGTTCGTTCCAGCAAGCTTTCACTAGAGCAATGCTGTTCTCCTGCCTGATGAGAAAGAAACAATATATGTACATTTAGAGAACACACCATAATGTACAAGGAAAGGGGATAAAATAATATGTTTAGAAGCCCAGTTTAGCCCAACTCAGCCATGTCATTGCTTAGTGTAGATTCAAACTCAAGATTAAAGGATCACTCCTGAACTGCAGCCAACAAATGAATGTAGAATAACCATTACTGTGGTATCAATGCAATATTGTTATTTTTTGGTCATAGGGCTTTATTTGCAGGACCACTAAACTCTACTTTAAGTTTACTCTTTTGAAGAATTTAAAATAATAGTGTGGGGAAACATTAATCCAGTTATGTAATGTATTAACTGTTATATGCAAGTTTTTTTATTGTGAGCAGTCATTGCTTTTCCTAATATGGATCCATTGATAAAGATACAATTTATATTTAGTACTAAAGAAATGGCTTTTACTTCTGTTTAATATAATTAAAAGGACACTGGGGGCACACATTTATTATTGTGCATTTAAAGAACAATTTTTAAACACTCTAAAATCTTAAGGCTCAAGTTAAGAACCCAGGATAATGTCACTATCAGTCAATTATCTGCTTATAAGGTCAATACTACATAATTAATTATATTAGGATAAAAACAAATATCTCATGTCAGTATTACAAATTTGAGTAGAAAAGTTCAAAATTAAAGTCGGTACTGATTTTCTTTTCATGTCAATTGAAGGAATACACTAGAAATGTGACTTTTCAGAAGCTATTTGAGGATAAAGGTTAGAAAGAGGTCAGAAATTTATTCATGTCTTATTGATGACCCAGTGAAGGTTAAGAGTTCTCTATCGTCACTGGTTGTAGCGCTACAGTGATTCTTAGGACAAGTACACTACACTGCAGGGCCCCCATACTTTTCTTATACAAACTAGACACAGGTTATCCCCTCCCTCAAGAACTAGGGTTTTAGTACATGTTTGTAAATCTATTTAATACAAGATTTAAATACATAGGATTTTTTCTGGGTGTTCTCTTTTTCGTCGAGGCAGAAACTACTATTTCCTGTATCCTTAACATCTCTAAAGAACAGAGAAATAATTGACTTTCAGCTGCTTCATAACTAGGCAGATATTAAATATGTTGTGTTTAATTTACAAACAAGCAGCAATTATAAAGGTCGGGATTTTATACTCACCCAAGAGCTTGGAAGGAGGGAATGGAGCGTGCCCAGTGCATGGACAGGAATAACAGCCGTGACGCTGACTCACAAATATAATGAACATTCAGGTATTCAGGCATTGGGGAAGGCATAGTGAGCTGTAAAAATACAAATGTCACTTATATGTCATTTAACAGTGAACATATATTTTCAAATTCAGTTAGCTATATGATGCTTGTCCATCCGTTACATTTAGTACCCTCGAGAGACCAGCACAGCATTAGTAAAAAGAACGAAGCTCACAGTTATGCATACATTAAAGACACACACAGCTCTGAGGAATTTCTATATGCAAACTTTTTATATGCACCTAATCTGCTGTGCTCCCCTACAAAGAAACAACTTATAATTTCAGCAGCACCTAGCTTTGAGAGGAACAGAACCTACAACATATCCATGGCAGAAATACTGTAAATAACAGATTTATTCAGCTGTGTGTCACTTGTTTTTTGCTTGAAGTTCAAAGATATCAGCTAAATGTATACTAACAACCCACGAATATATAACAAATCTTTAGGGGATCACATTGTTGTTGTCTTAATGTTTCATGCGAATCTGTGTGTTGTCACATGAGTCTTTGCATTGACATAATACATATAGTAAAAAAATCCAACTCTAAGACCATCTATTGCGTAAATCTACATACACACATAAACTGGCATAAAGGGACATAAAAGTTCATTAACCTGTACATTTAAACAATGAATTACAATTAACCATGCCCCCAGACTGTCTTATCTTTTCTATGTATTGTCTCTTGAGAACATTCCCCTGTGGGAGGCTCCCACTCCAAACAGGCACACTGTACTTGTAGTATGATAGTCAGAGGCTACCAGAAAGCATATTTGTGTACATTGCTAGCAGCTCATGTTACACAACTGCCTGCTACTAATGTGTGTTTTACAGTGTGGTCTCAAAGGGTTTTCGATTTGGTACATCCCTCTGGACAGCTCCCATTCCAGAGATAATACATCATTCAGAGGATGGAGAGATCGGGATCTCACATATAACCTGGGGTATGATTTAAAGTGATTTCTTGTTTAAATGTACAATCATTCATTTTTTTTGTTAAGCCATACTTATCTATGCTTTAGAAAGCCCTTTATTAGACAACTAAAGTGGTCATTTACTATGTAAAATCCTATTTTGTACACCTTCAATTAGAATGAACAAAGTAAAAATAAAATAATAATATATAATATATATATCTTGTACACATCTTTAGAATATCTTACAACAATGTTATACTGAAAAATAATGATAGACAAGATTTACCCTAAAAGCTATGTGGGCATCACTGAGGAGCGGGCCTTGAATCTCAACAATATTCAAGTCTGGTAGGATGTTAGAATTGGATTCTATGCTTTCCGAAGAACTTTGGGCAGAGTTTTCTGCTGGGTTGAGTGCCTTTGCCAAAGTATCAAAAGCCCTACAAATACAAAAATAAGACACAAGTAAATAAAACAAACAATCTCCAAAAACAGACTTGGCAAACATCTAATGAAATAAATAGCAACATGAACCAAAGAAGTTAAAACACTTATACTGGAGTATAAAATGATTTCAGTACATTACCTTGTAACCTCACTACTGGACTGCTCATCTAGTGGAAGCTCAGTAAGACACGCATCTCCATTACTTAAGCTTTCTATTATAGACAGTTCAGTGCTGGCCTGAGACAAGTCCTTTGTTTTATTCAAATTTGCAAGTGAAGTGACAACATTGGCTAAAGTGCTTAAATCCCCCCGACATGCTTCCACCTAGACAAAAAAGAATATAATTTTGAATTTTCAGACAAATTTTCAATGAGTGGTAAAAACTCCTCTAATATTATATCAGGTAATAGACACACTCATATCCATAAATCATTTGTACATATGCTGTGTAGGCAATCTGTGTGTTTAAAGGAAGTGTTTAGGTTATTAATGGTTTTGCATACTGGTGCTATAGAAAGGTTATATACCATTTTATTTACAAACAAAAGGAATCGTCATTAGATCAGTTACTAATCTTAAAGACCCACAAAGTCATTAAACATTTAATAGATCATAGTTTAAAAATTACAAAAGGTATTTTCATATGAAAAATCAGTGGTCCATAATGTAGAAAAAAAATTGGGATTGTTTTGTCATTTGTCCTGACCTGTTACAGGAAACAGAGGGGGCAATAACATAGTGGAGGTCTGAATAACAAGGAGGTCCCCAACTTAAAAATGGTCTCCAAAGGCTTTTTGTAGGAGTTTCATTTTATGTTCTGTTTGTTTGTACTAAAAGAAAGAGCACATCAGTTTCTGCAAATTATTTTTTAGTATAGCACTGTATTGTTATTACCACATATGCTATTATTATTCATCAGGGATCCAACTTTCATATGTTCTCCTTAACACCTTAAAGACGTTCTCCATTTTTTTTGCCTGTATTCCCATTCAATTCAGTTCAGACCAGAGAAAAAAAAACACAAAAAGCAGGCTTCATGTGAATCCTTCCTCTCATTGGTGAGATAAAAGTAGGTCAAACACATTGTTTTTATATGTGTCTGTGACACTTTATACTCTTAAACTAATAAACTCTATTTGTCATGCAAAAAAAAATGTGAAACGATCAACTTCCTAAATCCAAGAGGAAACAGGGACACAGAGCCAGTTTGCACATTTGCATGTCCGAGCTCAGCTTCCCAGAATGCAGTGTAATAACTGTTTTTCTTAGAATTCTGAGCTAGAAGCAGATTTTTTAACTTGCTTAAGACATTCAAATGTGAACACAGGTGTACTATTTATTTACTATATATATATATATATATATATATATATATATATATATATATATATATATATATATATATATAATTTGCAATTTAATATGAAGTGCTTATATGAAAACAGCATTTAAAAAAATAAATGTATAAATAGCATTTGTGGAGAATGTTAGTGTAGGATAATATTTAAAAAACAGATGTAACCCAGGGTTTTGTTATCATGTTATCTCAATTTAAACTGCAGCCAAACACCTTGGGCCTGTGTAGCTTAGTATTGTTCATATTCTATGTAGGTGGAGAGTAATTCTGCAGTTTAGCTGCTACCTATAAATATTGGATGCAAAATTGAACAAACATTTACTTTTGGTGACCCCTTCTTGTTATTATTCCAGTGAGACACAGCGTGTACCTTATCTGCTGCTATTTGCATTGGTTCCGTTTTTATTCCAGGTGGTTGAATATTCACTAGCATTCCTGAATCCATTAAACTGGGCACCCTGTGCAAACAAATGAGAATATAAAACGTGAGTAAATTAAAGGAAAATATTTGCACATTTAAAAGTAATGCACAGACATTTCATCCTAATCTAAGAAATACTTGATGGAGCTCATTGCAGAGGCGTTCATCGCGAGGCTCACAAAGTAGACCGTGGGAGAGGCTCGCAATGAGCTAGAGTTAGATGGGGGAGAGCTAGTAATAATAATAATATTAATAATTCACAATCATTAATTTCCAGTCATGTATCAGCTCTATCCCCAAATAAAGAATAAGCACAAAATGCTGAAATGTAAAAAAAAAAAAAGAAAATTTAAAATCTAGAGCAAGATGACCTCCTATATGATTTATAAGACAGTGCCCCCCTTAAAAGGCCACTTTAGTGTTCTTATAAAGCTCTATCTAAAAAAGAAGTTAGGTAAGGCCCGATACAAAAAATGTAAAAGAAAACTTTTATCAAAAACGTTTACTGTGCATTTAAACAATGACTTACTAGGTAACATGAGGCCCTTATCTCTCCACTCTCTGAATGATGTATTGTCTTTGTAGTGGGAGCTGCCCAGAGGAGAATGCTCTCCAAACAGGCATACCGTGGATCGTGGAAGGTTACTAGAAAGCGTATTTGAGTACTTTGCTAGCAGCTCACGTTACACTGCAGAGTGCTACTTTTGTGGGTTTACAGAGTGGTCTTAAAAGTTTTTAAATTTAGTACTTCCATGTGTGCGGCTCCCACTCCAAACACAGTATATAAATCAGAGAGTGGAGAGATCTGGAGCTTATTTAACCTGGATCACAATTTAAAAAAGTAATTAATTGTTTAATTACACAGTGAAAGCTTAAAATGTTTTTGTTTTTTTAATGAAGCCCTACCCAACTACTCTTTAGATAACCCAGACAGCTGAAGTGATGCTTCAAACAAGCAGTTAAAAAATAAAGCATATTTTATTTTCTGGTTATGAAGAGCTGGTATTTTTATGACCAGGGATCTCAAAAGTAATTAGTTAATTTCTGGAAAGATGGCATATAATACCAAAACATTTAAACAGAAGTAAGTATATAGTGATGGCTTTCCTCAAAACTAAACCTATTCAGCCTTATTAAATTGGAATTTGGCAAATTCTAAAGGGCTCTATATAAGCACATAGAATATATTTTTTTACAGAAGGTTTAAGGTAGTGACGACCTTGCTTTTGGATAGAAGTCCACGGACTAAAAACTTCTGTAAAAAAAATATGCTATGTGCTGATATAGAGCCCTTTAGAATTTGCCGAATTGCAATTTAATAAGGCTGATTGTTAATACATGAACGTTAGTAGTAGTATTACAAGCAAGTAAACAAGTCTGCTATAACAAACTAAGACATGTTTAGTATGTATATACACATATTCTAAACACAGATCATCTGCAGCACTAATCAATATATATCAACTAGTCGTTTGCCCATCATAAATGATGGTATAATATTTGATGCCCCTCCCGTGTCTCTCCCCCCCTCTCCCCCCCCTGTGTCTCTTCCGCCTCCCCCACCCCTGTGTCTCCCCCCCCCTTCCTCCCCCGGTGTCTCTCCCCCCCCCCCTCTCCCACCCCCGGTGTCTCTCCCCCCCCCCCCCCGGTGTCTCTTCCGCCTCGCCCATCCCCCGTGTCTCTTCCGCCTCGCCCATCCCCCGTGTCTCTTCCGCCTCGCCCATCCCCCGTGTCTCTTCCGCCTCGCCCATCCCCCGTGTCTCTTGCGCCTCGCCCATCCCCCGTGTCTCTTCCGCCTCGCCCATCCCCCGTGTCTCTTCCGCCTCGCCCATCCCCCGTGTCTCTTCCGCCTCGCCCATCCCCCGTGTCTCTTCCGCCTCGCCCATCCCCCGTGTCTCTTCCGCCTCGCCCATCCCCCGTGTCTCTTCCGCCTCGCCCATCCCCCGTGTCTCATTCTACCTCCCCCGTGTCTCATTCTACCTCCCCCGTGTCTCATTCTACCTCCCCCGTGTCTCATTCTACCTCCCCCGTGTCTCATTCTACCTCCCCTGTGCCTCCTTTCCCCTCCCCGCGACTAATGACACACTCTGTGCATTGCTTCTATAGTTTCCGTTGTGCGCATGCACTAGAACAGCGTTACACACAACGGAAACTATATTAGTGATACTTCCTCTTATGAATAAAATCTTTCGCGAACCTTGTAGGTTTGTTCTCTGTCACAAATGTGGTTGTTGCAGCAAGTGGGCTACGCAAGTCTTTTCTGATGTAGATTTTTTCTGTGGATGCCGCACAATTGGAGGATTTTTCTCGGGAGACTTCAATAGGTTTTCGTTCACACTGCACAGCTGTAAACATAAAAGGTGTAAAAGTGATGATTATTATTATTATTAACCCTTTATTTGTATCGCGCCAACATATTCTGTAGCGCTGTACAGGGGACAAGAACAAGGAAAGATACAATAATGACAACAAGCAGAAAATGGAGGGCCTGTTTTGAGCTTCAAGTCTTGAAAGAAGTGCTTTTTCCCAAAGCACCCCACAAGATTAGACACTCGCCATTTACAATCTAAAGGATTAGGAGGAATTAGACTTTTCAAAGCAGATAGCAGGGTTTTGTCTTCAGATTTCAGGCAACTCATTGCTCATTAAAAAAAAAATGTATGCTTTAAATATGGTCCTGTAAATGCATGATGGAACATTTCACACTTGGGTGTACATATTTTGTGAAATTAGCTGAACTTGATTTTTTTTTCATATGATACAAGATATTAATTCACAAAACAGCACTATATTCCTGTCTCTAAGATACAATATTTCAAAAAGTTTAGTATACAAATGCCTTGCCAATTCACTTTAACACGGATTGTCTCAGTTTCTTTAATATTTAATCATTTTTGCTAAATAGAACCTTCAAATCTTTTAAATCTGATTTAATGTTTTTTCTTTTAATTAACAATTATACAATGTCCCAGATTTACAATTGTTTGAGATTCTGACAAAGTCCTAAGGTTATGGCTAAAATGTTGTAAGGTGGTTTGGTAATAAGAACTATGTACGTAAGATGTTAAGTTCAAAGACAGGGCCCTCCATTCTTTTTCCATGTTTTGGTAATGTATTTTGCTTTGTACTTGCTTTCTGTTTATATCTACAGAACATGCTGGCACGTTACAAATTAAGGATAATAATAATTTTAAAAAAATATGGTAAGCCTCACAATATTGGTTAAGCTTTTTACTAAACTGTATACAAATTAGGAGCCAGTCACACTTGTGAACAACCAATAGGAAAGGCTGTATGTTTATGGAAATATGCAAAATATCCAAAAAGTGAACAATAAGAATTTAGAAGCCACTAATTCCCTGACTCCTTTGATTGTTGAGCTTAGTCCTAATGGGTTTATTAATATTTACTTTCCATAATGGATAAAGCATACACTTTTAAATGGCTACATGCATAAATAAAACACCATAACTTATATTATAAACTGCATATATATGCAAATATAATTTGTATTGTAATTTGTAATAGCATGTATTACAATTTGTTAGATTTTATAAATTAGTGAACAGGGTAAATATAAATTAAATGTATGCAGTTATTTAGGAGGTGAGGTGTTCCGGGATGCTCTCTCATATGACACCCACCCTGAATCTCACTTCTGCACATTTTTCGATTGTACTAATGGAAATTCCAACAGTAGATTAAAATAATGGGCAACGTTTGTAGAATACATTGGTTATTAACTAATACTTACAATCCTGCTTCATTCCAAGTGCAATACAACGTTGCAGTCGGCAGTATTGACATCTGTTACGATAATGTTTGTTAATGACACAATCTTTTGATCCTCTGCATGTATACACCAAGTTTTTTCTGATGCTTCTTTTGAAGAAACCTTTACAACCCTCACAGGTAACCGCACCATAGTGTCTCCCTAAAATGTAGAAGGATTAAACATTATTCAAATTACTCAATTTATGTTCATTAAATATATACTACTTGCTCACTGCTGTTCTTGCTTATCTTCGAGGGATTCCATGTTTGTGTCTTCCATGAGCTGACTGTAAAAACGAATACTCTGTTCAGGCTTTCAATCTACTCAGGTCTCTCTCACCTATTTCACTCTTATTCAAGGCATTCGGGTGCATTGTAACTCAATTATCCTGAACAAAAGACCCCTTTTAAGAATTGTTTAGTTCCCATATCCCACTGCTGTCCTGAACATACAAACAAAAAATGCTTTCTATATATTGTGGTTTATTTTATTTTTTTACATAACTTTAAAACATACCTGAAGCTTTGTCCCCACATACTACACAGAGATCTACTATTGGTTTGCTTAAATTCTGATCCATGCACTGGGCATCTGACAATATCTGCAACAACATCAAAAATAGTTTGTTAAAATAAGATCACAAATGATAGTTTATAATATGAGCTTAAATGCATATTAAATACAGGTATACCCCGTTTAGAGCTGATTCACTATAGAGCTGTTTTTGCTGCCAGACTCCTTTAAAGCTAAACCCTGCTATAGCCCTGTTTTTGCCTGCCAGATGCCTTCTAACACTCTGATTTTCTATAGCATTGCCCCGATATAACGCTGTTTTTGTCTGCTGGATCCCTTTGAACACTCTGATTCGCTATAAGAATCCAGGATGAGCCAGAAGCTTCAACATCAATAATTTTAAGTTTATATTTCTGCTAATGTTCAGTTTGTGTTAATGTTCTGTTTGCTGTTTCTTTGAAGTTCATATAAAACCAAAAAAAGTTTACATTTCAATTGAAATTGGTGTTTTCTTTATGAGTAACCATATCCCTATCTTCCCCATGTTAAACTGCCCCGTTTAGAGCTGTTTCGCTTAGCACTCCTATTGCCTGGAAACTATCTACAGCATTAAACGAGGCTGTACTGTACAATGGTCCCTTACACAAATATTTCACAATATAAAATATTGTTTTCTTACAAGTGTTTTTTTTTCTAAGGGAATATATTTTAATATATGATGAATAAAGGTTATATTTTAAGCATACTAGCATACTATAAAGGGTGTAGATATACCCATCAGTGCATTCATTGGCACTTTTGAGCAGAAACTGTAAGAATTTGGCTTAGCAAAAAAGATAGAGGCAAAAAGTAAAAAATTATTCCATATAAAGCAAAAAATGTACAGGGTGTGATTTCTTTTTACTTTCTACCAACACCTTTGCACATTATCAAGTTTTGTTATTACAATATAGAAAAAAAAACTGACCACAGAGGTCTATCTGCCTCTGTGTCTCTTGCTGCTTTTTAGTATAGTGGCCTGATGGTACATGACAAAATGAGTCATACATTTAACTGTGGTGCTATTAAAGCCTTTAAAATAGAACGTCAAATGCCCATTGACAACTTTGTTACCATACTTGTAAGTGGAACATGTAAATAAGAGGACAATTTACTTTTTATATTGTGCTCTCTGAATGTGTTCTGTAACTAAAATAGGATTACATTTGACTACCTGAATATGTTGAGCAGAAACTTCGGGACTGGAGAAGAACAGTTGGTTAACGCCTGCTGCATCGGGAGTTGCCAGATAAACTTTGCTTTGGTTGGAGTCCTGCCTGGTGGGCGTGGTCAGATAAACTTTATTTTGGCTGGAGTCCTGTCTGGCGAGTATCACCTTACTTGGAGATGAACCATCATTGTTAGTGAGGATGAACTGTTTGCTTCCTCCACTCTGATCAAGTGCAGTTACTATTTGGATCTTCTGGCCGGTCTGCTGATCTGTGACAAACTAAGGAGATTTGCCAAGGCAATATTAATTAACATCAGCAGTATATTTTATAAAGATAATTGGCTAAGGAGACAGGAGCAATGAATCTGTATTGGTTGCTGGTAGAAACAATCTAAACATAAACTCTAGATTTTTTAATAACAGCAATACAACAATTGGTACTTGCCAACAACCCTTCAATAAATGTACACGCTGTGAGTATTTGTAGTTGTGAAATATGCAGATGGAGGTTTGTACATGCCCTTAGATTCTAAATGTATTACATTTAAAAGATGCAGATCTCTACTCTTGGTCTACTGTACCAAATAATATATTATTTATTAAGAAAAAAACTCTTCTAACATTCTCATTCTCTGATGGCAATCTCTATGAGGTCACTATGAGCATAAAAGCAACTTCAGACACCTACACATCTGCAATATGAATATAATTAAAACAAACATTTCTCGACAGTTTAATATTTCTTGCTCAATGCTACGGATATTTTCTCTGTTCTAATTATTTGCAATAGTTCACCATATAAACAATATATGAGATCTAAAAAATGCTAATACATTTTACCTACTTATTTAATGAATGCATGTCAAATTCAGACAATGCAATAAAATATTCCTACAGCTTGGAGCCATCACACCTACCTGTATACGCTGTGGTATGGATACGCTAGATTCTGAAGGAACAAGCTGTATTCTCTGTGAGCTTCCATCCATTAGTGCACTGTGTGTGACTTCTGCTTGGGAACGAGAAATCTAGGTATAGGGCAACAATAAGTGTCAGGAGTAAAATGTGTTTAGCATCAGTGATGAGATATAGATGTCAACAACAATTCTAAAGTGCCATTATTGGGTTAAAGTAGACTCGCAAACATATGCCCATGTATATCCATTTTAAACTATTAATATTTTGAATAACAGAAAATAATTTAAAACGGATGAGTACACAAAATCTGTACTCCTGCCTGTTCCCTCCACCCGCACCCCTACACCCACTGTAACTACAAACACACACCCCCATCATCCAGCTCCCAGGATGTGAGAGCTGGATGATGGGGGTACTCATAAACTGAGTTTTCAAAAAATTATGATTGTCACAAAAAAAAAGTATGTCCATTGCATAAACAGCTACTAATATTGTAAGTTTGGTGCATAATTGACAAACAAGTGTATTTTTCTTCTTGAACTGCTGTGGTCCTTTAACGGAAAACCACTAGAACTACGTGTTTACAACCAGCTTACTATAAATACACCCAACTGAACTCGCACGCAGTAGCACCAAACTGTAACAGGGAAACCATGTATCATTCAGGACATATGAACTTATATATGTGGATATGTTAGGTTCTAAAAAAAGGAATATTGTGTGTGTTTAGAAACGTCTTAATAAGATTATAATGCACACTGTTTAAAAATGAAGCAAAAATACATGAATATATTTTTACTAGCAAGCTTTTCTTTTAAGTTGTTGTCCTCCTTCACATGTTCAGCCTCCAGGACACTGGAGAGAGCAGCAACGTGTGTTGAATGGGGCAGAGTAGAATGTCTTTATTTTTTAAATAATCCCAAGATTTTTAAAATAGATATACTGCCCAAATTTCATATTTTTTATACACTAGTCCAATATATGTGAAAAAATGTTTGGGAACAAAAGCCAAAAAGGAGGCTTGTAAATGTGAGTTTTTGAGGTTCTGAAACAGAAAAACTTTTCTCCACGCTGCTGGCTGAAAGAATTAGAACTATAAACTATTCTGTAGAATATGTGAAAAAACAATACTATTGTCTAATCTTCAGACAATATTGAAAACACCAGGTTTTCACATGATCAGTGGACAAAAATAAGTGCCTAATCCTGCTGAGGACGTGCTAAAAATGAACAACATTAGAAACGTTTTTTTTTATATAATGTTTCACTTTCTATTTTTGAATTCTCACAGTGCTAAATCCCTTCAAGCCCAGCTTTCAAAGGTCCCAATTATGGATATGAAAACATCATCTATAAATAATGACACCTGCAGCTGATTGTTTTTGACAAAATGTTACATTTGGTTTGATAACTGTAAATAAATAAGAATGAAGGCAGTGGCTCATTATGGTTAAAACCTTTGTCGTCATGCTCATATATTAGCCAGTTGGGCATGCCCTTCCATTTCACGGAGTTAATCATCTCAGATAAAATACTATTAGGTAAGAGGATCTTGAATGGTAACTTCTGCCTAAAAAGAAAATTGTCCTTCAATTTTACTAAAATAAATATAGATTGTTTTCATAACAACTAATTGCAAATATCCTTATTCATATGTATTGTATTGATTCCTACCATAATTAAGAACTTTGTTGTGTCCTTTAAAAAGATAAGTTAAGTCCAATCATGTTCATAAATCAACATGTTGTAAACATTAATAAGAATGTATTGTTTATCTTGCAACAGGAGTTCAGGAAGAAAACTCCACCTCCTCCCTTCTCTAAAAAGTGTTTTAGCTGATCCAACATCATTGTGACCAATACAAATCTGTCCCTCTTTACACAAGATGGTTAAAGGGCCACTGAAGTTACATTTTTGAGGGGAAATCAGAGTTTTTGAAAACTATGTCTAGGAGTAAAGGAATCTACTTTGTGTTTGTTACATCACTTCCTGAGAACTGGATCATGAGGGTCTGTTTATGTATCTATTATTGGAAGGAGGAGGGAGCAGGGAGAGATCAGAAGCCTTTGTTAGATAATTGATTACGACCAGAATTGACTCCATACCACTTTTCTCCCTAAAAGGCTCAGAAGCATGCGGATTACATCAGAAGATTCAAGGACTCATCTCCATAAATCTAAACAACCCTTTTACACACACAACATCCACAATGCTTGTTCTCTGACTATTGACACTCCGTGGTCAGGTTAAAGGTTTTGAAACATATATATTTTAGTGGAAAAGTTGCCAAAAGCAGTTTAATGATCTATGTCTGAAATTGGAATTCTGCTTGTATTTCAAAAATATATGGCATCATGTTTGCATCACAGGATGCAGTTGGGTATGATGAAATAATAATATATCTACAGGTAATTTACCTCTCCCATCTGCTGTTCAATGATCTGATGGGCTAATTCTTCTATAGACGCCATCTGCTTTCACAGTGCAGCCCTTTCGAAAAAGGGAACTTCGAAAGAAATCCAGTTTTGAACAAAGTGCAAGCTGTAATGATAAACAAATGAATATGTTAGAGAAAAATGTAAAAAATAGTTGAAAAATTCTAGAAACCTAGAGACCAGAGATGCCATGTTTTTAAAGTTTTAAGTAGTGCATGAAAACACTGAAAAAATACAGAAACGAACATTAATAAACTCCCCCTGATGATTGCTATATCTCTAAATTTGCAGTCAGTCACTTTTGTCAGTCAACACCCCTGGAAATTTCTAAAATTAGCATAAAATGAATCATTTGTTTTGGCCAATCACAGGCAGCTAATACATTTTAATACATTGTAACAATTAGTGATGGTAGTTTGTGCAGGAAGGAATCATGGGATGTGTAGATGGAAGCAGGAGGACCCAGACACTGCTGTGTAGATCTCTGCATGGAGCTGCTGCTGGCTTGAAGGTTAGTAAAGAGTTAAAAACTGTACCCAAATGCAGTGTTTCTATTGGGAGATACACTGTGCTTATGTAAGCAGCTCTGGTAGTATGAAAAACAAATGATATTTTCAAATAAAATAAGTCTGTATGTGTATAGAATGACTGTGTGTCTGATATAAGCCTCATGTGTTAGATTGGAAAAAGGGAAAAGCACGAAAACGTAGATATAACTAAGTTCCTGCACCCATTTTTTAGAGGGTATCTCATGGTTCCTAAAAATCCTAAAGTACTCAATTTCTATTTTTTACCTTTATCATTGACATTCTCTTAGAAGTCTTTCTTAAGCTTCTTTGAAAAATTCCAAGTGGAAAAATCTGTCTTCGGTAGTACAATATGGCAAAAACAGATAAAGATTTAAAGGGACGGATCTAGCTTATTTTATCAGCGCAAGCTGTGAGCGTGCACCTCAATCACGCAGCCAACCGCGCCCATCACAGCAGCATCTAGTGGTCGGAATATACACTGCAGGGAACCAAGGGAGTGTGACTGCAGGGAGCCGAGGGACTTTGACATGTGAGTGGGGACAGGAGGGTGTGTATGAATGGAGGATTGTAGAGTACGTATGGCAGGAGAGTGAGTGTCTGTAACTGGTGCAGTGATTGTGGATATGGGAGAGTGATGGGAGGGAACAGGAGAAATGGGGGAAGACAGTTATATGACAGCGGAGAGGAGTATGACAGAAGGAGAGGAACTAGGGACGGTGTCTGGAGAGTGCAGCTGTGACAGGTGGAAATGGGGGTCTGTAAGACAGGGACAGTATGACAGGTGGTATGGGGTAACTATGACAAGGACAGTTTGACAGGCATAATGTAGGTCTGAGTGACAGGGACAGTATGACAGGAGGACAGTGTGACAGTAGGGTGAAGGTGTAGGAGGGGAGCTGGGGGGTGAGGGGGGTTGCTTGTCAACACATCCCCATTCCACCTGTCATACTGTCCCTGTCACCCAGACCTCTATTATGCCTGTCATACAGCCACCCATTTCCACCTGTCACAAGACCCCCCCATTCCACCTGTCATACTCACCCACTCATTTCTATACTGTCCGTGGCTCACCCAGAGAGATGGAGGCTGTCTGCATGATATACATTGTAAGGGAACATTGCAATCCATACTCCGGCCACTAGGTGCTGCACGTCCATAACATGTTCTGGCGCGTGATCGTTGTGCGCGCACACGTCATGCGCTAGCCAAATGGACTAGATCCGATGCTGCTGTGACGCGCATGGTCGACCGTGCAATTTACGGTGCGCGCTCTCAGCGTGTGCTGATGAAATGAGCTACAGTGGATATAAAAAGTCTACACACCCCTGTTAAATAAAATGTCAGGTTTCTGTGCTGTAAAAAAATGAGACCAAGATAAATCATTTCAGACATTTTTCCACCTTTAATGTGACCTATAAACTGTACAACTCAATTGAAAAACAAACTGAAATAGTTTAGGTGGAGGGAAGAAAAAAGAAAAATAATGTGGTTGCATAAGTCTGCACACTTTCTTATAACTGGGGATGTAGCTGTGTTCAGAATTAAGCAATCACATTCCAAATCGTGTTAAATAGGAGTCAGCATACACCTGCCATCATTTAAAGTGCCTCTGATTAACCCCAAATAAAGTTCAGCTGCTCTAGTTGGTCTTTCCTGAAATGTTCTTAGTCGCATCCCACAGCAAAAGCCATGGTTCACAGAGAGCTTCCAAAGCATCAGAGGGATCTCATTGTTAAAAGGTATCAGCCAGGAGAAGAGTACAAAAGAATTTCCAAGGCATTAGATATACCATGGAACACAGTGAAGACAGTCATCATCAAGTGGAGAAAATATGGCACAACAGTGACATTACCAAGAATTGGAGCTCCCTCCAAAATTTATGAAAAGACGAGAAGAAAACTGGTCTGGGAGGCGACCAAGAGACCTACAGCAACATTAAAGGAGCTGCAGGAATATCTGGCAAGTACTGGCTGTGTGGTACATGTGACAAAAATCTCCTGTATTCTTCATATGTCTGTGCTATGGGGTGGAGTGGCAAGACGAAAGCCTTTTCTTACGAAGAAAAACATCCAAGCCAGGCTACATTTTGCAAAAACACATCTGAAGTCTCTCAAAAGCATGTGGGAAAAGGTGTTATGGTCTGATGAAACCAAGGTTGAACTTTTTGGCCATAATTCCAAAAGATATGTTTGGCGCAAAAACAACACTGCACATCACCAAAGGAACACCATACCCACAGTGAAGCATGGTGGTGGCAGCATCATGCTTTGGGCTGTTTTTCTTCAGCTGGAACTGGGGCCTTAGTGAAGATAGAGGGAATTATGAACAGATCCAAATACCAGTCAATATTGGCACAAAACCTTCAGGCTTCTGCTAGAAAGCTGAACATGAAGAGGAACTTCATCTTTCAGCATGACAACGACCCAAAGCATACATCCAAATCAACAAAGGAATGGCTTCACCAGAAGAAGATTAAAGTTTTGGAACGGCCCAGCCAGAGCCCAGACCTGAATCCGATTGAAAATCTGTGGGGTGATCTGAAGAGGGCTGTGCACAGGAGATGCCCTCGCAATCTGACAGATTTGGAGTGTTTTTGCAAAGAAGCGTGGGCAAATCTTGCCAACTCAAAAATGTGCCATGCTGATTCCCATACCCAAAAAGACTGAGTGCTGTAATAAAATCAAAAGGGGCTTCAACAAAGTATTAGTTTAAGGGTGTGCATACTTATGCAACCATATTATTTTATTTTTATATTTTTTCTTCCCTCTACCTAAAAGATTTCAGTTTGTTTTTCAATTGAGTTGTACAGTTTATAGGTCACATTAAAGGTGGAAAAAGTTCTGAAATGATTCATCTTTGTCTCATTTTTTTACAGCACAGAAACCTGACATTTTAACAGGGGTGTGTAGAATTTTTATATCCACTGTATATCCAAAGGGACATCTAAACTTTATTTTTCTTTATTGCATCAAAAAGAATGTATTTGATAATGTTCCATCGTTCTCAGAAGTTCGCCTGCTCTTGAGGGCTTGCCCTCCTCTGCCAGCCAATGAGATCAATAAACTAAAGTATGCCCTCTGCATTTCCTGTTAGTTTCAAGGAAGCTAACCTAATATTTTTTCATGCAAAAAACAACTTTTGTAATGCTTAAACACTTTTGTGTTCCATGTCCCTTTAATTCCACTCCTATGATGCAAGTGCCCTGACAAAAAAAAGTGGCCAACATAAACTTTTAAGGAATACGAAGTGGTAACTTTAGCCTTCTACAACACTGACTGCAGTGGGAATTCTTTGCTCCACCTCTCGCTTTTATCTATTAAACAATGCAAATTTAAGATATTATCCAAGTGGCTCAGAATGTTTAACACCCTTTGACATCACAACTGGCATGAAAAGCAGCTACTTGATTTATGACCACCTGGAAAGACTTTCTCCCAAAGTAAATTCTGCTCCTTTATATATATTTGATAAGCCCTGCATCCGTTTAAGATAAGGTCCTTTTATTCATTAGCAGTTTATAAGAAAAAGGTGGTTGTATTTTGATAATAGGCCCATGACATTCATCTAGTTTAGGAGTGTATGTTGAATTGTAAAAAAAAAAAAAAGAATACCTACCTTTTGTTTTAAATCTATCTACCCTAGACAAAAGTACTGGACTCATGCTTTCAATGGAAAAGTTGCAGCTGAATAGTATGTACTACACATACTAGAGAGAACCTATGAGAACTGCTCCATTACATTGGCATCTCTAAATGACCACTTTACTGTTGTCTTAACAGGCTATTGCACTGCTATAACCTCACTCCTATGTATTATTGAGTCATTGTCCAGTGATGGTGTCACTATATACAGGCAAAAGGCAATTAAAAGTGATACTCTTACATTTGCAAACATTTTTGTACTGCCTCCAGCAAAATAGCTTGTCTCCACCCTTAGTTAAGCCATACAAAGGGTGACACTGGCTCTGGCTTGGAGGCAGGTCTAAAAGGCTTTCGGATCTATCTGATTTTATGTGCGCCATCCGTTGAAGCGCGCTCCCGCAGTATAGCTAAAGAACTATTCTCTCCTGCACAGTGGCACAACTCGCCGAGGCGAGCGCATGCTTGTGGTGGAACATTGTTATAAATGCGTGAGGACATTGCTTTACACTGGCTGGGGACTTGCTGTCTTAAAGTGTTTTGAAATGTTGTCTCTCTCTGTCAGCAGAGGCCAGGGTTGACAAATGTGTCTAAAATTATAGAAGCAAGTCAGTTATTTGGGAGACAGAATATACATTACATAGAGTAACATATGTATAATGACTAAACATTTAGGAACCATACGTAAAATGTAAATACATTATATCTGGACCAACCTATTAGAGGGAGGGTAAAATATTGTATAATTTAAGTTTAGATGTGATAAAATTACTTTATCAGTTTTTGCCTGTCAGTCATCTTTTCTAAGCCAACCACCAAGCATGGACGAATGTTTTAATTGGGTGACTATTGCAGATAATCGACAATTCTCTCCTGGGACTCTGAATGTATTGTTTTCAGTGCAAAGCCAAAAACATAGAGCATGCCTAGAACCCAGAGAGTAATTAGGCTGATATTAACTCTGGGGCCTAAGCGTGCTCAGCCTTTTCAGTTGCCCATGTCAGGACTGCTGCAGTTACAGACACTTAACTGTCAAGCATGTGCCAAACTAAGAATATAAGCGAAGTAGCTGGCTAAGCCATGGACATAAAACAGTTTTGGGAAATTCTGCATTTCTTTTCATTGAATACAGAAACCTATTTTGTGTTTGTTACTTCACACCCACACCATCAGCTGGGGGGGGGGGGGTATTTGTATTTATCATTGTTGTAATGGGAGGGATCAGGCAGAAGTCCAAAACCTTTTTTTGATAACTGGATAATATTGAAATTGACACCACACTGCTTTCCCCTCACTAGGCCAGAAGAAAACGCTTTGCTTCAGGAAATGCTACTGCAGCTCTCCAGAAAAGTAACTGCCTTTCACGAGCTATCACACACACACAACCAATGTACAACGGGTCCCTCCAGAGGCATCAACATTTATTTTTCTCCTAATTACAAACGTGCTACATACACTTTTTTCCGGCCTAATTATGCTCTAAGCCTATTGCAGTGGTCCTTTACAAGATAAAATAATTATTACCTATAGCTCCAATGTGTTGTTTTAAGGAATAAAGGAAGTGAAGTGAGAGGGCAAATATGGACAAGAAATAAGGACAGAAAACAGAGGGATGGGGTATGAACATGCAGAGAGGAACAGGATATTGTATCAATGATTACTGGGAATTGATGGATCACATTGGGAAAAATGGAATCTATCCGGTTTTATGTGCGCTGAAGGTTCAAGAGCGCTGCCGCAGTTCAGCAAAAGAACTATTCTCTCCTCGACATGGCACAACTCGACGGGGTGAGCATGTGCACGTGGCGGCGCTTGAACAGCGGCACACAAAAAACAGGATAGGATAGAAAAATGCCATAAATCAGCAGCTGTGTAAGCCATTTAATGATTGGACCTTTCCTGTTTCATCCCAGCCACCAGTGGCATGCAGAGGCCAGTAGGTGTCACTACGGTGGCTTGCTGAGACTTAATTCAATTTTTTAGGGTCGGGGTTAGGATAGTGACAGATCATAATTATTTTAATATGTAAAGCTTATCATCTGCCACTGTCCTAACCCCTAAATCTAACACTAACTATAACACCAAACTTAACAAAGTCTCTGCAAGCCATCGTCACCTAGTGGCCGCTGCACGTCGCTGCTGGCGGGTGTGAAATAGCAAAGATACAGATTATTTTATTTCTGCTACTTGTTCTTATCTACTCAAGAGTGGAAGGTGGGGGCATGTGGATTAATTGAACTATTGGTGGGCTCAGATAAGGTTTCTGAATTTGACACAAATTCCCCCCACCCCCACGTGGGATCTATCCTATTTTTGTGCACCACCGACGACTGGGGGAAGGTGGGGCGAGCTTGAGTCGCCATATAGCGGTGAAAAATAGATAGTACACCCCAACCCTAACCACTTACCGGGCGTAGTAGGTCATTTATAGCACTAGATGGCTCTTGGAGAGCACGCACGTTCCAAGAGTAGGCAGCGGCGCACTGTTCCAGCAAACAGCGGCGCACACAAAACAGGTTAGGACCCCCACTTGCCCTGTAGGGTGGTTTGCTGGTAACTAACCAGCCCTTCCTTACACTGCTCCGGGACATATCCTGTTATGTGTACGCACTGGAAGCGCGCCGCCAACATCCCGATGTAGCGGTCTCTAAGTGGCCGGTAAGTGGTTAGGGGTTTTCAGGTTAGGGCCTGTAAGTGGTGTAGGGGCTTAGGAAGTTACTTTTAGGGGTTAGGGCTGGCAAGCGGTGTAGGGGCTTAGGGTTAGGGCTGGTAAGTGGTGTGGGGTTAGGGGGTTACGGCCGGTAATTGATGTAGGGGTAAGGGTTAGTGCCGGCAAGGGGTGTAGGAGGTTAGGTTTAGGGCTGGTAACTGGTGTAGAGTGTTAGGGTTGGGGACGGCAAGGGGTATAGGGGATTAGGGAGTACATCGTGATGCAAGCGCTCCCAGCACCAGTAGGCTTCGTCCGTGCACATAACTGCTCTTTAAACACCATCTCATGACTTGATATAGAGTATGACCATCATGACAGCTTCCATGCACCAGCAGAATCTGCTAACATGGAAGATTTGTATCTGATCATGTATTTATGCCCATCGTTACTCTGCAATGTTACTACATAAACACATTGCATGGAGTCATTCTATACACACACAGATGTGTGTCAACTAGCCATAATCATCTATCGTCCTAGTCCTACTGAAGCCATGTTATATCAAACAGGACACTAAATAGATTAGCACTGGGTGCTGTCAAGGTTACAACCAACACATACACTGTGAATACACATAATGATGTTAGTGTGTAACGAGTCTCTATATAAACGAACACATATCTGGCTTTGTTTAGCCCTAGACAATAAAGCCATGACACTGGGGATGGCCGCAGTGTGTGTATATACTGGCTGTGCACGTGTCTGTGAGCGGTGTCAGTCCGACTGGATGCGCGTGACTGAGAGCAGAGAGCAAACGCGCGCGCACCCAGAGGGAGGGCGCAGTGTGCGCGCGCCGGGAAGGAGGGAGCGGTCGGGAAGCTGTTCCTGTCGGGTGGAGGTCAGAGGTCAACGGCAGTGTTAAAGCGTCACACGGTCAGGGCGCTCCAGACGTGCACATAGATTCACGGGCGGCGGTGTATATCCGGGTAGTGCTAATCAATGGTGTCTGGGTGCCGGGGCATCCTTTGTGTCTGCTCCTAGGCTCGGCTCCATCTTACCTATATCACGCGCCCCGGACAGTGCTGCTCCTCTGGTATGAGCCGTACCAGCGCCCGGTAATGCGCTCTCCGTTATCTGCCACTCCCGGTTCCCGGCGGGTCAGAGTTCGTGACCCTCCCTCAGCTCCGCCGAGCTCGCGGCTCCTCCCCGTGACCGTTGCGTGGACGGTGTCGTGGTGACGTCAGTGGCGCCCTATGCGGCGTGACGCATGTAGAGTGCTGGAGACAGCAGGAAGCGGAGGGCTTAACCCGCTCACTGCCAGAGCTATATTAGAGTACTACTGAAAGCAATAAGAGCAGACAGACCGGCCCAGATTAGCTAAACGTGTGTAGTGAGTGAGAACTTTATACACCACACGTGGTCTGTATGTGCTCCCGAGTCTCCTGTGTCATGCCAGGCGCTTGTCTCGCTGCCTATATATACTACACGTGGTCTGTATGTGCCCAGGGGCTCCTATAGTTGCAGGAGCTTCTCTCGCTGCCTATATGCCCTACATGTGGTGTATATGTGTTCCAGATTCTCCTGTGTCATGGCAGGCGCTTCTCTCACTGCCTATATACACTACACGTGGTCTGTATGTGCTCCAGGGCCTCCTCTGTGGTCTCAGGCGCTTGTCTCACTGCCTATATACACTACACGTGGTCTGTATGTGCTCCTGTGTAGTGGCAGGCGCTTCTCTCCCTGCCTATATACACTACACGTGGTCAGTATGTGCCCAGGGGCTCCTCTGTAGTCTCAGGCGCTTGTCTCACTGCCTATATGCGCTACACGTTGTCTATATGTGTTCCAGGGTCTCCTCGGTTGTGGCAGAAAGCAATAAGAGCAGACAGACCGGCCCAGATTAGCTAGACATGTCAGACCCTCACACCGTGGTCCGTGAGAACTTAATGCTCCACACGTGGTCTGTATGTGCTCCAGGGTCTCTTCTAGTTGCAGGAGCTTCTCTCGCTGCCTATATGCCCTACATGTGGTGTATATGTGTTCCAGATTCTCCTGTGTCATGGCAGGCGCTTCTCTCACTGCCTATATACACTACACGTGGTCTGTATGTGCTCCAGGGCCTCCTCTGTGGTCTCAGGCGCTTGTCTCACTGCCTATATACACTACACGTGGTCTGTATGTGCTCCTGGGCCTCCTGTGTAGTGGCAGGCGCTTCTCTCCCTGCCTATATACACTACACGTGGTCAGTATGTGCCCAGGGGCTCCTCTGTAGTCTCAGGCGCTTGTCTCACTGCCTATATGCGCTACACGTTGTCTATATGTGTTCCAGGGTCTCCTCGGTTGTGGCAGAAAGCAATAAGAGCAGACAGACCGGCCCAGATTAGCTAGACATGTCAGACCCTCACACCGTGGTCTGTGAGAACTTAATGCTCCACACGTGGTCTGTATGTGCTCCAGGGTCTCTTCTAGTTGCAGGAGCTTCTCTCACTGCCTATATGCACTACGCATGGTCTGTACGTGCCCAGGGTCTCCTCTGTAGTGGCAGGTGCTTCTCTCACTGCCCGTATGCCCTACATGTGGTCTGTATGTGCTCCCAGGGCCTCCTCTGTAGTGAGCTTCTATGCCTGTCTATATGCCCTACACTTGGTCTGTATGTGCTCCAGGGTCTCCCTAGTTGCAGCAGCTTCACTGCCTATATGCCCTGCACATTGTCTGCATGCGTTCCAGGGTCACCTCTGTAATGGCAGGCTATTCTCTCACTGCCTATATACACTAAACATGGTCTGTATGTGCTCTAGGGCCTCCTCTGTGTAGTGGCAGGCACTTCTCTCACTGCCTCTGTGCACTAAACATGATCTGTATGTGCTCCAGGCACTTCTCTTTAGTGGCAGGCACTTGTCTCACTGTCTATATAAACTACACATGGTCTGTATGTGCTCCAGGGCCTCCTCTGTAGTGGCAGGCACTTCTCTCACTGCCTATATGCACTACATGTGCTCTAGAGCCTACTCTGTAGTGGCAGGCACTTCTCTCACTGCCTATATGCACTACATGTGCTCTAGAGCCTCCTCTGTAGTGGCAGGCACTTCTCTCACTGCCTATATGCACTACATGTGCTCTAGAGCCTCCTCTGTAGTGGCAGGCACTTCTCTCACTGCCTATATGCACTACATGTGCTCTAGAGCCTACTCTGTAGTGGCAGGCACTTCTCTCACTGCCTATATGCACTACATGTGCTCTAGAGCCTCCTCTGTAGTGGCAGGCACTTCTCTCACTGCCTATATGCACTACATGTGCTCTAGAGCCTACTCTGTAGTGGCAGGCACTTCTCTCACTGCCTATATGCACTACACGTGGTCTGCATGAGCTGTAGGGGCCTCTGTAGTGGCAGGTGCTTCTCCCACTGCCTATATGCACCACAGGTGGTCTAAATGTGTTCCAGGGTCTCCTCTGTAATGGCAGGAACTTCTCTCACTGCCTACGTGCACTATACGTGATCTGTATGTGCTCCTGGGCCTCCTCTGTAGTGGCAGGTGCTTCTCTCACTGCCTATATGCACTACACATGGTCTATATGTGTTCCAGTTCCAGGGCCTCCACTATAGTCTATATATGTGTTATGTGTGCGATACATCAGTTTGTTTAAAGGCATGTCTAAGTTTCCTGAATGCATCTGATAGAATAGTGTATGCAAATCTTTTTTTTTTATGTATTCAAAAAATCCCCAAATAAACATCATTATACTTACCCCAATGTTTGCTAAATCTCTTTAGTTTGCAAGCAGTTGATGTTAATAGTTAATACCCCTGAAACTCCTTCCTTAAATTGGCAATCACAGGCTTCTAATACATTTTATCAATTTGTGATGGCAGATTGAGCAGCAAACCATTATGGAATGTGTAGGTCCCTGCACACGTAAGCAGCTCATACGTATGGCCTGAAAGTGTTGCGTGCCTTGCGATCAGCGCTAAAGTCAAACGTCCTCCGTTGCTGATCGCGGGCATCGTCATGTTCAGCTACAATCTCTTTACATCCTCCATCGGTGGAGCGTCCTTGGGCAAATTAGAGCTATGACGGGACAGAGGATCCTTAGAGGGACCCTGAAAGGCCACAATTGCATGGCCTGCATTGCAGCAAATTCATGCGAGCCTTCAGCGCTCCTTGCTCATGCGCAAGTCCGTAACTTTAACATTTTGTGACCAACATTTGCAATTACCACAATTTATATATGTGATTATTTAAATTATTATTATTATTATTATATTGCTTTGTATTATTTAAAACGAGCAAACTGCCCGTCAAAAAAATGACGATCATAAAATTGTAAGCCAGGCAATGCTGTTTGCCACCCAATGTAAGGCTTTTGGTCCTCTGAGTACCTTCGGCGCTCCATTGCGAGTCTCTCCCTTGGTGTACTTTTGTTCGTCTGATCACCTTCGGCGCTCATTGCAAGGCCCGCTCTGAGCTCTTTTAGCGCTCATTGTGAGCCTCTCTCCTTGTATACTATTGCTCCTCTGATCACCCTGTGCTCTGATTGTGAGCCCCGTGTTTTTTTTTGTTTTTTTTAGAATTAATGAATTAAATAATAAATTAATATACTTTACCTAATTGTTATATCCAGCAATCAATATCCTGAAGAGCTAACAATCTCTCTTGATTTTCCTGCAGCATACAATGTACATTTGGACTGTTGCTGACCTGAGGAGAAAGTGTCAGCAATGTGGCAAGTGTGCAGTGTAAATAGGCCAAACCATTTGTTTAGTTGGGTAAATCGCCATTTTAGATTTGTAATGTTGTTAGTTGCAAGTTAGTGTTGTAAAATGGTGGCGATTTGTGTGTGTTGCGCTGCTCTCGAGCATTTTCCATCCTTCCTAATAGTGTATTTTGTACCCCGTACGTTCCTGGGTGAAAGTATTATGTGCCTGGCAATGTTTTGCATGGTTATGTGTCGTGTAGCCTCGTTTTCATTTTTTTCCGCCGCCATATTTTTTTGTTGCGTAGGCGATTTTTAGAGTGCCGAAACTCAGCCAATAGGGTTTAAATTTGCGTGCAACCTCACTCCCACATGTCCCCCGTGCTTTATGGGATGTGTTTTTTTTATTTTGTTCGTTAACTTCGTTTTTCCTTTGCAAAGCATTACGGGCCGTAATTTCCCCCCGCTATCTTTCAAACTGCTATGGGTCTCGCAATGTGAATTGTATAATTGAGATTTCTTTTGGTTTGTAGTCCCACGGGTTGTAGTGATGAGTGCCTATGGCACTCATCTCCGCCAGCGCAAGGAGCGTCTTTGGCGCTCCTTGCCTGCAACTTTGGTTGGCTTGCTGCGCGAGCCCGCAAGCGTTGGCAACAACCCGCAATGCTCACAACTCAAAATTGAGTCTTAGTAAATTTAATGGGGGCAATTGCTGGCCTATAGAACAAATTAACGAAGTAGTTGTTCAATGTCTGACTGTTTTAGCTTATGCAAATGACGGGGGCTCCAGACATGGACTCCTTGCTCACTGAGCCTTGGGAGTGCAGATACACCTCACTGATGAGGCCCAATAAAGGCTGAAACCTATGTCTGGCATTTGATGTTTTTCCTCTCCAGGATGGAATTGCCTGGTATTTCAAGGCTGGATCACTCTACTGAATGAGACCAGACTGATATACTTCAGGATATTAATCCCAGTGAAGGGCATGTGTGCCAAGCATGCATAAAGGCAAGAAATGTAACTTCATACAGTTAAAAGTTCCTGTGAGGATACTCATGTTTTTTTTTAAAAAAGGCCATTGAATGCACTTTTTTTTGTTTTTGTTGCATCTGAAAGAGGACATTTCATAATGTTGAACATTGTATTTATTTATTTTTAAGATGAAGCATTTCGGGTAAATATACTGCTTTGAATCTATAACTGTCTTTGGGGGTTTGTCCCTTTCAGCCAATGGCCAGAAATATAGCTGTATGAGTCATAAGTGTCTGGAAAATGTCCAGAGTTGTGCACGCTCTCTGCTCCTGTTAATTTCCAATAAGTTTAAACATGTTTTATCACTAATAAAAGACAATTTTATAATGATTAAAACATGCTCTACATGATAGAATATGTAACATTCCATGTCCCTTTAAGTTATAAGGAACTTAACTGATATGGTAAAATGTTACCAACAAAGGTCTTCTGAAGATCTTTATTGACATGCCTATTCCAAGACGACTTTATCCCCTCATTGTGGGCTACTTCAGGCATTTTCCATTGAATCCAGACTATAGTTCCGTATTGACTGTCTCATTTCATTCATGTAACTTTAGCAGTGTGATAGTATATCAGAGAATGCAGGAAACCGGGATAACGAAAATGTCACAGTTTTCATGTACATCCGAGCTGTAAACATTTATGAAGGACAAAAAAAAAAAAAATGCACTGGTCTGGTCTAATCCAGAATTACAGAAACTTTGTCACCATGCTGAAGAACATTACAAATCATATATTTACACCCTTTTGCAAACATCAGATTAATCTTATAAAATACATCAGATTGTGGTCCATATACTGATATATGGTCACGTTCCATCATTCGTAAACAAGTATTTTAGGGATTTGGTAATTTCTTACAGTTTATTTTCCACTTCTCTAAATCTAAGCAATGAAGGAGCTTCAGAGTCATGGTCTGGGTACTGACTGTACGTTTGTGCAGGGAACCGTGGAAAATAGCTAACCATGTGATTATGCTGATGGTTTAAAACCTTTTAAGGCAAACCAAGCTTTTTTTAATATTATACATTTAGTAATACGATGTGCAATTAAATGGAAGCTAGTTCCAATCATGCTGATAATTTTTTTTTTATAAAAACTGCCTCTACTATTTCAATTTAAAAAAATGAGCTCCTGTGTGCTGTAGAACTCTGCATGTGTTCTGGAGCACTGCGGCATCACATTGAAGCCACCGCTAAAGCCTAGAGGGATTCATGTTGCAAATAACATAACATATAATGACAACTTAATGTATGCAATAAAAAATAGGTAGAGTAAAATATAAATGAGTTAGATCTTACCAAATTATGAAAATCACATGCATCTCCTGTGTGTAGACACGTTCAGATAGTTACAGAGATGCATATCTTCTGTACATGTGACACATTGTGATGTCATTATGACTTAGTGAGATAATGTATGTATGGGTGTTTTAGATTAAGACCTATACCCAGACAGAACAGGTTACACTAATACTTTTTGCTCAGTTAATATACTTGTAAAGAATTATAGTAAGAATGTAAAAGGAACGCACCAAAGTAAAATGATCAACAAGATTATTGCATTTCTACCTTAATTAGTATATTAATGTTTATAAGCTTTAGAATTATTTTTTCGGAGAAAAGGGGAAACCTATAAAAATGTGCTTGAAAGACGCTAACAGGGCTGTTGGCTTCAAGCTCCACCCATTAGCTTCTTAATTGTATGTTGATGTGGAGAAAAAATTATTTGCTCGTGCCTCCCATGATAGAAAAAGGAATCTAGTAGGTGGAACTTGAGTATTTTTAAAAATAAGAAACATTGTAAGTATTTTTTTTTAAAGATTTGACTAAATAAAAAGTAAACATTTTAAATATCTGATTGAAATCTCAATAACAGGGTCTTCCATTATTTTTCATTGTGGGGTTTTTGTTTATACTTGTACCTAACCCCTGTATTGCGTTGCTGAATATGTTGTCGCGTTATAAATAAAGGATAAGAAAATGTAATTATAAATATATTAATTTTCTTACAAAAACAAACCCAAACAATCAATTCAAACCCTTTAGAAAATGACATCTTATACCATACCAAAAGAAAGTACATACGTCTATCTAAAATGTTCCAATATTTTCCAATATTTAAAGGGATATGGTAGGCTCCTTGTTATGTGTTAGGTATGTGAAAAGTTAAGCATGAATGCACAATTTCATAGAGATGAGAGAAAAAATGGTATAGGTATACTTTATATAAACACACAAATGCATTCTTGGAACAAAATAAAGCCAGGAAAACAAAGAATTAGATAACATTTTGGTAGTGTGCTAGAAAAAACAAATGTATAATCCTGCATAACAAATTATCTTCAATTTCTGTTTTTTGGTTAGAGTAATTAATATACTTGACTTGGAAAAAGAGCAGTACATTTCTGCCTTATTAAATAAAATGTTTGTCCAATAAAAAAGGTATCCGTGTATACTGCACTACACTGATTGTTTATCTATAGTTTATATTGAAACTTGTAATAGTGAGCAATTCGTAAAATTGTAAAGTTGACTTTCTTTTGTGTTTTACTTACTATTCGTGAAAAACAAACCCATTAGTGCTTCACACTACTAATTGTATCAATAAACATGTATTGGGTATATTCTGTTACTATATAAATCTTTATTTTTTGTAAGACAGCGACGAAATCTAAAACCACTAAAATACTACTTTACAAAAACAATATTCAAAGATTCCTTTGGCTTTTTATATAGAGTGATCCATTATTCCACTGTAAGTATGATTTTCGCTCACAGTGTATCACAATATGGTACTAACAGAGCCGCGCAAAGACGTTGCAGGACGTACAAACACGTGTTGGGGGTGTGGTGTTAGCGTAACGTGCACAGACGCAACGCCAATGCAGAGGAAGTGTTTGTGCTTCGCTTAGGGACACAGTCACAGTGTAACAGGCAGTGTGGAGCTTACAAATGTAAGATAACTACCTGTGATATCCCTAAACTAGTATTCCTCTAATTGATAGAAATAGAGCTAAGTGTTGCTTTAGGATATACTGGGGAAAGTATTATATAGGGGTACCCAATATCTTTCTAATAGCAAAGTTGATATGGGACATAACAGATTATGTAGTGATCAGATTCAGGCAAAAATATCATAGCCCACATACAGTGCCTTGCAAAAGTATTCACCCTCCCCCCCCTTGACTTTTTACCTATTTTGTCACATTAAAGCCTTAAGGTCAATGTTTGGTTAATCTGAATTTTATGTGATGGATCAGAACACAATAGTCTTAAGTTGGTGAAGTGTAATGAGAAAAATATATACATAAAACTATTTTTTAGAAATAGAAAACAGAAAATTGGCATGTGCGTATGTATTCATCCCCTTTTATATGAAGCCCATATAAAGCTCTGGTGCAACCAATTACTTTCAGAAGTCACATAATTCGTGAAATGATGGCCAACTGTGTGCAATCCAAGTGTCACATGATCTTTCATTACATATACACACCTTTTTTGAAAGGTCCCAGAGGCTGCAACACCTACGCAAGAGGCACCACTAACCAAACACTGCTATGAAGACCAAGGAACTCTCCAAACAAGTAAGGGACAATGTTGTTAAGAAATACAAGTCATGGTTAGGTTATAAAAAAAAAAATATCCAAATCTTTGATGATCCCCAGGAGCACCATCAAATCTATCATAACAAAATGGAAAGAACATGGCACAACAGAAAATCTGCCAAGAGACGGCTGCCCACCAACACTCATGGACCAGGCAAGGAAGGCATTAATCAGAGAGGCAGCACAGAGACCTTAGAAAACCCTGAAGGAGCTGCCGAATTCCACAGCAGAAACTACAGTATCTGTACATAGGACGACAATAAGCCTTACGCTCTGAGTTGGGCTTTATGGCAGAGTGGCCAGAAGAAAGCCATTACTTTGAGCAAAAAACAAAATGGCTTGTTTTGAGTTTGCGAAAAGGCATGTGGGAGACTCCCAAAATGTATGGAGGAAGGTGCTCTGGTCTGATGAGCCTAAAATTGAACTTTTCGGCCATCAAAGCAAACGGTACGTCTGGCGCAATCCCAACACATCACATCACCCAAAGAACACCATCCCCACAGTGAAACATAGTGGGGATGTTTTTCAGCAGCCGTGACTGGGAAACTGCTCAGAGTTGAGGGAAAGATGGATGGTGCTAAATACAGGGATATTCTTGAACAAAACCTGTACCACTCTACATGATTTGAGGCTAGGACGGAGGTTCACCTTTCAGCAGGAAAATGACCCCAAACATACTGCTAAAGCAACACTTGAGTGGTTTAAGGGGAAACGTGTTGGAATGGCCTAGTCAAAGCCCAGAACTTAATCCAATAGAAAATCTGTGGTCAGAAGATTGCTGTTCACAAGCGCAGACCATCCAACTTGAAGGAGCTGAAGCAGTTTTGCAAGGAGCAATGGGCAAAAATCTCAGTGGTAAGATGTAGCGAGCTCATAGAGACTTATCCAAAGAGACTTGGAGCTGTGATTGCCGCAAAAGGTATTGACTTTGTGGGCATGTTCTGTAAATTAAATGATGCACATTCTCAAACAATACATGTTAATTCCAAGTTGTGAGGCAACAAAGCGCGAAAAATGCCAAGGGGGTGAAAACTTTTGCAAGGCATTGTATCAATGCAAACAATTCATTCTGAATTCATAGGAGCAAGTCAAATAATGAAAAAATCTCCAATTGAAAATAAATAATATGGGTCAGAAATAAATGAATGTTCTTTAAGAATAGTGAAAAGAACAATATTGTGACCCAATCTGAGAGAAAATCATACTTGCAAAAAATGACGGTCAATAACATTTTAATACTGGGAATGCTATTTACCACACAATGTGTGAGTCTGTGACGCTCTTAACCTTTTTGTTATGTAGAAAGAAGTACAACAATTATAATAACTTTTTTAATTTTGTTAACAGTCAACAACTGGTAAACAATCATTTTTTACCCATATTATGATTTTTAATCATCATGTATGCAGCAATAATGTAACAATAGATGAAGTTTGTATGATTAAATAGTTGTAAACCATTACATAAATGCTTTGCAACACGCAACTTAGATTTTAAACATAAGTGAACCATGTTTATTAACAATACTAAAATTTTTTAATCTGAGGTTTAGATGAGTAACATAACATTAGGTCAACTTTATATAAATGAGTATATGTTACCATTACATAATGTTTTGTAACATGTAACTTTTATTTAAAGTACTGTTAAACCACATAGGTATTGAATCCAGAGGAAGGCAACAGTAAAAAAAAAAACATGAAAACTTAGCCAATTGTATCAAAGAAGGGAAAAAATGAATTCCTTCCTGACCCCATTAACTGGTGATCTGATTACTCCCTGGATCAATAGTTTGTATTTAATTATACATTTAATTTTTACAACAAATGATCATCCTCCTACTAACATGAATCCTTAATTACATACAATGAAACAACTTTTGTGAACTTTGCAAAAACAATTTTAACATTACAAACATAAAGTTTTAGTTTTTGCATGTCCAAGTGGTTCCCTTAAAAAGAGCCCAGCAGACCTTTAATTTTGTCTATGGGATATAACCACTGTTTATTGTTGTTGTTTTTTTCCCCATTTTTTGTTGTTATAGTTGTAGTTTTGTAAAATTGTACATAGTTTTTTCAATGTTAAATAGTAGTCCTCTAAAAAGAGCTCAAGTGACATTAAATTCCGTCCTGGAAATTAAACCACTATTCTCTATCTTTACAAAACCTCATAGCACACAATGTTTTTTTGTAAAAATGCGTCCATCGTGTAATAGACCACCCTGACTTGGGTTGTCTTCAATTGAAACTTTAATGTCATCTGGATTTGTGCACCTTGAAAAATCAACATAGAGTTATCCATGTGCAAAAACAGGTTCCTGTAAAATAAATACCCACAGACTTAAAAGTTTGTCCTTGGGATTTATTTATGGTCATGGCAAATGCTATGATAACTAGACATTGTCTCCTTTGAAGGACAAAAGGCAAACCACTCTCACTTGGAGCCAAATCAATTCTTGGTATAAAAACTTGTTCATTTTTATGGGTACCAGTCATAATTTCTGCATGTATGACATGATCTTCTAAATCGTGCACACGTAATGTGGTCCCATTACAAAGTCCTTTTTTGGATTCATATTTCTCAATAGCATGACAATTGCCCCTTTTTTGATTTGCAAAACATGTGGTGGCATTTCAGATGGGGTTAAAGAATTAATAAATTCTATACTAAAGTTAGATTCACTGTCTTTATCATCAGCCAGAACTGAAACTGCACTGTAATAATTATTTTGGGGTTGCGTTGATGAATTTAAAAATTGTGTTATTTAGATTCAAGGCATCTATATGTTTGGATGTTAATATCACTTTCTTTGTAATGTCTGAGTAATCGTCATTATTGAGAGTGTTTAGAAAGATTGCCGATATGAGTGATTTTTGCAAACCATTTGTGATGGAATTTCAATAGTATCATTGGATAAATCATTTGTGGATGTTTTCCTTCTCCAATTTCAATGAGCCAATCATTGAAATCATTTTAACCTTCATTAATTCTAATTTGAGGTGTGTAAATATTTTCCACAGTTTACTTGTCTTGATACATGTTTCAATGATTTCAGTCCTATTTCCATGTGGCACAACAGGTAATGTTTGCCTAAAATCTCCTCCTAACAACATCACCTTTCCACCAAATGGCAAATTATTATCCATCACTTCTTTTAATAATCTATCAATACATTGCAAGGCATGACATTACATCATTGTTGCCTCATCTATGATAATTAATTTACTTTTTATTAATTATTTTGCTTGTAAAGAATTAATTTGAATATCTGACACTGATGTTTCTAAAATGGGAACTGGCAGTTTAAATCCACTATGCACAGTTCTGCCACCTTCTAACAAAAGTGCCGAAATTCCAGTTGTTGCAAATGGCATTGCTATTTGACCCTGTGCTTGAATGCAACTCATCAAACAATTGTACAGATACGTTTTTCCTGATCCACCAGGGCCATCTAGATAGAAATAACGGTGTTTGACCATTTCATCATCTGTAGCATTTGTGATGGTATTGAATGCTTGCAATTGTAAAGTATTTAAAGTTGCCATTTTTTCTTGTGTTTTTTGTTGTTGAAGCTGCGTGTCATAATCATCAAAGTTGATGTCATCTATAAGTCCTGGATCAGGCAAATTAAAACTTGCACAATTTGATTCAGGATCAAGAAATATTTCTTGAATTTCCATTAATGCTTTTAAGAGTGCAATGGGCTCATTGTAACGTTTCAAGAAGTCTTCACACATATTTAATTTAAATGTTTCCCACAAAGCAGATGCATCAGGTACATTGTAAAAGATGCAAATAAATGCAAATTGTTCTCTCATTTTGCTTTGGCATTTGACATAGTGCTGCTTCTTCTAGACACCTCTCCCATTCTGTATCATCTGCTGTGAAGTTTTGATGTCTTGCAGATAATAGGAAAGTATCATAAACTATGTCATTCACTGTGTGTAAATGCTCATAACGTTGTGCACCGGGAACATGTAAAAGAAGTAATCTTAAACTGAAACGTTCAATGGCTCTTGGACTGACGGTATAAATTAGTGGTATCATTTTATGAGTATCTCTTTCGTTGTCACCATTTGCCATTTACAAATACATAGGGATATGGAATCTCAGTGTATAAAAATTGGCTGGCCTCAGTGTCCTGGCAGTTTAATTGAAACCAAGCAGTAAGTGTTGTTTCACTTTGGGCTAAGGCAGTTCTTTCATTGCCTGCAGTAAAGCAAACAAACTGACTGTGTGGCAAATGGACAGCTAATCGATACACAGCATGTGACTGATCGTGCATCTCAAATTTCAGAATACACCACATTGCTTCTGGAGCACTGACATAGCAAGCATCTAAATAACATGAAAGTTTGTCATATAAAATTGGATTTTCCTTTTCGTTTTGTGCACCTTGCACAACAACAGTTGCTGCATCATATCCTTTGTATATATATATATTTATACACATATTTGGATTTAATAGAAGTGCAAGCTTCCACATTTATGTGTGCTTTGTTCTTCATCAGCAAATGTGGATTGTATGGAACTACATATCTATTATCGACCTTTTGGCCACGGATAATAGCTATTTGTCCTACCCTTCTTTATTACAAAGGGTATCCATCACAATTAGCATACGTTTGCATTTAAAATTGTTTTGGGAACTCTTTGGTACATTTTTTATTTTTCATCATTGGTGAATTTGGATGAATATCTCCACATGGGCCATGAATCATTCTGTGTGTTACAATCTCATAAAGTTTTGAATATTTTTCTGGATGTGGCAATTCAGCAGTAATTATTGAATCCACTCTCTCTGCAGCATTCAATTTATCTTTTTCCTGCAGGATTAAAAGTATGTGTGCATGTGACAGGCCTCTTGTTTGAAATTCAATGGTATAAACAAATATGTCAACAGAAGTAGATTTATGCCAGTAATAAAGGACAATATTGAAACATTTCTCAAATTAGTTACAGCAGACTTAGAACTACTATATGCACAAAGCAAGAAGAACTATAACGAAATAAGAAATCTCTCTAAAATAGAACTGAATGCGCTGATTGATCTTCAAAAAAGCAACATTGAAATTAAATCTGCGGATAAAGGGGGTAACACAGTTCTCATGGAAAAAAAATAACCACCAGAGTATGGGCCTCATTCTATTATCGGCCGTAAAACGGCCGCAAGGCTGCGATTCCTTGCAGGGGTTCTGTTACCTCGCAATTCTATTAAACGGCCCCGCAAGGATCTCCTCTTACGGCCGGTCGTATATCTTGCAATCGGCCGTAAGCTCAGAAATCTTTAAAGTCAAAAATAAATTCAAGACAGCACTGTAAAGCTCTGTAAATGCTAGGGATCATATTGGGGGACATGAGGATTATTAGTAACCCACTCTCAAGCTTGCACATCAGCCCAAATCCGAGTTTACATTAACTGTTTATTTTCCGGCCGCAGCGTGGCCGGGTCTGAGGTGCTCCAAGCTCTCTGGCCTTTTTACATGGATATTTGACATATATAACAAAAATTTTTTTTTACGGATTTGAGTATAGGGGAATGTTGTGCTATTTTTGCTAACACCTACAATCACTTTATAGTCTCCTCAGAGTGCAGGATGGCTTTATTTTGGCTTTATAATGTGCTTAATTGGTGCTAGCGGGACCTTTTTCCTGCAAGTAAGCTGCGGCTCGCTTTTAGCCTTGCAAAGAGGGTTCCCGGAGCAATAGAATAGCAACCGGGGCTTTCTTGCGGCCGAAACTCTTGCGGCCGTTTTAGATGAAAGGCTTTCCTCCGGCGCGAGCGGCTGCAAGGGATAGCAAGGCGCCAGCCGCAAGCCTGCCGGAATCCCCGGCCAGAGGGGAATAGAATAGCCGAATAGCTTGCGGCCGGTCCTTGCGGCCCCGCATCTCCTACGGCCGGTAATAGAATGAGGCCCTATGTGTTTAAAAATCCTAGATGATCGCAGTACATACGGAATCTTGCAGAAGAACCCAGCTGTAACATATTACAAAGAGTTAAAAGCTATTTTGTTACAAGCTAAAGATAAAAATCTTATTTCTGAAAAAAATCTTAGATATTTACTACCCAACTGCCCAGTAGTGGCTACGTTCTATGCCTTGCCCAAAATCCATAAACAAATTTTGCCAATACCTGGAAGACCTATTATATCTGGCAATCTAAACCTAACGGAAAAAATAAGTCAACTAGTGGATGATAATTTAAAGGAATTAGTTGCGACGCTACCTTCCTTTATCAAAGATACCTCAGATGTTCTTAGAAGCTTAGACAACATCCACATACCATCAACGGCCTTCCTAGCAAGCATAGATGTGGAACAACTTTATAGTAGGATACCACATGACTTGGGCAAGAGAGCAGTTACATATTTCTTGAGTGCAAAGAGAGTCGAACAAGAAGAATGGAATAACTTCCTGTTAAGTTTACTTAACTTTATTCTGACAAAGAATTTCTTTTTATTTGACAAAAAATGGTACAGACAAGTTAGGGGCACGGCGATGGGAACAGCATGTGCCCCTAACTATGCCAATTTATTCCTAGGTTATTGGGAGCAAACTGAAGTATTTTCAAACAAAAATGAGAACTATACTAAAGATATACTGCTATGGCAAAGATATATCGATGACGTTCTCATTATTTGGTCTGGATCCAAAAGGGACTTCCAAAATTTTGTGAGCACCCTAAATAACAATGATATGAATTTAAAATTCACTTATACAATTGATGATCAGGCTCTTGAATTTCTGGACCTTTACATCAAGAAGGATCTTTATGGAAATCTCCATACAACAGACGAGGAATACCAACAGGGCAATACATTCGCCTGAGAAGGAACTGTGACACCATTGAAGATTTCAAAATTCAGGCAAGGGAGCTAAGGGAACGCTTCAAAAGCAGAGGTTACCCGAATAGAGTTCTGAAATGTGCATACAAAAATGCATTGGAAAAGCAAAAACCTCAACTTCTATACAAAAACAACAAAAAAATGGAAGAAGATGAACAAGGAAAAGATCAGATTAGATGCATTTTAACGTATGGTACAAATAGTGAAGCAATTCATGCCATATTGGCCAAATACTGGCATCTTCTTAAAGATGACCCCGTTTTGAATAACGTTATATTGAAAAATGCATCAGTCACATATAGACGAGGAACCAGCCTAAGAGAAAGACTAACTCATAGTCACTTCTCATCAGAAAAAGAACAGAACTGGCTACAACCCACGAGTGGACTATTTCAATGTGGACATTGCAAGGCGTGCAGGTTCATTAAAACAGAAAAATTCTTTGAGCATCCAAAAACCAAGAAAAATATCCTATAAAAAGATTCTACAATTGTCTATCAACGTCAGTAATATATGTGGCGATCTGTAAATGTGATAGAATTTATGTGGGAAAAACTGATCGACAGTTGAGAAGAAGAATTTTGGAACACATAGGATCAATTAGAAATGAGCTTGATACTCCAGTCTCCAAACATGTACGACTGTACCATCGTGAAGATCTTAACTGCTTAAAGTTCCATGTAGTTGATAGTGTCCGGTTGGGACCTAGAGGTGGTGATAGTAGCAAAAAGCTACTGCAAATGGAATGCAGATGCATCCATGCCTTGGGATCAATGAGCCCAAAGGGCTTAAATGAAGATGCTTCGTTTTCAGCCTTCTTATAGTATCGCCCTTTTAGAATTTCTTACCTTTGTGATTTTATTTTGGTCACTACACTGCTCTTTTTACTCCCTCTTCACTCTTCTTTTAACAGTGAGTACACATAACAGCTCAAGCAATATTTGTATCCTTTATTAGTTTGAGGTCCTATATTTAGAATTTCAATAGATTATCTTTTTCAACACCTCTTTGCACTCACTTTTTCATAGACTATTTGTCTAGATTCATATGCCAAGCCCTAGATATTTTGCACTTTATAGTCATTTCCCCTTCTAGTCACTAGTGATATATATTACAAATGACTTATTTCTATTGTTTTATCCAATAGGCATATATGATTTAATCATCAAACATACACACTATAATCATAATTTCATTGTCAACACCACTATGAAAAGTATTGTAGTGTATATGGATGCATACACATTAATGTACATGTATATGTTAAGTCCACTAGATGTGGGTTCATCTCTATAGATTTTCTTATAGAGATAGATATCTATCTATATATGTGTATACACAATGTCAAAAATTCTTGGTACACACATATAAACTGACTGGGTGAAGTGTATGTATAAACTTATGCATCTTTGTGTTTTATATTATGTCCTCACACAAATGAGCCCAATATATAATCATTAAGCACCCCTTTATAATGTACCTCTCGTTCCTCGATATCCTATACTATCTAAAATACAATGGAAGAGTGGGTTAGTCATTAAACAACATAAATGCGTAGCGTTTTATTTAACATCATATGAAAGCTTTAATTATATAAAACATACATAAATTATATGACCACTATATAAAAACACTTCAAGTCACTTACAAGGCTCTGCAGTCCTTTCGGCTAAGTCATGTGGTATAATTTATCCAACTGTAGACACTCAGTATAGTATCCATGAATGTCCTATAGAAATGTTCGTTATCTGGGCATGCACAGCTCGACCCAGTTGAACGCTGGTTAGCGTCTACGTGGTTGCTAAGCGATGCGCGTCATGACGTCAAATGAACGCTGGTTAGCGTCTACGTGGTTGCTAAGCGACGCGCGTCATGACGTCAAATGACTCGGCGTCTGCAGTAACCGAATCCTATGGTCTCCCTTAGGGGGCGTGGCTTCAAAAGTTCAATAAAAAGCCCGCAAAGGGCATTAGAAAGAAGTGGCAGCCTTTGAGAAAGTTACCATACTGGTAACGAAACCGGTCAGGCGACAGCCATATCGTTTTGTGGACAACCAGGCACAAGTATAAGGACCTAGAGGCTTCTTGCATCCTAGTGCAGTAAGTAATAGCCTTATGGCTTCATGCATATTTTTCTACTTAGATTAATCTAAGATATGTACATGAGTTTATACATTTGTATCTCTTGGTTCCCTTATTAGGGTAAACCCCCAGATCATTTTTTATCACTATCTAAGTGTGATCTAAGGGGTATATCAAGACCTTTAGACATCTAGTGATTTGCATATCTACAATCAAATCAGCATCTTTAAACTGGCACAGGAGCATTTATAAGTCCTCTATAATATTGGTCTCCTTTCAGACTATATATCCTTGCAGCCTTGGTTGTTACCATTTTAAATTTTATAAAAGTTTTTTAAGTAGCCCTGAGTGATTAACACCATTCATTTTTATTTATCCTATGATTTACAATTTTTTGTGCATATGAGGATAAACTCCTTTCTCCACTACCTCCTCCACCATAGGTTATTACCATATAGTTTCTTCTTGCTTTCGATTTTTCACCACCTTCCAACCAATCATTCACTTCTATACACTATCACAGGTGTTTACACATATATATCATTTTTGTTCCAGTATCACATTAGTAACTGCCCTTTATTGCTCACCGTCTTACTTACGGTTAATGCACATTATTACACGTTCTATTTACCACTTCCATCCCCCATCAATTTCCATTAGGTATATTCCAATTGTAATTTCCAGAGAATCACATATTTATTTGGTAGTTTAGTCAGGCATTCCTCGCATTACATTCACTATCAGGGTTTCTTCTCAATACTTTTATATTTTATTATTTTTTAACTTCTTTTTAACCCAAATGAGAAAGCCGGGTTAGGCAACTCATAATAAAGTTTTTGTTTGAACTTTTATATTTAAAAATTTCATGAATATAATTGATCAGGTGTCAAGCACCAACCCTTATAAACTGTATAAACAAAAGCCACACATTGTCCAAATAAGTGTGCTTTAGTTATATCATGTATTAATGAATTGAGTTTTATTTTGAATACTCTTGCCACTAAATCTGGTCCGTTAAGAAGTATTTTGTCCAAGATTCAAATTTTCCTTGACCTCTGGCCATTTTGGATTACATGTGAATGTAATGAATAAATCTGTTTTTTTCAAATTTAATGACAATAGCCATGCCATCATTATATCTTTCTCGCATATTGCGAGGAGATCCTTGGAAAGTGGATGGCAAAATTATTGCTCTTCCAGCTGGAATGTCTCTGTTGGTAGCCAATTCAGCAACATAATCCATTAATCCACAAAATTGTTCTATGCGAAGCCTGTTTTGTTGAAATTTGATAAAATGTAGATTATTTTCTATATAACTGTAAAGTTGATCTTTATGCTGTTCAAAGGCTGCAAACGTCACTCTCTTTGTTCAGCTGCACAGATGATGAAACTGTCAAATAAGATGGAAAGCATTTGTAATATTTGGATTGATCCCTATAAGGCAATCAGCAGTATAGTCAGTGCATAGTAAATAATACATATTATTTGTGGTCCTTTTTTTCATAATTAATAAATTAATGTACATTAATAATCAATTAATCAATGAATACATTTATTCTAAAGAGCTAAGCATTCATATATTAATAAACTAAAGGCATTATAAAATATAGAATATTTGTTGTTCATAATGATTACTAATAGTGATGTCCCGAACAGTTCGCCGGAGAACTATTCGCGGCGATTTTCGCATGTTCGCGTTCGCAACGAACGGCGAACACATGCGCTTTTCGGTCCGTCCCCTATTCTTTATCATTGAGGAAACTTTGACCTTGCACCTTACAGTCAGCAGACACATTCCAGCCAATCAGCAGCATACACTCCCTTCCAGGGCCTTCCATCTGAAGGACAGCCTCCATTTTAGAATCATTCTGAAGCTACATTTGTTGAAAGAGGACATATATTCTACCTGCTGCTGATTTAATAGGGAAATAGATAGCCAGGCTGTGTATTTAGCTTTCACTACACACCTGAAGGACTCATTGGATATCTGCTGCAAGGACAGCAACCCAAAAAGCCCTTTTTAGGGCTAGAACATCATTTATTTTATTTTATTATTTTTTTCTGTGTAATCTAATTGCATATGCCTGCCTGCTAGCGTGTGTGTGAGGCCTATTGCATCTACTCTGCCAACTTTTGCCAGTGCACAGTGACACTCATATTTGGTGCAACTGTAGTGTACAGTGACATAAAACAACCCTTTTTTTACTGTAATCAATTGAATATCAGTTGCCTGCCTACAGGCGTGTGTGTGAGGCCTATTGCATCTACTCTGCCAACTTTTGCCAGTGCACAGTGACACTCATATCTGGTGCAACCATAGTGTACAGTGACATAAAACAACCCTTTTTTGACTGTAATCGATTGAATATCAGTTGCCTGCCTACAGGCGTGTGTGTGAGGCCTATTGCATCTACTCTGCCAACTTTTGCCAGTGCACAGTGATACGTCATATCTGGTGCAACCGTAGTGTACAGTGACATAAAACAACCCTTTTTTTTCAGTAATCGATTGAATATCAGTTGCCTGCCTACAGGCGTGTGTGTGAGGCCTATTGCATCTACTCTGCCAACTTTTGCCAGTGCACAGTGACACTCATATCTGGTGCAACCGTAGTGTACAGTGACATAAAACAACCCTTTTTTGACTGTAATCGATTGAATATCAGTTGACTGCCTACAGGCGTGTGTGTGAAGCCTATTGCATCTACTCTGCCAACTTTTGCCAGTGCACAGTGACACTCATATCTGGTGGCACCTTAGATTGCACGCGCAGTGCTCCAAATTCGAAGTGGGAGGACCGACCAAGCATCTTTTTACATCTCCCTGTTCCAAAAATCCATGCCATATACACGTCCCCTGATAGGTGACGTAACAGGTATTAAACTGATAGGAATGAATAGTACAACTTAATACACCACTCCTATGTGGTGGCACATTACATTGCACGTGCAGTGCCCCAAGTGTTAGTCTCCTTGAAACAACTTTCCCATCACTATTGTGGCCAGAAAGAGTCCCTGTGGGTTTTGAAATTCGCCTGCCCATTGAAGTCTATGGCGGTTCGCCGATGTTCGTCCATTCGCGAACATTTGATGAAATTCGCGTCCGCGGTTCGCCAACCGAAAATTTGATGTTCGCGACATCACTAATTACTAATAATTAATTAAATAATGTACATTAATAATTAATTAATCAATGTCTAAATATATTAGAAAGAGGTAAGCATTAATTTATATATAAACTAAAGGCAGTTTAAAATGTTATACATTTTTTTGGATAATGATTACTAATTACTAATTAATAAATTAATGTACATTACTAATTAATTATTCAATTAATATATTACAAACAGCTAAGCATGAAAGTATTGATAAACTAAAGCAAGTGTAAATTATAAGTTTGTTGCTAAACTTTTTTAAACTAATAATATATACCTTTTATTTAAGAATAATTAATTTATGAATTATTTATTAATGATTAATAATATAAATTAATATACTTTACCTATTTTTTATTCAATAATCAGTATCCTAAAGAGCTAACAATCTCTTCAGCAGCAGAAAATTTCCACCATTGGTTTAGGCGGGAAAGCCGCCATTTCAGAATCTTAATGTGTACATTACTGTTGTAAAATGGCGGCGTTAGTCTATGTTGTACGCTTTTCGCAAGCATTTTGCGTCCTCCTTATTAGTATTTTTCTACCTTGTACGTAGCTGGCTGTGTTTTGCGTGGTTCGGGGTTGTGTAGTCTCGTTTTCTTTTTTTTCAGACCACATTTTTTTTCTTGCTTAGCATATTTTCAAGTGCTGAAACAGCTTAAATTTTACTTAAATTCGCGTTCCACCTAACTTTCAGACGTCCTGGCTGTTCTCCTGTGCCGTGTGTGATGTTTTTGTTGTATTTGTTTGTGTATTTTTTGTGTTTTTCTTGTTTTTTGGTGCCTAGTCTTGTATTTTTTTTCTATATCCCGCATCTCGTAATTTTTTTTCTCTAAATCTTGAGTTTCCGATCCTGCGTTTGTAAGTGTTTGGAGGCTAAATTCCTCATGTTTCATTACCTCTACTGCTCGCCTCGCTTTGCGAGGCTCGCAGGCAATGAGCACCTTTGGCGCTCATCGCCTGTGCTGCGCGTTTTAGTAATTTAACGTCTCGCCTTGCTTCGCAAGGCTCGCAGGCAATGAGCACCTTTGGCGCTCATCGCCTGTGCTGCGCGTTTTAGTAATATAACGTCTCGCCTTGCTTCGCAAGGCTCGCAGGCAATGAGAGCCTTTGGCGCTCATCGCTTAAATGCTGCGAGTTTTATTGGTTTAACGGCTCGCCTCACTATGCAAGGCTCGCAGGCGATGAGCGCCTTTGGCGCTCATCCCTTAAGTGCTCTGAGTTAGCGGCTTGCATTGCTACGCAAGGCTCGCCGGCGATGTCGTATGCACCATGCAACGCTCGTAGTTCGGTAATTATAATATGTGATACATGTTTATTTTTGCTTAAACCTATTTGAATGGATTTAAGAGTGTGCTTTATTCATGACCAAATCCAGGAATCATAACAAATTTTCAATTTCAGTTTTATTTTGGTCCTTGTTATACTTGTTTCACCATCATATTTTAAAAACCAGCATTTTTGTTTACCTGCACAGGTGTGGGTCAGAATACTGAACAGTACTTTTATACTTTCACAAATTCATTGCTTGTCAAAGTATAATAAAAGGTAGCAAAACTGCTTGCAGAGCTACCCAGGTTCAATGGATGAATCTTTAAACAAGTTGGAGTTTCTATCAACACATTGTAGCCAATACAAATTCTCAGCGATTTTTCCTCCAGTGTTCAGTGGTAATTTTAGGCTAAACCAGGCGTAGTCAACCTTTTAATTTTCACTGCCCTCCCTGCTGCAGTAACTCAAGTAACCCCCTCTCTCATATGACCCTTGCTTTGTATGACCCTGTACACTATATAGTGATCCAGTCCCAACTACTGTCCCTAAGCTCTCTCATCAGCTCTCAAACCAGCCAATCGCGGTGCTGCGGGTCTCTGGCATGTGACCTCACTCGTCAGCGATGCCACCTAACGATTACCCGACCGCCCACCATGAAAGCTTGAATTGCCCACCAAAATCAATGTCTTCTGCTAAGAGACTGCATGTTTAGTTCCATCCTTCTGTCTTTTTGGAGAAGGGGAAACATCCTGAAAGTGTTCCTTCTATATGTTCCTTCTATAACTTTCTATAACCATCCATGTATTTTTTATTTTTTTTTAAATCTTCTGCTTCTGGAAGTCCTTCTCACTCTTTGGCTGCTCGTAAGGGAGTGGTTAAGACCATGGGGAGAGCTTCCTGCTTCTTTTGAATACTGCAAGGTCATTTCATATGAATTGGAGACTGTAATTAATGGGACATGTGGGCATGCTTTACTTCCCTTTCTTGAAGTGTAAAGGGGGATGGAAATAATTTTTGTTGTTACATCTGAGGGCAATTATTGTGCTATAAGATATTCATTTGAAGGAGTGAGAAAAGAACACACACATTGACATATTACCAAACTGGATCAAATGTATAACTGCTATGAGCAGTACTATAACTGTATGATTGTCTGTCATTAAGTCCTACCAACTACAGCATGCTTTGTGCATTTCCTATCAGTTTCAAGGAAGTGTAAACTGTTTTTTACTTAATATGTTTCATACAAAAAAACAAATTTTGTGAGGTTTAAAACAAGCTCTTTTTTTGTGTGTGTAAAAAAGCATGTTTCATGCCCATTTAATTGTGGGCCTTCACTTGATCTAACTTGTTTGCATAAAATACAGAGGAGTTCGGCTAAGGAAAATCGGCACCCAGTCTCATCCCAGCTATCATGACTTCGTCATGAATTGCTGCATAAGAGTTATTTGGGGCCATTTCCTGCTAAGTGTGCTGTGACCTCACACAGGAAGCAAACAGAGGAAGTTAAACAGGAACAGATCACTAATCCGAAAATAAATATCAATATACATACTATAAAATCATGAGCAGTTGGGATTGTGGGTAAATGTCTAAATAAAATGTATTTAATAAAATTACCAATTTGACCAGATTCCCCCCCCCCCCCCCTTCCCATAATCATTTTTTTCCAGTATCAGAAACGCTAGAGATTTTTTTTTCTTGTTTTACTGTGTGTAGATAATATTGTCTGGTCCTATAATCTTGTATGGCTGAGCAATGCTGGCTGGTACTATGATTTCCCAAAGTCTTGAATACTCTGGGCCAGTTAGCTTTTTGCTAATCAAGAGCAATTGATTGTATTCAATGTACTTTTAGGATTGTTACGATACACACCTTTCGGAACAAAATTAAAAACTGGATGGATAGTTAATATTAAGATACATTTAGATCGGAAAAAGGCAAAATTATGAAAATTGTACTGGGACTGTTCTATCTGTAAATTAGCAAATATACTTATTATTTTGGACAAAAAGCTACTGCTGCAGGATTGGATTACTTGCAGGGTATCTTCCTTGCAAACGTTAAAGAGGGATCTCCAGCAAAAAATGGTGTTTCGTGAAATACTGACAAGACAGAACTAGGAACTGTTTGAATCACTGGAGGCCATATCTCTGAGTGATACCAGAGGTACGACAGGCAAGTCTTATACAACTTTTTGAAAGAATAAGATTTATTGCAAAAATGAGAGGATATGTTGAGGATCCATAGATTAGTTTTCTGATTTAGTCTGGTTCCTGCAGTGATAATAATAGTAAATAATGCAAGTATGAAAAACAAAAACTAGTTTGTGAGCTAGTATTTGAAATTTAGATACATTGTTTTTTTTATAAAAGAAAATCACAGAATATTGACATATTAAAAGCATTCAGCAATGCACCTTAGCTAAATCTAAAGCCATGGTGGAGTGGAAAAATATTTCAAACTCTCTTTTCTTTTTTAAATCAGCACTGATCAGCTAATTGCGAAATAAAGAAATCTGCCCCATACCATCCTGACCTTTATATAGTGTAATAGGATCATACAAGAGGTGTATGTAGGTAGCTGACTTACCAGAGCCCCTTTTCCCTAGCAAGTGAAAGAGTTAAGCCTCCTGCAACAGACTAATTAAACCCAGCTGTGTTCTGCTTAAAAAATACTGCTGAGCACTCAGCAGGGTCGGTTCAGTCTGGACTGAGAGCCAGCACCTCTGAACCCTGAAGCAAACCCACAGACTGTTGGAGCAGAAAAACATACAGGCCTATATATTTGAGAACTTTGTTTTGCATTAGTTTTTGGCAGTGAGGAAACTGCTACTACTGTTTAGTCAGCGCTTCAAGGAAGGTAGGTTTTTGTTTTGTGTTACTTTTGTTTGTACCAGCTGACCAAGTTTGCAGTAAAAAGCCTTAAAGCTATAACGGCCTCCTGAGCGCTCAACAGGGCGCTGACCTTGGACATTGCAGCTAGTTTGTCACATAAGGCACTTCTTTCAACTAGAATGAATGTATTTTATTTGAAATACAATCTGAGCTTCATGGATTCAAATGCAATCATCTAAAGAAAACACATCATCCAATTAATTAATCCAATGAATTAAGGATGGCCATTGAAAGTGTAGTTATTTCTTTGCTGGGATGAGGTCATCGATGGACTGGCCATTCTCTAGATGCTTTTCCATCTCAATAAGGAGTTTTACACCATCAACCACCCTCTGTACGAGTTCTACCTCAGAAATGCCCCGGCGGTAAGCAATGAACAAATCAAAAACACCTCTGACTGCTGCAGTGTCTACACGACTTGTCCTTCTGTAGATAGTGAGGGGAAGAAGAGAGTTGTGCTAGTTTGGGGACACAAATTGGCTGTTTCCCACTGCATCAAACCGACCTTAAGGAAAGACTCTTTGCTAAGATCTTCCTTGTGATAAATCTAACGGATATAGCTATATGGATCCTATACAGAGGAGCAGGCCACCAGTCTGTGCAGAAAAGAAAGGAGGAAGTTATATTGGTGAGAGGGAGATGGAGAAATAAAGATAGATAACCAAGGAGTTGAAGAAGGAACAGTAAGGTAGAAGAGATTGAATACCAACAACTGTGTAATAATAGGGAAGACAGAGCAGGGTGTAGAAGTACAAGGAGAGAAAGAGAGACTATCCAAGAAGGCCATAAGAAATTGCATGGATGGTGAAGATCCTTGATTAGTCTTCTGCCACTATATGTTATTACATCATATTTCCTTGATGCACATAACTGGACATTTGTGTAAATTTTTACAAATAAACACACAAACATAATTGTATAAATTTAATAAATCAACCACCACTTACTTTTGTTAAGCTTTTATGTAAATATCCTATCAACATTAAAAAAAATCTAAACAAAATTTCAGTTTGGGCGGTGCAGGTAAAAAATATTTATAATATGTACAAAAAAACAAAGGCACTGTGCTTCTTTGTGAGCTCCCAGAATACATTTGACAGATAAAGTATAATTTTGTGTTTTAATAAATAATTATATACAGAAATTGGATGAAAACAAGGCTTCCAAACTATTTTACAAACTAATAAAAGACATTAAAACTATAGACACAATGAAGGTCCTAAAGTCTGTGATAACGAGTGTAACAATCCATCTCTGAATGTGGCCGTGTTCATTGCTTGATCATATAAGTTGTTACAATATAGTCCCTTCTTGGAATGCTTCAATCCACCTATTGAGAAAGAGAGGAAAATGACAGACATTATAAGATACGATGTGCCTGTGGTAACACAATGGACACAGAATTTACTAGCCTGGCTATGAACACAAGCTTGTGCATCATGGATGGGCAACCTATTTCACTTGAAGGGCCTCAGATGCTCCTTCCGAGCCCTTAAAAAGCATCCACAGTACTTTAAAGGCAGATAGAGGAGAATCAGTCCTGCATGAAAACATTTTTTTGCATGAAATAATACCAGAATAAACATTAACAAACTCCCTCTGTTTGCTAAATCTCTTGAGTTTGCAAGCAGTAGCTTTTGTGAGTTGGCATCCCTGAAAATCCCTGCTAACATACATAATTTGTTTTCGACAATCACAGGCAGCTAATACATTTATTACAATGCAACAAATTATGGCAGCTTGTGCAGGAAGGAATGAGGAGATGTGTAGTCTCCCTGTAGGAGGAGTCCGTCACTGATCTGTAAATATTTGCATTGAGCTGCTGCTGGCTCGAAGGTTAGTAAAGAGTTCAAATCTGTACCTAAATGCAGTGTTTCTATTGGTAGGTACACTGTGCCTATGTAAGCAGCTCTGGGGGTGTAGAAAATAAGTTTTATTTTTAAATAAAATAAATTTGTATATGTATAGAATGACTTAAATGTAATGTGTGTGTCTGATATAATCAGCATGTGTTAGATTAGAAAAAGTTAAACGCAGGGAAACTTAGATATACCTTTAACCCATTCCAAAATGTTAAAATCACTGTAGTAAAGGAATTAAAGATATTTGTTGTTTAGTTGTTCAGTTGAATCTCCGTGACCCTGTGGACCGCAACACACCAGGCACATTTTGGTGGTGCTTAAATAAGTAGTAAATAAGGTTTTCTTGGCAAAGATACTGTAGTGGGTTGTCAGTTCCTTCTCCAGTGGACTAAAATGTGTCTGACCTCTCTGCCATGACCTGCCCATCTTGGGTGACCTACATGATATAGCTCACAGCTTCATTTGAGGTACACAAGCCCCTCCAACACAAGGCAGTGATCCAGTCTAAAGGTATAATTAGAGGTACATTTGGGTATTATTTGCTAGCTTTCGATAGGTACAATAGATATTGTAATGTTGACAGGGGCATGCTATCCCACTCCAGAGAACAGGCTGTGGGCCCCAAGGGATTGTCCTGCCAGAAGTCTGGGGCTCCCTGGCCACCAGTTGCCCACTATTGCTGTACATAGACAGAAGTTTCTATATAGTATGAAGAACAACTAAACTCATTATAGGAAAAATGTTTTAGACTCAAAATAATCATACAAACAGAGAAACAAAAACAAACATAACCAATACATTTTTAACTTTTATACTGCAAGGTTTCATTATCTTCTCAGCTGATCGGTCTGCTACTTTCTAAGGAGGGGATATTCTTGTAAACTAATGAAAGCCTAGGCAGTTTAAGATTCCATATTGCCACTATGTAGATAGAAGCTTGCATATGAGCCAATATCTAAATTGCGGAGGAATAGGAGGAGGAGTAGGGGATAGCAGAAAGAGCATGATGGAAGCTAGGGATTCAGTCCGGTACATATCTTCACAAATCATTTGAGGCATAAGGACAGAGAACACCATAATGGTGCCCAACTACTTCCATGGGCGGAAAAGTTGGGTCCAGACCATGAAGTCTATTTATCCCTGCATTAAAACTCCTCTGTGTAAGACCTTTAATTAATCATTTCTAGAATGCAGGAATGATCAAGCTGCAATTATTAGAAATATATTTTATATATTGTCCAGCAGCATCCTCTCCATATTCTTGCTAGTGGGTGACAATAACATTTTTTGATTAGGAGTTGGTGTGAGATGTTACTACCCATCTGTGAATCCAGATTGAATTGCTATTACTGTAAGGTTTCTTCTTCGGTATGAATCTGTAATCTATTCTACAATATGTTCAAAATGATTATTATGGTGGAATTACTATTTTAGTTGATGCATATTAAATTAACTAAAAAAAAAACATATAAAATTCCCTGCTGGTTTACTGATGTGCTAGTAGCATTATAAGCAGCTGTGATGAAGACAGCCAAATAATTCAATGAAAACAACAAACTGTAGCCAAAATAGGAAGCCCAATGCCATGATGTAATATTTATTAGATGTTCCCAAGAGCTGGGGTCACCATGTTTTATAATTCAGCAGTATGGTGTTCTGAAGGTCTTCGTACATTCATCAGAAATGATCCTTGATAAACAAGAAGCTAGGCCAATAACTAGAAAATTTACAATTTTTTTCAGAAACAAACAGTAGATATTAGTAAGAGAAGCCTCCAACATGGCCTATTGTGCCTTCAGAACCATGGACAGGATTCCCCCAGTCAATTTGCTACTTATGATAGCCAAGCTAGCCGTGTTCAGCTGTGAAGTACTAATAATACAAGGATTCCTCTATTAAATAACCGATTAGCTTGTAAATTGGCATTTGATTTTTAGTATTTTAGGCTACAGAAGATCTGCTGCCCTCCACCCCCCTATCAGGTATCTAGAGGGTGGGCGAGGATCTGCACAGGGGGGCTGTTATGTCCTATGCACAGTATTCATCTACCCCCTTTAGTCGTTTTTGCATTCAAACCTACAATGGCCAGAAAACAAATTTGAATGGCACCCTGATCAGATCTTCTCTCCTCCTGGACACATATCTAATAGGGGTGGAAAGAAGCATAACTACTAAAAAGCAACAAAGCTAACTTTCAAATGTAGGTTTAAAAAAATGCTACAATGGATGTATTTTAAATCCTAAAATGAATCCCAGTTTAAGAGGAGTGATATACTGGATGATGCAAAATACTGGATTCTCATAAACATGTAACCACTAACTTCATATAGTGTAAGAGCAATGAGCTGTAATTACAGAGACTACCAGCACTTTCCACAATAATGCAACCAACTAATTATTATTATAGTTCATTTATAACGCGCCTAGATATTCCATAGTGCTGTACATAAGTTAAGTTCAGACAAAGATAAATACAAACTAACAAATAGTAAAGCAAGGAATCCAATGTCCATGGTTAATTCCCAAAGTACTTAGTATAGAAACTCGCAAACTTACAATCTAAGGTATAGTGAGTGGTAAAAGAGGGTGAGAAAGGTGGTATGCGTGTTAGGGTGGAAGGAGATACACTTCTTTAAAGAGATGCGTTTTAAGTGAGGTTTTAAATGTTTTGAGGCAAGAGGATAATTTGGTGGAGCGAGGCAAGGAGTTCCAGAGACTAGGGGCAGCACGAGAAAAGTCCTGGAGGCGGGAGATGAGAGGAGGTGACAAGAGTTGTAGAAAGAAGAAGGTTATTAGCAGAACGAAGAGGGCAGGTGGGGGAGTATTTGGAGATGAGAGCAGAGATGTAAGGGGGAGCGTTATTGTTGAGGCTTTGTAAGTTAGGGTGATGATTTGATTTTAAATTTTATTCTTGAGGCTAAGGGAAGCCAGTGGAGTGATTGACAGAGAGGTGATGCGGAGATTGAACGTTGTGTATGGAAGATGAGTCTAGCAGAGGCATTCATAATGGATTGAAGTCGAGATGGTCGGGTGGTGGGGAGGCCAACAAGAAGCGAGTTGCAGTAGTCTAGTCGAGAGATGATGAGAGAGTGTATTAGGATTTTAGTTGTGTCTTGTGTAAGATAGTGATGAATTCTGGAGATGTTTTTTAGACTGAAAAGACAAGATTTAGTTAGTGATTGTATGTGAGAGATGAAAGATAGAGCGGGGTCCAGTAGAACTCCAAGACAACGGGCTTGGGAGGTGGGGGTGATGATGTTGTTGACAGTGAGAGAGATGTGAGGAATTGACGCTGTTGGAGAGGGAGGGAAGATTAGGAGTTCAGTTTTAGACATGTTAAGTTTGAGATGGTGGGTGGACATCCAAGAGGATATACTAGAGAGGCAGTTGGAGATGTGTGTTAGAAGAGAGAGGGATAGATCTGGTGATGAGAGGTAGATTTTAGTGTCATCTGCATAGAGATGATAATGAAGCCCAAAAGAGTTTATTAGGGTACCAAGTGAGGATGTGTAGATGGAGAAGAGGAGGAGGCCTAGGACTGATCCTTGGGGCACACCAACAGACAGGGGGTGAGGAGAAGAAGATACTGAATGATCGATTTTGTAGGTATGATAAGAACCACGAGAGAGCAATGTCTCAAATACAGAGGGAGAAGAGGATACAGAGTAGAAGTGGATGGTCGACAGCATCAAAGGCAGCAGAGAGATCTAGAAGAAGAAGAACAGAAAAGCGACCTTTTAACTTGGCAGTAACCGGGTCAGTGGTGACTTTACTTAGAGCTGTCTCAGTGGAATGCTGTGGCTGGAAGCCGGATTGGAAGGTGTCAAGAAGGGAGTTAGAGGAAATAAAGCTGGTAAGGCGGTTATAGGTGAGCCTCTCCAGCAGTTTTGAAGCCAGGGGAAGCAGAGAGAAAGGGCGGTAGTTAGATGCGACAGCAGAGTCAGATGAGGATTTTTTGAGGGTGGGTATAACTATGGCATGTTTTAGAGAAGATGGAAACATGCCAGTATTTAGGGAGAGGTTGAAAATATGTGTGAGAGCTGGGATTAGTGTGGTAGAGAGGGGAGAGATGACCTGAGATGGAATAGGATCCTGAGAACTTAATATGAATAAAATGGTTGGCGAAGTCTTCAGCAGTGAGAGAAGAAGGGATGGGAGGAGGTGGTGGGTGGAGGAGAGTATTGAAAGTGGCAAACAGACGCTTGGGTTTAGGAGGACAGAGTTGATACGCATTTCGGCCTCTATGGGCTTCTGTGGTTTGCAGTTTCTCCTGTTCAGGGTACAATTGCCTGGTATTTCGGGTCTGGGTCACTCTTTTGAGTGAGACCAGATTGATATACTACAGGATATTTCTCCCTGTGAAGGACACAAGTGAGCTAAAAGAGGTTGCTCTCAGAGTAGGGAACCACACCTATAGAAAAACCACTGAGGTATTTGTCGTTCTCAGATGAGCACCTCTACTCTTTTTTGCATTATGAAAGTGTGATACTGATGTCTAATAAATAGGTTCGATGGATTCTGTATCAAGGTATTGTGCAAATTCTGTCATATCTTGTACAAGTCTGTGCATGATAGATATTACATACCACATATTACAGAAGGATAGGTTAATTTGAGCTTAATTAAGTAATGAGGTATGTGCACTTCAAGGAACTTAAATTCATGTAATTAGGAGGCAATCATTCTGCAGTTTTAGTTTTTTAGCTACTTTAGGCTGGTGTAAAATAAATACTTTTCTTAACACTTCAAGGGAATACTTTGAAATTACCAGGATTCCTGGATCTGCTTAACTAGGACATTATAATACATCTCTATAATGAAATGTAATTCCAAGCACCAAATCCTCACAGGGACGTTTAGACTGCAAGCAGCTAGAGGCATTAATTATTACAAAAAATGCTCCCTGATTAGTAAAAGTAGCTGAGGGTAGTAAGCATTTAGCATTTCCATCCCTGAAATATTGAGATGCTTTTGCTAGTAATGCAGAACACATTTTAATTTTAAATTCTGCCTGCATAAAATTGATTTCAATAAATAATGATAATAAAAGTTTAATAACTAAGTAGGTTTGCTACTGTAGAGATTTTCTCAAATGTTTCATTAGTTTTATTATCTGCACTTCATTAACCAATTTCAGTTTTGACTTTCTTTTTCAGTATTGGCCTCACCCCGGTTTCTATACAGGTTTCAGTGATCAGAGGATAGTAATAATGTTTCTGTGGGCAGCAATAACTGGGCACACACTATTCTGTGCCCACCAAAGCCTTTTGAGGGGAAATTTGCAAACTGCTGAAAAGGAGAGGCAGAACTAGAGTTTATAAAAATACTGTGCTCTCTGTTCATGGACATGGAAGTACACAAGTTCTGGCAAACCATCTGGATGGATAATCATTGTATTTTCACACTTAGTGAATGATATCAGTATGTTATTATAGGTCTATATTATGCAGTGTGTATTGCAATCTGTCAAATATAAAGATTATTTATCACATACCTTTGTGTGGTGTGAGCATCATCCGCTTTAAAGACATAAAATAAAGTGTTTTTGTGCAGTAAGTGAATGACTGTGGGTTCCAAGCCGTCATCCTTTACTTCCTTTATGGTGAATCCCAGCAGAGGCTGACTCTCCAAAGCCGCTATGTCCTGAAGAGAAAGACATAGATTAGAGTCAGAACTGTGCATAATCATCCCTACACCAAACCAGACTTCCTCTTATTGTATCAGCTTGAAAAGTAATGGCAGATCATAGAACATAGAGTTATCATCTCTATGACATTATGGGAGTTTTACCCAATAAACCTTACTTGTCCAGTACTTGCAAAGCCCTGTGTCACCAGGTAGTTTCAGGAGATTAAATAACTACTTACTATGTTTGCAGGAAAAACAAACAAGCAAACAAAAGATAAATATTATACTATTACTTTTTTTTATTGGTTATTTGATTACCACGATGAGAGTGAATAGCAAAGTATTGAATGTTTAGTAGAGGTTTGTATTAGTGATTTGAATTTGGAGCCATTGGCCTTCTATTGTTTCAAAAAGAAAGACTTTGGTGTGAATGAATCAATTAAATAAATATTATTGAACATTTGTAGGTAAGTCTTAATACACATTGTCATGCCCAGGGCCTGACGGGACTGTTTACCGCAGACTGGCCCTGAGCTGTCAAGAAGTTACTGTTTTATTGTTATAGTTATGTATTTTGTATTACTTTTGGTTAAAATTAGATATAAATTGTATGTATTGTGATCATGTTAAACAAACACAAGGGGTCTTGAGCAGATAAACAGAATGTTTACAGCAAATGGTTATAGGTAATACAATCACCAGGATAAGCTTAAAGGCCTGATCTCATCAGATGTACAGGGTTTCCCAGTAAGCAGGGGTTGCCTATTATGTTAATTGGTTCCTCTTCTACGTACCTAAGGATGGGGCTTACTGTGATTGGCCAGCCTGTGTGCCAGAAAATTGTATAAAATGTGACAATTAATAAAAGGTATGGTAGTTGTGTCTGGACTTACATAAACAAGGTGTAAGTAAGTGTCAGTCTGTGAATTCATCCTAATTCTAAGGGATTATATGGTGTTCCTGATGTCCTTGAAGCAAGCTCCTGGGCGTGGTACTGGTGTTTGGTCCATCTTCTGCTATCAGAGGTGTAAAAGGACCACACGATTTCTGATGGATAGGTTTGAACCAGGTTCTTACCAGTCCAATTGAAGAGGCAGATCATGACACACATTGACAGTTTTTTAAATGCGTTTTGCTCCGATTTCTCTAGGTTCTGTATTTTTTAGATTTGTAGATGGTCATTCAGCATTGCGCAAAACAAGATCTGTTTTAGTTGTCTAATGAAAGATTTTATCCATCTAACAATATTGATTTTTTTGGTTACTAGGAGGACTAAAAGCATAATTTTTTTGTCTCATTTATCGTTTCATCTAAGTTACCAAAAATACATGTCATATAATTGGGGTTTTATTTTAATAGTTCAATTTGATTCCTGCAATCAAGTAATCTAGATATTTCTCCCAACAATACAGGCTCTGCTGTGAAATATCTGAGTTGTATAATGGATTGTTGTCACACTGTGTTAAGGAGATGAACCAATTAATCAATCCTTTTTTAAATGCAATTCCGTAAACCATTAGAGGTGTTTTCTTAGTAACGTCAATAATCTATATGCACAGCAAATATATAAAGTCAGAAATTGTAACATATACAAGAATGAGATAAACAGAACCTTACCTCACTAGCAGCATATGTGTACAGCACTTTGTTTTTTATCACAAACCACAGCTGTTTCCACTGCCTCTTGTTCCCCTTTGATCTCTGCAGATACCCACTCATGGAAGAGTCTTCTGTGCTAGCAGAGACCTGCAGAAAATAAGTTTCCATTGAATTTTTAAGTGTTCCATGAATTTCCATTGGTATACACTGTCAGATGTCCTTAGTTACAGTCCCTTTGCTGTTGTGGCAGATAGCAGAACACGCAACTGTGCCAATCTAAATTGCAGCTCTCTGTGCCGTGCAGATCTGGCATGGCCTCTGTTATCAGCTGTACTGTACTTGTGAGAAGGGCCTCTAATCTGCAGCCCTCTAACGTCAGTCACATGAAAAGGAACTGGCCCCTTTAATGTAAAATAACATTACTATCAATAGGACCACTTGTACACAAGAGGAGGACTGAGACGCACATTGAAGAATTTAAACTTGTCCCTGAGGGCTTGTTTTGAAGTTCCATTCAGTCCTTTCAAGTTGCTGAAGGAAGATTACATTTGATACTGAAGAATTCTGAACTAAGAGGCAGGGGCTCTCTGGATTTAAGGGAGTACTTGAGAAAGTAGCTTGTGAGTAGATAAAAACTAGCAACCTCTTTACTTTTCAGCTACAAGATAGCTAGGTATAACCCCTTTTAGATTACAGAGTTAGTTATTTTCAAATGCTGAACCCAATACAGATTGTACTGACCTGGCCAAAATATACAATGAATTCATTGTTTGCACTGTTCATGAATAAAAAGTGACTGCTGTGTTTTAAAATTCATGGAGTAATAAATATGACTGGCTACATGACATGAACACAGACCATTATCACGTATGTTATAATTTGTAAAATTGCAGATCTTTCAGATTTTTTGGTACTTTCTATAAAATATGGCTCTATGTTTACAGAACTGACTATGCTGGTGATGCTGGGTGATCCTTTCCTTGTGGACTCTGCTTTCAACCACGGTGATGCTCTTATTTCACAGAAAAATTAACACTCGAAATACAGAAAAAAAATCGGACCTATTTTAGAGCCTGCTTTATTGACATGATTGTTTCCCTTTAAAACATTTTAACAAAAAAAAATATATTTGTACAGCTCACAGTCATTAATATAATTAATTTGCAGTGTTCGGGCTGGTATTTTCCCATTGGCAAAGGCTGTGCTGATAACACTATCTGCTCAGGTCAGTCACCTATCCACATTCTACATCTCTCCCAGCAAAGTCTTTGATTATAAGTGTGAGAAACGAAATGAGAAACGAAGTGAAATAGATGGCAAAATAGAGTATCACAGCAAAAATGTACACTGTTAAATTATACAACCTAATTCGACTGATTGTAAATGTATCCTTATTGAATTAAAGTACACTTTCTCATGGTAGTACTTGTTTACTACACACATGCCCATGTATATCTTAATATTACAATGAAAAAAAGCAAATAGAAAAAAAATCATGTCCCCAAAACCATCTACCCATCCATCGTTATATATAGTCTAGAGGTTAAAATGTGTTTATATATTCCAAGGTAGCATACCCAAACTTCTATATTGACTATATCAGAAAACAAATTCAGATTTCACCATCACTACATTGGTTTCCATTTGCAAAATAAAAGAACTGTGGTACGTAAATTATTCCCACAATCCCTCAAAATAACGATAACTTACTTTAAGAGCAGCTGGGATTTTCTTTTGTTTCCTTCCAGAAGGGATGCTGTGCAAGACTGAGGATAAGGCACTAGATGGAGATTTGTGGTTTGCAGGAGACCCATTCTTGGGAGTGTATAGATTGTCTAGATCAAAGTGATCAACAGACATGGTTAGATCAATAAAACATGGAGATATTTTGGGATTGTCATCAGTGGCTTTCAAATAGTGCGTCAGCAAAAACTAGTATGTCTGCACTCTCTGTAACATTTATACTTTAAAGGGCCAGTGTAAACATTTTTTCATATTTAAACCTATCTTTAGCTTACCATTAATTAACATTAAAAATACCTGTGCAAAGAGCAAATCAAAACTTTAATCATAAATATGATTTAAAACACACAGTTTACATCAGGGGTCACCAAACTCGGTCCTGGAGGGCCGCACCCAGGCCTGGATTTGAGGATTTCCTTTTTGTGCACAGGTGAGTCAATCAGGATGACTGAAGAAGCAATAGTCTCACCTGTTTGCAGCAAGGATATCCACAAATCCAGGCCTGGGTGCGGCCCTCCAGGACCAAGTTTGGTGACCCCTGGTTTACATCATTAATGGTCCATGCTGCACCTCGACCCAACTCTAATGTCCTAAGCACTATGGAAAGATTTCTGCAATAGAATGTTTCACTTCCTTTCAGCAGAGCTTAGAATAATAAGAAAGGTGAAGAGGGGTACAGCAGTGGCCATTAACAAGGTAAACTGTGGTCTTAAATTATATTTTCTAGCTTCCGCTTTTAGTTGATTCTGTTTGTACATGTATTATTAATGTTAATTAATGGAGAATAAAAAATAGGTTTAACATAAAAAATGTGCACTCTGGCCCTTTGTGTTAGTTTCTCAGCCAATCACAACACATTGGGGATGTTTTTCTCCAAGATCACCAGAAATTGGCTAGGAAATCAACATGGAATAGTTGACTTCATAACGATAAAAGAGAAGTGATAAAGGAAAAATTAAGATTAGCTGTTTTGGAGCAGCTTAAGTTGAGCTTACAACATCCTACATCTGTTTTTATTTAATACACTGGTTCCTAGTGTAATATATGGTTGCTGTTATTATAGAACCTGTTTAAAATGTATTAGCGTCATCAAAAGCAATGGATTTGTTATATTGCCATAAGAAGGATTATACAAAGTGACAAAGGCAATTACCTTGTTTCTGGAGTTCGTGAAAGCAGTGATCACATACTCTCGCTAAATGGTTTTTTAGGTACTCCAGACTGTGCTTGCTTGTAGAACAGGCCTGGCAGATAATCTGAAAGCAATAAATGTATTAGTACAAACAATGTAACAATTAAGGTCAGTGGGAAAGTTTGCCTCCTCCTAAAGTACAACTGAGCAGAAAGATGTATGGAAAACTTATTGTATGTCTAATATGAAAGCAGAACACATAGCAACTATAAAACATACCTTTCCACATGCTCTGCAATGGTGTCTTCTCCAGGTCAGTGTGAACTCACTTGTACACATCATGCACATTGTGGCTCTGCCATCAGGGATCCATATGGGTGCCTTAGACCCAAGAGGACTGTCTTCTTTTTCATTCTCAAGATCAGTCTGTAAAAAAAAGCATGGAATTTAGTTTGTTCCAGTAAGGTTAGTATACATAGATCTAATAAAGAGACACATATACTTCACAGCACAACGTTTTCACTGCAGTCACTGTAGATTCCCATCTATAAGATTAATTTTAAAATGTCAAACATATTAATTTATAATGTCAACCATAGCCAGGAACATTGAATGCACCAACATTGCTATACATCATCACACACGGCACTAAAACCCAAGTGAACATTTTTTTTTTTTTTTTTTTTTTTACAAATGATGACTATTTCACTATGTTATAGGAGTTTGTATGCAACCCAGTTAATCCTCAAACAGAACTCCATAAAAACTGCTTCCTAGACTTGCATATTCTCAAAGAACCAAAAATCACAAGCACAGTCAAATGACAATCTGTTTGCTGCAGCCAAAAATGTCACCTTAATCCGTTGGGTTCTTGAGACACTTTAATCAAAAGGGAAAAAGGTGAAACATGTTATTGCAGTGAAGATAAAAGTATTTAGAAAGTGCTTGTAATGTAAGGTCACTATAAGGATTGTGCAGTGTAAATAGCTCCTACTGTCCCTATGTTAACTAAACTATTTGTGTGCTGTAGAAGCAAACACTGCAACATTATAACAATTATAAAATGTTTTCATACCTATTCTGCTTGATTTTAAGTAGTCTACATAATGATACAGAGCAGTTTCCATGAGTTCAGAATCCTACTGACCTACCATCTAGGTGGCTGATTTGATTTTTTGGGTTGTAGTGGTGCGGGAGTGGAACAAATAAAAATCTACTTACCACCAAAAGAAAATGAACAGTGACAATATTCATCCAGCTTAATATATATATATATATATATATATATATATATATATATATATATATATATATATATATATAAATATATAAAGATAAATGTACTATACATTCATAGTGTAAGTAAGGAATATGAGCACTATTTTACTTTTAATGACGCATATGGTGATGCTTACTTACTTAAATACATTTTAAGTGCCTGATAATAACTTTATTTGTACAATCCTGAAATTCCTAGAAACTAAAGTAATGTGATTATAATAACCCTGTAGACTTTCATTTCAGACTTTTAGAAATAATGTGGGTGGTGTTTCTTTAATATTTACTCCCACCAATACTAGGTTTCATCAATATAGCTAACATTTATTTTTCATGTATTATTAAATAAATTATATAAATCACTGGAAATTTAATGACCAGGAAACATGAATTCTTATAGAATAGCTTCAACATTGATGTGGTCATTTTAAATGATATATCTGTATCAAACTTTTTAAAGGGAAGCTCACCTGAAAAGTACTTTACTTCATGTTGAAACCTGAATTCACCATAACTCCACTCCAACGGAGCTCTAACATGGACAGAGCCTTACCCTCATAACTGAAACCCACTGGCAGGGTCTGTCACCCTCCCCAAGGCATCTGAACAACAAAAAAAGCATTTAATAATCACATGCTGGGACATACCTCTTCCTGACTTTTTGTTGCACTGAAAGTAATTTTCTTCTTGGTATAATCTTCAATTGCCCTGGAAATTGCTTCCAGCCAATCATCTCTCTCTGTAGCAGAGCTGAAAAACATGTCATAGGAATTAATCCAACAAACAAAGAAACATACATTTGCTGGCAGATAAGAACCAAAAGGCCAATCCAATCAGTTTATTCTATTTACTGAAAAGCTTGGATTAAAAGTGTCAGAGCTCTTTTCATGGTAAATCTATTTTTTAGTTTGTGATTAATGAACACCAAAAATACACGTCAATTTATTAGGTAGATAGAACAAATAGATTAGATGGGCTTTTTTCATTCTTATTTGCTGTCCCACATCTATTTCTTTGATAGTTCAGAACTATTCAACCCTGCACATGGTCATATGTCTGGAGCCCTATGCCTCACACATGTACAAATTCATTTATAACATTCACTACTCCAGTGGCACCAAGTTTTTATTTTACCTATCCATAAACCTTTCAGTATTGTAGTACTTTTTTTTTTAAATACTTATAAACTATATTTTAATTTGTATGAGGAATTCATTCTATGATTATATTATTATCACTGTGAATGTTTACCTGGCAGACAGTATGAAGGACCTCTCCACACTTTCTATGTTAAGCTCATTCTGATAGGCTTCTTGTGTTGGTTTTTTCACCTATAAAAAAACAAAAAACAAAACACATAATACATTAAATTTATAAAAATTCTGCTATTAATGAGCAGTGTCTAGATCCCAGGTTCTCAGTGGACGGTCCTAGGACTGGTGCTGGCCCCCAAGATCTTATTTGATGGTCTTCAGGAACAAAGAGGGATGTCACATGTATAGATAGACTATTTATCAAAGTTCCTGCAGTTTAAATGTACTTTATTAAATAAATAAAAAATAATAGAAAATCTAGTGCATCACTTGTAGTATTACTTTTTTTACAAACATTCTGTATTTCAAAGTTGGTCCCCATAAGCATTGGAAAGTATCCAACCGGTACCCAGATCAAAAAGGTTAAACTCCACTAATCTAGATCATTAGTGTTGCCTCCCATGTATTCCCCATATGGTTTTGTAAATGGGAAAACACACCGTTTTTCCATAACACTCATGCCAGTTTTGTCCCTACACAACTAGCATTTTATTCTCACTCCCAAAAGTACGTCCTCTCAATGTCTATTCCTTGATTAAGCCCTTATAAACACACACATGTTTTTTATGGCCCTTTTGAAGTTCAAGTGAATTAGGTTGCCTATCACAGGGATATATATATATATATATATATATATATATATATATATATATATAGGCAAACAGTGCTCAGAAAGTTGTCGCCAGCATAGTTTAGGAAAAACATCACATTTATAAATTCCATAACACATTCGTAATATTAGTTTTCTATGCCACTAGAAACAAAGTGTTTTTAGAAATAATCAGTAGCACAAGGGCTTTCATGTCGTTTCATGTTGTCTGGCTTGAAGCATGAGTGGTGATGAGGTAGTGTGATTTGTAGTCATTTTTGTGATTTAAATCTACTTTTGGGATGACACCTTCCGCTCCCCTCCTCACATGCTCAGAAGCAGGCAGTCATATTTCCTTGCTTTTTATCCACCACCTCGAACAGAACAGGAAGGATTTCTGCCATATCATCCCCTAACCCCTAACTTTCTGCTCATAGCTTACATACAAATGAGGGGGGAAAGTATTTGATCCCCTGCTGATTTTGAATGTTTGTCCACTGACAAAGAAATCATCAGTCTGTAATTTTAATGGTACGTGTATTTTAACAGTGAAAGACAGAATAACAAACAAAAAAAAAATCCAGAAAAACGAATGTCAAAAAAGTTATAAATCTATTTGTAGGTAAATAAGTGAAATGAGTATTTGACCCTTTCAAGTTTGTAATTGGTGACAAAACCCTTGTTGGCCATCACAGAGGTCAGATGTTTCTTGTAGTTGGCCACCAGGTTTGCACACATCTCAGGAGGGTTTTTGTCCCACTCCTCTTTGTAGATCCTCTCCAAGTCATTAAGGTTTCGAGGCTGATGTTTGGCAACTCAAACCTTCAGCTCCCTGCACAGATTTTCTTTGGGATTAAGGTCTGGAGACTGGCCAGGCCTCTCCAGGACCTTAATGTGCTTCTTCTTGAGCCACTGCTTTGTTGCCCTGGCTGTCTGTTTTGGGTCATTATCATGCTGGAAAACCCATCCACGACCCATTTTCAATGCCCTGGCTGAGGGAAGAAGGTGCTCACCCAAGATTTGATGGTACATGGCCCATCCATTGTCCCTTTGATGCAGTGCAGTTGTCCTGTCCCCTTAGCAGGAAAATACCCCCAAAGCATAATGTTTCCACCTCCATGTTTGATAGTGGGGATGGTGTTCTTGGGGTTATAGGCAGCATTCCCCCTCCTCCAAACAAGGCAAGTTGAGTTGATGCCAAAGTGCTTGATTTTGGTCTCATCTGACCACAACACTTTCCCCCAGTTCTCCTCTGAATCGTTCAGATATTCACTGGCAAACTTTAGACGGGCCTGTACATGTGCTTTCTTGAGCAGGGGGACCGTGCGGGCACTGCAGGATTTCAGTAATTTCAGCATAGTTTGTTACCAATTGTTTTCTTGGTGACTATGGTCCCAGCTGCCTTGAGATCAATATCAAGATCCTCCCGTGTAGTTCTGGGCTGATTCCTCACTGTTCTCATGATCATTGAAACTCCACAAGGTGAGATCTTGCATGGAGCACCAGAACGAGGGAGACTGGCAGTTATTTAGTGTTTTTTCCATTTGGGAATAATCGCACCAAGCTGCTTGGCGATGGTCTTGTAGCCCATTCCAGCCTTTTGTAGGTCTAAAATCTTGTCCCTGACATCCTTGGACAGCTCTTTCGTCTTGGCCATGGTGGAGAGTTTGGAATCTGATTGCTTATGTGGACAGGTGTCTTTTATACAGGTAACAAGCTGAGATTAGGAGCACTGCCTTTAAGAGAAAGAGACACCTGGGAGACAGAAATCTTGCTGATTGATAGGGGATCAAATACTTATTTCCCTCACTGACCTGCAAATCAATTTATAACTTTTTGGACATGCGTTTTTCTTGTTAGTTTTTTTTGTTATTCTGTCTCACTGTTAAAATACAACTACCATTAAAATTATAGACTGATCATTTCTTTGTCAGTGGACAAACGTTCAAAACTTGCAGGGGATCAAATACTTTTCCCCCCTCACTGTAGCTGCTAATGCTGTTAGCTTGTGACATAGGTCACAAGCTAGAGTTGTACTTTAACAACCATTTTTGATACATATAAAATTAATCGGAGTACACGTACCTTCATACCGGCCAGAGACAGCATGTTATTGAGCTTGTACATTCCTGACTGTACTGGAGTTGTGTATAACAAAGCATCATTAAACTGAAAGCAAAACAGGAGAGTTTATTAAAAGACAATGTCCACCTATTAAAACCTATATAAAACGCAGTCTGCAGAATCAAGTCACTATTCACAAAGTTTTTATATATGAGAATTCATTCTGGGACATACAATGGAATAAAAGGACATTTTGTCTTCAAAGCAAAAAAGAGCATAATAAACATGACCTTTATATAAACACAAAAAAGATTTTAAGAGCAAGTCAGCAACGTGACTACTGCTGAAATGAAATAAACTTTTCTTGAAACGCATTCTTTAGTGCTCTAAAAAATTATATTTTTTTGTTTTATTTAATGCATTGTTTATTGAAAAAAAAAAAAGTTAAACATCATTTTTATGTATTGCATTTTCTGAGCCACAATCGACCTTGCTTTAATTCTCTGTGTCAGTCGGTTGCTGGCCTTGTTGTTATTATTATTACTATTGTTGTTTATTTGTAATGCACCAACATTTTCAGTAGTGCTTGCTTACTTTTCACAGAATTTTAAGTCATATCTGTAATTTTATCAGAGATTTAGAAACTGCCTCTGTGTGGATGGGATTTTTATGAACATGTTTGTAAATTCCAGACAAGCAAGCCTGTATGATAGGCAGTTTCTAGATGTAGCCATATCTATGGCTTGGAACTATATGCAAAGTAAACATGTTACATTGCATCTCATTTAAAACATGAACAAATGGTATTTCAACAGCCAGATTACTGTGGAGGAGGAAATGAACAATATGTAAGCTATTTTATGCTTTTTATTCAATGTCACATTAAATCATTTGAATAAAATGAATTATTACATTGAATTGATTCTTCTGATCTCTAAAACATCCATAATAATTGATAAGTAAAAAAAAATGAATGAAACACAACTGAACAACATTTCTGGGACTTGTCACTGATCAGTTAATTCTTCTCCCACACCTTCCCTAGATCAGGGGTCTGTAAAATATAATGCTCTACAAAATTTGTCTGGTTAACACTACGGCAGAACACCAGGATTATTAAAAAAAATATGGCTTTTCTACTGGCTGGACAACAAGAAACAACTATCCAGAATACAGCTGTGAATTCAAGCCATTGACTGTTTGTTAATATCCTGTCTCCCTTTCAACTGACATCATCCTGTATTCTATACTGGTCTTTTGTTAAGCTGTCTGGCTTTTTCACTACACCAGTGTGCAGTTGTTGTTTAGTCGTTCAGTCGCGTGCGACTATAGACCACAGCACGCCAGGTGCATCTCTCAGTCACTGCCCCTCTGAGCTCCATCAAGTTCATGTTCATTGCTTCAGTGACCTCATCTATCCATCTCCGCCTGTCGTCCCCTTCTTCTCGTGCTTTCAATCTTTCCCAGCATCAGAGTATTTTCTATGGAATCCTGCTGTCTCATGATATAGCCAAAATATTTGAGCTTCAGCCTCATGATTATACCTTCGTGTGAACAGTTTGTCTTGATTTCCTGAAGTACAGATTTATTGGATTTTCTTGCAGTCCAAGAGACTCTAAGCAGTCTTCTTCAACACCACAATTCATAGGCAGTGTGCAGTAACCCATCCTAAATATTACATTGTAAGTTCCCCCTACACCAGGGGTGGGCAAGTTTGGTCCTGGAAGACCACATACACAGTGCTGGATTTAAAGATTTCATTTCTGTGCACAATATGGCTGAAGAAACGATAATCTTGTCTGCATGCAGCTGGGATTTCCTCAAATCCAGGCCTGTGTGGCCCTCCAGGACCGAAACTGCCCGCCCCTGCCAGAAATGTAAGTTTCTTTTATCTGAAAGGTCACACCTAAGAAGTTTAATGTATGTACAGTAGACTCTCAGTTAACCAGAACTCTCAAGCAACCAGAAAAAAATTGAATACTGTACTTTAAATAACAATTAACATTTTTAGGTCTCAACAAATGCCAGGAGCCAGGTTGTCATGCCACAAAATGCTTACAAACCTAGATTTCCTCCACTGTACATCTCTGCAATTCAATGTCATCTGTTAGCAGACAGGCATGAGTAACAAGCCAGTGCAGTTTTGGCGTTACATTTCCTGGGTTCAGCACCGCACCCTCCAGCCAAACGTACCTGTGTGCAAGTGAGGAGTGAAAGCTGCTGCTGCTAGAACAGCCCTCACTGACAAATATACTTAGCAGAGCATCCTATGTGCAGCTAATCTAGACCTCTTCTAATAGCAACTCTCAAGCAACCAGAAACTAAATTTATCCGGCATCTACCAATCCCCAGGGGTGCCGGATGATAGAGTCTACTGCATATCTGTATGTAAAAGTTATGGAACTTGCCTACTTTTGGAAGTTACTCCACCATTTTTGAGAAGAGTGTGAGCTGCCAGTTTGATTCAGGTCTATTTATGACAAGGACACCGAGCGGTGTGATGTGATCAATAAAAGAGCCAAACAAGCTATAACTCAGTTCTAAATTGTGACATTAATGTTTTTGTTCTTCAGCAGCTCACATCATCTCTTAATACAGAGGGCCTGTAGCAGTAAAAGGCAAGTACTAGAAATCCCACACATATATTTTCATTGTACTCTGTCATATAAGAATAACTTGTACTTACAGAACGACCCCTTTAAGTGACTTACTGCTTATGTTAATGACCACTGTTAGAAATATAGAAATACACTTGAGACCAAGAAAGAAATATGTGGGAGGAAAATCAACTAAAAAGTGACAATACTTAAAAAAAAAAAAAAAAAGCCAGAGTTTTATGCAGTTTGACACAGATATTGTCCTATTCTTACAAATGCTACTCAGGGTTCCTTGAAGCTCTAGAGTGCAAACATCAAATAGAGTTACATATGACAATTCACCGCAATACATTAGTTTTACAGTCCTCTATGTGTCAGGTGGTTGCAGTCAGTGGGGTTTTCCTTAGGAATGTTTGTAATAACATGGCATCTTACCAGAAAAAACATTCGCGGTTGCATGACTTTCCTGGACAGCTTCATCAAAGTCCCCTCTTTCAAAAAGACCTGAGCAAGCAGAAAACAATTAACCAGGCACCAAATATACATAGGATGACAGACATACAACAAACCAGCGGCCATGTTTTTTTCTTTTCACTTAATTAATTTAATTAAAAGTAATGAAAATGTGACCATTGTAGATGCTCTTTAAGAAAAGATGACAGACTGGCAAGCTCCAAGTGTCAAACCCAATGCATTAATCTACTGTTTCTATGTAATCTGTGTAGGTCACAGTGGATCTGTGCATGTCACATATGTAAAAGAAACATAGCACCACCCATACACAGGAAAACAACGGGTAGAGTTTTAAATAAACAATGTGCAAGGCTGTAGACTTCTTCTAAATAAGTTGGGTTTTCCTTTTTAAAAATAATGCTAAATAGGGAACGAAAATAAAAATATTAATATATTAATCTGCATCAAAAAACAACCCCCCCCCCCCCCCCCCCCCCAAAAAAAAAAAATTGCTACCAATGCTAAATTAAGTAAACAGATATTTTTGGTTTTACAGCTGGAATTTTAGATCAGATCTTATATTAGCAAAATGTTTATTTCTAGTTCCTTTTCAGTATATGCAGTACATACCCGTCCTGGCTGCACAATCTCGTGGTGACCGCTCAAACTGTACTGGATTTGCATCAGCTTTTGAAAGTTATCCTTAAAACAGAAGGGAAATAGAAGTCACTTATAGTGTCTTATTTCATTTAAACAGATTAATGAACACATATTACATTAAACAGAAAATGAATACCAAAACATACCCCTTGCTTCATGATATCATTGGCATGGTTAGCTACTTCTATCACCACAGTGAGGGCCGCTGAAGAGCAAGAAGAAGGGTCAATGAAGACTTTGGTTTATTAACAAAAAAATATTATTAAATCATTGCTAAATACTCATTACATGAGCCCATCAAGACAAAAAACAATAGCTAGATTTAACATAGCAATATCAGATTAGCAGGAAGTAATCACATATTATAATTGTCTAACTACGATTCGTCGTCACGCTGCGTTGCATAGTGCGTACGACTTAGCGATGAGTGCCGCAGGCGCTCATTGCCCGGCGAGCCTCGCACAGCGAGGCGAGCCGTTAAACCACTCTGTTGCGTAGTGCATACGACTTCGCGATGAGCGCCGCAGGCGCTCATCGCCCGGCGAGCCGTTAAATCATAGCACTTTGGCAATGAGCGCCGCAGACGCTCATTGCAGGCGAGCCTCGCGCAGCGAGCCGTTAAACCGTAGCACTTAGAGAAAAAATACGAGGTGAAAAAAATTACGAGATAAGCGGCGGAACAAAAACAGTAAAAAAAACACTAAATACACACTAAAAAATGAAACAAAGGTCACTTACAGCATGGGGAACCAGGCAGGACGTCTGGAAGTGAGTTGGAACTGCAATTTAGATCGATTTAGCCGAGTTACAAAGATCGAAAATCGGCTAAGCGAGAAAAAAATGGCTGCCGAAAAAAATGAAAACGAGGCTATACTACTACGAACTGCGTAAAACACCGCCACAGACGTATGTCTTTGAAAAACAACGAGATAAAGGATGCGGATTAACCGCGCAATGAGTAAAAAGACAGTAGTGAGTACATTTTACGAAACACAATTACAGATTTACGCATTAACACAGATTTAACGACTTTGACTCGCGCAACATCGGATTTCCCGCCTAAACCAACGCATTTGATGTGAAATATAAGTTGCAAGTAACAAAAAAAAAAAAAAATTTGTATTTATTTTAAGAAAAAAAAAAGGGACAAATGTAGCGTCATGTTGTGTGGCAAACACATTTCACTACATTTAATTTTTAGTGACCGTCATTTGACCGTTTGACCATATTTACTGTTAAACCGTAGTACTTTAGCGGGCTGAGCGATGAGCGCCGCAGGCTATCATTGCCCGGCGAGCCGTTAAACCGTAGTACTTTGGCAATGAGTGCCGCAGGGCTGAGTGATGAGAGCCGCAGGCGATCATTGCCCGGCGAGCCTCGCACAGCGAGGCGAGCCGTTAAACCGTAGTACTTTGGCAATGAGCGCCGCAGAAAAAATGCTGCACGAACAAAACGAAAACCAGGCGACAGCACTATAACCACGGAAAACACGTACCGATAATCCGCTAAGACGCATACCACACATTATCCGCCATTTTAGGATAATGCGGAAGTACACAGTTACGTTAACGGTTTCGGCTCGCACACGCACACTATTACACTACACACGTTCATCACGCTTACACAGCAGCTCCACACCACTAATGCTGCTGCAACATCAACACAGATTGCAGCTCTTCAACACAATGCATAAAAATACGTAAATTAATTTATTAATTTGAATTCTATATTTCAGTAGTACACAGAAAACAACATTAGCTACCTTACAATTCCATATGTATATTAATAACTAAACAACTTTTAAAACATACACATCTGATTGCCGTCATTTTTTGACGGGCAATACGCTAGTTAGCAAATATTGTGCTAGAGTGTAGTGAAGGGTGGTCAATAGGCAGACGCGGGTCCAAATTACAACCTCCACTGTATTATTCAATTAATCTCAACTGATGCTTGTAGCTGCTTAAATAAGCTACCAGTTACATGTTGTTATATCCCAAGTCCCTTCTATTATGTAAACCTGCATCTGAATACCATTATGTTAATATACCAGTATATGTAACCAGAAAACAAATATGGATTCCGGACATTGACTTCATTTTTAGAAAGTCTTTTAAAGCTTTTTTTAGTAAAAAAAAAAGTAATTGACTACTCCTGGTGTAGCGATTGCCATCTACTTACTAGAAGTTTGCACATGCTCAGATACATTCTAGTAATTTGTTTTTGGCGTTCTGTACACATAAATAAATTAGTGATGATGAGCAATCATTACACCCAAGCACGAGAATAAAAGAAAGGCTAAGCAGAGAATCAGAAAGGAGTGACAAACAAGAATTACAAACTTCACTGTAAGTTTATAGTAAGAAAATGACACTTTTTTTTTTAAAATAACTTTTAAATGATAAACTTCTCGTTGGTATACATTATATAGTTTTGAATCAAAAACTTCAAAATGCATTTTTTTTTATTGAAGACAGCCAACATTGACCAGAACATATTAGAGCAGAAAATATTAGAAAGTGAAATCTGTAACCTTGCTGTATATTCCTAGTAATGGTGATTTACCTTGTGTATCACTGTAGTCTGAAGACTCCTCTGCAAGGTTCTTGAGATAATCTGCAGTAGAAACGTGTACAGTTTATATCTCATTAAAGCGCAGATAAAAAAAAAAAAGTGCTTTTTTTTAGGTAACAAAAAAGAAAAACAAGTTAATTCTTATAGACATAAATCAAATATATTATACCATACAGGTTACTATTAAAAAACTAAGACCTGTATTGTATCCAATACTTTCTGTACACTCCTAAATCTTTTGTTTATGACATGAACAGTTTAGTCATTTTTTCTGAAATGATGCCCATTGCTCTAGTTTAATCTGAGAAATTGCTGTGTTATGTCTTCAATGGGTATTTTGTAAAAAACAAACAAAAACAAATGTTACAGGTAATAATGTTTCCAGTCATAGTGGATGGCATCTTACAAGTAATAAATACCTCATCTTATGCCATCTCTGATATTCCAAGGACTCAACAATGCATCAGTCCCTTATATCAAGGACTCCACTTTTTACATGATTGACCAAGTAGCATTTTATTCACGAATACTCCATGACAAGACTGATCTTTTGTAACTGCTTATTAATGCAGTAAGCCTCACCATATTTACTAAAATGTAATTATAACAAGAACAGCAAAGCCAATACTCATAATGATATTCTATAATATATTATTATACATTTTTAAATCCCAACATATTACATAGCACTGACTACAGGCGGGTACAGTGAATATATAAGAAACATTATCTCTGTTTTGTAGGAAAATAGCCATTGCTACTCTCTGTACATTTTAGTATATCGACCCTATATGGAATATACAATTCTGTTACAAAATTGATATAAATATATTTACATTGTTACAATTAAAAGTTATTTTCATCAATGTAATCTTCTTAAATTAACATTATGATTTTCTTGCCTAAGACATTACGTATAATCTTTTTAATCTATACATTACAATGAAAGTACTAACACCCTGAAACTACTGAATTGCATTGGATTCACTGTCATTATAGGGATTTCACTAGGAATAAAATATACCTATGTATCCATTTACTTCTATGTATTTTATTACGTTATTATAAACTCTGTTTTTTCTGCCTAAAATCATACATATTGTACCTGTTTGGGTCTGCCCTTTGTATCTCATGCATCTCATGAATACACAGACTGTGAAGTGTGGGCTGTCAGTGACTTCTCACAAGCAGCATGCTGCAAAATGTTGCCACTGAATGGTTACAATGAGACACTGCACACTCTGCAGCTCATGAAGATTATAGCACTTTTACAGTGGGTAGAAACCAATTAGGGACGGTTTGTAAGACTTCAGGCACAAAAACTGAGCTTTTAAGCAGTTCTTCATAAAATACACAAAAGTAAAGAGATAGATAGGTTTATTATATATTTCTACAGAAATCCAGAAACCTTCCATGTCACTTTACTACTGTATTGGTAACAGCATTACTTGACACCAGTAGGGGGCAGCAGAAAACCACATCTATACTGAAGGTGCACATTAATCTTTCTCAGTGAAATTCTCTGCCATCCAAACACATGAATAATCAGAATGTTTCCTCCCATCAGCTCCCATGTGCTGGCCAGTATCCTGACCGGGCAGATGTGAGATGTGTGGGTGCTATAGCATGGAAGCGCTTCAATCCTTTTGTGTGAGGGAAGGAACAATGATACCAGGATTTCTACAAATACAGTTAAAAAAAAAAATCAAACAAACAGATGATCAAAGAAAAACCAAAGCCACGTATAAAAAACAAAACCAAGCTGAATATCTCACGTGGACTGACAGGCTATGGGCTGTGCAAGGTTTCATAGCTCAGCACCATCAAGATGAATCACAGACTGTACATAAGGAATTAAGTGAAATGTCTATCAGAATATATCAGAGAAAATGGTTATGGTGATATATACCTATTCTTATGTGCAATGTAACTCTGCTTACAAATTGGAGCAATCACACTGCATCATCGCCATAATTAGGAAAAATAAATAAATAAATAATACAAAAACAAATTATATATGTTAAGTAAATGTATAAGAATATATATATTTGTAATTATTATTTTTTAGACGTTACCTCTTACTTTGCTAATATTCCTTTTAATTGCACAGAAAACAGCAAAGTTAAATCTGTAGATGTTTGCCCACTGAGTGCATGTGCTCTCTGACATTGTATTATTATTATTATTATTGCAGGACAGAAAAAGCAAGAAATGTTTCCTGGGGACGCAGGATATGTGACGTTTGGTAATGTTCCCGGTGCTGGCTGCTTTGTTGTACAGCTGTGATGATGTATATTTCTGCTGCCAATAGGTTGTGATGTCACTGCTGGCAAATAAACCGTCCATAAGCATGCGATTGCACAAGGGTCAGCCCGCAGTACAAGGTGAAAGCCAAGGAGACGGGTCAATCTGAAAGCACCAATCAGTTACCTGCCTTCTACCTCTATAGACAATACATGAGATTAGTATTTTAGAACACGCCACACTGTATTCTCCATTCTGCATGAAAATGTAAGCTTAGTCCTGAAGGAATGACCTACTACTGTAGATGTCAGAGGTACAGCGAAGGGGAGATTACATTTATATATATATATATATATATATATATATATATATATATATATATATTCTATTTCCGTCATAGGTAACCGTCACCATCATAGGTAGTCACGTATTAACATATGGCAAGGCTAAATAATATAGCATAAATATAATAATGAAACTGACACTATAAACATACACATAAACAAACACTGCTAGGACCCAGCCAAGTGTCAGTTCCTGCCTGGCCCTCTCTACAGAGGAAATACCAAGGAAGACGAACTCAGAAAAACAATAAATCCATCAACACATGGAAATTCATAGATGTGGAGACTTTCATTACTGTAAAGATCATAACTCTGCTGATCCACTCATCTTTGATGTGGTGTAGAGGTTAACAAAATGTGGATGCTCAGTAAGGAGAAAGGAGAAACTGTTTAGCGCACAGCCGGGAGGCCTCTGCACGGCACAAGGATACTGTGCTTTGATGTTGACTCCCAATCTTCAAGATTTATAATCAAAATAAAGAAAGCAAGCTCATATTTCAAAGGCGGTCAAATATATCTCAAATTGTTCTTACAACTGACAACATAAAACCTCATCTGCAACTTAGTTAACCAAATGGAAACTGTATGGTCAAGGCTATCAAGGATGCGATACGTTTATGTCAGATTAGATAAACAGAACCAGATCGACCTCCTAATTTCCAATTAGATATATCTTGGTATTTTAACAGGAGAGATGGTTTCTAAAAAAAACAGACACACTAGTGTCACAAGAGGCTACAAAGGATCCCTATTACGAAAAGATAAATGTATATATTATAGTATATACACAGCACCACACTTTAAGATTTTCCTTAAAACAGAGATCCCCTAAAGGTGAACCTAGTGTTTGCCCCAACACTGGCTGTTCCCCATTTTAGTAATATGTGGGTTTAGGCTCACTGACCCTTAATGTTCCTTGAGTTTTCTAAACAGAAACCAGAAGTTTTATAGTATAGATGGTATAATACTTAACAAGTCTCACCAGTGTGAAAGTACTAGCTCCAATCTACACAATCTCTAAATTATACCACGAATACATATTTTACCTCCAACTTTTGGATTATTTTTCAGCCCTTACCACCATCTGGCATAATTAAACTACAGCATCTGGTCCAGATTTACATCAGTGATTAATATGCTTTCACTTAATGAACATACTTTAATTATTCTATCATCTGAACTATACAGCAAGTAGGTTGTCGGTTCCTGTGGTGTATCCTCAGTTTATGGTCCTAGTCTTGCAAAAGTGACAATGTTCATTTCCAACATCAGCTTTAATTTGTTCAGCTTTGTTTATTTGCTATGTTCAAGCCACCGAACCTCAAACTTTCCTAGGAATGAGGAGGTATTGACACAAAGGTTGGAAATGCAAACTAACACATGGTTTGTGTGTACTTCTCCAGACTTCAATGAGTGGTTGTGAACACGTTTAATAACAGGTTTACAGCATTAAAGAATCAACCATGACACATTTTATACAGTAAACGTTTTGTGTACCTGTTAAAAGTAGTCTGTACTGAGGAATCCTTTGAACGGGTTTGAGCAAATAATGCTTCAGAGCCAAGTTAGCACACCGAGGGCTCATCTGAAAGAGACAGATGCAGAGTGTAAGAAAACAAGGACCCCTGTAGTCATGAAGTTTGTAAAACAGGACAAGTTGTTACTGTATCACTTTACTTTATGGTAATACACCACAAACAAAAAAACGAGTAATAAAAAAATGCTTTGTCTCAATTGCACAATTCCATAGATTCTGTATCTGAACAAGAGACACATTTTTTCAGTATCTTACAAAAGTGAGTACACCGCTCACATTTTTGTAAATATTTTATTATATCTTTTCATGTGACAGCACTGAAGAAATGACACTCTTGTACAATGTAAAGTAGTAAGTGTACAGCCTGTATAACAGTGTAAATGTGGTGTCCCCTCAAAATAACTCAACACACAGCCATTAATGTCTAAACCGTTGGCAACAAAAGTGAGTACACCCCCAAATGAAAATGTACAAATTGGGCCCAACATGTCAATATTTTGTGTGGCCACCATTATTTTCCAGCACTGCCTTAACCCTCATGGGCATGGAGTTCACCAGAGCTCCACGGGTTGCCACTGGAGTCCTCTTCCACTCCTCCATGATGATGTCACGGAGCTGGTGGATGTTAGAGACCTTGCACTCACCCACCTTCCATTTGAGGATGCCCCACAGATGCTCAATAGGGTTTAGGTCTGGAGATATGCTTGGCAAGGCAGTGGTCGTCTTGGAGGTGTGTTTGGGGTCGTTCTCATGTTGGAATACTGCCCTGCGGCCCGTCTCCAAAGGGAGGGGATCATGCTCTGCTTCGGTAGGTCACAGTACATGTTGGCATTCATGGTTCCCTCAATGAACTGTAGCTCCCCAGTGCCGCCAGCACTCATGCAGGCCCAGACCATGACACCACCAAAAGTATACATCTATACTGAGGAAAGGTAGTTGAAATAATCCCTAAATGACAGATAAACTGATAAGGCACACAGAGCACAAAACACTGATGTGAGATTAAACCCTCAGTTTGAATGTAAACAGCGATGCAGAGAGAGTGAGGACAGCATCTGACATCATCAGGTAAATGCATATAGAGGTATTCAACATAACATATTATAGAAAACATATATACACATATAGACATATGTGTACATATATATATATTTGGTCTGGGCCTGCATGAGTGCTTCCAGCACTGGGGAGCTACAGTTCATTGAAGGAACCCTGAATACCATTATGTACTGAGACATACTGAAGCAGAGCATGATCCCCTCCCTTCGGAGACTGGGCCGCAGGGCAGTATTCCAACATGATAACAAACCCAAACACTTCCAAGATGACCACTGCCTTGCTAAAGAAGCTTAAGGAAAAGGTGATGAGCTGGCCAAGCATGTCTCCAGACCTAAACCCTATTATGCATCTGTGGGGCATCCTTAAAAACGGAAGGTGGGGGAGTGCAAGGTCTCTAACATCCATCAGCTCTGTGATGTAATTATGGAGGAGTGGAAGAGGACCCCAGTGGTAACCTGTGAAGCTCTGGTGAACTCCATGCCCATGAGGGTTAAGGCAGTGCTGGAAATAATGGCGGCCACACAAAATATTGACACTTGGGGCCCAAATTGGACATTTCCACTTAGGGGTGTACTCACTTTTGTTACCAACGGTTTAGACATTAATGGCTGTGTGTTGAGTTATTTTATGGGGACAGCAAATTACATTATAGCAGAGTGTAATGTCTTCAGGGTTGTCACATGAAAAGATATAATAAAATATTTTCAAAAATGTGAGGGGTGTACTCACTTTTGTGAGATACTGTATTTCCTTTTGCTTCTTTTTCCTATAAAATGTTTAATATGTTTCCTGAAACAAGTCTATGACTGATCACCTTTTTTCCTCACTTAAATAATCACTCTAGTTAAAGGGGGAAAAAAAAAAAACTTGTTTGTTAACTATTTAAGAAACTAACTAAATAATAATCTGTATTAGGGCTGAAAATATGAGGGATGCCAATATAATTGGGTGCAATTTAAAAATTAACAGATAGTATATAATGAACACACACTATGTCTTTTGATGCTGGCGTTTCTTTTTTTGTGTGTTCATTCCCTTCTACGGACTATTTGTGCTAACTCACAAAATTGCACAATCTTTGTGAACTAATTTATAAGTTATTTTTGGACTTCTCTGTTCTTACACATGTGCATCATATACATTTAGCAAGACCCGCATGTGCTGCTTCCCACTCCGAGATGTCACAAGTGCACCCAAGGTAACACTATAACCTCATATCTCCTCATTCTATATGAGATCAGTGATTGATCTGCATTGTCACTTAAAGAGCTCTCAAATATGGTGGGTTAGTAAAATACCAACAAAAATATGAATATCTGCAATTGGAAGTGATTTACAAAATGTAATTTAGTAATAGATAAAGAGATATAAATATAGTAGCCAACTGATCAATAATGCACGTAACTGATCTCTTGAGCTGAGCGACAGCCAAAATGTAGTATATTCAAAGCTGTTTTTCCATTATTATTTTAATAACTTCTAGTTGCAAATATTGAAAATGTATTTTTTACATTTTAAAAACAGCATTAAACTTTATTACATTTTATATGCACTCATGCAGTGGAATGCGCCATATTGCTTTTAGCAGATCACTTCCTGAAGTGGGAGGAGACTTTAAATGTACAAGTTTATGTCAGCACAATGGGAATATGGCAGCAAGATCCAGTGCTCTCAGGAGGCCTATAGGAAAGCTCAATACTTTATACGGATACACCCACCTAGGGAAGTAGCAAGCAGCAGACAAGAACACAAAATTAATTCCAGCAACAAAGAAAATGAAATCAAATAACTGCAAAATGTAATGCTTGTTTGTTTTTTATTTCTACTAATATTTTCATCACCATCATGTTTAACTAAACAAGACCATATAGAATAAAACTGACCACAATGGGAACACAATGTGTTGTGGTTTTCCTTCAAATTAACCATTTAGAATTATTTGAGCTGCATTAATATGTAAAGGAGTGGCTCTCAAAAACTAATAAGCTGCTTTGATGTGCTAAACAGCATCATAGACTGCTTGTCTGTCTCTGTGGTGGCCAAAACAATGTGCCCCAGTGTTATCATGCAGTTAGATCATCTCTCCCTTTGCCTTATCAAGTTCTCTGAGCCATCATATTGAGCTACACATTAGCATACAGGATCAAACAATGCTGTATATCGCAGAAATTATTTTCTTTAGAGAAAATAAAAAAATACAATGTATAGGCAGTTTTCATGCTCTTTAAGATGTGTTGTTGGGGTGACCCTGTCTGTCAAGTTCTTAACAATTGTTTATCACATATGTACTGAAAACTAAATGAGAACAAAATATTTAGCACATATCAAAAGATAATTGTTCTGTAAGGTGCTATTTTTATTACAGATGTAAGATTGTAGTGGACAGTGGTGTGGGGGGTGGTTATTTATTACTGGTAAATAATTAAAGTGGTCACACTTCTCACCTTATTATGTACAGCCTAGAGGACATTAGATAAATAGAGGACTCATTTTCTGCACACATACACAGTGCATGATCAGGCTCTCCAGTCATTGGAAGATGCAAAGAGAATACTAAGAAAATGATGTAAATTATTTTTTTATTTAACAACCTATTAGCTGGGGACAATATAAAATACTGTCACTGAAATATTAAAGGAAAACTATCTTCAGGGTTGATTATGTGTTGTGTGAGGTAATCATGCAATGTATGTTGGTGCTACTTTAAAACAACATCATTGAAGGGTCACTATAGTGATCTTACAAAGACCTCTCTAAAGAATATTCTTTTTAAGGAAAATACCTTTATTGGATTTTTACTGGGCAATTAAACAAGGAATTACTTATTTTAAATCATGACCCAGGTTGAATAATCTCCAGATCTCTTCACCCTTCGAATTATGTATTGTCTCTGGAGTTGGAGAGGCACACAGGGAAGTACCAAATTGAAAAAGTTTTGAGAGCACTCTGTAAAACACACATTAGTAGCCAGCAGTAGTGAAACAATAGCTGCTAGCAATGTACACAAATACACTTTTTAGCTACCTCCCACCATCACACTACAAGTGCAGTGCCTGTTTGGAGAGCACCCCCTTCTGGATGGCTACACTCCATACATCATTCAAGGAGTGGAGAGATTCTTCTTCTTATTATCCTTTATTTGTAATGCATCAACATAGTCCATAGCACTATACAGGGGTTAAGTAAAAGTCAAAAACAATTTTAACACATTGCAAGAGAATAGAGGGCCCTGTTTTTGAGCTTAAAATCAAACATACAAAATGCTTGTTCCCAAAGCACTGACACAAGATCGAAAAAGGGTGCCGGGTGAGGTACAGGAGTGATAGATGTGTTGCGCATATTAAGACTAAAGGTTTTAAGCTTCTTTAAACAGATGTGATTTTAGTGAGGTTTTGAAGGTTTTGAGACAGGAGGAAAGTCTAGTGAAGCAAGGCAAGGAGTGTCCCTTTAAATTATATTTTGCCACTATATTATTTTATTTGAGCTTGGAGCAGCACTGTTTGTTACCAATTCTCCCATCCCACGTTTTTTCTTTCTACCACACAGGGAAAGTTATAGCGTCTGTGTAAATAGTGACATCATGATCTTGGCCATGCTCCTAGGTAATGTTTGTAGCTAGACACATTCTAATGTCAACAAGGCATGTGATTTCTATAATATAGCTACAGGGTATACAAGTCTCTGATACCAAGTACAGATAACTGATCCGATGCTTGATGTTTCTCTCCGGTTTAATTATGGTGTGGGTCTCATATCTCTAAAAGCTTTATGCATAGATTACAATTATCTTTTCAAAATGGTGGATAATACTTTACACAAATTGGAAACGTTATAATTACCTCAAAATCTTTAACAACGCTGGCAAATCCAGGATTTTTCTTGCACTGCTCATCCAGCAAAGCCACATTCCGATCAAATTCTCGGATGTATGTTGAATACATCTTCAGATACGGGCCTTTCTTTACAAAGATGTCTGCAATCTTCTGGTTCTCATTCCTAGGAGGCAAGTGAGAGACATTTATGGACCAAAGACAGAACAATTGAGTTTTCTGAATAATACACTGACCAGACACTAAATATGTTATAACCAGTATAAAACTACTTGAAAAACCCTCCATCCCCAGGTCACTCAATCATAAGTGTAACTGTAACCCATTGTAGTGGTTCCCATTCCTAGTACTATCTTTGTTTGAAATAGGTATGCTCTTAGTGACCTAGTAATTGGAGTAGGCTTCATCAATGTCATGGCCTGGTGGTGTTCTTTGAGGACCATGGTTAATTAAAACATTTTTTTAAAAAGGGGTGACTAAACCTCCCCTTTAAAAGTATATGGATAAAACAATTATTTTGTATCAATATTCATCATCATCAATGTCAAATGAAAAAGGGTAGCACTGAATACATGCTGCCTCCTCCCACTGCCTGTTATTTTCAGTGACAATTCAATATTGGTTTCTCAGCAAATAACAGATCAGTTTTTCCTCCGGTATCCCTTGATACTGGTTGAGAAATGCCATGGCTAAGGCAGCATCTATTTGGTGGCTGCTCCATAATGGAGTTATCCAGCACAGCATATAATCAATAAACACTTAAAAGAACAGCTTTACAATTTAAGTTTTCTAAACATTATTTTACTCATCTATACTAATTGTTCGAAAAAAAAATCTGCAAATATGACACCAGTGCCCCTTCACTGTAGTACTGTGAGAAATGTTTTTAAATATGCATGCATTTTTCCATAACGTGCTACTGAAGTTATTAAAACTGCTGTGCATCTTCATTCAATGCTCTTCATTGTTTTATAATTGTTGCCCTTTAGCTTTTAAAGCACTCAAACGGTTTGTTTACCGTGAGGCGTCAGGTGTCTGTCTATCACCATAATATTTAGTGAACGTACAGAGAATTTCTCAAAAGTCCTGAAAGGACCATAAATTACAAGCCTCCTCAAAAGACATACTATATTTTATGATATAATACATTTCACATTAGAATGTCTAAAGAATCCAAAGTAATAAGCTGTTACTTTTGTTTGGTTACAGCAAAGATAATGTATTGCCATTTGCAGGATGGTTAGCTGGTCCTTGAACAACATGTCAAGTAAAGGCATCTGAGCAACGTTACAGGGCCAGTTTATGAACTGCTCATGTTAAACCGATTTTTTAGTTCACATTTAATTGACATTAAAAAGTGCACTACTGAAAGGGCATAAAATATTTTCAGTAATGCTCAGGACACAGAGAGAGGTGGGGAGGGGCACAGCGGTGGCCATTAATGACGTAAACTGTGTTTTTTTAATTATTTTCCATCTAAAGCTTTGATTTGCTGCTGTTTGCACTTGTAATTTAATGTTAATTAATGATGAATTACAAATAGGTTTAACATGAAAAGTACTTACAATGGCTTTTTAACTGGGTGATATAAAAACACTAATTCGCAAGTGACATATACATTAATTTTAAAAACAATTTTAACTTGGTATTTAGTGCTGTGTTTGATGATGTAGAGCAATACTGATGAATTCCATTGCCCTTTAAAGAGGAAGTCTATTATTAATATCTTTTACTTGTAATGCGCCAACATATTCCGTATCATCTAAATATACATTATGATAGATACAATTCCTATATGGTCAGTACCATGGAGACATCCTTTCCTCCAGCTCTCTCAGGACATCCCGATTCAGTTCATACAGCTGAGGCAAATAATACAGGATTTGATTCAGGATTTTCTCCTCGATCACTGGTTTCCCCAGAAGCCTCGAAGCCTGAGCGACAGCGTTACGGAAATCCTGAAACAACAAGGATAGAGATGCCGGACCTGAGCAAAGCAACTTCCTCTACACAAAAAAAAGACAAATTCAGAGCCAGCAACAAACACATGGACACATAGACATAGTTTAAGCCCCTTGTAATATCAAACACAGTAACCACATATCTGAGGTTCAAGTCCCTCAAATTCAAGGATTCCCCACTACTTAAAGAGACAAAACAAAGTACCAAAAAAACTACACCATTAGAAAAGGATATTTGCAATTGATAGTTATTTTAAAATTAAATCAAAATTAGTGGTAGATAATTGGACTTGAATGTTGCTATTTTTTATGCAGAAATTACTTTTAAATAGTAATCTCTCTCAACTGATTAAAGGGACATGGAACACAACTATATATTTTTTTCATGCATTTAAAAAAGAGCATGTTTTAAAACATTACAAAGGTATTTTTTTTAATTAAAAATATCAAGAAACCTGTTTATACTGAATATAAAGTAACCGGAAACATACTTTAGTTTGTAGATTTCATTGGCTGACAAAGAGCAAGCCCCCAACAGCAGTTAAACTCCTGAAAACGTTTTTGTAAAAAAAAACAAAAAAAAACTGTAACACTACCAACTAACTACCTGCTTTTGAATACAACAATGAAAATAAATCTCTCCGTGTCCCTTTATAGGTATATGAAAGTGAGGTGGGTTATGAATGCATCCTGTAGAATGCATCATAACTCACCTAGCAAAAAATGTTTGCATGAAAAAATGCAAACATTTTTTGCTGAAAAGAAAAAAAATGTGCTGGGGGTGATGTAGACACCCCCAGCAACTGAGATTTGCGTATTGGATATCTTATTTTTAATGAGATATCCAATATGCAGCATATGCGCATGCTGATTGGCTAAAGTAAAGGAAAGTGTCTGGAATCATGTGACTTCCCACAGTAGATCAGACTACAGATCCTAATGGAGCATGTCTACACAATCCCCAGGCCAGAAAGAAACATTGTATAAGTTATGCTAATTATTCCTGGGAATTTCAGGGGGTGTCAACATTTAGAGAACACAGTTTGCAAAAGCAAGATATTCAGCAAACTTCAAACTTCCGTCAGTACAATCATTTTTCATATTTTTGCCCGTTTCCGTTGTTGATGTTGTCAGCTATATCTGCCACTCATGACTGAATAATTCATCTAGTTATGAATATGGACATAATGGTTTTTTTTCCACCTCATATAATAAACGCTGCGGCTGTTCTTCATTAATCACTAATTACACAGCTTTATTTAATAGCCACTTCATGTTCAAAGCTACCCTTACAGCTACTGAGGACACTATGGGATAGCCAGTCACTGAACCAGAACCTCTTCATTTACAGAATAAATAAAAAATAAATAAGTTGTGAAGACTACAGTGATGGCTTTTGACTGGAGTATAATCAATATAGATTCCCAAAATAATGGACACCACTCAATAATGACACTTGCATAAGTGATGGGGTTAAACGGCCACAGCTTCTTTTTTGATCGGACAACTTTAACTTAATAACCAATAATGAAAGAGGTGCTTGCTTCACCCACCATTGTTGTACAAGGGAACCCCGTGCCCCCTGATTATTCCACCTAAATACCTTATACTGCTGCTGTTATCCACTGTCAGCAAGCACCCCCGCCCAAACTACCACCATTCTAACCAAATTAAACCATACTACCTAGTGATGGACGGGTGGGAGGGAGAGTGTCAAACCTACAGCCCCACTGACCCTATTGACTATATCGTCCCTCACTGATGTCACAGCCCCTTCTACCCTACACACTCCCACATTAACCCCTTACTTCCTATTTTCCCATCTAATTCCTAACCTGGTCAAATCCCACTTACCCTTAACTACATACGGCCATGGGTTACTTTACTAAACTACCTGCCAATTTTAAGGCACAAGTATTTAAAGTTCCATTTTATAGCTACCCTTTCTACAAACAAACAGTAAAACACAGTACTTGATTTTTACAGAATCTATATATTTTACACCCATATGTAGCAAGAAGGGTGGAACAAGGGCTCATCTAGAGTTCCTCATTATATTGGTTATTTTATAATGACAATAGTTATAGCGGTCTGTAAAATATCCTTACAGCAATTGTATAAGCCACGAGCATATCATATTTTTTAGAGAAAACCTATTAGCAGCCCCTGCTAGTGTTTGGGGGCTGACATGCCTATAATGCCTTCCCCTCCAGTGACTGGGGAAATTGGTAAATAAGTTACTTTGTAGTGCAACTGCCTGAATATTAGTATATGATGTGGATTATGTCTTACAATTAGACCATAAACCCCACAACTCACAATCTCCCAGGACTACGAAATAGAAATAACATGCAGGCTTCAAGACAACAGGGTGAGCTGTAGAGATCAAATAAAGAAACACCTATGGCATACATAAATGCAAATATAGGTGGACCGCAGGTTATGGATGAGATACGTTACTGAGAACTTCTTTAAACTGGATTTGTAGGTAACTCTGACCCCGATTAATAATAATAATACTTTAATGGCTCATATGTGTCAATAATAATACAGTGCAACACTGTAATAGTAATAATACCCCTAATAGTACCCCTGTAATGTAATCATAAATTACAGAAACTGTTGTGCTCTCTCTCGATTCAAACAGAAGATAAAAACAAACTCATTCAAGAAGCCTTGGGAGCCGTTCTTAAGTCAGGTTGTCTGTAACCCAGGGACCAGCTGTGCTATTAGTTCATTATATTATTCACACATTTTCCCACTGCAGTATTCTTTCAACAGGACAGATAGCGGTAGGACCCACACATTTATTTAAAGGTATATTTGATTATTATAATAAACATGATGCAAAATAACTATTGCAAAGCATGCAGACAAGTGAACTTCAAGAAGTTCGACTGTAAGACACAGATACCATGAAACCCCAGCCTTTGTGTAGATTTCTAAATCCTGCCACAAAGGATACATTTCCAAGCTCATTTGCATGCTGGGACTTGCTTACTCCTCCACACTGTCTAGAACAAGCTCGAAACCTGGCTGTTACATCTCAGAGAACAGAGGAAACATTATTTTACAAGTTTCTACCTCTTCAACTACAGTTTGAACTAAAAAAAAAAGTCTGATCTCTAAAAAATAACACTTCACACAATTTGTCAAAAAAAAAAAAACTTTAAATAAAAATATGTTTTGTTTACTTCCAATGTATAATGCGGGGTTAAATATAGCGTAGCTCTGCCAGTGGTTACAGCGAGAGGGAAAGAAAAAATGTCATGGTTTCCTGAATAACAGGAAAGGTAGATGGCTGGCCTCTCATTAGTAGTTGTTTCCTGCAAGAATACGCGGCTTGCAATCCATATAGTACAAACACTTTCCTTCTGCAAACGGAGGAAGAACTGGAATTGTAATTCAACAGAAAACATGTATTTATTCTGGTGAATCAATGGATTGTTTCCCTAAATGGAATTCACAAGCTAAAAATATAGCATAATCAGCATTATTACTCCCTGGGGATGGAGCATGCTTAGGGCCTCATTCTATTATCGGCCGTAAAGCTGCGATTCCTTGCGGGGGTTCCGTTATCTTGGAATTCAATTATACGGCCCCGCAAGGATCTCCCCTTACGGCCGGCCGTATATCTTGCAACCGGCCGTAAGCTCAGAAAACTTTAAACGCGAAAATAAATTCAAGACGGCACCGTAAAGCTATGTAAATGCTAGGGATCATATTGGGGGACATGAGGATTAATAGCAATCCCCTCTCAAGCTTGCACATCAGCCCAAATCCGAGTTTACATTAACTGTTTGTTTTCCGGCCGCAGCGTGGGCGGGTCTGAGGTGCTCCAAGCACTCTGGACTTTTTACATGGATATGTGACATAAATTAAAAAAATTTTTATTTACGGATTTGAGTATAGGGGAATGTTGTGCTATTTTTGCTAACACCTACAATCACTTTATATTCTCCTCGGAGTGCAGGATGGCTTTATTTCGGCTTTATTATGTGCTTAATTGGTGCTAGCGGGACCTTTTTGCTGCAAGTAAGCTGCGGCTCGCTTTTAGCCTTGCAGAGAGGGTTCCCGGAGCAATAGAATAGCAACCGGGCTTTTCTTGCGGCCGAAACTCTTGCGGCCGTTTTAGATCAAAGGCTTTCCTCCGGCGCGAGCGGCCGCAAGGGATAGCAAGGCGCCGGCCGCAAGCCTGCCGGAATCCCCGGCCGGAAGGGAATAGAATAGGCAAATAGCTTGCGGCCGGTCCTTGCGGCCCCGCATCTTCTACGGCCGTTAATAGAATGAGGCCCTTAGTATTTTCTGTTTCATAAGATTAGACTAAAAACAGTAGAACTCGAGCACATGAGCCAATTAGCAATTTTTGGAAATAATTACAAATTAGAAAGTCTATGCTTTGTAGGTAAAAAATGCAACTTCAATAATATTCAGCTAATAAAGTACTTATTACTATCTACAAATACAAACTATGCAATTTGTGGAACCTCTAAGACGGACAATAAACCTCTTGGAAACTGGTTCCTGATACTTGTCTTCATCCTAGTATCTTGACTTTGTATTTGTTTGGCTTGAAAACTATCCACCAAGAATCCTACAGGGCACATATATCCTAAACACATGATCAAAGCATTTCTAGAGACAATCTATTTCTTTTAGCAGCCTCTCCTTGAGAATGTGTGATTCCATGTTTGTGCCTTCCACACTTTGTGCTGACTGATCCTGAGGGATGTGTGCTGCCAATTGTATTATCTATTCAGGTGTGGAATTTGTGGAGAGGCCATGGCAGGAGAGTTTGTAGCCTCAGATGATTCAGATACGCTTTTAACATTTCATATTTCCTGTCCCACCCCATGCCTTCTCAGTAGAAGCCATTCTGGACTTTCCTATCATGTCCCTGCCAATTCAGTGGCGTGTAGCGGCCAGCAGGTGGAGCGATGGTGGAGAGCCTTAATTAAATGTATTCTTAGGACTTGGGGTTAGGGTGTACATACTACTATTTATTATGTAAAGCTTATCATCACCTACTTGCGCTGCATGCCACTGGGCTGGCGGGGACATAACGGGATTCAGCAGTTTTAACTAACATTGCAATCTCTCATGACCCTGCTCTGTATCTGCCCCTTCATGGCACAAATTTGAAGTGTTTCCTAATCTACAGTAGCCCTTTGATAAAAAATATTGTGTTCACAGCATTTAACTATAACTATAATCCTCTTAGGCTCAGACTAGGTGTGTGACTTATACTTAATGAGCCCTTCCAATCAGTCACTGTACTAACCAATGCCAATAATTGGAGCCTCTAACCTGTACAGAGCACAAAATAGAGTAACTCAATGTTTCCAGCAAAGGATGTAATTAGCTCAATCAGATTAAAAAAAAGATATATTAAGCTACAACTATTACTGGTAAGTGGTCACAAAATACCTTGAACAATGACAAAAATATCCTTAGGTAAAAATAACTTTCTTAATGCTCATTTAGGAAACATGTAGGTTTCAGAATTACATTAGTGTCTCCTTGGCAAGTAGCCTCCGTGGCCTTGCAGCTGCTGTTGGAGATTTATATCCTTCCATTCAATCTGTATTTACAAGCACTTTATCTCTCTATCAGCCCTAGATTTCCTCCTGGTGTAATAGAAGCCGAGTGATAAGCTACTAACCATAGAAAGCACCCAACAGGTGCTGGTCACATTGCCCAACAGAAGTGTGTGAAACCTGACTCTTCTAACTCTGGCCATAGGGGATTGAGGACAAAGAAGCATAAAAAGCCACACACCGCCAAAAAAATGTGAGAAATCAGCAATGCTTTGTAGATGTAACTTTAATTTTACTGACACGACAGGAAGCTTTATCCTAATTTAGTTCTTAAAAGTACAAACTCAAGCTGCGTGGTAGCCATTCTAAGGCATGTCCTCATAGGTCACATTGGAATAGCAAATAACCCACAAAATATAATGCAATATAACTATACAAACTGCACCAGATAATTGCACAATAATATTAGGGCAAAAAATAAATAAAAAAAGGCAGTATTCTGTATTGGAATAAATAAATAATATGGTAAATGGAAGTGGTGCCTAATAGTACACTTGGAGATGTTTAAATCTGGGTCTAAAACAGACAGAATGATTAGAGAAGTCAACTGTCTAAAAAGCTAGAGTGTGTTCTTAGTACAGTCTACTGTGTATATACCCAGTGTATGTGCTCTCAGTTTAATCAAGAGTATTTGTCCAGGATATGGGCTGCAATGGGTTTCTTGGTGGTTAGGTTTTAGTGCTTTCAACTGTGTGACCGGAGTTAAATTAGATTAAAGTCAGGGAACCAAGATTATATACATATGGTGTTTAATACATTTGATTTGGTTTATGGTGATTAATTAAACAACTTAAGAAAAACAAATTGTGTGGTCTTGTGAGACATCCAACTTTTTTTTTTTCTCTTTACTTTTTGGCATATCTCTGATACTATTCATACATAAAACAACAGAACACCAATGAAACAATTCAAGAAGAGCATCAATTTAAAAAAAAAAAGTTTTTAGGTGTGCAAACTTTGCTTTAACCAGGTATACAATCTACTAGTAAATATTAATTCTATAGATAATAATTAGCATATTATTGTAGCATATTAGTGCTAGCACACATGTAACATTACTTTGGTTTAAAAATGTAAGTACTTACAATGTGCAAAAGCTTCAGGACATCCACAAACCTGTTAAATGAAAAACAACAAGATTAAATAAGTGTTTTATATAAGCAACACAGCCCACCTTAAATGGTCTGTGCCACCCCAAAATCAAGTTGATTTTTTTAGGTTATTGTTGAAGAGCATGAAACTATCTTTCCTAAATAGGTTATAACCAGTCATGAGAATCGTCCTACCATGTTTCAGTAATGCCTATTAAATCCCATTTCTCATTAACTGCTAATAATTCTAACTCACCCATTTTTCCTGGCATTAGCAGTCATACACCTTATGTTGCGATGACTCCGTAGTTCTTAAGTGCCTGCCACTGTATTTGAGATACTAAGCAATACCTCTCTATTGACTATACTAACCCTCCCCCTTCTTTACCCCCATGACTAGTTAATAAATTCCTTACCCCTCTACTACTTTCTACCACATTACTTCTATCTAGTCCCTCCCCTCCACCTACTAGTTTAAAAACTCCTCTAGCCTTTCTACCATCCTACCCACTAGCACACAAGCTCCCTCATCACTAAGGTGCAATACATCACTGCTATAAAAATTGTACCCAAGTGAGAAATACACCCACTGCTCTAAAAACCCAAACCCCTCCTTAGTGCACCACTTTTTTAGCTATGCATTAACCTCCTTAAGCTTATTCCCTAGTTCTCTAAAATCATTCTTTAGCACAATCCATCTTCCACTACACCTTTGTCATTGGTACCAATATGTACCAAGACCACTGGTTAATTTCTATCCCCTTCAGATAATTTATCTACCCAACCCACAACATGCTGAACCCGGACACCCGGGAGACAGCAAACTGTTTGATTGCTGGGTGACAAATCACCCTACCTTCCTAATAATAGAGTCCCCTACCACCAAAGCCTGTCTGTTGTTCTGCCTAATCTGCCCCCCCTCTCCTCCAGTAGAACTGTTCTCCCGGTTGTTAAAGAGAACAGCTCTATCTGGCATTGCCATTCCTGAATGGACATCCCCAACAGTTTCACGCAATCTGGCAAATCTGTTGGTGCTTGACAACCCAGAATTGGCCTGCCTCCTCCTCCTCCTGATCCCCCTGCTTCCCCTTGTATTTGTAACCCAGCTACCTCCTTGGACATCCTCACTCCATCCTCCATGCTAGGCCCAACTAAAAAATACAGTGGGGTGGGGGACTTTTATTTCTTCTGTTTTCTGCACTACAATGTAACCCCTTTTCTTTGAAGTCCCTCCTTTTACTTAAACTTCCGCACTTATACTAGAACTGCACTTTTACTAGAACTGTTCACAGGCTCATAAGCTCGCTCCTTCCCCTGTTTAAATTAGATTCAGACTTTTACTCTCCAGAAGTAATTAATTTCAGAAATTATTTGCTGTCGATAACTGCTAGTGCAATGCATAGCCAGTTTGTAAAGAACTATTGAAATAAAACCAATCCAAAGCCATTACTTACACTTTCTCAGAGCTCATGATCTCTTTGGCAATGTGAAACACTTTAGTCTTCTGTCCGGCTCCTTTGTTCTGCATGTAAAGAACATATTTAATAAATCAGACTGCAACCATTACAAGATATGTACAAAGCTAATACAATTTGCTGCTTTAAAAACACAATAAGGTTCATTAGCTTCCGTTTCATTGAAATGTGTTTTTATGCTTAAATGAATTCAGCTACTTTTACTACTGGTATGTGTATGTATGTATATATATATATATATATATATATATATATATATATATATATATATATATATATATATATATATATATATATATATATATATATATATATATATATATATATATATATATATATATATATATATATACACACATATACATAAATACATATATACTTATATACATATATAAGAAATATATTAAACTAAAGAAACAAAATACATTTTATTGAATGCTGCCATTTAAATGGCTTGCAACTAAAACAGTAAAAATATATTTTTCTGGAGAAATATATACATATATACATACATACATACATACATATACATATATATATATATATATATTTACTTTTTTTCTAATAGGGAAGATAAACATATGAATATTATAATTTACTATGTTTCTTATGTTAATACATGCTTAAACCATTGACAGAAAATAAGTTTGTGAAGCAATCAGGTTAATTTATATAGCAGAGATACATTGTGAAGATAATAAAAGTGAATATGTTTTATTAATCAAGCTTGATTAGTCTAATGTCTTACAAGGTCATCTGTGAGTGTTATAATAATTGTATGGTGTTTTATGGGCCGGTGTTGATGGAATGGAAAACACAGCTGTCAGCTGTGCTCGAATTTGTTTGTTCTGAGCATCCCCAGTGACATGTTTTAATATGTGAAATTCTGTGGTAAAGTGAAAAGCACTTACATTGCCACTGTAGAGTGATAAAAACATCTTATGTTTGAGAAGTATGTATGTAGCTTTGTAAGCTGCAAGCATAAAAGCATTTTTAGATTAAAATAATACTGCTTGTGTCTTCAATGCTGCTAATGTGGAGTTGCTAATTTTATTATCTATACAAGAGTGGAGGAAGGGGAATTGTTCACGCATTTGTGGATTCAGATCAAAATTAAGCACAGGACACCTTATCCTCCCTCAGTAGGCTGCAAGTTTATTGGAATGTCTTTTTGCCTTGGAATGTCTTGGTTACATAGTTACATTCATAGTAGTTACATAGTAATTTAGGTTGGGAAAAAAAGACTTTAGTCCATCAAGTTCAACCTTTTTAGATCTCCTCTGATCTGCAATACGACGATTTATTGTTAATTGATCCAGAGGAAGGCAAACAGAAAAAAATACCCAGTGAAACTTTGCCAATTGTTTCAATAGGGAAAAAATATATAAAATTCCTTCCTGACCCCAGATACTGGCGATCGGATTCATCCCTGGATCAATACTCCCTCTCTATTTATCCAGGATAGCCCTTAATGCCCTTTTTATTTGTTGTCTTGCTCAGTAACCACACGTTGTGCCTTTGTGTGATTATCATGGCAACTTCCACACCATAGAAGAATCTGCCAAAATAAAGATCATCTCGGAAAAAACTTTTATACCTAGATTCTTGCTTACTTTCCAAACAAATTTTTGCTAGATTACAGTAGTCCTTAAAAAAAAATTAAAAAAAAATAAACAAATGGTGCTGGTTACAATACAATTGGACTTCTCTAATTAGATTGGACTAGCGACTTGCCCGTCAAAAAATGACGGCAGTAGGATTGTAAGGGCAGTAAATTTTGTTGGTGTTCCAAGATGCTTCGGCGCTCATTGCCTGTGGCTGATTTAGAGTCCTGTAGCCTCGTTTTCGGTTTTTTTTTCGGCGGCCATTTTTTCTCTTGCTTGGTGGATTTTGGGGTTTTTAAACTCTTGAAGTTTATGGAGGTGTAACATCAGTTTTCGAGGTCCTGGGTGCTCCCCTTGCTGTAGGTAAGCTTTTTATGTATTTGTTGTGTGTATTTATTGTATTTTTAATGTTTTCATGTGCGCGGGTTTCGGGCGGTAAGGTTGTATTTTTGCGAGGTCGTAATGTTTTTTTTGTAAGTCCCGCGTCTCGTATTTGTTTCTCGTAAGTCCGTAAACAACTGCAGCCCTCGTGGCGCGCTACGCGAGCACGCAGCGTTAGCAACAACCCGCCTGATTATCATCCTAAAACCATAGTGAAGGACTTTACAACAACACTAGCCTAATTTGTTATGACTACAATATCAAGCTGCCTTTACAGAGATGAGAATTTGGGTTATTCAAACCAAGTATATTATTCAAGGTGATAGGTTTTAATATTATTTCAAAAGCCAATACTTAATTGCCTTATTTGAGTATATCCTGAAAATCCAAAGTCCAACATTTTGGAGCACTGAAAAATTCTCCTAGATCGTTAGACCAAAACCCCAAATTATCAAAAAGCAGTAACGTTTTCTAGTATTAATTAGAATCCAACATTTCTTCAAATAAGGCTAAAACAATTATACTTTTTAAAAATTGTTATCGCAAAATAGAAAAGGTCCCATCCATTCAAGAAATTGAAACTAAGCATGAAAATAAACAAAACTGTAATTGGTTGTAAAAACTCAAGGTCAAAGTATCTTAAAAAAGATATAGATGGTAGATGTATTTTATGTATACACTGAATAAAATATCCACTCCCTGAGCTAATTTTTTTATCAACAGAAATTAAAAAATTAGAAGGTGGGGTAATAAAGAAGGCAAGCATTAAAAAATTATCATAAAAAAAAAAAAACACACATACCGATTTATATTCAAGTTGATCAAGTTCGGCTTTACTGGAGTCTGAGCCGGAGTCATCCTCGTCTGAACTGTTGATAATCTCTTCTTCATCAGACTGAACGATACCCAGCTCAACATCAGCATCCTCTAGTGATGTTTCACTAATAAAAGAAACAAATTGTTATCATTGTATGAAATAAAGCATTCAAAATTGGGGTAAGTTATATATATCTAAAACTATACAATGCAGTATTATTATTATCGTTTATTTGTAACGCACTAACATATTCTGTAGCGCTACTCCGAAACCAAGCACAAATGCAGTATAGTATCAGAGGAAGAAGTGAATGGGGTCTGGGCGGAAACTGTGTGCTAGATAAGATAGAGGTTATAGGACCACTTTAGCTTTAAAGGGCTCTCTAAAGGATAGTTTGGTAGGTCTTGATAACAAAAATAACTTTATTAAAAACTATTACTATGCATTTAAACAATTAATTACTATTTTCAATTACCCGTCCCCAACTGTATAAGCTTGTGTTCTCTTGGTCCCCCTAGTAAAGTATTAGGGATGGAGTGGAGGCACCTAGAAGAAGCGCGATCTAAATTGGAATACCGCAACTGCACAATGGTAGTGGTTTGTACATGGCTAGCAGCTCCGGCTACACTGCTCACGGTCCTAATGTGCATTTCAGGGAGTGGTATTTCATTTGGCACTTCCCCTGGGTGGTCCACTCAAACCCAAAACATCATTCAGGATGGTATACAGTACCAGAGCTTAGATAGATAAGTAAGTAAATATGTAGGAAGATGTATAGCGTATAAAGAAGGGAGAGCAAGAGAAGATGGACAAGCTTACATAAAGGTAGGGTGATAATAAGATGAACGAGGTATGTCAGTCAGGGAAATGGGACGCAGGACTGAGGGTAATCGAGAACTTGATATATAGGTATACATATACCTCAACACTTTAAAAAAAAAAAAACAGTCAATGGCACAGGATGGAGAGTATCAGGTGGTGTTGGTTATGTAGAATGTGGACTGGGGTCTGGTCACCTGCTTTCTGCTAGCAAAAAAATCCTTACCAAGTAAGTCCTTGACCTTGCAAAAACATGACATACAAATAGCTGACTGGCATCTGTTGTGAATACAAACACAGAGCAACCACAATATCTGACCTTTAGCAAAGTCATGACTCACTTCCACTGCAAAACATACTTCCTCTGCCTTAAAAAAAAAATAGCTTTAATGAACTTCCCTCTGTATAGATTCTTAGGTGTTAACATATACTGCAGGAGAATTATCAAATGTCACCATTTGCAATAAAGAGTTACAATGAAAGAATTATGGGATTTATTGTGGTCACTTGTAACGCCCAATATTAAGAAAATAATACTTTTTGTGCCAATACCAACATTTGCAATGAAGTGGTTTAAAGGACTGGTGCAGTTCAAGAGACTGACACTAGTTTGCCAAATATGAACCAAACGAACAATATTAGCAGCTGTGTAAGCCACAAACATGAACCATTTTTTGGAAAATAGTTACACTAGCTACTTGCCCGTTAAAAATGACAGCAATAAAATTGTAAGCCTGGCAATGCTGTTTGCCACACAATGCAAGGCTATGGTCCCTCTGAGCACCTTTGGCGCTCATCGCAAGCCCCGCGCTAAGCGGCTTCGATGCTCATTGCATGCCTCTCCCCCCGTGAGGCGCTCATCCCGAGCCTCGCAATGTTCGGCATCACAGTCATTGCCGTTTTTGGCAAGCCGCAACTTTCCTGCTTTGCAATGATCACCATTGGCGCTCGTCATTAGCCTCGTATTGAGCCTTCGGCGCTCATTGCAGCCGCAGCCCAAGTCCTACGGGCCTTCGGATGAGCGCCTGCGTCGCTCATTGCAGCCTGAAGTCCTACGTGCCTTTGCGAGGAACGCCTGCGTCGCTCATTGCAGGCCCGCAACTGCGCGAGGCAACTGCGCAATTGGCGTGACCGACAATCCGCAATTACCACAACTATAAATATATATATATGATAGTAATTGAGGTTGAAAAATGACTTTTTGTTCATCAAGTTCAACCTCCAATCCCTGTAATATGTGAATTAATTGTTAATTGATCCACAGGAAGACAAACAGAAAAAAAGCCTCATAAGCAAATAATATGAATTCTGAAGACTTGGTTTATGAATATTGGAATCCATTTTGTGTTGGTTACATCAGAGCTGAATCATAAGAGTGTGTGTTTGGAGGGTGCAGAAGAAATAAATATGGAGCCGTAACATACCTGGATACAATTGAAATTAATACCACATCTCTTCCCCCCCGCTGTCCTAAAAGCTTCAGGACATGCAACAACAGTTCTCCAGAAATGAAAACTTCCCTCTCACACACAACTTTTGCCAATGTATCATGGATTCCTCCAGGATCCAGTAAAGGTATCAAATTTTTTTTTTCAATTAAAAACTAGCTGTATGGATTTTACGGCTTAAAAAGGACCACTTCAAGTTAGGCTCATATGTTCTTTTGGTGTTCATTGACCATTAAAAACAGTATGCAGTTTAAAATAAATAAGTTAGCATTCTTTCAAAACTGTTTGTTTTCTCCTCAAGCAGAGCTGCATATCTTCTTCTACCTGTGTCTTTAGGGGGCATGACTAGCTTTGCCTATTTGATGGACTTAAAATAAAGTCTGACCAGTCTAGTTCCGGTTCACACGGATCATGCTTAGTAAATGGGGATAGGATTATGATGGTTCATGCACTGGGTGGGGCCTACAAGGCAACTGTAAGCAGGTTACAATAGAGGGGTTACCTTGGTGTAGACAGTGGGGACATAGCTAATGATGTCATGGACGAGGACAAGTTACACCAGTCCGTTTCAAAGTTCCATGATAGTCCAGCACACAGGCAGAGCTAGCCATGCCCCTGATAGACAAAGGTAGCGGGAGATACACAGCTCGGCTTGAGGGGGAAGTTTACGTTTATTTATTTATAATTGCATACTGTTTTTAATAGCCTATGCACAGCAAAGAAACATGTGAGATTTACTTTCTAAATGCACTAAAGTGGTCGTTTAATTATGCTCTTAGTTAGATTCAAAGTTTTTTTTTTCATTGTACAATACAATAAGTATTTCTGAAGAGGCAATGTACTATATATTGTAAGCACAATGGGCCCCTGAAGGGACAAATCTATACCAAACCGTTTACCTGCTGCTTAAAAGGCCCAGATAATGTCCAACTGAAGTGTTATATTCATAGTTTTGCTCGTGGAAGAACTTTATTTTAATAATAACGTGCAAAACATTTTGATTTGTTAAATTATTATCAAATTTTCTATAGCTGGGACAAATTTTTCCCCCTAACACAATTAATCCCCTAAAGAGACCTTGTATGCAGATCTCTATTCAGTTCTTTTTAAAGGTTGCCAAAATATTTTTAAACTTAATGATATTAAAAGGAAGTGCAACTCACAGTAAGATACCCATCCCGGAGGCTCTGGAAAGTCTCTAGAGCCTTAAAATGAAATAAAAAACAAGTATTGATTGAATTAAGGCACAGTAAATGATTTTTACACTTTATGCTGCATAGCTACTAGTGTTTTTAGTTTGTTACTATTCAAACATTTTTTCTCACTATTTATACCCTCAAAACATATGTTAACAATAGCTTCATTTTACTAGAATAATCACACTTTGAAATCGGATACAGCAGGGAAATTAGTTATTTAGGATTAAAGTCACATTAGTGCTGTAAGCCTACAAAGTAGCTAAAGTGATCTAACAATTACTTAAACTTAACAATTGAGAGGATAATGTTAAAGATACAGAGGTTAAAATGTAACAACTCAGCAGCTCGGTTATCGGACACCCAGCATTTAAAAATACTTTCTCGACGGTTCATTAATTTATCCTGTAAAGAAGGTCTATCGATCTGTATAGCTTTGCACCCACTTTGAGATCAAGATGGCTAAATCTATTTAACTCAATGGATAAAAAAAAATCTTCTTAGATGCTACTGGTACTAATTTGAAGCTACTAGACGTTGTATCTTAACTTCCTATGTGTAAATATAACTGCAGAGTACTAGTTCAAGGTGAATATACCTCTAGAAATGAGCAGAAGGGAGGGAAAAGACAGCACACCACCTCCTAGTGCAATATTACACCAGACAGCCACACTAGACAATACAATGTAAGGTCTAGAACACGCACATGTAATAACCTCAGATATAGGAGGTATATAATGCACTTCACACGGTAGTCCCTGGCAGATGTATATACCAGGTTCTCCAACCTAAACAGCAGCATATGGTCCAATTTGTGTCCCTGCTTTAGTAGCTCAGTGGGTACTTTGAGAATAATAGTACCACCTCCAGACTCTGCTCATCCACGATATAATGGGTAGGTATGTAATAGCCCTACTACTGTAATAATAATAATAATAATAATAATAATAATAATATAGTGGGCACTACCCTATGTATGGAAAAATGTGCAGGGAGAAACACACTCTGCAGCTGCAGAATATTTTGACTGCAAATTCCCCAATCCAAATAGATAACAGTGTAAAATAATATTAAAAATCAAACACAAAAACTAAAAACGATCAAACGCATTTCACCTAAAAAATATATATATCCCTGTCTTTATTCTGTAGCGCTCCTCCAGTGTATTTAGGTATACTCTTTGAAATAGCTGGTAATGATATCGGAGGAAAGACTAAATGTGAATCACTGATGCAAATGGATTTTAATTTGTGAGTATATATGTTTTAGCCGGGGGTGCAGCTTCTCTTGTGGACAACACAGTTCACTGATGTGTCTATTTATTGGATAAAAAACAAGAGGGTCATCCCTAGTGCAGATGACCACGGTATAACAATCCAGGTTCCCCTTGTGAATATCAATAGATAGAGATGCAACTCTCACCTTTGATAACCTCATACAATGAGGTATAGTGAACAGTAAAAAAATATTATTAGTCCAAAACAATTAGTTTTAGACATGTATAATTCATTTAACTCTCACTGACAAAGAAATAATACCATCATTGAGATATATAGTGACTATATCACAGTTCACATAGCCAATATACCTGTATACATTCTCAAGAAGCCCTCATTTGACCCAGCATCTGCCTCCAACTATCGCCCTATCGCACTACTTCCCCTGGCTTCTAAACTCCTTGAGCGACTTGTTTACAATCGCCTCACTCAATTTATTTCCTCCAATTCCCTTCTTGACCCCTTCCAATTTGGTTTACGGGCCCAACACTCTACAGAAACAGCCCTCACAAAAGTCGCCAATGACTAGCTAACCTCCAAATCAAAGGGTCACTACTCTGTTCTAATTGTCCTTGATCTCTCTGCTGCCTTCAATACAGTTGACCACCCTCTTCTAATCCAAACTCTCCGCTCTTTTGGCATACAGCTCTTTCATGGTTCACATCCTATCTTAAAGATTGTACATTTAGCGTCTCCTTCTCGGGCACCTCTTCTTCACCTCTCCCTCTGTCTGTTGGCGTTCCCCAAGGTTCTGTCCTAGGCCCCCTCCTCTTCTCCATCTACACCTCCTCCCTTGTCACCCTTATAAAATCCTTTGGATTTCAGTATCTTTTCTATGCAGATGATACTCAAATCTACCTCTCGGCACCCGATCTATCCCCCTCTCTTTTAGCTCAAGTTTCCAACTGCCTCTCTAGCATATCCTCCTGGATGTCTGCTCACCAACTCAAACTCAACATGTCTAAGACTGAACTCCTAATCTTTCCACCCTCTACTACAGCTTCCACTCCTCAAATATCTCTCACTGTTGACCACACCATCATCACTCCCACCTCCCAGGTCCGTTGTCTTGGGGTTCTACTGGATCCCGCCCTCTCTTTTATTCCTCTCATCCAATCAATAACAAAATCACGTCAGTTTCACCTAAAAAACATTTCCAAAATTCGTCATTATCTTACAGAAGACACAGCTAAAATTCTTAGATACTCTCTCATCATATCTCGACTCAACTACTGCAATTCCCTCCTTGCTGGCCTACCCATCTCTCGTCTGTTTCCCCTCCAATCCATAAAAGCCTCCGCTAGACTCCTCTTCAATACCAAACGATCAGTGTCTGCAGCTCCTCTCTGTCAATCACTCCACTGGCTTCCCATAGCTTCCCAAATCAAATTTAAAATCATGACCCTAACATATAAAGCCCTCAACAACAGTGCACCCCCTTATATCTCTGCTCTTGTTTCAAAATACTCTCCCAACCGCCCCCTTCGTTCTGCTAACGACCTTCTTCTTTCCTCCTCTCTCATCAGCTCCTCTCACTCCCGTCTTCAAAACTTTTCTCGTGCTTCCCCATCTATTTGGAACTCCTTGCCCCGCTCCATTAGACTATCTTCCTGCCTCAAAACCTTTAAAAAAATATTAAAAACACACCTGTTTAAAAAAATCTTATCACCTTCAGCCTTAACATGTACAACTGAACATTCCACAGCTTAATAACACCTACACTCACACTCTACAGTACAACACACAGACCCCTCCACTTGACTGAACCAATTGCTTTCATTTGCATTTGTCACCCTCTTGTATCACACCTAAACCCATAGATTGTATTGGAAACAAGCTCTATGTACATTGGATTTTATGCTCAAAAACAGGGTCCTCCATTCTTTACAAGGTGTTTAATTTGTTTTCTGCTATGTTCTCAACCCCTGTACAGCGCTACGGAATATGTTGGCGCAATATAAAGAATAATAATAATAATAATAATAATAATAATATACATCCCCATTCCACCTTGTGGATTTCAAAGGGCCAAATGGAACAATAGTAGAACAAGGAGTACTAATCATATAGCGGATACGGATTGGGAAGTGATGACTATACCTTGTATGAAGTTATCAAAGTTGAGAGTTACACCTCTATCTACTGATATTCATGCGGGAACCAGGATTGTTATAGCTTGATAACTGCAGAGTCATGTCATGTGTTAAACGTGCTAATGGTATCAATATAAAGATCGTGATAGGATAATTACATTTAATGGGTATTTTGTGGTTGCGTTTTTTTCTTATTATTAAAAGTCAGTTAGACAGAAAGAATATAATCAAGTTCTTAGATGTAATAAAGTAATGCCGGATACTGTTTTACACTGTATAAAAAGAAATGTCATATCGAGGCATAACAATTTAGATAATCCATGCAAACTGGAAATAATCTTTGTATTAATATACTTATTTAATATACCCCTACAGTAAAAGTTTGGAATACTCTGATCTTGGCATTCTGGATAGAGGACTCCGCATCTCAAAGGCACCTTAACCACAACCTGGGCACACCTAGCACAGTCAAATATTATATTTAGATTTTGGTACAGTTAGGAATGTGGTTTCAGAATTCCGCATTGTCACATCTTACAGAGCATTATTCTTCTGACCACATCCTCTTTCACAATGTTCCAACCAGACTGGGCATTCTATAAACTAGTCATGTACTGTACGTTCATCAGCCGTGCGTCATACTGATAAGGAGCTCTTTGGTTTGTCTTCAAACAAGTGCAGAAATCGAGAAAAAAAGTATATCAATCTACCCAGACTTAATCAATGAGTTAGACATAGGCAATTTAAAAAGACAGGTGTTATTTATATCTAAAGTGAGAATGTTACAACATAAACCACATCACTGTATCTAATTTGTGATAAGACTATTGCTCAGATTGGTCATTTTAAATATTGAAGCATTAATTATCCTCTCTTTTTTACTTTTTCTCCAATACGAAACTGGCAGATGACAATAAACAGATCCTTATGTTGGCATCTTCCTATAACATTACAGCATAATTAACATATTAATGGAGTATTTGCTTATCTCACAGCAGTAAACAAACTGTATCCTGAATTGCTTTGGAAAAATGCACATGCTACAGAAAAACTGTGCTGCAGAATATATACATACATGTTATAGTATAGTTACATGGTAATTGAGGTTGAAATAAGCCTTAGTCCATCAAGTTCAACCTCTTTAGATCTCTTCTGATCTGCAATATGCGGTTTAGTTGTGAATTGATCCAGAGGAAGCAAACAGAAAAAACAGAAACTTTGCCAATTGTCTCAAAAGGGAAAAAAATATAAAATTCCTTCCTGACCCCAGATACTGGCGATCAGATTCCTCCCTGGATCAATACTCCCTCTAATAACATAACCCTGAATGCCCTTTTTATTAAAAAACAAATGTATCCAACCCCTTTATAAGTTATCTATCAAATCCGCTGTCACCACCTCCTTTGGTAGAGAATTCCACAGTTTAACCTCAAGGGATGTCCTCTTGTCAGTTGAAAACCTCTTGGCACAAAAGGTTTACTTGACAAAGCCTTACATTGAGCCTAAATGTATTACTATAACATAATCATATTCCCTCTTAGATGCCTTTTTTTAATGTACAGTAATAATTAGCAGTACAAAAATTAAGCACATTAAATCTAAAATATGCTAACCATAAGTGGCAGAAGAACAGCAAATAAGTCAATAGTGAGTTAATAACTAGCTGCAACTACAAGTGAAAGAAGATACACATAAGGGACATTTTATAGTATTTCTCCTTTAAAAAGGCGTAAAAGGTCAAACAAGGCTTTTTGAAACCCCCGTATAGAGCTACAGAAATGTTGCTCATTACGAATAATGGATTATAATAATAATAAATAATAATAATAGCAACGGGTCCTATATATTCACACTACTACAAATTATAATATTGAAGGCACAACAAACAAAACTAAAAATGATTAAACAATTATTTATTTAACAAGACTTCTTCCCAATATTGTTTCATTTTACAGATCTTGCTAGAAGGTTAAAAAAAAACTGCTTGTTAGTTTTCTAAGCTAGAGTTTAGTGTTCTTTTAAGATCATGAACCACTTTTTTGAAGATTTTTTTTATTTTTATTTTTTACATTAAGTTCTATTAAAAGTCTACAACATATAATAGTGGATTGTTTTAACAGACAATCATGTGGCATTAAACAGTATAACTGAACTACTGATTAGGAGCAAATGTAGGATCAGAAGAGGGAGTAACGCGTTAATCCTTTCTAGGCACAGTCAGGGAGCACAGATAAGGAGTCTCGCTTCAGCCCACACTTCTTGTACAACACTTTCAAGTAACTCTGCTGCCAAAAGAAACTTCCCCCTTTCCGGACAAGCTCTCCACCTACACAAAATTTATGGATTTTAACCAAGAAAAGCCTTTTTTTTTTTTAAATATTGTTAGTGAAAGAAGTTATTGAAAAAAGCCTCCCCTACAAATACAGCCCCTTCTGGATCGCTACCATGTAGGGTCACCCAATATGGATAGGTCATAGCAGAGAGCTCAGTCAAATCTCAGTCCACTGGGGAAGAAACTGGCAACGCGCTCCAGTATTTTAAGATCATAAAAACCTTATGCTTAGCAAAACCAGACACACGATGTGCCCGGAGAGCTGTGGGTCATGGAGAGTCGGACACGACTGAACAATTAAACAACAATAAATAGAGCAAGGATATAAAATCGATACTGTGCACAGTTACATGTTAAAAGCCAGTCAGAACACAAATATGAAAACAGAATTAGAGATTTCTCTGCAGCAACGAATTTTGGGTAGTGACATGGAAGCAATTAGTGATCTTATAAAGGGCACGCTAATAAAAAATGTTAGGCAGGGCTTCAAGAGAAAAAAAAAATATTAAGATTTTACTATACATTTAAATAATGAATTACTATGTGTAATCATGCCCCTATATAAGCTCCAGAACTCTCCACCCCCAATTGAAGTAATGTGTCTGGAATGGAGCCAATGGATGGTCTATCTAAATTAAAAATACCACAACTGGTGACCATAACGTTTATTTGTCCATAGCTAGCAGCCCAGGTAACTCTGTTTCCTACTAATATGTGTTTTAAAGAGTGGTTTTCAATTTAGCACATCGCCTTGGAGGTATCCACTCCAGCCACAATAGTTCATTCAGGGTGTGGAGAGATCCAGAGCTTATACAGCCTGGTGCTCACTGAAAAATAGCAAAGTAACTTTTTAAATGCAAAGTGAAAGTTTAATAAAAAAAAAAAAATTGTTAACTCACAATAAATGAATCTTACATTTTTGTGAATATATTTTGCACGAGTGCCATGGTCTCTTCTTAATTTAAGTTTACAAAGTACTCCTCAATACATACTGAATTCTTTATTATAGGTCAGATTTTTAGGATACTGCTACAGGCTAATGCAAAGTGCAGGCCTCTAGCAGAGGTCTATAATATCTATAACAACAATAATTAAATGGTTTGCCAAATATATTCAACCATAAAGTATTCCAGATACCGGGCAGCTTCCGTAGCCAACTCACTGGTGTATTGGTTTATTAGGTTCCTGGCACGTAATGAAGTTACCGTATGGAAGCACTTTGTATGTATATCTAATAAAAGGGCATTTGAAACTCCAAAAATAATTTATTTTCCATCAGCTGTTCATAGTGACTGGTAGAATCTAAACACAGCAGATATGAACTTTTACAAGGTCTGCTTGCTCACAAGAGGTCTAGGTTACAGAAACTGAGCATCCCACACATTCAAAGAAAATACAATGTTTTTCCTCTCTCTCTCAATGTATATGTGCCATCTCTAATACAGCTGAAATAATTAAAGGCATATCTAAATTTGCTGGATTATGAATGCATCTGATAGAGGAGAATTAGTAGCGTATGCAAACATTTTTCCCACATGAAAAAATCCCAAAATAAACATTTAAACACTTACATTGAAGCCAGCAAAATGTCTTGTAATTTCTGACAGTTGCAAATTAGGGTCATTAACCTCCTAACCCAGGCCAAATTAGCATCAAATGTACAATTATTTGTTTTGGCCAATCAGGTTAGTTGAGACATTTGATTTAAACTCTGAGGTTTCTGTTTGTGATGTAAAGCAGTCTGGGATATGTAGTGTATCACTGATATGTGCTGTGTATTGCTGCTGACATACAGACAGGAAGCTGCAAGAGATTGGCTGAGCAAGCAACAGCAGGTAAATAGTGGGTTAATATTGACCCCCGGATGCTGCATGCTGATTGGGGGTGATCAAATGCCTGTGTAGATACCGCCTGTAGCATAGAGGGATTTTTAGATATTAATAAAATAAAATGTTTTATGAGATGTGCTGCATACACATAGGCTGCTTTTTGCCTCTAAAGTGCAGAAATGTATTATTCCATGAAACTTGGATATGCCTTTAATAGCTATATGATGTTTAAAGGACCGCTATTTGAAACTCAAATAGAGCCTGGTTTATTAATTATATGTGCGATTATGCTGCTGCAAACTATCATTTTAGTTTCCAGAAATACACTTCCTGAGGTGGGATGATATTTTGAATTCACTGGAAGTTTATATCTGTACAAAGAGGATGTGGCAGATACATCTGTCATCACATTGATCAAGTCTAATGGACACACCCTGTTGAGACAGATGCTGCAATAAGCATGATCAGTGAAGCAAATGGAAGCCTGTAGTAAACAATAATTCAATGTTAAGTTAAAGTTGTATTTATATATTTACTTTTTAAAAAACATTCCCATCATCCAGTCTTATGCAAAAGACCATATAGAAATAAATTGTCACCAGTGGTCCTTTATCCCTCTATTTGTAATATCTCTTGCAGCACAATAAATCAAGATTCTTCTATAGTGCAGTCTAATCAGATAATATGGACAGCCAGAAAGATAACGGACTCTGCCACTACAAAACGGACATACACTGTGGAGATATTCACTATGGTTTGTGGTGCATTAGTACGCAAATTAGTGGTTCCACTGATGCAGTACCTCAGGTTGATAACAGACTTTTAGTACATCAAATAGGGACCCTTAAAACATTCTTCTGTCCAATTCTAGTTAGTTATGAGGCATACAGACTTGAATGCCCTTTTTACTGTGTTACTAATTAGCTGATTTGATGTACTAATTAGTACCATAGTTTGCTTGTTTTTTCCTGTGGTGGCAAAAATAATGTTCCCCAATGTTATCACACAGTTATATTGCATCCCCTACCTTTATCAAGCACCCCAAGCTACACATTATCATATGAAGCTGCACATGAATATCAATAATTCACACAATCAATGTTGAACATCTCAGGAATTATTTAGTATAGAGGAAATGGCTAGCACAATGAATATCAAATTTATAATGTTTTTTAAGATGAAAGCAGCTATTTTGTGGTGAAGGAGTCCCTTTAAAAGTGCTTAAGGAAATGCTGCATCTGCATTGTAGACATATTGGGCGCACACACACACAGTAGACTTTCAGTTAACCGGATTGGTAGATGCCGGATAAATGTAGTTTCTGGTTGCTTGGGAGTTACTATTAAAAAAAGGCATTGCTTCCTTGATAAATCCGACCTATTCAGCGGTGAAACGTGCTTTGGGATTTTAAAGGCTGCCAGATAAGTTTCATGCATCAAGGATAATCAAAGCCCCAAGAGGATTTGGTAGGGATAACTGCTTTTTAACTATAATTGAGTCATAACTGCAGTACGACTCTAAGGCAGAATATATAAAGCAGCATACGATAATCTCGAAGTATGATCCAATACATTTTTGCACCAGTACCGCAGTGGTTATTGGTTACATAGATGATTTGCGAAACTGGGATCCATACTATACATTGGAATCATTGATTTTTGTAACTCTCAGTAGTGGAAAGGCTTAGTTAAACTGAATTGAATATGGTAGATAGCTAGATCAGAGTAGCAAGTGCAGTTTTAGGTGTCAGCTTTATGGGCACCCCTCACAGGGCTCACCCAGTGGGAATTCCTTCATTGTAGGCAAGTTTATGCCCAGGTCTGTTTTGCAAGAAATTGTATTGACTATTTCTCTGTTGATATATTAAGGTAAACCAAGAATTTTCTATGTTTTCATATAGGGTGGAATACAGTATCCAGCTTTATCCCATCCAGTATAATAATAATAAAAGGTGCAACATTGATATACACTAGTCTGGCAGTGGCATTTCAACCAATTCTGATTCCCTAACAGGATTTTTATTATCTTTATACTCAAAAAAATTTTATGTATTCATTTAGGTATGTTAGTGTAATACAAATAGAGTTATTTCGACCATCAGAGAGAGGACATGTTCTTGTTCCCATACTATGTATAGATATTGGTTAATTATTAATTCAATTAATTATTAATATATTTGGGTTGCATTCCCTTTTGTAGTACTATTAAAAGATGCCTAGCTTAGCAGAGCATCATATGTGCAGCTAAGTATATTTGTCAGTGAGAGCTGTTCTAGCAGCAGTAGCAGCAGCTTTCACTCCTCACTTACACACAGGTAAATTTGGCTAGAGGGTGCTGACCCCAGGGAATGCAACTCCAACACTGCACTGGCTCAGTCACTCATGCCTGTCTGCTTTCAGGTAAAACTGAACTGCAGAGACGTACAGTGGATGAAATCTAGGTGCCTGTAAGCATTTTGTGGCATGACAACCTGGATCCTGGCATTTGTTGAGCCCTGTTGAGAGTGCCGGTTGCTTGAGTTCTGGTTAACTGAGAGTCTACTGTGTATGTATGTGTATACACATATACACACACACAAATGCTAACACAGATGTACTATTTATTTACTGTACTACTGTACGGTGGAGGGCTTCTATCGCTCTTTTGCCCACCATATTATAAATGATTGTTGTGGTGAACTACCTACTCATAAGGTCCACAACACCAGCTGAGATCCTGCTCCACGCTGATGATAGCCAGTAAGCTTGAAACAGCTGTATGTGGATAGGATTCTCAGCTTGTGTATAATCCAACCTTGGTTTTGAATATAAATTGTGTAATGCAGGGGGCATAAGCTTAAAGGAAGCCATGTTTGGTTTATGGATTGAAGAGCGAGGCATTTGTGGGCACATTTGCATGTCCTAGCTCAGCTTCCCAGAATGCAGTGTAATAACTTTTTTTCTCGGAATTCTGAGCTGGAAGCAGGTTTTTTTTTAACTTGCTTTAGACATTACAGATGTACTATTTATTTACCATATAAATAATTGTCACAGAATGGGGATAGAGGACAATAGGTATGGCTTGCTATATGTTGCATACTAGTCCCATTCCTATACTGATGCATGGCTTGAAAGATAGTCAATATGTACTTTAGAAACCGGCCCTGTAGCACTATATTATGACCTCTCACATCTCCTGCTCCCATAACATCAAGGGAAAGGAGTTTGAGATACTACTGGTTCTAGTTCACACAGTCAGCAATCCAACACTTCCTGCAAAATGCATCAATCAAGAGGTATAAGAATACATACGGTATCTAAAAATCCCTTTATCCTGGCTTGGCAGAATTTCTGCAATCAAAATGATGATACTACCTAAAATAAATTATTTGTTTAGAACTATACATTTACCTGTTCCCAATATGATAATCAAAAAATGCCAAGTGATATTAGATAATTTTATTTATACAAACCCAGAGATGGTATATCAACTATTAAAAGAGGTTTCTCAACGGGAGGTATATAAAGACTATTATTTGGCAGTTTCACTCTCTCATTTCTTAAAATGGTCACGTGAAGACATTAATACAAGCTGGATACAAATTGAGAGAGTATTAGCGGAAAACATTGATTGAATATATGGTATAATAGAAATATGATAGATATGAATAGAAAAGCAACACTTATTATTATGATGGGCTTTGATATAGGATTCAAATTGAATAGTAAATGGGATTTGTCAATTTTCCCCTCCCCAGGAATACCTATCAGGTGGTTAAATAAAACCCTGAACCTTGCTTTCCCGAGGGATTGGAGTAGGTACAATATTCAGACCCCGGGTGATTTATATTAGAATGGAGATTTGAGACCTTTTAACAATCTTTGCACAGAATTTTGCCTTCCAAAAGGTTAAATGGCTAGAGTATGAAAGGTTGAAAACTAGTCTAGGTAAAGCAAATTTGTGTTTAAAGGATAATACTCAACTAACCCAATTTTAATCAATAGCTCTTGGCAAAGAAAGTACATTTGTAATATCCAAATGTTATAACATCATAAGCAAAATTCAGGATTCGGAGAAAACAAATACCATGCTAAAATGGGAAAGAGATTTGAATACTAATATAGCTATGATTAGCTGGTTTAAGGCCTTTTATCTTACTCAAAAAGTTATAAAAACCCAAGCTTTCAGAGAAATGTATTTTAAGATTTCCACAGGTGGTACCCGAGAAGGTAGAATTAATAAATAATATTACATCTCTAGGGCAATGTTGGAGATTGTGCGATCAAAGGGGTTCCGACTTGTGAGCCTATTAATAATTTGTGGGTACAATGCTTCCACTTTGTATCTACAGCCTTAGACAAAATTATGGTGCCTTCATGTGAGATGGCCTTATTTCATATTTTGCCAGATTCTTTTTATTACGCGTGTCATTTTGTCATTAAAATGGATAAAAGATGGAAGCAAGCTCAGGTACCCACTTTAAGTGAATTATTAGTAGTAATTGGTAAAAACAGAAAGCTGGAAAAGGAAGTTAGTACGCTGGGGATAGTTTTATCCACAAAAAATAGATGGGTCATTTGGGATACAATTTGCTAAGGTGCAATGTATTATTATGGATATTAAATTAACGATGATACTCTCTATACTGGCCCTCCCTACTTTGTAGTGTATGTTTTTGTATACTGTACAATTTTATTTGTTGTTGAATGTATATGATTTTTGTATTGTGGATTCTTTACTTTTTTTTTGTATGCTCTGAAAGCAATAAAAAAATGTTTTAAAAAAAATACATTACTAATTTTGTGGGAAATATGGTAAAGAGGTTTAATTTCATTTGTTTATTTTGAACAATGACTATATATAATGATATTGTCTTCTTAATAAAGTCAAGTGCAGAAATGTTAATAAAAATTAATTATTGTTTATTGGTCACCAAGTTCTCTCTACAACCAGTAGAGTCAGGGTCAAAATAATCCAATATTTTCTTGTGGAGTCCACCTTCATAGTTTCCCCGCTCTCTAACTTACATTAGAAGCAACTGCAGAAAGGGTGACCATTTTAATAGATTTCATATTGTATATTTGGCCAAGTGGTAGGTTGCTCCAAAGTTGTGATATATTATAGATGTTTGGAGATATTGTCATATAAATAAAGTTAAATTTTTTTTTTCTTGGACACTTTTATCTCTCAAAATAGAAGTAGAATCAAATGGTGGTGTTTTTCTAGAGTATTGGTAAGTACATTTTCATAACACCTAAATTGATTTAATAGATCATATGCAAGGCGCATGTAGAAAGTTGTGAGCTGCTCATTAGTACATGAAAATAGTGGTCTATATAACAGGGCAACTTTAGGCTTGGGTGTCACTCTGGGTGGTCTCATTATTATCTGGTATAAGGTATAATACTGGCATTTAGTACTCAAGTTGTCAGGCCACTGAAAACAGATGTATAAAGTGACAGAGGCCTGATAGGATAGAATTTGCATGGTGTCTTATACACATATTGCACTCAAAGATCCAACCAAATAGGCACAATCTATCATAACATTGGCAAATAATTTTGGAAGTGCTTTGGTTCTACACAAGGATATGATATGATTCTACACTGAACACTCAATTTAATTGCAAACTCAAATTAGTTTTTTTAAGTTGCCCCGCTTCTATAATCCAACCGTATGTCGTACTATGTTGCATGAACAATTAGGTATGAACCACAATAGAAATCTGAATCAGTAGCCCACTTTATTGGACCAGGTACCACAGATATCTGTTGCTGCTTCACAGGATCCATGTGTTGAGTTACAAACAAAAAACAAAAACAAAGAGTGACTGGGGCAATTATGACGTAGACCATTGTGGAAGATGGCAGACGTCATGCAAAATCTTTGGGTACATTATAAAAGATATTACGGAAAAGCAAAGAACGGACACGATTAAAGGCAAAACAGGCCGAGGCTTTCATTGGCATACATGTATAAAATATTATCTAAACATTATATTTGCAGGGAATAACCATTTTTCTTTAAGCAAGCAGTGAAAGTTGGCCTTAAGGGTGTGAATAGTGTTATTGATCTAGCAATGCTAGACATGAAATAAATATTTGTGTCTGCATCACATAAAGGTATCTGGTCCTGTATATATATATAATTATTAAATGAAACCAAAGTTAGATAGATCTAAAATAAAAAGTATACCTATATTCTGTGTTTAACAAAAAAATGGAAGATCTTCAGAAGCGGATACAAGGAAATGTGTGTTAAAAGTCCAAATAAGCAAACATTGAGTCAGAAAGCCAGTTGTCTTTGGAAAGCGGTCAGCTGACGGAGCTTCCTGAATGGCATTGCTAAGCATAACTTGGCAGAGATTAGAAAGTTACTGTACAGTCTGGCTGCAGCACAAAGTGTATGTGTCTGCAAGAATACACAAGAAAGAGGAGCAGGAAGACAGGAGAGATAAGAGAGCCGAAGGCCTAGAAAGATACCAGGGCACAGAGGACTAAACCTGAAGAAATAGCGAGCATTTTAAATAATTAAGAAACCACAATGACTCCATTCTCTTACCAAGTCCTGTGATAAGACCATGTTACAGAATTTTGGAAATAAGAACAAATTCTTCCATCATATATACAATTAGGCTCTTACACACATATGCAAACATTTTATATAATTGAGACATACAAATAGTGTCCTATAGTATATGCATGTATTATATAAAAAAAAAAACATCTAGTAGAACACCAATTAATTAAAATTAATCTTTATTAAATAAATAAATGGTTTTATTTTCCCATAGTTAGTAATAGAGAGGCTAAATTAGCATAACTTAAACTGTTGCTTTCTATAGATTTACTATATACCTTGGTCTTCTTATAGCTTAATATGAAGAGAAGAATCTAATATGAGATGAATACTGTGAATTATGTATGTCATATACATTTATGGTATCAGAATATGGAGGATGAGTGTATACACTGAATTAACTATAAATTGGTGTCCTACTTAATGTTTTGAGATAACCCAGTTTTAAGAATGGTAGGTACAGATGCCATAGGGTTAATTCCTCATTTAGGAAGCTTTAGAAAAGCTGTAGCGAGACGTTCCTTTAAGGGCCCCTAACAAAATCATGCCGACAACATGGTCAAAAACGTGCCAGGTGCATACATCAGACAGGTACAGTGAGTGTAGATTCTGCTATCAGCATGTTATACACAGTCTATTACATGGAACCTGATGGATACCGAGGGCCCTATTCGATTAGCTACTTGCAAATGCCTTGAACCCATAAATTTGGCTTCAGGTGTTTTTTTTATACATTTGTATACACATTCTATTGACTTAAGAATTCATTAGTGCCAATAAGTAATATTTGCCTAATATGTAGCAATATTAAGTGTGTATAAATGTACGAATTGGGCAATTAAATTGGGCCCAAAGACCTTCGTAAAAAAGACTTAAGCTAATGATCCCCTCCAAAGGATTAATAAAGCCATGGAAAGAAGAATAGACTTTTCAGTATTATAGGAGCCTGGATATAGTTTCCTCAGATACCTGTACAAGCTTTTCTATTGGTGTGGCGTATTGAACATTATAAAAGCTTAGATAACCTTATGGCTTTTAAAGTACCTTGGAACAGTGTATTCAAGAGCATAAAAGCTTGGATCATATAATCATTGTTTGTTTTTTCCAAGGTACCTTTATCAGGGTTATTATTAATGTGGATTTATATGGACAGGAGAATAATGTATTGAGCATTATAATCATTTAGATTAACCTAAAACTTCTTAAGATACCCTGAACCAGGCTCAATGTCTGTGACTAAAGCTCCAAGTGATGATATATTCAAAGATTCAATAAATTTAAAGATACAGAAATATTAAGCCAATATCTTTGAAAATAGTTGACACAAATAAATTTAATATGAAAAATAATCTAAATAATAATAATTAACACACTGAAATGTGAGATGATTATATATATTTTAAAGTGGCTTTAATAATTAGCATTTATACTACTAACTAGGGGAAAGTGAAATCATTTATTAAATAAAGATATTTATTTTATTTAGTTCGTGTTCCACCAGATGGTTTTGTAATAAATACATATGCCTTTAGATTGTAAGTAGCGAGTTTCCAACCTTGTAGGGTGCTTTGGAAAAAACACTTCCTGCAAAGATTCTAAACTCAAAACAGGGTGCTTTATTTGCTTAATTTGATAATACTGTATTTCCCTTGTTATTATGCCCTGTACAGCGCTACAGAATATGTTGGCACAATACAAATAAAAGCCAATTAAAAAATTAAAAAAATACAAATATATAATAATAATAATAATAATAATATGTTATAGGATACAATTTTAAAAATTAGTTGATTTATACCTAAAGAAGTAAAAAGGTTAATAATATGAATTTCATAATTGGTATATCTAATTTAAAAAAAGACATAAGCTTCTTGAATATTAATTAATGCAAAAGTATCTAAGAAGGACAATCAGTATTAAGGCAAAAATATACTTTTAAATCTGTATCTCACCATCAAAGTGCATCACAAGGAGGCTAGGTCCAAATGCTCCATACCGGGAAAGTTCTCATTCAAAGGAAAACCCAATGATGCTAGATCTCAATCTCAGTGGATCTACATTATACAACAGTGACTGGAATGGAATGAATTCTCAGAAGAATTTGATTCTGAATAAGCATTTGGACCTGGCTCCATTGTGCAGTGGCTTTAGGGTGACTTAAACATATGAAAAAGATGTTGGAGGGCAGGAAGTATTACATGCTCCCTATAAATGAAAGAATAGATGACTTACCAGTGATATTCATGCGTGTGCATTGTGTATGCACCAACTGATTCATGTGGGTCTTCCACCTCATAAATCGTTGCATCATTTTCGTTTCTATCTGCAACCATAGTGAATGGCAAGTTTTCATATTCAGGGATTTCTTCATAGTGACATATGTTTTCATAATCTGGAGGATCACCATCAGTTACATCTACCATAGGCGGCATTGATGGCTGTGGTGGTGAAATAAAGTCATCTTCATCGAGAGACACTGTAGCACGGTTACTTGGCATGCAGCACTCACTCCTGTGCTTCTGTCTTTTCTTTTGGGATGGACTGCAAGAATCTGCAGATCGAGCCTTTGCTGGTTTTGCCTTCCCAAGTACAGGGGAGGAAGAGCTTCCTGTGCAAGAAGGTGCATCACCAGAGGCACTATCGGAGGAATGGCTTCCTCTAGACAAGAACCTCTGGAAGTCAGTCTTTATTATACACACTGATAACTTCATATTAAGAAATTTCCTCAGTGAGCTCTTTTTAGAACTGTCTTTTGCAGGTTTTTCTATTCTATCCATATCCACAGATGACAAAGATTTAGCTCTAGGTTTAGTGATGGGAACCTCAATTTCATGGTTTGAAGAAGACTTTAAAGATTCTGCATTTCCTAAAAATGGTAAAATGGGGTGAGGCAGCTTCCAGACTGGCTTTTCCGATTGCTGCTTTGAATAGTTGAACAAAGATGGTAAACCTTGTTCTTGCTGATAGTTGCCTTCAGCGGTGGCAGCTTCCCCATCACTAAAATGATAAAGTTTCTCAACATGTTCTTCAGAAGCAGACTTTTTTAGCAGACCAGCTGCAGGTAAACTGTGTCTCTGGGGCTTTTTTGGAGCAACCCTTGGTGAATGTTCTGCCTGTGTTTGAATGGCAATTATTTTCTCTGTGGCAACACCACTGTTTTTATTTGCAGTCAACTGCTGTTCATATATCAATTTTAACTGTTTAGGTAAACTCATTGACAAAGAGGTACATCTTACAAAATTGCTTTTATCTACATTAACAGGTGTACTTTGCTCATCATTCTCTTTATAATTGGGCATTTCTGTCATGAGGCCTGAATTGGCAGAAATATTTCCGGATTCCACTGTACTGCTTTGATCTGGTTTACTTGTGTTAACATCCTGGTTAATTGTGGCACGGTTCTTTTCTTTATTAAAATGGTTAATTCCATTTAAACCATGTTCTGGAAGTACCTGCGAACAAATGGTTAAAGAAACAGGATCCTCGTTGCCTTCTGCAGGATACTCAATACAGTCTTGGCGCACTAGAAATGGTGTTCGTAACTTTCTTGGTTTTGGTACTGGAAGCACTTTGTGTGGAGGGAGGGCTCGTTGTGGTGGACGCAAGATTTTTCCATCTTCTCTATTGAAAGATTTATCCATGAATATAATGCCATTACTATGTTTCTCATTTCCTGTACTTTCAGAATCTGGATGAACTACAGAACCTCTCTGGGGAAGAGGAGAGGAAGTGTCGTTAGCATCTAATTTGCTGTGGTTGTTTGGATTATTTGTAATTTCCTCAGAGCTGGAAAAAGTCTCTTCAGAACTTTTGTGTTCTGTTTTACCTTTACTGGGACTGAGACTAACCTTAAAATCCTTATCAGGGTTCTCGCGTTTGTAAGCATGGCCATTTGTGAAAACATTTTGACTTAAAACATCCTTGACTTTATCTTCTAAAAAGCTGGCCTTCAGAATTACTTGATTTGCTTTATCCAATTTTACCTGTTGGCCACCAGGTTTTTTCCTTGTTCTTGTACATGGTTTTGGCTGTACACAGATTTTTTTGTTTTCTATGTTTTCTAACCTTTCGATAACTATTTGATTTTTATGTGAATACTCCCCGTTTTCAAGCTTATGGATACAGTCATAATTACATGAACAAGAGGGAATGATGTAAGCAGAGCTTTCATTATCATCGGTTTCTTCTTTTCTATATCTCACACTGTTTGAAAAGTTTCCCTTATGTTCTTCTTTACTTTTAATATTTACCTTCACAGCACACTGTGATCGCTCTTCAGAAACAGAGGAACATCCGAGAACCTTAGGTTTTGGTGCAATTGTTGGCTTTGCCTTCTTTGATGGCTGCCCAACATTGGGCAATACTAAATCTGGCTTGGGTGCAATTGGTGGCGGACTGGGCTTCAGCCCCAAAGCATGTTTTGGTTTGGGGGCCACTGGAGGCTTCTTAATATCTAGAGGGGAAAAAATGGTAAAGACAGTCAGTGATGCATGTCAGGCAGTTTGAGATTTCTGTTTCAATACTAAGGATTACATTCAGTTCTCATAACTATACACCCAAACTCCAGTATAAGAGTTCCTTCTAAAATTACAAATCAGATACACTGAAAAAGCTACACAATATATTATTTCTGATTTTCAATATTCTTTGTCTAAACAAATTCAAATTAATTTCATCTAGTGATATTACACAATTTTTATTACAGTAAGTTACATTAGAGGCCGACAGGAATAACAACAATTTTTTTTCTAGTAAGTAACAAAATAAATTGGTAATTAATATTAAAATCTAAAGTTCTGATGAAATTGTGGACATAACTGCTTTTACAGTATATGCTTCTACATATCAAAATGGTTTCACATTTTAATGTTGCTGAGCTAAAGTGGCATCAGAATACATTACATTGTACAGGAAAATGCAGTGGTGGTATCAGTCCGCTGCCTTTCAATTTCTGTCTTAAGTATAATTTGGAGAAAATGTTGCACGCCTGATGTATGTACCAAACCAATAACATGAACAGTTATGTAAGCCATGATCAAAAGCACATTTAGAAAATGCATGTTTAGGAGACTCTGTTTGTGCCTAGGACACACAGAGCCGGACAAATAGTTTTAGGAGACGATGGAATATATATAGAAATATTTGTAAAATTGCTAAAAAAAGTTATGCGCCAGCAGTAAAATATTAGGTTCACTGGCTCCTGGGATTTGTCAAACCCTGGTTTAGGGCATCCATATTGGACTCCGAGCACTGCTTGAGGGCCTGAATCCCAATGTAACATTTTTTTCCATTCATAAGTGTGGTGTTTGATCTCAGCTTTTAGCATTTGATACCTGCCCTCTTTTCATGCTTAGAATCATCCACATACTCGGAAAATAGACCACAATGCACTGGACAAGTCTGTCAGCCCACTGACACAAGCAGAGTCTACTAAATTAACAACTAATCCGCATATTGCAGATCAAAGGAGATCTTAAAAAGTAGAACTTGATGGGCTAAAGGTCTTTCTTCAATCTCAACTACTATGTAATTTTCTAAAAATGCATTTATGCTCATGTAATATAGGTGAAAATGTTAGTTAATTAACTACTGCACAACATAGTTTAAGCGGGCCAAACTAAAAACATGAAGAGAGGTTTAGCTAAAGTCAAATATATCTAGTGTTGTTGTTATAAAACTGCATCAGAGAAATGATGTTGTGCAGACATAATTGCAGAAGAACATTTTCAGACTAATTACAAATCAAAGAGCAAAGCAGTAAAAAGCACAAAGTAAAAAGCAATACAACTGCAATAAAGGTTTAAACATAAACATTATATTGGCCAATTATGCAGCAATAATGCTATTGACACCATAATGTGAAAATATCACTGTGGCTTTCAAATAGTCGTAGGTTTGTCTATTTTAAGTAATTCACATGAGATTTGAAATGTCACAGTTCAGGAACAGCTTAAGAAATCGTTGCAAACATAAAAAGCTTGTTTAATAGTTGTTCAAACAGTAAAAGCGGATACAAGCAAAAGGATGTGACTCAAAATATCCCAGAAACCATTGTAGTAAAAATAGCACTTACAAGTGTGTTTGATCCCCTACATTCAGATCCCAGGGTAAGACAATTGTTTGTCTGTATGCAAACATCACAGAGCTGCATTCACATGGGGTGAAATCACTTGCAAACAGTGCAGCCCAAGGGCAATTCACTTTATCTATAACAACATTCAGAAACTTTGTGTAATTTCCTCCAATATATAAAATACTCACAAAATAAAATACTTTTCTTAGCTGCACAAGCTGTAAGGAGCATGCTGATGGACATCTGTATATTAAGCCAGGATATTTATCAGACTACTGTAGCCCACATTTTCATATGTTCTTTTTTTAAGAATTAATTTGATGATGTTAAAAATTCTAACAAGCACAAAACAAAAATATATTGCATTTAAAAGAACCACTGTACAATGAAAAAAATGTGTTGGAAAACGGAGGATAATTATACAAAGAAGAAGTCGCAACGCATTTAGATTTAAATTTAATGTTAAGTAGATGCCTCTTTTGGTTTCTGGAGCCAGTCAAAATACTTTGGTGAAGGCTGTGTGTGTTTGTGTGTGTGTGTGTGTGCGAGGAGTGTTTACATTTCTGAATGAGCAGGGCTTGTATTTATTGCAAGCTGTCTGCTTTCAATAAATACAGTTGAAGTGGATAAGTGTAAAAATTAATAATAAATAGTTACATAACAAACATCCACCTCTGTCTCCACTGACAGATAAAATCTCTTCGGCTTCAGCTATCAGGAGGTGATTAAACCAGACAAGATGGAGTCTTCTTTACATAAGCAGAGTATTTTAACCTCTGACTTTCTCTAAAAATTTGTTGTAGGATACGAAGCCTGAATCCCAACAATAAATTAAAATCACTTTTTTTGCTATTTATTTGCAAGTAGTACTAGAGTGCAAAATCTTGCAGTACATTTGTATTAGATAAGGATTATAAATGCTGTTAAGTGTTTGTATCTGCATGGTGAGTTACGTATCTGATCGTGGAAAACAGTTTTGAGGTTGAGAACATCTGATATTTAATGCAGAAACACTGCAAAACATTGGTCCTTGAAGACTGGAGTATGACAGATTTGGTATACAAATTTCAGTATGGTTTTAATAAACAGAATATAGAAAATCAATCAATTTTAACATTAAATGACCACTGCAGTTCATAAAAAAAAAAAAAAAAAAGACACTTTTTTGTTAAAAATTTACCTAACTAACAATATGTATAAGCCATGGGTATAAAACATATTTGGAAACAATCTTAAGTCTCTATTTATTATTACAGGAATCCATTTTGTGATGGCTACATCACATCCTGAGAGCCAAATAGTGAGGGATTGCTTTTTTTGGAAAAGAAGGAGAGAAGGCAGGGGAAGCAGTGAACAGAGAGCCATTGTTAAGATAATTGGATAAGATTGAAATATAGACAAGACTCCACTTCTATCTCATTGGCCCAGAAGCAGACTCCTTCCATCAAAGGATGCAACCATAGCTCTCCAGAAATGTATACACCCCTCTCTCATTTACACAAGTTCCATCACGTACCATTGATTTGTCCAGAACACTGCAGAGGCATCAACATTTATTTTTTTATACTATGACTTTTTTCCTGATTATGTCCTTAGTAACACTTGAAGTGTGTATATGTTGATGAAAACTTATTTCCTGCTCAAATTTCTCAGACATACAGTATATGCACTGCAGTCTGGGAAAACTGGGCGGGGCATGCAAATGAGGCCACATAATTCACCATCACTCTGTCAATCCAAACCATTTTAAACATGGCTCCTTTTACGCATATGCTTACTGTATTTCACAGTTTTAGACATAGCAACGGATGGATTTTTCACAAACCAGGTCACTTAACCACATACAGTACTGTTTCACGGTTACTGCCGATCCTCAGTATGGTGTGAGTGCCTGGTTTGTGTGGTAATCGTTGTAGAGAGTAGTTCTATACAGCAATTGTTTCACATATGGTGGGCTAAGAGTGATAGAAGCCCTCCACCGTAAAAAGTACAGTAGTACAAATAAGGAATAGTACATTAGTGATTCCATTTGAATGTTTAAAAATAAGTTGATGAAAACTTATTTCCTGCTCAAATTTCTCAGACATACAGTATATGCACTGCAGTCTGGGAAAACTGTGCGGGGCATGCAAATGAGGCCACATAATGCACCGTGAAACAGTACTGTATGTGGTTAAGTGGTTGTGGTTACTGTATGTGTGCAACATTTATGGATCAGTTGATGGCATAACCTACCACAATTGTCTTTTCTTTGCCTTCTTTACCAGCAAGCCCATCTTATTGTGGCCTCTTCCAATCAAGTGTACACTTGCTTAATAATGTCCAACTCACACAGCACTCACTGGTATTGCAAAACAAGACTGAAGTTGGGATGACTCTTCAATGATATATGGTACTACACCAGTTGCTTTCTGCCTCTCCACTTCCTTGTAAGTTATAAAATAACAGCGCCCGATTAAATTAGTGTGAATCATCGAATATATGGAAGTTGACAAATATCAGTAAAGGTATTGAGCACAACTTTATTATAGGCTTAGTCATCTAAGTCAGACATGACAACCCTTTCACTTTTTTGTAAATCTATCATTTCCTGTGAAGACCATAAAACAAACAGTTTAACCATTTCCCCATCAATCCAGGATGTTCATGTGATTTAGGTTTCCAGGGTTGGCCATGTTCAGTGATGGGTGCCATTAGGGTGGATACAGTTTGTGATGTCATGAGGTCCTAGACACAGTCACCACTTCAAGAGTGGAAATATAGCCATGTACACAGCAAATATATTATTAAGAGAATTATGTAAATAAATTGCAATTTAGGAGATATGGTGGTCCACAGAGAAATAAGTTTTGTGTTCTGAGGGAATTTTACCAATAACTTGCCCTGAAGAAGAGACTATTTTAAAACGCCTATGTGGAGGTGGCCAGAGGTGATGCATTTAATTATTATGCTCTTTTTATCAGTTTTATGTAATTTTATATTATTTAAGTACTCTGTATAAAGTTTGCAGTAGTATCACAAATTTGATATTGAGATTATATATATATATACACACACACACACACATATCCACACACACATATCCACACACACACACACACATATCCACACACACATATCCACACACACACACACACACTAGGAAGTTGCCCGTCAAAAATGATGGGAGTAAAATAGTAAGATTGGCAATGTTGTTTGCCACACAATGCAAGGCTATGGGCCCTCTGAGCACTTTTTACGTCCTTGGGGCTAGTTTTACGTCCTTCGGGCACGTTTCAGCAGCCATTTTTTTTTCTTGCTTAGGCGATTTTCGTTTGTGAAAAAAACGCCAATATATGCCTCTAAATAACTTGCAACCTCACTCACAGGCTCCCTGGCTCTCCCACTGTGATATATGTGAGTGTTTAAGTTAATTTGAGGCATTATTGTTGTTGTTTTTTTTCAGGCATTTTCAGTTCCGTCGTTCGGGCGTCAAAGTGGGATTTTTGCGAGCCGCACAGTGCATGTACGGGTTTCGGTCCTAAGTCGTATGGGTCTTGAGACCTGCAGCCTAAGTCCTGTGTGCCTTTCTTTGCCTTTGGCGCTCATTGTGGCCTTAGTCCCGCATGCCTCAACTGCTTGCCTCACTTTTGTGAGACTCGCAGTGCAATGAGCGCCTTTGACTTCGCTTCACCCTATGGGCCGTAACCTGGCTCACAATGCGTGACCAACATCACAAACGTTACACACACACACACACTGTAATTCTTTTTTCTCTCATTTATGGTCTTAGACTATGTTTTCAAGCAAATATTTATTTTTCTTTGTGAGGTGGTCCTTTAAACAGTATCAAAGTGTTAGTCGTACATATTTCACTTTTGTTCTGTGCACCTTATTTTTTTATTAGTTTTGATCTCTATTTCACGGGAGAGCACAATAACTTTTTCCATCATTCTCAGGATCCATTGGCCAGTTATTCCACTGGGTTTCATATTATTACTGGAGAATATATATATATATATATATATATATATATATATATATATATATATATATATATATATATATATATATATATATATATATATATTAGTTGTTGTAGTTAGCTACTCCAGTGTTGTAATTATTGTTATCTTTGTGTCACTATTGAGTCATATAATTGAATTTATTTGTTGATCTTCTTTTGTATCTATATATCACACACAGGAAGCTGAACGATGCTTCTTTCTTAAAGCACAGCTACAATGTATTACAGAAATAGTACTGAACTGCCCTAAGTATGTGATCTTTGCTACTAAATTTAAAAGAAAAAAAAATGGATATTTTGTTTATCTTTTTATAGCTTGTGTGGTTATTTCTTCAGCTATTTATGAGGTTTCTTCATCTTAGCCTTGCTGACAATGCCAATCCAATGTTAATGGTAGTAAACGTTAAAAGTACTGGTGTTTCACAATATAATGCGAAATTCCAGTAAACTAAATAACACAGACAAACATGTCCATATGGTGCCAGGGCTGCTTATATACCTAATACAAGGAATCACTAAATATAAGCAATTCTAATATAAGGAAATTGTTTATCACATATATAGTTGTCAGTGTTGGTGACGTTTGCGATGTTGGTAACACAGTTGTGACCTCGCAAAGCGAGGCGAGCCATATACGGCACACGACTTAGGCTGGATGAGCGCCAAAAAATTTACAAATATAATAAAACACTCACAGACAGCACAGGGGCAGAGCCAGGAAGCCTGGGAGTGAGGTTACAAGCGATTTTGAGCCATATTTGGGTGTTTTCAGAAATTCAAAACTGGCTAAGCAAGAAAAAAATGGCAGCCGAAAAACTTAAAAAAATTCTGAAACTGGATGAAAACTAGGCTGAGCAAAGCCAGGCACACAGGACTTAGAAAATACACGACGGCAAAGACACTAACACTTACACCAACGTCGCCAGGCATGCGGGACTTTGAAAATAAAACAAACGACCACACATGGAAGGGATGGAGGAGATGGGGGAAAGAGACACATGGCCTTCCAAAGCACAAAACTTGCAAGTTATCAAAACCTGCAATGAGCGGCCCCTACAGTAGGAGGGGGGGGGGGGGGGAACGGCTCGCAATGGGCGCCAAGGGTGCTCATTGTGAGCCACGAGATGATCGTGAGAGGCTTGCAATGAGAGCCCAAGGTGATCAGTGCAAAGCAAGAAAGTTCAAGTACATGGGGGAGAGGCTTTCAATGAGCACCTTTGGCGCTCATTGCCAGCCAAGCGATGAGCGCCATAGTTGCTCATTGCGAGCCACGTGATGAGCGCCGAAAGTGCTCATAGGAGCAAAAGCCTCACATTGTGTGGCAAACAGCATTGCCAGACTTACAATTTTAATCCCGTCATTTTTGACCTGCAATTTCCTAGTTATATATAATAATATGACAGCTTTGATGGTTTATAAGTGTAAGCAGTAATAGGCAATGAGATTTATCTCTACAGCCTTCCTATAGTCCTAAAAGGAAATTGAAAGCATTTTCTTCACTGCATCTGAAAGAGGGTATTTGATTTTTTTTTTTTGTTTGTTTGTTTGTTTTGTTATTCTAAAGAAGCTCTCCAAGCAGCAGAAAATGGTTTCAAATGTTTAAATGATCTGGTGGCTTGTCTCTGTCAGCCAATGAGCAGTTACATAGCTGAAAGACTCAAACTTATCTGCTAATTATGTACTTATGTACATATGCTCTGTGAATTTCCTGTTAGTTTCAATGAAGTTTAAACAGGTTTTATTTAGAAAGGGACATGAAGGATTTTTGTATTTTACTGGGAGTGAAATATACTTATATATTTATTTACTTGCATGTACTTTGCTTAATTTTAGGCAGTAATATTTGTGGACACTTCCCATGTACGTTGCAAAAGCCACAGTGAGCGTTATTACTTCTTGGTATTACTGTCTTGGGTCACTAGAGTATTACTCGTAAACTCATTTTTTAATTTGTATTTTATTTATTTTTTAGCAGTGACATAAGTTTGGCAGGAGAAATACTTGCATTTTCTTGAGATCTGTCACTAGGAGATGTTTTTTGTCTTCCAAGAAAAAACTAAACTGAATTATTGTAAAGGGTTACTTAGAAGGATCAAAGTTTTGAAAGCCATTTTTCCCATCCCTGGTAAATGTTCTACATGCCATATACTGTGCACACACCTAGTTCATTGCTCTTTTGTACCACCAAATTGGGTTGTAATGCCCATCCTAGAAATCAGGAAGTTAATTTATGTATTCTCCTTCTGGGTTGCTATCTTGTCATGTTGAAGAGGCTTGTGTACTTCAATGAAGCTGCAACCTAGACCATGTAGGGTCAATCAAAATGGGCAGGTCATAGCAGAGAGGTCAGATAAATTGTGGCCCACTGGAGAAGGAACATGAAACCCACTCCAGTGCCAAGAGAACCTTAAGGATAAGCATAACCAGACACGAGATTTCCCTGGTGTGCTGCGGTCAAAAGTGTCACGGAGAGTCGAACATGACAGCACGACACAACAACAATAATATATTTCCTGCTGGCTCCTAAATTACATACATACAAATAATGTCAGCCAATATACAGACACAACACTATAGCACTGCACAGTAACCAGAGGTAGACTGCGCCCCCTGAAAACATGTTGGACTCGGCAGAAACACACCACTGAACCGGATGTAGCTTTAACATTGGATTATAAATTATATATTTATGTTACTGTACATAATTTGCTACACTACACTGTAAGAATTGAGGATTCACATCCAAATACGGAAGCTTGTCTGTACCAGTATGCATGCTGTGTATGGTAAATAAACATGTCTATTGCTCGAACAAGCATAGAATAGCCAGGGGGGCAAGATGGAGCTGGTCTGAGACGACTCAAACATGGCAAACAACCTGAACGCAGGAAAGCACCTGGCGCAAGACTATCTGTGGATAGAGCTTCGAAAACATCCAAAAATGTACTCACTGTAAATGTTCTGTTAGTTTAAGGGGTTATCATATTTTTATTAAACACAGTAGTTGGCCAGGATAGATAGGTGCCAGGCAAGCTTATAGGGAAAAAAAAAATATATATATATATATATATATATATATATATATATATATATATATATATATATATATATATATATATATATATATATATATATATATATATATATATATATATATATATATATATATATTAGTAGCTATGGTTCCCTGGTGCGCAGGATTTGTCAAACTGATTTATGTGAACATGATATTTTGTTATAGTGTTCTCTTTTCAGGTAACAAATTAAAAGGACACAGAACACAGTTCTTTTTACATGTTTTTAAAGGAGTATGCTTTAAACATTACAAAAAAGTTATGTTTAGCATGGAAAGGTATTAAGACTGAGTATACCTACATCTATAGGTTTAATTGGCAGACAAGTGTAACTCATAAAAGTGAATCTAATCAATCAGCACAGTTTATGTAATTATATATATATATATATATATATATATATATTATATATATATATATATGTGCAATACATCTATGAAATATATCTATGAGACAGAGAATTAAAATTAATAACTATTTTTCCAAGGTGTAATGTGTCTCAACGAAGGGTTTCCGTACAAGTTCCTAGAAATATTTTATATGGCTCCTTACCTTCCTGGCTCATAAGTGTAATTGTTTTTGTCCATTCATATGTGGGTATATATACACACACACTATATATATATATATATATATATATATATATATATATATATATATATATATATATTTCAATTTATATTATAGCTATATTACACACACCTATGTATATGTGTATATCTATAGTAGTGCAGAAAATGAAAAGTACATTTGTGATTCTACTGGAATGTCTAAAAAATAAGTTAATAAACTTATTTCCTGCTCAAGTTTCTCAGAAATACAGTTGATGCGCTGCATTCTGGGAAACTGGACGGCAGATGAAACCACAATGCATGTTCACTCTATTAATCCAAAAACTTTATACAGTGCTTTGCAAAAGTATTCACCCACCTTGACTTTTTACCTATTTTGTTCCATTACAGCCTTAAGTTCAATGTTTTGTTAATCTGAATTTTATGTGATTGATTAGAACACAATCGTCTAAATTGGTGAAGTGTAATGAGAAAAATATACATAAAACTATTTTTTTGAATTAGAAAAAACAGAATATTGGCATGTGCGTATGTATGTACAGAGATATTCTTGAGCAAACCCTGTACCACTCTGTGCATGATTTGAGGCTAGGACAGAGGTTCACCTTCCAGCAGGACAATGACCCCAAACACACTGCTAAAGCAACACTTGAGTGGTTTAAGGGGAAACATGTAAATGTGTTGGAATGGCCTAGTCACAGCCCAGAACTCAATCCAATAGAAAATCTGTGGTCAGACTTAAAGATTGCTGTTCACAAGCACAAACCATCCAACTTGAAGGAGCTGGAGCAGTTTTGCAAGGAGGAATGGGCAAAAATCCCAGTGGTAAGATGTGGCAAGCTCATAGAGACTTATCCAAAAGGGACTTGGAGCTGTGATTGCCGCAAAAGGTGGCTCTACAAAGTATTGACTTTAGGGGGGTGAATAGTTATGCACATTGACTTTTTCTGTTACTTTGTCCTATTTGTCATTTGCTTCACAATAAAAAAGAAAAAGAAAACACATCTTCAAAGTTGTGGGCATGTTCTGTAAATGAAATGATGCAAATCCTCAAACAATCCATGTTAATTCCAGGTTGTGAGGCAACAAAACACGGAAAATGCCAAGGGGGTGAATACTTTTGCAAGGCACTGTACATGGCTCCTTTTAATCATATGCTCACTGTATTACACAGCCTTAAGCATAGCACAGGATGGATTATGCACAAACCAGTAGACCTACCCACATACAGGACTGTTTCGCAGTTACTGCTGCTCATCAGTGTGGGGCTGTTTATGGTTTGTGTGGTAGATTTTTGTAGAGAGTAGTTCACTACAACAATCATTAAAAACTGAAGAGTGATAGAAGCCCTCCACCGTACCGAGTACTGTAGTATGTGTACACATATAGACACAAACACACTCCTGTATATGTACGTACACATTATTTTTCCTAACTTTTCCGTTGTGTGGATAACTGGTATGAGGTTTCCAACCTCTGGCTCTAATCTCATGTGAAATGTGCTTTCATAATCATCCCCTACCCCATACACAGCTGCAGTGACATATGAACCAAACTCCTCGCCTCTATACGCAAACGTAATGCAGAACAGACACACTCCTCGCCTCTATACGCAAACGTAATGCAGAACAGACACACTCCTCGCCTCTATACGCAAACGTAATGCAGAACAGACACACTCCTCGCCTCTATACGCAAACGTAATGCAGGACAGACACACTCCTCGCCTCTATACGCAAACGTAATGCAGAACAGACACACTCCTCGCCTCTATACGCAAACGTAATGCAGGACAGACACACTCCTCGCCTCTATACGCAAACGTAATGCAGAACAGACACTCTCCTCGCCTCTATACGCAAACGTAATGCAGAACAGACACACTCCTCGCCTCTATACGCAAACGTAATGCAGAACAGACACACTCCTCTCCTCTATACGCAAACGTAATGCAGAACAGACACTCCTCTATACGCAAACGTAATGCAGAACAGACACACTCCTCGCCTCTATACGCAAACGTAATGCAGAACAGACACTCTCCTCGCCTCTATACGCAAACGTAATGCAGAACAGACACACTCCTCGCCTCTATACGCAAAAGTAATGCAGAACAGACACACTACTCTATACGCAAACGTAATGCAGAACAGACACACTCCTCGCCTCTATACGCAAACGTAATGCAGAACAGACACACTCCTCGCCTCTATACGCAAACGTAATGCAGAACAGACACACTCCTCTCCTCTATACGCAAACGTAATGCAGAACAGACACACTCCTCTCCTCTATACGCAAACGTAATGCAGAACAGACACTCCTCTATACGCAAACGTAATGCAGGACAGACACACTCCTCTCCTCTATACGCAAACGTAATGCAGAACAGACACACTCCTCTATACGCAAACGTAATGCAGGACAGACACACTCCTCTATACGCAAACGTAATGCAGAACAGACACACTCCTCGCCTCTATACGCAAATGTAATGCAGAACAGACACACTCCTCGCCTCTATACGCAAATGTAATGCAGAACAGACACACTCCTCGCCTCTATACGCAAACGTAATGCAGAACAGACACACTACTCTATACGCAAACGTAATGCAGAACAGACACACTCCTCGCCTCTATACGCAAACGTAATGCAGAACAGACACACTCCTCGCCTCTATACGCAAACGTAATGCAGAACAGACACACTCCTCTCCTCTATACACAAACGTAATGCAGAACAGACACACTCCTCTATACGCAAACGTAATGCAGAACAGACACACTCCTCTATACGCAAACGTAATGCAGAACAAACACTCTCCTCGCCTCTATACAAAAATGTAATGCACAACAGACACTCTCCTCGCCTCTATACAAAAATGTAATGCACAACAGACACACTCCTCGCCTCTATACACAAATGTAATGCACAACAGACACTCTCCTCGCCTCTATACGCAAACGTAATGCAGAACAGACACACTCCTCGCCTCTATACGCAAATGTAATGCAGAACAGACACACTCCTCGCCTCTATACACAAACGTAATGCAGAACAGACACACTCCTCGCCTATATACGCAAACGTAATGCAGAACAGACACACTCCTCTATACGCAAACGTAATGCAGAACAGACACTCTCCTCGCCTCTATACAAAAATGTAATGCACAACAGACACTCTCCTCGCCTCTATACACAAATGTAATGCACAACAGACACTCTCCTCGCCTCTATACACAAATGTAATGCACAACAGACACTCTCCTCGCCTCTATACACAAATGTAATGCACAACAGACACTCTCCTCGCCTCTATACACAAATGTAATGCAGAACAGACACTCTCCTCGCCTCTATACGCAAACGTAATGCAGAACAGACACTCTCCTCGCCTCTATACAAAAATGTAATGCACAACAGACACTCTCCTCGCCTCTGTTGTGCATTACATTTTTGTATAGAGGCGAGGAGAGTGTCTGTTGTGCATTACATTTTTGTATAGACACACTCCTCGCTTCTATACACAAATGTAATGCACAACAGACACACTCCTCGCCTCTATACACAAATGTAATGCACAACAGACACACTCCTCGCCTCTATACGCAAACGTAATGCACAACAGACACACTCCTCGCCTCTATACGCAAACGTAATGCAGAACAGACACACTCCTCGCCTCTATACGCAAACGTAATGCAGAACAGACACACTCCTCGCCTCTATACGCAAACGAAATGCAGAACAGACACTCTCCTCTCCTCTATACGCAAACGTAATGCAGAACAGACACACTCCTCGCCTCTATATACAAATGTAATGCAGAACAGACACACTCCTCGCCTCTATATACAAATGTAATGCAGAACAGACACACTCCTCGCCTCTATACGCAAATGTAATGCAGAACAGACACACTCCTCGCCTCTATACACAAACGTAATGCAGAACAGACACACTCCTCGCCTATATACGCAAACGTAATGCAGAACAGACACACTCCTCTATACGCAAACGTAATGCAGAACAGACACTCTCCTCGCCTCTATACAAAAATGTAATGCACAACAGACACTCTCCTCGCCTCTATACACAAATGTAATGCACAACAGACACTCTCCTCGCCTCTATACACAAATGTAATGCACAACAGACACTCTCCTCGCCTCTATACACAAATGTAATGCAGAACAGACACACTCCTCGCCTCTATACGCAAACGTAATGCAGAACAGACACTCTCCTCGCCTCTATACAAAAATGTAATGCACAACAGACACTCTCCTCGCCTCTGTTGTGCATTACATTTTTGTATAGAGGCGAGGAGAGTGTCTGTTGTGCATTACATTTTTGTATAGACACACTCCTCGCTTCTATACACAAATGTAATGCACAACAGACACACTCCTCGCTTCTATACACAAATGTAATGCACAACAGACACACTCCTCGCCTCTATACGCAAACGTAATGCACAACAGACACACTCCTCGCCTCTATACGCAAACGTAATGCAGAACAGACACACTCCTCGCCTCTATACGCAAACGTAATGCAGAACAGACACACTCCTCGCCTCTATACGCAAACGAAATGCAGAACAGACACTCTCCTCTCCTCTATACGCAAACGTAATGCAGAACAGACACACTCCTCGCCTCTATATACAAATGTAATGCAGAACAGACACACTCCTCGCCTCTATATACAAATGTAATGCAGAACAGACACACTCCTCGCCTCTATACACAAATGTAATGCAGAACAGACACACTCCTCGCCTCTATACACAAATGTAATGCACAACAGACACTCTCCTCGCCTCTATACACAAATGTAATGCAGAACAGACACACTCCTCGCCTCTATACGCAAACGTAATGCAGAACAGACACACTCCTCGCCTCTATACACAAATGTAATGCAGAACAGACACACTCCTCGCCTCTATACACAAATGTAATGCACAACAGACACTCTCCTCGCCTCTATACACAAATGTAATGCACAACAGACACACTCCTCGCCTCTATACACAAATGTAATGCAGAACAGACACACTCCTCGCCTCTATATACAAATGTAATGCACAACAGACACACTCCTCGCCTCTATACACAAATGTAATGCACAACAGACACACTCCTCGCCTCTATATACAAATGTAATGCACAACAGACACACTCCTCGCCTCTATATACAAATGTAATGCAGAACAGACACACTCCTCGCCTCTATATACAAATGTAATGCACAACAGACACTCTCCTCGCCTCTATATACAAATGTAATGCAGAACAGACACACTCCTCGCCTCTATATACAAATGTAATGCACAACAGACACACTCCTCGCCTCTATACACAAATGTAATGCAGAACAGACACACTCCTCGCCTCTATATACAAATGTAATGCACAACAGACACACTCCTCGCCTCTATACACAAATGTAATGCACAACAGACACTCTCCTCGCCTCTATATACAAATGTAATGCAGAACAGACACACTCCTCGCCTCTATACGCAAACGTAATGCAGAACAGACACACTCCTCGCCTCTATATACAAATGTAATGCACAACAGACACTCTCCTCGCCTCTATATACAAATGTAATGCACAACAGACACACTCCTCGCCTCTATATACAAATGTAATGCAGAACAGACACACTCCTCGCCTCTATATACAAATGTAATGCACAACAGACACTCTCCTCGCCTCTATATACAAATGTAATGCAGAACAGACACACTCCTCGCCTCTATATACAAATGTAATGCACAACAGACACTCTTTGCCTCTATATACAAATGTAATGCACAACAGACACTCTCCTCGCCTTTATATACAGATCTCTTTCCTCTTGGAATTAACAAAAAAAAAAACATAAAAACGAAGCAGCGAATTGAAGTAAAATTCGGTAATATTGGATTAGAGGGATTTGCTTTAAAAAAGAGGAAGGCTTGCAGTTTTGTCATCTAAAAGTATTTCACAGCAATAAATCATTGCAAACAGTAAATAGTGCAGTGCATCTCAGGAGGCATTACTTGAAATCCATATAGTTTTAGTCACAGTGACTATTTGTTTGTACATTTATCCCACAGGGAAGTGATATATTGTTTTTCAAGAGGACACATATCCACAGCTTAGTACAGCAGCATAAAAAAGAGGTACAATTGGAAGAAAACCCTTCCAGCATCTCTGTACATGTTTGTTGAATGATTATTAAAGTCTGGAAGTGAACGGATTCTTTGAATCATCATACTCTCCCGTATTTATCCCCAGGGATCAAACTGCTATATTAAAAATACTTTTAAGACGATGAAACAGATGTAGACATGAACAAAATGCTTATCCTTTGGATACCTGACAAACAAAAAATACTCTGCTAAAAAGGAGAGCCCTATCTGAATTAACAGTGGTTTACAGTGAACGTAGGATGAAATAAAGGGTCTCTCTAAGGTTTATTGGATAATCTAAACGGTGGCTTCTCTCACTCACTATATTAAAGGACATCAAACAATCTCATTGGCAAAGGGAATGAAGATAAAATGTATGTCTTGGCTCTGCTATTGCTACAGTTCAATGAGATTTGCCTGGCATTTAAGGACTGGCCTGTGCTCAGCAGCAGAGCCAAACTGATATGCAACTGGGAATGTCTCACTGGTGGTGCAGTGGTTAGAATTCAATGCAATTTCAGTCAGGGAACCAAGAGGTCATACCACCTTGAAGCCATGTAGGGTTGGGCTTGCTCAGTACTTCGATGGGAGACCGCCTAGGAATACCATGAGCTGTATGCTGTGGCCCACTGACGGAGGAGTTGACAACCCGCAGTATCTCGGCCACGAATACCAAGTGGATCCACATGGTATGTTACGCTACATGAGGTTACTGACAGTCGGACAAGACTGAACGACACAAACACACACATACTTAGGTCATTAAGCTCACTTGTACCATTGGAAACTATGTAGTTGTCCATCTCTCACTTTACTTTACTTTTGCTGTAATACAATGTAAGTATTATTTACTATCCTTGGCCAAACATCCACCCCATGCCCACCAGTCCTGTCTTAAATTCAATGTCATCAGTCAAAATGCATTGCTGGCCCTTCGCTGTGAAGGGGTTAGCCCATGTCTCCTTATTGGGTTCTCTGTGGTCAGATTTTCTGATAAGAAATCTCCAGCTGGGCAGCTTGGCAGCATGGCATTCCAAAAAAAAAAAAAAAAGTATTTTATAGATACATTCTTTCTCCGCAGTTATTAAAAAAAGGCATGTTATTTTTATTTTATTTCCTAAACTACTTTCTTTTGCTTTAGGAGTGCCCCTTCTGTTAAACACTTTACAAATTGCAGCGATTTATATATTGTTTTCAGTATTGTTGTCTTCATACAAATGGGTTTCATTGAGTTAGCACAGATTACCAATAAAATCACTGTTTATAAAAAATAATAAAAAATAAAAAAAAGGACATTCAATATACCTCTTAAAATGTAATTTGAAATTTAGCTTTCAGAAACTTTTCTCCATTCCCTATTCGGTATCGAGAAGAAGAAGGATCTACACATAAGGCTGCCCTAAAGAATATTCTGACTGATCTTGGCCTACAGTGACCACTGCCTGGAAAGAGGCGGATAAGAAGCAGAAAGGAAATAAAGGTCATCCATTGAAGTATTTTATATTAAAGAAAACTCCTAGAGAATATTAGCTATGTTAAGTGTACAAGTTACTCCTCCATGTTTGTGGAGGCAGATTGAGTCTAAAGGGCCAACTCAAGAGCCAATCAAACTGCAGCGGAGCTGTAAGCGGTTACATTCATTTTTCTTTTCTCCAGTATCATTTAACATATAGATGTCTTGTAAAAGGCAAGTGATAAATCACAAATATTTAAACTTCTTAAAGTTAACTTTTATACATGTGTTTAGGTGAAACCTCCCCTTTTTAAGTGTATGTTTTAAAAGCTCTATTGAGTTTATTTTCTTCAAATCCTGCTTTTATTGCTAATCAGCTACTAGAAAAAAAATTAACCCATATTATTTATTTTTTTACTTTAAACTACTATGTCATTCCAACAGGAAGTTAATCAAATCTGGCTATACAGTTGTGCTCAAAAGTTTGCATACCCTGGCAGAAATTGTGAAATGTTGGCATTTACTTTAAAAATATGACTGATTATGCAAAAAAATAGCTTTATTGAAGGATAGTGATCACATGAAGCCATTTATTATCACATAGTTGTTTGGCTCCTTTTTAAATTATCATGATAACAGAAATCACCCAAATGTACCTGAACAAAAGTTTACATACGCTTGAGTTTTTGGCCTCATTACAGACACACACAGGTTAAAATGGCAATTAAAAAGGTTAATTTCCCACACCTGTGGATTTTGCAGTTAGTGTCTTTATATAAATAGTCAATGAGTTTGTTAGTTCTCATGTGGATGCACTGAGCAGGCTAGATACTGAGCCATGGGGAGTAGAAAATAGACCTGCGTAACAAGGTAATGGAACTTCATAAAGATGGAAAAGGATATAAAGATATCCAAAGCCTTGGCAATGCCAGATAGTATTGTTCAATCGCTTATTTAAGAAGTGGAAAATTCAGGGATCTCTTGATACCAAGACAAAGCCAGGTAGACCTAGAAAGATTTCAGCCATAACTGCCAGAAGAAATGCTCAGAACACAAAAAAAAAACCTAGAGGTAACCTCAGGAGAAATACAGGCTGCTCTGGAAAAAGACAGTGTGGTTGTTTCAAGGAGCACAATCAGACGATAATTGAGCAAAAATTAGGTTGCCAAAAAGAAGCCTTTACTGCGCCAATGCCACACAAAAGCCAGGTTACAATATGCCCAACATCACCTTGACACGCCTCACAGCTTCTGGCACAATGTAATTTGGAACGACAAGACCAAAATAGAGGTTTGGAGAGGGGTCAACAGGGCCTATAGTGAAATTAAAATCATCCCCACTGTGAAGCATGGTGGTGACTCACTGATGTTTTTTTTTTTGGGGGGGGGGGGCGGGGGTGTGAGCTCTAAAGGCACAGGGAATCTTGTGAAAATTGATGGCAAGATGAATGTAGCATGTTATCACAAAATACTGACAGACAATTTGCATTCTTCTGCACAAAGGCTGCATATGGGACGCTCTTGGACTTTCCAGCATGACAATGACCCTAAGCACAAGGCCAAGTTGACCCTCCAGTGATTACAGCTGAAAAAAGGTTGTGGAGTGACCATCACAGTCGCCTGACCATAATATCATCAAGCATCTCTGGGGAGATCTCAAACATGCGGTTCATGCAAGATGACCAGACTTTAAAAATGAGATATCCAATATGCAAATCTCATTTGCTGGGGGTGTCTACCTCACCACCAGCACATTTTTTTTTCTTTTTTGCAAAAAATGTTTTGCTAGGTGGGTTCTGATGCATTCTACAGGATGCATTCATAACCCACCTCACTTTCATATACCTTTAATGCTAAACAGGGTAATATACAGTATTAAGAACTAAGGGTATGCAAACTTTTGAACAGGGTAATTTCATTTTTTTCTTTGTTGCCATGTTTTGTTTTATGATTGTGCCATTCTGTTATATGAATATGAATCCCATAAGAAAGACATGTGTTTTGCCTGCTCACTCATGTTTTCTTTAAAAATGGTACATATATTACCAATTCACCAGAAATGCAAACCTTTGAGCACAACTGTACATCATACTAGAAATTTCCAATGATTGATTCACTTTAGAAAAAAATGGATAACACAACAAATAGACAGTTTTTCATGATCTTTAAGAAAAACTGATTTGGCATGACAAAGCCACTTTAATTAAATCAACAGTTTATATAGATTGCAAGCTGTTCGGAGTGGTGACCTCACTTCTTTGCACCAACCTGTCTGTGGAGCCATGTGTTTTATATTTGTTCTGCACTGTACCTGAACTTGTATTTCAACAAACTTTAGAATTGGTATAATCTTTTGTAATTTGCTGTACGATACTCTACTTTGTAAATATCGCTACGGAAATTGTTGGCACTTTATAAATAAAGAGTAAAATTAAATAATAGGTCTAGAATGCAACAGAACAACTTCTTTTATAATGATCCATTGTCTGTCCAGTATCTCTCAGATCATCCCCCCATCACGTCAAACCATAATTCTCTGTGACTCACTAAGCTGGAGGTGGTGTCATGCTGTTTGAGAGTCACTTTATCTAGTTGCACTATTCTGACCATCTGCCAGTGAACTAACTACTGTTAAAGAATTTTAGGAAGTCATCTATTAGTCTTTTGAAAGATAGTAAAACCCTTTATTCATATACAGTGCATCTAATGAACCCACCACTTTAAAACGTAGGCACAATAGGTTCCTTTCTTTTCACTGTTACAAAGGCTTTTTGGTGAAAAGTCTTCCCCCTAGGTCTTAGAGAAAGAGAGTTAGTAGCTGAGACACGGCTCAAGATTAATGGGCTGGAACTCAAGTGATGCAGAGCTTGCCACATCCCTCAAGTCAGGACACATTCGGGTTTTGTTAGCTGAAGAATCCTGAAGCTGTTTATTAAACTAATCCCAACATTGCTTAAAGGATCATGCAACTCACAAACTGTCTAACATGCATTTAAAAGGGACACAACACGGTTTCAAAAATGTGTATGTGTATAATGTAAAGCTACAGTATAACACCATGTGCTGTCAACTGCATTTAAATAGGAAATGTGTTTTCTTATAGTAAAAGTACATTGTAGTTGAAATTATTGCCTCTCAATCAGTTTTTCTTGCTTGCTTAGGATCAAGAGCGCTATGTATATAGAGGAGTGGGTGGAAAACTGGCTCCTAAATTTCAGATAAATGTGTTTGGAACCAGGCTATGGAATATATATACATAATTATTATGTGCATAGTAACTAAAGATTTAGGAGACAATCGTATAAATAAAAAAAGCATTGGGTCACTGGGTTTGTGAAGCCCTCATACCGATATGCATAATTTTGGGAGCCGGAACTATTAAGAGAAAGGCTTTTCAGAAACTCGGATTGTCAAGCTATGATTTAGTAGGTATAGATTAAAGATATGGTTTATTTTAAAAATGCAACAAATCACACTGTGACAGGAGTTGACACAGGGAAGTGTGTATATAGGAATTTATGTATAATCACCTATAAGTTAGCAGCAAGCAGTAGAATTTTAGGAGCCATAGCTCCCTGGCTCATGGGATTGGTCTAACCCTGTTATGCCAACATAAGAATGATAGCAACGTCTAGTTAACCAGATTAAAAGGAAAATCCTCCTAAACATAAAGTTCTTTTATATTACAAAAGTGCAACTAGAAAAAAAATGAACTGCGTAAAAGTTATGGAACTAGCCCAGATTTCCATTTGCTGCTGCAGGTTTGAGGAGCATGGGGACCATCATTAGACGCAATGTACATGTACCATTGCGGTCACTGACAGAAATGTCCAGAATTATGAATTTTGCGTGATCTGATCGGGTCAAGAGTCAAAAAGACAGTCAGTCAAGACACATTTCTACGCTGAGGTATATACATTAATTTTCCTGTAATCTTTGGCAGTTCACATCACTTACCATTTAACGGTCTAAATAGAAGGCTAAAAATGGAACTTCTGTACGAGTACTCTTAAAGGCACATGGAAGTTTTTATAAATGTGATAGTATACCAATGTGTATAGAATTATTAGCCACAATAAAATTAATACATTGGAAAAGCTGAATTATTACTCTGGTACTTTAAAACTCTGACAAAAGGGACATTAAGCATTTCTGGATTTCTCTAAGAATATAATATATCTATGTATATTTACTTCTATGTACAGACCTTTCTTATTATCTGCTCGCCAAGCTGCCACACACTTTGTTGAATGTGTTTAGTGTTAAGGTTAGTGTGTTTAGTGTTAAGGTTAGGGTAGTGGAAGATAACAAGCTCTAGATAGTAAAAGCGTGGCAGCGCTTAGAAGGTGGTGTGTTGGTGTCGGGCAGATAACAGGTGATATCCCTATGTACATTATAAAGAAGTGCTCGGCTTTGTCTGCCTGAAACCATTTAAATTGTACCTATTTGCAGCCTGCCCTCTGTAGCTCATGCAGCTCCTGAATATACAGACTGTAAAGTGCAGCGTTTCAAAATTAGCCGGCCAGTGACCAGTTAGGAACTATTTGTAAGATTCTAGGCAGAAACAACAGAGCTTTTAAGCACTTAATAAAATAAAGTACACAAAAGTAAAATGATAAGTATATTACATTCCTAGTGAAATCCAGACACCTCCCCATGACCCTATACATACGGTAGAGCCGGATATATCCTGAGTACAATGAACACATTGTACACGTTTTTTAAGATATATTTTTGCAATGCGTTTCCATTGTAGGTGAGTAAGAAGTAGATTTGTCCTTTTATCTGAGGAGTAAACAATATTTTAAAGAGTGTTCCACAAAACATTTACTAGCAAGAAACCTTAAAAGAAAATAATGAATGGACTGAGGCCTAGAGCAGCTGTTTGAGTTAGCTGGAAGGGTTAAACAATATATTTTTAGCCCCAGCAGAGGTCATACAGAGGCTAATATTAGGCCCAACATGGGAAAAACCTGGCATGGCCCACATGGCATACTCTACAAAGCGCAGATAACACAATCTTACATCACCGTTTCCCTCAGCTGTGGGTTTAGATATTTTCAAAGGAATCTGACACCTTCTATGTGAAGGAAATGTGTGAATAAATAATGTATTTATCTAGGTTTTGTACTTCTTGTTTATTCAGTAATGTGTGTAAAATATAACAGATGGGCTGATGTCACTCCATTAAGGCCTAGGTAATTAGCAGGCCTTCTCTGTGCTCTTGTAGGAGTTATTAGGGTTGATGGAAAGTGCACATTTTTGTGCGTAATTACTGAAGAAGCTAAGATTCCACTTAAAAGGATATATTCATATCCTATTTCCCACATTGATAGTGACTTTATAGATAGTTGAATTAGAGTCTTTACATGAAAATCAGATACTAAATGGACACTGGATATATCAATGCTACTGGATATGTCATTAAAAGGACACTGAAGTCATCATATATGAGAGACAGAGAGAAGGGATATGGGTTCCTAAGAGCTTTTCTGTTTCAAAATAATAGGTTCAAGTTGCATGACTTCTACTTTATCATATATCAATATATGTAAATAAATACATCAGTTAAACAAAACAAACAAAAAAAATGGAAGTCATGAGATTCGAACCTACGACATAGAAAAGGAAAATCTTTAACCACCGGCCCAACAGGACACATGCTAAAAAGTATAAAAAAAAGAATATGTCACAGTTACAGACTTCAACTTTACAGCTTTAAACCACTTTCCCACATGCTTTTGAAGCCTCAATCTGATGGTGACTTCACTGTCTCTTTAAACAGAGCACTGAAAACCAAGTGGTGGAAAAAAATCATTTTTAAAACTGAGGTGCATATTTCCCTGTTTTATAAGAAATGTTACCGTATATTATCTAGATATTCATCCAGCAGCATGCAGTGTTTGAGACTACAAGGCATGTGGTTAGATTGAGTTTGTAATATATGGTCCCTTTAGACTTTCTAGCTATTTTTCCCTATAATTTCAATAATTCCGCTGAACTACAGATAACAGTACTTTCCCTCTTCCCCTACGCAAAAGATTGGCAGCAGCAGTAGCTCTAGATGGCGCTGACGATTTTCTGAATACTGCTGCACAATGCATATATGGCGTGCAAACAGAAAAGGCCTTGAGCTATGAGAGGTGCGTCCAAGGCCCTTAAGGGCCCACGCTGAACATAGCGACGGCCTCGCTGTTGATTCAGCACCGTCGTTTTACGCCACGTCGGAGGGGGGAATACTTATAGGCCTTCCCTGCAACCGGACGGCGCCATCTAGCGGCTACTTGTTGGCACTGCAGCTGTCAGTGCAGGCGATTTCTTGCTCAACAGGATAGATCCCAGATAACTCGATGGCTGTAAGAGCTAAAACCACAACATTAAAAAATATATAAAAGTGTCAAGAGAAAAAGGTTTTACAACATGACTACTTGATTGTGACAGGTCTAAATGATGGTACAAAGTAGTATCCATGAGTCCAGGATCCATTTAATCTTAAAGACTAACAGCTTAGATGCAAGAACTGGTAATCTTAGTTGAAGACAGCCCATTTAGTTTTCCACCCATCATATGCACCTGCGTCAGCCAATCTAGCTACCATTTACAGGAGGGTGAAATGTGAATTACAGCTTAGTAGCTCAACTAGAACTGAAATGGGTATTTAAACATTACATGATACTTTTTCTGTTAAAAATACACATTCTAGGGAAGTCTTTACACCTTCTATCACTACACATGGGTATAACGCAACTTGTCCTTTAATGTGGTGCAAAACTACACATGATGTTATAAAGAAAAACCATCTAGAGTTAAAGGGAAATACTTTATACATACTGAGATGAAATATTTCATATATATAATTTTGCATGACATATACACAGTATATATATATATATATATTATTTTTTTTATTTTTTTTAAAATATAATTAAATGTAGTTTTCCTTCTATAAAAAGTCACTAATGTAGCATACAAGGATAAAAGTCCTTTATGAATGTGTTAATAAGTAATTTTCATAGCATCATAAACTTAAATCATGGGGTTTAACATAATGAAATGGGTGGCATCCATCCCCCAGCATTGAACACAAAAACGACAAGTCCATATTGTAGCTTCAGGCCATGAAAATGGTTTACGACACAGGGACATATAAATGGGAGCCATTGAACCATAATTAACTGAGTCTGAACTATAATTAGGTCTCAGGACTCGGCCACTATCTACTTTATCGTTGTGCAGTGAACGATTGTGCGTCTCAATATTGTAATGCTAATTAAAAGGCAACCTTCATTATTTTGTCACGTTTAACATACAAAAGTAAAGTGAGATATTATAAATTATGGCAGCAAGAGATACTGCTAGACACCCAAACTTAAAAACTAAAAAACTCATCAGCATAAAACTGATAACCTCAAATTTTGACTGGCCATTTTGTATAGGTTATGTGGCTGAATGCCTCTAACACCATAAACCTATCCTTGCTTCTCATGTCCAGCTGTGACCATTTCCCTGTATTTATACGTGTGGCTAGAAATTATGACAGAGGGATCCAAATCACTTTCAAGCTGATAAACTTGCTATATATTGTACTAGTCATCCTTTTCTAAAATAAAATGCTCCATAGATATTCAACATTGTTTGTTTTGCATTATCCTACAAATGAGAAGCTTCTGAACAATCATTTGGATTGTTATGTGCTAATTAGTAAGACAATCGGCTTGTTTGTTTCCGTGGTGGTAAAAAAAAAAAATGTTCTTTGAATTTATAATGTAGCTAGAATTCATCAACAACATTTATTAAGCACATACATTAGCAAATGGATCTAAACATTAGCATAAAGAGCTGCACAAACAATGGCTATCTCAAGTGATTTACTGTGGAGAAAACTGCTAATAAAATGTGCATTCCATTTGTAATGATATTTAAGATTAAATCGACTTATTGGTGTGAAGGGATGCCCTTTAACAAAAAGAAGGTATAAAACATATTGAAGTGAGATGAAAATGCCAGTTAGGGGAACAGACACTGTGTAGGGGAGGTGATAAAATGAAGATGCTTAAAAGGGCCATTTATATCAATATAATTGTTTTTCATGGTGTGAAAGAGCACAAGATTCTATGTTAAAATGCTCTATTGCTGTTTTTTATTACACTATTAACAGCTAAAAATTTGCAGTGTTAGGTCTGATTACAAATATACTCCTGGCTGTTCCATGATTAACAACACGCCGGACAGTGCAAGCTCCGTGAACACAGGATTAATGTTTTTTCTCTGCATTCAAGAATGTAATCCAACATCAGTTTACCCACAAGTAACATATTTAGGAGTTTCCAGCAGTCATTTCCCTGCACAGATGAATTTGGGAAGGGTTAACCTTCTGTTTCTGCTCGCTGTACGAGTTCTTGCTGTCAGTCTGCCTGGGAGACTTGCCAGAGTCTCATGTAAACAGACACTTCATTTATGATTTTTTTCTATGAAAAAGAGCACTTATTTTAAAAATTATTTCCATATATTTTTAGGAGTACTTTACAGTGGTGTGCTCCAAGTTGTGCTGAATTAACTGGCCCTTTAAATCCTCACAATTTTATAAGAAATTAGAAAATATGAACCACTGCATATAAAATGATATTCTTCAATTCAGTGGAAGGGTTAACAGCTGGTAACAAGATGTCTGATTGTAGCTAACACAGAAACACAGAGGTTGTTTGCAAAGAGTTTCTTTCCCTAACTTTCTTTCTTTTTACCCCTTTTAACTTTCCCTCTTTGCAAACTTTCTATCTCATTAGCCCCTATGTGTTTGTGTGTAAGGTCTTAGCAGCCTTGGTCCTTTCCCTCTTTACAATCGCAAAATCTGACAGCTGCAGTTCTGCCGCCGGCCGACAGTTAACGCTGCTGATTTTCGGATACTGCTGAAAACAGCATATAAGGCGCGCCAATAGAAGAGGGCTAGAGCTTTGAGAGGCGCTCTTGAGGCCCTGGGGGGCCGAGTGCCCACTCTGAACATTGCGATGGCCTTGCTGTCGACTCAGCGCCGTACGAGTTGCGCCACGTCGGAGGGGAGAATAGTTCTTTGCCTTATTAACATGTCTAATATTTGCTCAACAAATCCTGGGATCGATAGTCATTCATAGTAAATTTGCAGGAGATGGTCAACTTTGTTGTTGTTCTACTGTGAGACCGTAATAATTTATATATATATATATATATATATAATACACACACACAATTTTAAAACCTGTTTCAAAATGCAATCCATCCAAAATAACTAGCTGTATGCTTTGCATCTATGGACACATATAAATGTATTAATTCCAGCAACTACTTTTATTTCAAAAACATATGTAATTTTTTGACATATGAACAGACCCTTTTTTTACCTGAATTTGGTACAGGATTATTTAAAAATACACTTAAAAACAAAGCATCACACTTTCAGGGCTTTTGTTTTGAACAAAGTGAGCTAGGTTTGAGCTTCATCGACTTGAAACACTGTTTTTTTTCAAGCCTTTAAAAGAGCACATATTACACATAACACACATTGTTATTGCATGAGAATATGCAGAGCGCATACCTAGGCCCTCATTCAATTGCGATTTGGCCAATTGAATAGTGCTCTAAATAAGCACATAACATATTTTTTTTAAATAAGTTTTTAGTTAGTGAAAACCTTGCTTTTGGATAGATGTTTACTAACTAAAAACTTCTTTAAAAAAATATGTTATGTGCTTCTTTAGACCCCTATTCAATTGGCCAAAATAGCAATTGAATGAGGGCCCTAGTCTGTAGAGTTTATTGGCTGGCACAAGACAAGCCCACAAGAGCAGTAGTGATATAATACAAATGTATCTGGCTTCTAAACATATGAGACGGAGCAAGGATCTGCTGTATGTATTTTGTTTTAGTCCCTTATATTTCCACTATGATAAAATGACACTAATATACATCCAGAAGTCCAGAGGAAAAATTTTTATTTTTGAGTCTAAGAGCATAATTAAGCAGATAAAAACTCATACAGACAGATGGATCCTGGAGGGATCCATGATACATAGGTGGAAGCTGTGTATATGTGTGTGGGGGAGAGAGGTGTTTACATTTTTTGGAGCGATATGGCTGCATCCTTAGATGCAACATCCTGCTTCTGGGCCAGTGAGATGAAAAGGGGTGCAGAGTCAATTCCAGTATTGATATCAAACAATGGCTCCTGTCTGTTCTATCCTTCCCCATCTCCACTGATAATTACAAACACCCACTTCTATCCTCATACAGCTCTCGGGATGTGATGTAACAAACACAAAATGGATTCATTTACTCCTAAGTGGAATCTTCAGAAATTCAGACTCTACAAAAAAAAAAATGTTTTGACCATGGCTTACATAGCAGCTAATATAGTTAACTTGGTACATACTTGACATATAAGTAAGTGTATTTTTCTATAACTGCAGCTCTGCAATGCTTCTTCGCCTTGGAATCAGCAAAAGCATTTAACCAATTGAACAACAAATATACTAAAGAAAAAAATACTGTAAACTCAGTCTGTCCCACACAGAAGTGAGGTGCAAATGCTTCCTTCGCCTGCAGCAGTGAGAGCCCCATGTTGTCAGTTCACTACTAATCATTGGGTACAAACCCAAAAATGTGTGTGTTATTGGGAAGGAAATATGGGAATCTTAAAGGCATATCTAGGTCTCCTGGATTATGAATGCATCTAATAGAGGAGAATCGGTAGTGTATGAAAACCTTTTTTTCGCATACCATAATAAACATTAACAAACTCACCCTGCTAAATCTCTTGAGTTTGCAAGCAGCTTGTTGTTTGTTAAACACCCCTGGATATCTCTGCTAAACCTTGCATAAAATTCTAAATTTGTTTTGGCCAATCACAGGCAGCTAATACATTTTAACACAATGTAAAAATCAATGATGGCGGTTTGTGCAGGAATGAATCATGGGATATGTAGTTTCCCTGTAGAATAAAGTATGAGGGGCCAGACACTGATCTGCAGAACTTTGCATTGTGCTGCTGCTGGCTTGAAGGTTAGTATAGTGTTAAAACCTGTACCAAATGCAGTGTTTCTATTGGTAGGTACACTGTGCCTATGTAAGCAGCTCTGGGGTGTGGAAAACAAGTTTTATTTTTAAATTAAAAAAATCTGTAAGTGTATAAAATGAGTCAATGTAATGTGTGTGTCTGATATAAGCAGCTTGTGTTTGATTAGAAAAAGGGAAAGACGGGGAGACTTGGATATACCTTTAATGTAAGGCACAACAGGCTGGGGTGTAGCAAACATTTGGGACATGGTGTCCTCGTGGGAGAGATTTAGAGTGAACTTACTTAGCAGATGTGTTTTGCGCTACGTTATATGGCTTTATCTCTTTTGTAGATGTTTTTGCAAATTTCACAGAGAACAAAAGACACTACATTGTTTTACTGCAGTGCGATATCAAGGGGGTGAACTTTAACATGTGTTCACCTTACTTAGGAGTCAGTAACTTGATAGGCAAGTTAACTGGGAAAGTCTTAAAGGACCACAGACATCATTTCTTTTTTTGAACCTGAAAGAAAGCATTTTTTTTCAACGAGTCACAACACGTCAGTCATTGATCAGTATTATAGCTTGTCTACAAATGAGACCTACATGCTACAGTATGCTCTGTGCATTTTCTTATTTAATTTTTAATGAAGATTAAGCAGCTTTTACTTATATGGACATGGAAGATAAGTCGTTCTCTACTACGTAAAGGTTGGAAAAGCTTGATCATTACTGTGGCCGTTTAAGACTCAGTTAAAGGAATATGGAAGGTGTCTAGATTTCACCAGGAATATAATATACCTGTGTATCTATTTTGTTTTATGTACGTTACTTTATTAAGAAGTGCTTATACGCAGTTTTTTCTGCCTAAAATCAGACACACTTCTTTGGGGCGGTCCTCTGTAACTCGTGAATACACAAACCGTAAAATACTAAAATAGCCTTTCAGTGACCTGTCTCAAGCAGCATGTTGCCACTGAGTGGTTAGTATCAGACACTGCACACTCTGTAAAAGTACACTGTCTTCATGAGCTGCACAGGAGAGAAACCAGTTTGGAACTATTTGCAAGTCTTTAGGTACTAAAAGCAGAGCTTTTAAGAACTTCTAAAGAAAATATACAAAATATATAATTATATGATATAATTTGATCCTTCTAAGTAACCCTTTACAATAATTCAGTGTATATTTTTACTTGGAAGTAAAAAAAGATCCCCTTGTGACGATCTCAAGAAAATTCAAGTATTTTTCCTGCCAAACTTATGTCACTGGCAAAACAATGAGTTCACGAGTAATACTCTAGTGATCCATGACAGGCGCAACACTGGTAATCAAGGAGTAATAACGCTCACTGTGGCTTTTCCAGGGTACATGTTACTGTATCCATTATATACAGCACATTATACACGCTGTACGTGTTCTGGGGTATGTCAGCCATCTGTTATAGTGATGTGTATTGGGTATATACTAACTGGAAATTCCTTGCAGGAACATGTGGAAATGTCCCGTGCTGTAGCTAACAAACTACTGTCTGGAATAGATAAAATAAACATCCTGTTACTGTACGAGCAGTTCATGTTCAAGGGGAAACATCTCTCCCCTCCATACGATAAGCAATGACAGTCCTTCATGTTCCTATATGACAACACTATACGATAAGCGCGGGTCAGCAAGCTATGGCTCTAGAACCAAATGTGGCTCTTCTGTAGACTCCAAATACAGTAATATGATTTCAAATAATTATAGCCATGAATCCAAATCAGTGCCAGTTTGCTTCTTGGATTATTAAGAGGCAAAATAAACAGGTTCCCAAACATTGTAAAGTTCAGGGTCCCATGTCATATACGATTAATGTTGTTATTGTTCAGTCATGTCCAACTCTTCATGTCCCTATAGACTGAAGCAAGTCAGGCACATCTTGTGTCAGGTTGTGCTAATTCATAAGGTTTTTATGGCAAATAGAATGGAGTGGGATGCCAGTTCCTTCCCCAGTAGACTGCGACTGGTCTGATCTCTCTGCTATGACCTGCCCATCTTGGGTGACCCTATATGGTGTAGCTCACAGCTTCAATGAAGAACACAAATCCCTTTACCATGACAAGGTAGCGATCCAAAAGGAGATACAAGTAATATAGATATGTAAATTGCCTTACATGTCAGATATTTTAATCCCTCCTCTCTCTAGAGATTGAATGTTTAATTATAACAGGCTGTATAGCCCCCTATGATAATACCCCTCTCTGCTGAACCGCTACCAGCAATTAATAAGTAAAGTGATACTGTAGTCCAATATTTACAATATGCTTCTTTGAATAACTACACTCAATAAAGGACAAAATGGTTTAAAAAGTAAAAAAATAATATTTATTTATAACATGCAATTATTTTTTACTTGTGGGCAGTCATTACCTTGACTGAGCTGCTTGTCCGGGGTACTGTATACTAATGAGGTTTTAGCTAGTCCTAGTGAAAGCACTGGCACTAAGGACTGACATATTACAATTGTAGCAGTCAAAGGGATATTGTGCATTTAAAGTCCCCCCAGTCCATAGCATCAAATCTGCATAAAGCAGGGTATACAGTGGTCATCCCCTATTGGATTGCTAAATAGCCATGGTGAAGGGACGTGTGTACCTCAATGAAGCGGTGAGCTATACCATGTAGGATCACCCAAAATGAGCATGTCATAGCAAAGAGGTCAGACAAATCGTGGTCCACTGGAGAAGGAATTAGCAACCCACTTCAGCATCTTTGCCATGAAAATCTTATGGATTAGCACAACCAGACACAAGATGTGCCTGGAGTGTGTTGATCCATAGGGTCAGGGAGAGTTGGACATGACTGAACAAACAACAAGTATAGAGCTCACTATATGACAACTAAAAAGCACCGGACTGTTTTACAGCTGGTCTGGCAGGGATACAGTCCTCCACATTTTGGGGATATCCAGTTTGGGCAGATAGGGACTACTTTAGATGCAAAACAAAACTAGGCGCTCGTGTCCTCCCACACAATAGGGATGATAAGCAAATGTAACACCCCAGGGGGATAACACACCTATATTCATTCGATCCATATAAGAAAACCATATGAATATGCATATTTAATATCACTTTATAATGTTCATGAGCCTCAGTAAAGTAATATGTCTTTAACAAAGATCATTCAAGGCAATCGCTGTAGCAGATGGGTGCAGCAGAACAGCAGACATGAAAATAGACTTTATAGGATTCCATGTGTGGGTAATTACCATTGATGATGAGACTTAGTCACTGGGGGTTGGAACACAAAGAGAACACAAAAACCCTAAAAACACCACTGTAGTTTGGGCAATGTCCCCATATTCACAAAGCAAAATAACCACACTAATATCAGTGTAAAACATGAGCATGAAAACATGTCTGACGAAAACTTAAATGTATCTGACTCTGCTTGTGTCATGGGGGTCCATCTTGAGCTGGTAGCCTGCCAGTAGCTTGTGGGGGAGGGTTATCCTTCAGGACTTCCTATGTCAAGTACCTATTTAATGCAGGTTTCTAATACTATTAGGAAAAAAGTAACATTGTCTGCTGCCATTAAAGCAAAACTGATTACAGTAAAGATGAAATACTGTACCAATTTATTTTAAACTTTGTAAAGATATTTTGCAGATTAAGAAGTCAGGTTGTATTGTTGTAGCCCTATGTGTACTGCAGAATCCCTGGTTCCTATCAGTTTGCACTGTGCCACCTTGTTACTGTGCCAGCCTATTACTGTGCCACCATGTTACTGTGCCAGTCTATTCCTGTGCCAGCTTGTCCCCTGCCCTAAACTGGACATCACTTTGTAAAACTCTCAGTCTGTGACTCCAAGCAGTGCAGCTTCACTTGTGTAACATAGCCCAGCAATAAGACTCCTTGGAGTGGAAAGTCCCACACTCCAGATCTTATGGGAAAAGTAAGATCCCTGGAAGTTCCCTGAGCACACAACTTACCAGCACTCATTGTCTTCCATGGAGGTCCCCAGACGTGCATTTACTCCATACTAAGTCCTTAGGCTGGGTGTCATTGTCCTGTGGATCTTATCCCGGGTGTAACTGTACAATCCTCCTCACTACAGATGCGGATCCCACTCAGTGTCAGCACAGGGAGCCGCCTGCTGGAGAGCAGGAAGGCAGGCATCCCAGGATGGTGATTGGGGGAGTGGAGGGGGCGTGGTGGGGGTGTGGAGAGGGCGTGCCGAGCCCCAGTGACATCACAGCGAAACAAAGGATCCATGCCTAGGGCACACCACACAGGGGGGCTGCTCACTGCACTGGGATAATGGAATTCTAGGTAATTATTAAACCCATTGCACAGTATTCCAATTTTAATTAGTATGAACTGCAAACATACTTCAATTCCTACCTTACCTCCTACTTATTCATTGCAGTGTAAGACAATCAGGACTGCTGAGGCAACATCAAACTGTGTGTATGGAGTAGAAAACACATAGCATCAAATCCTTATATTGTGCACATGACTTATATGTTATAAAAATACTTTACATTTAGTACATATGGGCCATGAGTGTTAATATTATGATTTGAGATTTTATATAAGTTGACGCATTATTTATGAACAATTTTAGAGTCTTATTTTCAAATATATTGTACTAACAACATCTTGAGAATTTCACTAATATAATTAATCAGGATAAAATATGAAATATAAGCTAAAATGGATCTGAGCGAAGTGATAGAAGGTTCAACAATGCAGATTAAAAATACACAATATTGAATCCAAGTTTAGTTGAATTTAAAACTTTAGGCAGTAATGAGTAATTTATCATTTGAATATTTTTTTTATTAAAGTAGACCTACATTGCCTTTGCTTTTGCGTTAGTTATATATAATTTATTTTTGCATTAATTTTACTCAATAAAGCACTGCTGCACAATGAGAACAAAAAGTAAGAAATTGATGTCTCTGCTGGATCCTGGTGACATCTATGCAGGCTTTTACATTTGTGGAGAGTTGTGTCTGTTGATGCAAACTTCCTGCTTCTGGGTCAATCAGGGGAAAGGGTGTGGTATCAATTTCAGTCTGATCCAGTTATCTAACAAAGACTAATGACCTCTCCCCATTTACTCCTTCCAGTGATATATATATATACTAGTGACTTTCCCGTCAAGAATTACGGGTTTACAATTGTAAGGCTAGCAGTGCTGTTTGCCACCCATTGTAAGGCTTTTGCTCCTCTGAGTACCTTCGGCGCTCATTGCAAGCCTCTCCCCTGTGTACTTGAACATTCCTGCTTTGCAATGATCACCTTTGGCGCTCATTGCAAGCCTTTCCTCCTGCCTACTGTACAGGCCGCTCATTGCAGATTTCGTTAACCTGCAAGTTTTGTGCTTGGGAATGCCATGTGTCTCTTTGCATCCTCTCCCCCCTGTCCCTTCCCTGTGTGTTTCTCCTCTGTGTGTCAGCTGAATGTTTGCTTGTTACCCGCTGAAGACCATTTGTTACTGTCCTTCCCGTCGTGTGGCTTTGCTCAGCCTCGTTTTCATCCAGTTTCTGAATTTTTTACGTTTTTCGTCTGCCATTTTTTTCCTTGCTTAGCCGATTTTGGATTGACGAAAATCCACAAATATGGCTCAAAATCTCTTGCAACATCACTCCCAGGCTTATTGGCTCTCCCCGTGCTGTCTTTGAGTGTGTTATTATTTTTGTTAAATGTATTGTTTTGTTTTGACGGTTTTTAGAGTTACGCACTTGGCTCGCAGTTGCAACCCTCACAATGCAGCCTAAGTCCTTTGGCGCTCATCCAGCCTAAGTCCTGCACCGTACACGGCTTGCCTCGCTTCCGGAGGCTTTGCAGATGAGCGCCTTTGGCGCTCATTCAGTCTAAGTGGTGCGTCGTACATGACTCGCTTCACAAGGCTCGCAATGTGTGACCAACATTGTAAGCGTTTCCAACACTGACAACTATATATGTGATATATATTTATATATATATATATATATATATATATATATATATGTATATACAAATGTGTAAGTCTAATGATTAATACTGCACCCTGTTATAGATCATCAGCATTTACAGCTCACCCACCACTCAGTACGCCTCTCATTCGTCACCACGTGCCTTCTTTCCAGTCAACACTCAAGAAGGGATTACAACACATTAGCATGTCTGAACTCCTTGGTTTAAAAATGTCATTGACCACGAGTTGGTATAAGAGCAGAAGAGAAAAAACATTTCCAGGGATGCAGTTTAAATCAACTACATAACTTAGCAGTGGGTCCCAAACTATTTGTCCATGGTCTACTTCAAACTCACCATGATCTTGGCAGACCACTTGAATGCTACAAAGGGTGTTCACAATCCTCTTCATGACTTGTCTGTATGCTTCTTAAGAATTATAATGTACATTGGAACATAAACTGTACAGGTTTAAATTATATAATTCTGTATACAGGCACATTTTCTATTCACTTTGTTTCATAATATTTTTGTAATGCCAGCTGTTCCATGCGCCATCTGAATGGTGTTCATGGACCCCTGGTAGTCTGTGGACCACTGGTTGCAAACCTCTGGCTTAGTGCATGCATAAGCTCAGTATTGCTTGTGTAAATGCATGCACTGATGCCAGAATGCAACATCCCAAATATTTTCAAAGCCAAGTGCAATATTGGAAAATAGATGCTAATGACACATTTTCTCAGTTAAAGACAAGTGTTTGGGACATACCCGTTTTCTGTAAGCTATTGTATTATGTAGGACTATTTCGTCAATAAAATATATTTGTTTGGAAGCTATGCCTATATTGCAGCAATGCCTGTCCTATATTAGTTTTTACATTTATATTAGTTGATTGTCATTTTCTAGCAACCCCTTTCTTGATTCTTTTGATTCTTGTCAGTCTACCTGCCCTTAATACCATGGACCTTTATAGGAATGTGATACTGGCTTATTATTGGGTTCTGTGGACACATTATGCACCCTTTGCCGTTTTTCTATACATGGAAACATGAGCCTGTTGGGGACCAGATTCAGTAATCTAAGAAGCATTGATCTAGTTTGTATAATGTGAGTTGTTCACAAATGATGTCACAGTTCACACAGGGAAGGGATCATAAATATTTCTTCTTGCACAGCAGGTCACTACTACAGCCCTAAATAGTTTGAGGAAAGAGTTCCTTTGAGGTCTTTGCATCGTGACATACTATATTTAGGCTTTAGGGTATTTGTGTAGGCGACTGTTTGGCTATTCCCATACATTCCAATTATAGTTATATCCTGTTTTGGGTATACAAGTATACTATTTATTGCTGTTTGCCTCACCGGGCAATATAACTACCCTCACTCTATTCTATTAGTCAGTTGTTCATTCTTTATTATTATTATCCATTCTTTTGCTGTGTATAATAATTGTACTTTGCTATGCACATAACCCATGTATACGGAATAGGTTGGCGCGTTACAAATAAAGCATAATAACAATAATAATAATAATCAGTCAATTTGTCATTCTTGATTATTGTATTTCTTCCATTTCACTGCCTATATATTTAGGATACAAATTGAATCCACATAATTTGCTCACATTTTGAATGCAAGTTATTATTACACAAATGTAGAAAGCAAATCCAATTACATATTTGAGGTAATTAATCTTTATAAAACAGCCATCCACTATCGTACATAATGTCCTTAAAATGTGCAGTGTCTAGTAATATATCTATAAACTACAACACATAATATCCTTATAATATTACAGTTACAAAATCAATTGGCGCTCCTTGCCAGCAACTGCGGACCTCGCCACATTTACGTAGTTACAAAAGCAAAATACGAGACACGTTACGACCCATTACAACCTTGCAAAAATCGCCCAAAACCCGCGCACATGAAAAAATGTAAAACACAACAAATACACACAACAAATACATAAAAAGCTTACCTACAGCAAGGGGGGGTACCCAGGACCTCAAAAACTGAAGTTACACCTTAATTTAACTGCAAATAAAAGAGTTTAGACACTCAAAAATCCCCTAAGCGAGAGAAAAAATGGCCGCCGAAAAAAACGAAAACGAGGCTACAGGACTCTAAAGACGCAAAACACCACCAAACACATACAGATTTCCCAAAAAAGACGTACGAGATCCGAAAAGAAGGACGCAACCTGCGCGACCCCAAAAACATTACAAACACAATAAATACACACAACAAACACATAAAAAGGTTACCCACAGCAAGGGGGGCCACCCAGGACCTCTGCAAGTAAAGGTACACCTCGATTTAACTCCAAATTTCGGAGTTTAGACACCCGAAAAACACCTAAACGAGAGATAAATGGGTGCCGAACAAAACGAAAACGAGGCTAAAGGACCCTAACCACGCAAAATACCACCAAAGAGCTACGGATTTACCGAAAAAGTCAGACAACATCCGAAACGAAGGACGCTAAAACAGCCACAGCCGCATATCACACATTAGGCGCCATTTTAGGACAATAACTTATACAATCCGGAAGTACACAGCTACCCTAACGGATTTGCCTCGCGCACGCACAATATTACACTGCACACTGCACACATTTATGACGCTTACACAGCAGCTCCACAACACTGATGACATGAAAACAGATTGCCAGCTCTTCAACACAATGCTTCCTGCATATATTACTTCACAATAGGTAAAGTATATTAATTTCTTATTTTATTAATTATTCATTGCCATAACAAACAAAAACACCAACGCTGCTCATAGCACACCAACAACCAAGAGCCTTGCAATGAGCGCCAAAGGAGCCGAGGCTCGCAATGAGCGCAGAAGGATCTTAAAACACCAACAAAATTAATTTTGCAGCCAAACAACATTACCTGCCTTACAATCTTATTGCCGTCATTTTTTGACGGGCAAGTCGCTAGTATAAATATATTGCTTGGTGCAGACCAGTATAGGATCCATTTTATGATTGCTGTTCACCTCACAGGATTTTCTGTGTATATTTTCAGCCCCTCTTTTGCCCATATTAATGATTTGTTAGTATAAACTTCCATTCATACAATAATGTGTACTCTGGTACAGTATATCTATTTTGTGGTGGATGTACTTTTAGCTTATTGTGTCATTTTGACTGAGTTTTAACTGACTTGCAAATTAAAACAATAAAAATTGCACTGATATCTTTTTATTGACATAATAACAGCTTCCAAGGCACTTTTCCTTAGCTGCACAGATGGAGCACACACAGACCCTTCCCATCCTCTCCCTCCCACACTTGAATCCACTCGCCGCGGTGGTTGCTGGGAAGTTGTAGTTCTCCTTTACTCTGACAGGCGCTTTACAACATGCAGTGACCTCATCGTAAAAACTCATTTTCCCAGAGTGCCGCGCGGGGTGGCATGGCGGACAGCAATGACTGCGGAGTTTGATGAAGAAGTGGTGTTTGAGGTGGGTGACTATAGCTGACCTTCCTGTCCTGGGTGTGCGCGTGTCTGACATCTCCAGTGCTGGGCACACGGCTCTTCATATGGTGTCCCTGTGTGATCAGACTGCATGACAGGTGTGGAGGTAATGGGAGGATCACATTGTATCACATTGCATGGGGCTGCTGCACTGACAGATCTGGATGGTGTGTGCATTGCCTGCCTTGTGTCAGCCTGGGCATAGTGTGGATGCACAAGATGAACCAATGCTATCTATGGATTCTGCATTATTAGGTCAATATGTGTGTGTATATATAAATATAAATATATATATATATATATATATATATATATATATATATATATATATATAAACATGTACATGCATGCACACACTCCATGCTGCATGTATAAATAGATATGCTTTATTCTGAGCTCATTCTTACGTCTATCTCCTAAATATTTCTGGACCCATTTTACTATAACTAGGTTCCATCACTGGCTCCTACATCCCCTGAAAATCTAGCTGCTAGTTAAGATATGTGTGTGTGTATATATATATATATATATATATATCTTAATTGGCCAACCCCTGCTTTATTGTGGTATGTATAGCAATAACGACTCTGGCCATGCTTGATCATTTTGGAATAGGTGCAGCAGATGATGAGTTTACAATAATTTGTATATAGTTTATAATAATTAAGTGTTGATATTTTATAATAACAATTTACTCATAAGGGTAGGACACTGAATTATAATGTGTAACTAATGCATGATCAAATCTTCTACATGCATTTAAAAGATCACAGTTTACATAAAATAATAATCTTTAAATTAGCAGCACTTGCATTATGTAGGAATTTGTCAATGTATATCAAGTCTCCTGAATGAACCTTTTTTGTTGATCATCCCCTCTATTAATTAAGAAACCCCTCTCCCACCCAGGCCCAAGCACCTCCCAATGTCTTTCCCAAGTTCCATCCATTGCTTATCTTGGTTATTACCAGTATCTGCCCTGTGCCCTATACAGAAGAGATTATCAGGGGGTTCATGCCAGGACAACTGCCTGGTACCCCACCACTGAGATGATTATTTATTTGGATTTGAGGCATGGACGGACGTCTTGGTGAAGAAAACTGAACTCTTACCTTTTTGTAGACAGGCTCTCTTTGTAATTGGACATATGGCACTTGCACTTTGGTTTCCTTATCTTTTTCCGTTAGCAGGATATGCTTCTAATTTACATTATTAGTTTCTGCTTAGAAAATGTGTGTGGAGCATTTCGTTAATTATATATATTTTAGTAAAATATTTATTAGCTGCTTTAGGGCGTGCAGGCTGAGGGCCCTATTCTATTGCCCAATTCGTACATTTTTACACACTTAAAATCACTATTAATATTGCTACATATTTGGCAAATATTATTATTGGCACTAATGAATTCTTAAGTCAATAGAATGCATATAAATATTTATAAAAAATACAACTGAAGACAAATGTATGAGTTTAAGGCATTTGCAAGTAGCTAATAGAAAGTGGCCCTAATATTTATTAATAATTATCATGCATTTCTCAAAATATCAGTTTTTGTAGATAGTAGTCATTTTATTTCTTCAACTCTTCCACCATCACATTGAGATGCAGTGGACTAGAAATTCCAAATCTTCTACATACATTTAAAAGATCACAGTTTAAATAATGCAAAATTAGTTTTTGTATGCAAATCAAATTATCTTACATTTTTGCATTTAATTTTACAGCATCTTCTTGCAAAAAAAAGACAAAGCTCTGACACATTTAAAAACACTTTTTTTTTATTTTTTATGATAAAATAATTATTTTTTATAGCATTACTCAGTGGATTGTTGTTTCTTTGATGGCCTTCTTACTTTTTCCCCAATAAAGGTTTATTTTAGCCTATTGTATATCTTGTTATGTATTTGCTTTATAGTATTTTACTTCTTCATTTACTGCATGCCTTGTGGAAACATCAGCGTTTATTTGCAGACTCATTTTCCTACACTTTGCATACTAAAGAAGGTCACGTGTGTTGAATTAATGGAATGAAAATGTTGTTGCTTAGAATGCCCTGTTTGGTACTAGTGGGTATGCAGTGTCACTCCTTGCAAGTATATCATTTGTGCCTCAACTTGCTATTGATCCAGAGAAGTAGATTAATGGAAGAGTGGGCTAAGTCACAGTGTGATCAATCTAGTACTTAAGGCAGTGCTTGGAAAATACTGAGACCCAGAGACCTATGGATAGAAAACTTTTTCTTAATTTGCTATCTATATTCTAATACAACACCAATACAACCTGTCCCCAAACTTCACTCCTGTGGTTCAAGAAAAAGCCAAGATTAGACAAAAAACAAAAACAAACAAACAACAAAAATTTATAAAAATGCATACATTGTTATAGATGTGCCAGGTTAAATTTTATTCATTGAATGAATGGGGTTAGACCAGCGGTAGGCAAGTTCTGTCCTGGAGGTCCGCATACATGCTTGGATTTGAAGATATCCTTTCTGTGCACAGGCGAGTCAATCAGGATGACTGAAGAAGTGATGGACTCACCTTAGCGCATCAGGGATATCCTCAAATCCAGGCCTGTGTCTGGCACTCCAGGACCGACCTTGCCCACCCCTGCATTAGTAAAAATGCTTGTGCTTTGGATTGTGCAGCATCATTAGCAGATACAGGAGTGGATCCAAGTACTATAGAAGCCCTACTTACGCATTTGTAAGTAGGGCTTCTATAGTACTTGGATCCACTCCTGTATCTGCTAATGATGCTGCACAATCCAAAGCACTCATTTTGCCCTATATCAAGCCTAGTTTTTAATAAAGCATACTATAAACATGAGTCTGCAATTGTCATTTAGCTTTCAGACAGCTACTCCTCACACAAGCAAAAAGCAATTAATAATTCTCAGCATAGATCCAGTGAAAGCCATTTGCAAAACCCTTATTGTGAATAATCGCTTGTTGCAATACAAGCTGGGCCTGCTGCCATTGTATCCTGTGCCGTCAGCTCTTGGGTTCTGCACATAACACGGTGCAGCTCATTAGATTTCACTTCTAAAAGGATAACACACTGTGTGTGCTTCTTAAAATGAACTATATTTATTATTTCTGCTTGTCAAAAAGGGCAAAATGACCTGGAAGTCACCAAAATTGTTGTGCATGATCAGTTAGAGACTTGAAAATCATGTGGAAGTGTTGTTAGCATTTTTAAGTTAATCAAAAACTGACTTCAATACTGTCGTTTTTAGTTATTGCTTCTCTAGCCCCTGATGCTCTTTCACAAGAAACGTCATAAATACTGAGGTTTGGGCCAGTAATATTTACCTTCTTTGATTTCTCTACTCCCTCTTTATCATGGAGAGAGATGGTACAGTGATTTAAATCATCCACCTAAGAACTGCAGGTTGTGAGTTCACATCCCAATGTTTTACATTAATATTATAAAAGCATTGCAACTTCCATATATATCTCATACCCCATTTTATATTTGTATGTTTTCTGTTTTTATCCAGAGACTAAAATATTATATAAAAAAAAAAGTGATGGGACTGAAACATACAACTGTATTTTCATGGTCACTATTACTCTTTATTTATATGCCTCTACCTCTTTGCCCCTTCTGGATCGCTACCATGTCATGTTGGAGGGGCTTGTAGGGTCACTGAAGATGGGCAGGTCATAGCAGAGAGAGGTCAGACAAATTGTGGTCCAGTCGAGAAGGAACTTGTTACCCACTCCACTATATCTGTCAAGATAACCTAACGGGTAAGCACAACCAGAGACATAATAATGTGCCTGGCATGCTGTGGTCCATAGGGTCACAGAGAGTCAGACATGACTGAGTGGCTAAACAGCAACACATGCTGTGCAGTGGTTAAGAAAGGACAATATTATTAATATAGAATTAAAATAGCAGGCCTGCACAGCTGGTTCTGATTTGTTCAGCTCATAATGCATTACCCAGATTTTAGTGGAGATAGAAGTAGCCTTACAGCCACTACTTTAAAAAAATAAAAACTCAATTAATTTAAAAAAAGGAATATACCTTTTGTACCTTCTAGCTTATGTTGGAGAGGACATCTGGTTATTACAGTATCCTATTAAAGGGATATCGAAGTGAGCTGGATTAATACATTTCTGCACTGTGTAGGCAAAAAGCAGCATGTATGCAGCACATCTCGTAAAACATTTTATTTTTATTAATATCTAAAAATCCCTCTAATGTTTATGTTGACACCCCAACTTCCTGCCCCCCCCCCCCCCCCAATCAGCATGCAGCATCCGGGGAGCAATATTATTATTGTTTTGCACCACAGCCAATAGGAGAGCCGTGTTGTTAGCCTCCCAGTCACTGCTGGTATATGACTCATCCCTACTTCCTGTCTATGCTGTGGGCTGTTGCCATAGCAACTAACAATGCTATGTCTCTCCATCTAACAGGATTGGCCAAAACAAATTGCAGGGGGTGTTAACCTTAATTTTAAACTGTCAGAAATTACAATAGATTTTGCTAACTTCAAGGTAAGTGTTTAAATGTTTATTTTGGTATTTTTCCATGCAAACATTTTTTTTCATACACTTCTGATTCTCCTCCATCAGATGCATTCATAATCCAGGAAGTTTAGATATCCTTTTAAGCTACATACAGCATTTTATGGTGGCAGGTGCCTCTGAATTCTCTGTCATTATTATGCTGTGCAGCTTGTTTTATAATTAGCTGGACAATCTGCTGAATCTGTAATGTTATTCTGTCTTCATCTCTTGACTGCTGATTGGCATCTTGTAAACTCTCCAAAATTCCTTTTTACTTGGATCCAGATCGTGACTGGCTTGCAGGGACACAGAGGCTTTATAGGCTCCTTATGTGATTATGTAGCTGTCTTGTTGACGTCTTGCCAAGATGAGATGTCACTTCATTGCTTTTACCTCTAGTAATTTGATACCGACCTGAAGGTACAACAGAATAAGCAATCAGTAGACATTTTATACTGTCTGTGTCATTTAGGACAGCACATGTTTTTGTTCTTAGTGCTAGAAAGTGTACCTCCTTTAATTTGCTTATACCGTGGAACCTCTATATTCATCAAATCCAATATTAGTCACATTTTGTAGGCAACAAATTGCTCCTATATTTATCCAAAAAGTAGTCACAAAATTTAAAAAGACAGAAACGGACAACATTAGACCGGCACAAAAAAACAAAAGGACAAAAAAACAAAAAAAAAGACATTGATCACCAGAATTGGAGTTACCTGATGCTTTACTGGCAGGTGCCTCCCCATCTAAACAATAATTCCTTTGCTTCTCTTCAGCTTCTTCAATCATCGCTTCTCAGTAAAGTTCTGGTTACATTTGTATTTATTTATGGATCAGATTCGGGCTGTGAACAGATTATTCCAGTTTTAGTTCATTCCTATGGAAAAAATTGATTTTATAGTCATCCGATTTTCAGTAACCGTTCGTCCCTCAGGAAAGGACTAATGACAAATGTAGAGGTTCCACTGCATTTCTGTTGGGTCTGGTTTCTAAGAACTGATCCAGAGATGTGGAAGGTTTCCTGGATTATGAGTGCATCTGATAGAGGAGAATTAATAGTGTATGAAAACCATGTTTTTTTGCATGAAAAAATACCAAAATAAACATTTAAACACTTATCTTAAAGTTAGCAAAATATCTTGTAATTTCTGACAGTTGAAAATTAGGGTTAACACCCACTCCAAATCAAGGCTAAATTAGCATGTATTTCATTATTTGTTTTGGCCAGTCAGGTTAGCTGAAACATTTGATTTCAACTCTGGAGATCCTGTTTGTGCTGCAAAGCAGCCTGGGATATGTAGTATGGTGCTATGACCACAGCCAGGAAACAGCAGGGAGTCATATCCCAGCAGTGACTTGGAGGCTGACATCACTGCTCTCCTATTGGCTCGCAATGAGCGCCATCGGGCTCTTGGTTGTTTGTGTGCTATGAGCAGCGTTGGTGTTTTTTTTTGGTATGGCAATGAATAATTAATAAAATAAGAAATTAATATACTTTACCTATTGTGAAGTAATATATGCAGGAAGCATTGTGTTGAAGAGCTGGCAATCTGTTTTCATGTTGCTGCAGCATCAGTGCTGTGGAGCTGCTGTGTAAGCGTCATGAATGTGTGCAGTGTGTAGTGTAATAGTGTGCGTGTGCAAAGCAAATCCGTTAGGGTAGCTGTGTACTTCCGGATTGTGTAAGTTAGTGTTCTAAAATGATGCCTAATGTGTGGTACGCAGCTGTGGCTGATTTGGCGTCCTTGTTTTCGGATGTCGTCCGACTTTTTCGGACAATCCGTAGGTGTTTGGTGGTGTTTTGCGTGTTTAGGGTCCTTTAGCCTCGTTTTCGTTTTTTTCGTCGGCCATTTTTTTCCTCTCGCTTAGGGGATTTTCGGGTGTCTAAACTCTTATTTGGAGTTAAATTGAGGTGTTACTTCAGTTTTCGAGGTCCTGGGTGCCCCCCTTGCTGTAGGTAAGCTTTTTTATGTATTTGTTGTGTGTATTCATTGGGGGTTTTATGTGCGCGGGTTTCGGGCGGTTTTTGCAAGGTCGTAATGGGTTGTAACGCGTCTCGTATTTTTGTTTCTTAACTCTGTAAAATTTTGCAAGGTCTGCAGTTGCTGGCAAGGAGCGCCTTTGGCTACGCGAGCCCGCATGCTCACAACTATAATGTGATTTCATTGCATCATGGCCCCTCTGCTTTCTCCTCTCTACTACTCTCTCTGCCTCCATAAAGGCATGATAAGTTCAGCCAATCACAGGTGGGCCAGTTTTCCCTGCTAGAGGAAGACAGGGGTGTCAGGGGAAAAAAGCATCCTGTGATGTATGTTCTGATTGGCTGACTAGTAAACCATGTCAAAAAGTAAGTTAAGGTTTGCAAGATTTTTTTTTTTTTATAATACATTCTATACTATTCTATCTTTTTATATTATCTTTAGATGACTGCTAAAAAGACTTTACAGTGTTACTTTAAACAATGTAAGTTTGAAATAAATATAGATAATGGGCCCACTCTCTTGTGGCGTCTTGTTTTTACTATATTGTGTGTATGAAGCAGCCAAGACCTTCTCTGTTTGCTTTGCAAGCCTTTCATGAGCTGTATATTTTACATTATGGCTGTGTATATCATTTGGCTCGGTACTTGTTTGGTTTTTAAAGCCCCCTTGACAACTGAAGTTTAGGAAGGTAGAGCGATCTGAAGTCCCATCCTTTGTGCACAGGGCAATAGTAGATATTTAGACAGCTGTTCAAGGGAATTGACATGAAAACATGAGTAGAGCCTTCCATTTCCTCCTGACCTGTATAAACTAGACACCGCCATCCATTCTGTACCTTTGTGGTCTGGGCAGAGACTCCACACAAGAGGATTTCAATCCAAGGAAATCGGTGTTCTTATGTTCCTTCTCTTCTTTCATGTAGAAGTACCTCATTGTAATGCAGTATACCTACAGTATTAGTTTATATCTCATCCATACCACTGTATTGAGAATATATATATATATATATATATATATATATATATATATTACACTGCATTCTGGGAACTTAGGCAGGGACATGCAAATGTGCCCACAAAGGCTTCTCTCTTGTAATCCATAACCATTTTAAACATGGCTTCCTTTAAGCATATTCCTGCTGTATTACATTGCTTTTGGCAAAACGAAGGATGGATTATCGACAAGCCAGGAAACCTGTTGTGTGACTAGGACCTTAAGTAAGTAGGAAAAAAACATAAAGCAATTTTTTAAACAGAATTTTTTTTTGGTGTCTGCTAGTCTGTGGAGGCATCCATTATACTTTGGTGAGAGTTGCTTTTGGATTTATTGAGAGCAGGGGTTGCATTCACTGCTGCAAGCTGGCTGTTTCTTGGAATGCGTAGGGAAGGGGGTAGGTGTTAAATTCTGAAAACTCCAAACTTTTAACAGGTCCTCCTCCCTCCTCCTCTTTTATTCAGATTTACTGCATGTATTCCAACTATGAAGAAGTGACCAGGTCAGGCAAGATGGAGAATTCTACATTAAAACCCCAAAAATAAATAAAAATAAAAATAATATTATCTCAAAACGGCTTTGTCTGCCTTACATAGATTGTTGCATACTTCAGACATGTGAAGTTTTTCCTAAAATTCAGTCATCCTTTCAAAACATTGCTGAATTGATTGTAAGAATCATACACAACATTTTGGGAGCCAGCAAATGTGGGTATTTGGAGTTGAGACTTATTACTAACAAGACCAGAGCCAGATAATTATGACGGCAATGATTTGGTTTCCCAATATAAGGAGCGGAAAATCATTAAACCTAATGACCTTAAGAAGCCTTGACCTTAGAGCATACTTCTTATTTAATAAAGCGATCCTCACACCTTCTACTTCTCGCTGTCTGACCTGCAGTTTCTGTCCGCACAACTGGGTGTGAGGGGGGAAACTCTGTTACTAATATGTTGGATAAAAGTGATCTAGTATACTAATGTGTACAAATAATTATTATCTACTAATAAAATGAATCAACTTTTTATCACAATAAATAGAAAAGTTGTTCTCCGCTGTATGAAGGTTGGAAAAGCTGGACCATTGCTCTGGCCCTTTAAGACTCGTGTATATGCATATGGAATGCATTTTCAGCGCTACGGAATATGTCGGCGCGTTATAAATAAACGATAATAATATGGAAGGTTTCTGGATTTCACTAGGCATAGATGGTAAAGTACCTATAGATCGATTTACTTTTATGTACTTTATTTCATTAAGAAGTGCTTAAAAGCTCTGTTTTTTTTCTGCCTAAAATCATTCAGTTTGTACCAGTTTAGGTCTGCCCTTTTTGTAGCTCATGCAGCCCATGAATACGCGGACTGCAAAGTGCAGTGTTTCAAATTAGCCAATCGGTGACCCCTCTCAAGCATCAAGCTGCAGAATTTTGCCACTGACTGGTTACTATGCAACATTGCAACCCCTGTACTTAGAAGTTCACAGTATTCATGAGCTGCAGAGGGACGAAAACAATTAGGAACTATTTCTAAGATTGTGGGCAGAAAAAAGGTATTTTAAGCACTTCTTAATAAAATAAATTAATGGATACATATGTATATTATATAACTAATGAAACCCAGAAGCCTTCCATGTCCTTTAATGGACTCTTTAGTTACATATCTTTGTTTTAACATGATTAGTTAATTCATTTTATCCTCCCCAATGTAATTTTGATATAAAGTTTACACTTCACTTCTAAGAAGCCCCTAGAGTACCATAACTGTCTGCCATCTTCTAGGACCCCCATCTTCCTGTTGTCTCTCAAATGCAGACTGCCATGTTGCACAGCTGTGATCTGAGCCCACTCCTGCAGGGGATTTAGTCAGCCATTTTAGGAAATAAACAATATGTTGGTTTTTTTTTTGTAAATGTGCACAGTGACACAACAGCATTTAATATTCATATTCTATTTTGGCTTTAGTCTCAGAAGGCCATGTAGTGTAATTATTATTATTATTATCATTTATTTGTAACGCACCAACATATTCCATATTCCCAATATAAAAGATTATGTTAATTGGTATTTAAATGTCACCAGCTACCTTCCAAAATGAGAAAACAGGGACTTTGTAATGACTTTTAGTATGTTTTGATAAGATGGTTTCCTCCTGTTGTAGCCATTTGTTTGTTTACATTCAAACTATAAGTTATGCTTTTAGAGCTTGTTCTTGATGTGGCTTTTAACCATTCCACACACACACACACACACATATATATATATACAATTTGGTTTAAGCGATTTTTTATGTGAGTTACATTACTGGGAAATTTAGAATTTAAGGTTAAGTAGTCTGGTAATGTCTCATCTCAGAAGACCCACAGCCTATTAGCTGCTTGTAGTGGTCAGTACTGTGGCCTGGAGGTGAAAGGCTAGTCTGCTATCGCATGCAAGGTGTTTTTTCAGAATAACTTAGTGACGCGGTCAGCTAACCGTAGTGATTCTATATACAAATATAGTGTGATTTAATAAAATATATTTATTTGTATTCCCTTGAAAATTCAGTTTCTGTTCTTCCCTTTGAAGGCAGAACCAAGTATCAGAAGAGACAACCTCAAGATATGTGGAACTGGGACAGTGTAAATCTCTTCATTTTAATGCATGTCATATGTTTTCAGAAAACGACATAGAAACACAAAAATAAGTGATTCTCTTTCCTGTACCTTGAATTGTTTAACAAAGTCAACAGAAAATGTTCAGGGATCATTTAGTCAACTGGCTGTGTTTGGTTTGAGTTGTGTCTGTATTTTCTTAAGTAGAAGACCGACACCATATCCAGCCACTTTTCTTGTGCTAATGTTCTGGTCAGGGTGCAGGTAAGACGCAAGGTTTTCCTACTCGGGGGACAATTGTTTGGTGTTTTTTGGGACCAGATCACTCTTTTGTGTGAGACAAGACTGATTTAACCTCTGTGAAGGGCACAAGTGAGCTAAAATAGTGCTGCTCTCTGAATAGGTTATCATGTTCTAGATCAAACTTTCTTAGGTGGTGTTTGTTCTAAGATTGAGCGCCTGTGTTTGCACGTATGCCGATAACCTTGGGATTTTCTTCTCCCTAAGGGTCAAAGGGGGCCCCAAATGTGGATCCCTTTCTCACTGTGCTTTAGAAAGTGCAGCTATGCCACACTGACGAGGCCCAAGAGAGACTGAAGCGTATATCTGGGGTTTGCTGTTTCTCCTACTTAGGGGAGAATGGCCTGCATTTTGGGGCTGGATCACTTTTGTGTGTGCCTAAACTGATATTCTACAGGGTATTTCTCCCCTGTAAAGGGCACAAATGAGCTAATCAAAGAGTGTGACGTCCCGATGTAGCTGTCTCTAAGTGGCCAGTAAGTGATTAGGGGGTTTCTGGTTAGGTTTAGAGGGTTAGGGCTGGTAACGTATGTAGGGGGTTGGGGCCGGCCAGGGGTGTCGGGTTGGGGCCGGCCAGGGGTGTCGGGTTGGGGCCGGCCAGGGGTGTCGGGTTGGGGCCGGCCAGGGGTGTCGGGTTGGGGCCGGCCAGGGGTGTCGGGTTGGGGCCGGCCAGGGGTGTCGGGTTGGGGCCGGCCAGGGGTGTCGGGTTGGGGCCGGCCAGGGGTGTCGGGTTGGGGCCGGCCAGGGGTGTCGGGTTGGGGCCGGCCAGGGGTGTCGGGTTGGGGCCGGCCAGGGGTGTCGGGTTGGGGCCGGCCAGGGGTGTCGGGTTGGGGCCGGCCAGGGGTGTCGGGTTGGGGCCGGCAAGGGGTGTCGGGTTAGGGTCTTGGGGAGTACATCGGGACGCAAGTGCGCCCGCCACCAGGAGGCTTCCTGTGCCGTGCGTGCACATAACAGGATAGAACAGAGTGCTGTTCTATGAGTAGGTAACCAGGCCTATAGAGCAAACCTACGTAGGTGTTTGTTCTCAGAGGGTGCCTGACTGTGCTTTTGCAAGAACATAAGATTAGGCAGAGATATGTTAGGATACTATATGTCAGACTTGCTTAGACTGGAGAGCAATGCTTCATTACAATATTTCATGTAATATAAACAATTCTGTATTCCTGATGGAAGATGGAATAATAATATGGTAACATTTGCCACTGGGCATTTTTTTTTTTTTTTTAGCTTTTTTTTTTAAGGTTTAGGTAGAGGCTTGCAATGAGGCACAATGAAAATGCAGCTGTGGGAGAGAAAGATGGCCATAAAAGGGTAGCCAAAGATAGGTCTCCTGAATATATATTTGGTTGTGTGGGATATTATATGGAAATGAAGGCAGTGAATCCCAAGGATACATGGTGACTGGTCACCCAAATCTAGAGGGAAACTCCACCATAAGGCATTCAGCCAGGTGCCATTCAATTTCCTGCTAAACGGCTCATCCCTTACCTGTAAATGTCATGGATTGTCAGCCAGATAAGGCTCTGAGTCATGAATAATTGGATTGTTTTCAGTCCCTTAATTGTATACACAATTAAAGTAAACTGGCACAACATAGTAATATGGCAAGAATTTTTTTTTGTCCCAGACTTGTTCAGGTGTCTGGAACTGCTTATGAATCATAACATTAAGAAATCTTTTCTCAGATATATGGAATTTTGCCATATTTCTGCCATGAATATGCTTTAATAAGAAAATGATCAATGTGTAGTGATTTACTGGGCTCTGGTATTTGATCAGCTCCTTGTGTTCTTACTTCCTTTATTTATTTTATGGCCTGCCTTGGTAGCACGACTTCAGCGTGCGTGCTGAAGTCGCGCCGACTTACGGACGCAGACAATTGGGCTCGACAAAAATGAGCGCTGCATTAAAAGCGCTCAGGCGCAATAGCGCACCCCTGCCAGCTTCTCTTCTCTTTGTTACTGTCTATTAGAGACATCCCTTAAACCCCTATAATAAAACCCCTACACTACCCATACTAAACTGTCTGTCCTTTGCCTGTTTTCTCTCCCTTCTTCTACCCTCTTGTTCTCCCCTCTCTGTCTCCCTCCTCCCATCCACATTTTTTACTTATCCCATTTTACGGGTCTGGTGAGGAGCAATAACAAGCAGATGTCGGGGTGTCATGTCACTTGTCTATCAAAAATATGAGTATAAACAAACTTGTAGAAGAAAAAGAATCCCAGTCGGCTTCAGGCACCCCAGAGGTTAAATGTTAGGGGTTCCCATCCAGTGGTCCCTAAGACGTTTCCTTCTGGTTCTCAGAGAGAAAGAGGGATGAGTAGTTCTTTAACTGTAGTCTCCAATATTGTATTTGTTTCTCTTGTATTCTGGACCGCCATTTTGAATGCTGACTAGCTTCTGCACTCCACATGTTAATTATTCAGACATACGTATTTCTGTATTATTACTATATCAGAAGGCCAGGTAATAATCCCATAAAATGAGTCCAGTAAATCTACTTTATGTTTAGTTTATCTTTAACCACAGAGACTTCAGGAAACCAACCTTGCTTGGGGCAAGGATAATCTTGGATTATGTATAGATGAAAGCCTCAGCAGAGAACCTCTTTGTAGTTATGAATCCTTGTAAGGGGGTTTCCAGTAAGTATTGGAAGCCACATGGTAAATACACATCTTAAAGCATTAAACTTCTTACATTTTCATTGTTTTGAGCTTGGCAAAGGAGAATACCGGGCATCTTTTAGAGTGTAAGTGACATATGGCTGGCAAATATTCAATGGAAATATATGTAAAGCACTTAAGCACTGATCAAATATTTCGCAGTAGAATATTCCAAGAACAATATATTCATTGATTGCTCATTACAAAGTGAAAATATAAAACAGACTTTCAGTACTTTCTGAAGTTGGAGAGGGCATATGAGGGACAGAAGTAGAAGTCTAGTATAGGTGGTAAAGGCTAGTTTGGTAAATGAAGGAACGGCTCGGTTCAGACATAAGGATATTGTGGATATTCCAGACAGTTATTATATAGTGTCTGAGATTTTACTGCAGATAGGAAAATGGGCAAATTACTTTCTCTGGGAAAATGTTGGCAAAAAGGGGCACAATGGAATATTAATGAGATGGCCACATTTTTCCTGCATTAGAATAGACTAGACCGTATATTCTAGTCAGAATATATATGTCCTATGTAATGGAATATGAAACTCCAAAAGCTTACATCATTGTTTGAAAGTGTGCATTTTATGTTACCCATTTAATTCAGTGTCTTAAAGATAAAACAAAAAAATATTTTCTCCTCAATTAATTCAGTAGATTTGCCATGTTTCAGTGCAAGAAAACTAAAGTGAAACTGGATAAGCTTTGCACAAGTGCATGACCACACTAATCTGAGTGTGTAATATTTTTCATGGTTTTAAGTGATTGTAAAGTTATTTGAAAGTGAGATGGGGAAATGTGGGGGGCTAAAGAAAAGGGAAGGTCATATAAAATGCACTGAGAGGCTTAATTATTGTCTTAGGTTAGACTATCTCTGTTTAGGGTTACTATAAATGGACTTATGTGATAAAAGGCAAAATATTGATAACACTTTCTAAGTAGAGGACAGACCCGTGTTGGCACTACAAGCACAATGTGTATTGAAGGCCTCCTAGTGACCATCACTTGTAGACTTATGAAATATTTGTGTGTGTGTGTATATATATATATATATATATATATATATATATATATATATATATATATATAAATTTGCTTATAGTTATGATGTACTGTATACGTCATTTACTATATATGCTAAAACCAGACTAAAGTAGAATATTTGCTCAATGTAAAATGATGAAAGCGACGGATAAGGAAAGGGACATGGGAGTTAATAGACCACATGATTTAAATGTAGGCAAACAATGCAACAAGGCCGAGAAAAGCAAGTAGGTTGCTTCAATGTGTTGGTTAAGGTATTAGCAGCAGAAAAAGAGATGCTATTGTCACTCTATAGAAACCTTATTAGACCTCCCTTAGAATATTGTGTCCAGTTATGGAGACTATATCTTCATAAAAATATATTCCATAGAATGAAAATTGAACATATCATAAAAAAATATTTATTTTGACAATTTTTTTTTATTTCATGTGGCTTATGTGCAAATCTGATCAAGTGCTACATTCCACCTTTGCTGCTGAGTCACTCTAGGAGTATTCAGTAAATGATGGCTGTGTATGGGACCTGCTTCTGGGCTCATTCACTGAGCCTGGAGGAACAGTGTCCACATATGCTCGCTTATACTCAATCTCACTCGCACAGCAAAGGAGGAGTGCTTGATCAGAGCAGCAAATGAAGTCACATGATATACAATAAATTGTTTTAAAAAGAAGTGTTTTTTATTTATGGCTTTTAAAAAAAATAAACAAAATATATTTCATACAGTGGTCCATTAATATGTAAAGATTAAAGCAATGCTGTCCAACTGGTGACTTATGGAACAGATACCCCTGGCAGATGATTTCTGTGGCCCACCAACTGCCAGGGAGAACCTTCTCAGAAACTTAATATTATTAATAAAATGCTTGGAATAGTTTAAAAGCTTGGGAAATAATTTCTAAATTCACAAATCTTTATGCACTATTTATTAATATATTGATTGTATGTGTTTTCAGTGCACATTATAAATCTAGCACACCAGATAACTGGCTGATAAAAACCTGCCCCCTTCCCCCAAACAAAAGAAGTTGAACAGAAGAGAGAGGAAAAATTTAATAGAAACCTTCAAATATATGAGAGATTTAATAACGACGGAAGTGGCTTGAAAAAAGATATTTATATATTATATATGTATGTATGTACACACACACTTTGGATATATATTTGGATGTCTAAAAGAAATTAAAAAAAAACATATTACCCGCCCAGAATTCTGAGAAATACAATTATTGCACTGCATTCTGGGAACCTGGGCAGGGACATGCAGATGAGTCCACAAAGGCTTCACTCTTTAATTCAAATACCATTATAAACATGGCTTCTTTTAAACATATGCCTGCTGCTGCATTACACGGCTTTAAACAAAGCCCAGGATGGATTGTGATGTATATATCTATGCTTTGGGTCGTTGTCCTGTTGTAACACCCATCTTCTGTTGAGCTTAAGCTGGTGGACAGTAGGCCTTAAGTTCTCCTGCAAAATGTCTTCATAAACTTGGGAATTCATTTTTCCTTCAATGATAGCAATCCGTCCAGGCCCTGACGCAGCAAAGCAGCCCCAAACCATGATGCCCCCACCACCGTACTTCACAGTTGGGATGAGGTTTTGATGTTGGTGTGCTGTGCCTCTTTTTCTCCACACATAGTGTTGTGTGTTTCTTCCAAACAACTCAACTTTAGTTTCATCTGTCCACAGAATATTTTGCCAGTACTGCTGTGGAACATCCAGGTGCTCTTGTGCAAACTGTAAAGGTGCAGCAATGTTTTGCTTGGATAGCAGTGGCTTCCTCTGTGGTATCCTCCCATCTAATCCATTCTTGTTTAGTGTTTTACATATCGTAGATTCGCTAACAGGGATGTTAGCATATGCCAGAGACTTTTGTAAGTCTTTAGCTGACACTCTAGGATTCTTCTTCACCTCATTGAGCAGTCTGCGCTGTGCTCTTGCAGTCATCTTTACAGGACGGCCACTCCTAGAGAGAGTAGCAGCAGTGCTGAACTTTCTCCATTTATAGACAATTTGTCTTACCATGGACTGATGAACAGCAAGGCTTTTGGAGATACTTTAATAACCCTTTCCAGCTTTATGCAAGTCAACAATTCTTAATCGTAGGTCTTCTGAGAGCTCTTTTGTGTGAGGCATCATTTACATCAGGCAATGCTTCTTGTGAAAAGCAAACCCAGAACTGGTGTGTATTTCTTATAGGACAGGGCAGCTGTAACCAACACCTCCAATCTCATCTCATTGATTGGACTCCAGTTGGCTGACACCTCACTCCAATTAGCTTTTGGAGATGTCATTAGTCTAGGGGTTCACATACTTTTTCCACCTGCACTGTGAATGTTTACATGGTGTGTTCAATAACAACATGGTAACATTTAATTATTTGTGTGTTTATTAGTTTAAGCAGAGTGTGATTGTCTATTGTTATGACTTAGATGAAGATCAGATCACATTTTATGACCAATTTGAGCAGAAATCCATATAATTCCGAAGGGTTCACATACTTTTGCTTACAACTGTATTTATATGTGTGTGTGTTTCTATACCTCTGCCATTATTTCCCTCTCTTTTGCTGTCCTCGGAATTTACTCCTTTGCTCCTCCTTTTTTTCTATCATCCAGCCACTTTTCGCTTGCTGCACTTGCTTTGCTGGATTCCCTTCCTGGTCCTCTCTCCTAGCTTTTGAGTTTAAAAACTGTATATAGCTATTGTAAGTATATGCCAACAATTCTATATATTTTATGTTTAGTGATACGTTCCTTCTGTTTGTGGCATTTCAGAATTCACCACTCTTCCAGTACCTGCAGGATTTGGGACACACGGATTTTGAAATATGTCCGGTCGTGTCACAGGAAGAAGATTTGAGCCCAACAGAGAATGGGTGTCGAGAACAAGATGGCAACACCACAGCAACGGTGAGTGTGGTCTATTGGAGTAAAGTATAAGTAAAGCACTGCTGTTCTACATCAGCCAGAGGTCTGAATATTACTGCAGTGAAAGGAATGCCAAAACTAAACACTGCCATGCTTTCGGTTCATTCAATGTTATAAATATGTCAGCAAGAGTCTGCCAAACGGTGCAGAAAACTGAACAGTAGGCAGGAAATATCAAGTTGTGATTACTAAAGTGGCCCAGCCTTTCCCTAAAGTAGTGTTAAGACTATTTCATCACTTTATAGCTCACTGCTCATAACAAGTATTCAGACTTACAATATTTTTATATAAACTTTGCAACTCATTTACAATTATGGTAATCAAATAAAAATGGCTGACACAGTGCCAATAACCACCACAGGCTGGATGCATGCTATGGAGCGAGAGCAGAAGTTGTATTCTCAGTCGTCTATCTGAACTGTAAATGTTTATGTAAAATACAGTATTCATAAATTGGAGCTGTAATTACATTAGGACACTTAACAGAGTTAACTCCTTATTTGCTGATTTATAGTTGTGAAATTTGAAACATGGGCTTAGAATTCCATTCATAAAGGACAAGTTCCATCAAATCTTTAGTATTAAAGAGTACACCAAGATAAGATCAAATATATTTCTAAATGTTATGCAGAACTGTGTTCTGAGAAGGGAATTACCACTAGAAGACAAAAATCTGTTCAGCTTGTGAGATTAAGTTTACACTTAAACTTAACAACTGCAATGTTTAATATAAATATTGTCCATTTACCTCACTATAAGTGTTCCTCATGGTATGAAAGAGCAGAAGATTAAATGTTAAAATGATCTATTTTTGTAATTCCACTACTAAAAATCTAAAGTTTCAAGTCTCTGTTTTACATACAAAGTGTATCCTGCTTACTGGCTGTTGCATGAGTAATTACATATAGCCGAGTCCTGTGTGTGCTGCGGAGAAGGAAGGCATTGATAATAGTTTACACTGCAATGACCCATTAACCAGTTAACAACACATAGCTGACCTGTGAGTCCAGCATTCAGTTCCTGCACAGATAGGTTTGCTAAGGGTTAATATGTTTTTCTTTTGATCTCTATATGGACATGACCAGAGCCAAGGAAAGCATTGCTCTACATTAATTAACTTCCAGAAGGCAGAAACTTGAATTTTCTGCTATAAGAAATGACAAAAAATTCCCTTCAAAATGGAAATGTAAGCAACCTTACCATTGACTTGAATGGGACACAAACCCCTTCAATCTGATTGGCTACAGTAATGCCACAGCATGTTGGCGGACTTGCACACAAAGAAACACCTATTTTTATTTTATTTGAAACGTGCATTTTTCACTGAGAAATCAAACATTCAAAAATGATTTCAACATGCTTTAAAGAAATCTTTATTGTGATGTGGTCCAAATTGTGCTGAATTAAGTGGCCCTTTAAAGTAGTCATTTTGGTAATGGGAGAATGAGGTAAGGAGTGTGTTATGGGTTGTTTCAGAAAGGCAAGTATTTGGAGAAATGAGAGATGGATGAGGGCTGGTAGACTGATTCGATTTCTGAGTCAGTTTGTAAAATTGAACCGCTTTACTAAGGGCTCTCTGTGGTAAAAGGCAACTGTTTTAACCATGGATCATTAATAAAATTCATAATTGACTGACCTGGATACTTTTGTTTTAGCTTCTAAGCCTCCATTATAGCTGCTTGTCTCTGCCCTATATGAAGTCATGAAGAAGTTGGAAATATCTCCAACTGGGAGACAGTGCTAAATTTGGCTGATAAGGAATCTGTGTCAGGGACCTCCTTCTGCTACATCCACCATTATCTTTCACCTCCCATTTTTTGTTCTCCTGACTAGATTTGCTCCTCTATTCCTAAACAGGAGAACATAAGTAAAGCACACCCAAATATGCCTATTTTGTATTTTAACAATTTTTTTGAATTTGTACAGTTTTCTATGTGACAATTAAAGTTACTTGGCTCCCAGCTTAAAATACATTATTCTTAAAGATTTTCTGAATACCTATAAAGGAATTGCAGTGATACATCAGTGAACAAAAGTAAGATTCAAGCGTGTTTAGTTTAAAGGACCAGAGTAAGGCTCTTGCAAGAGGGGGGTAATATTTCCAATTATACTTTGACCATTAAATAAATCATATTTAATTATTGATGATATCTATATTCATTATTATATTCACTTTCAAAGATTAGCGTATCTGCCTTCAGCTTTCTAATAACGTTGTTATGTGGAGGTTTATAATCTGGGAGAAAAGTTTAAAGAACAATAAAATATAAGAGAATAAAAGATCATGTATAGGCTGCCCCAACAGAAAAGACAGCTTGCCAAAGGAATCCTCTAACACTACAAGTAGAGATCTTTGTGTTAGTGGTAAACATGTATATCTGAAAATAAAACCGGTTCCTGATTTACAAAGCCATCTCGCCCCATTCAACCTATAATGGGAGGACACCAGCAGCAGAGTCTAAACTTTGACAATAAGTTTAATATTGAGTATTGTTTTTTCCCAAATTATTGAATATGAATTTTGTGATGATCCATGGGAAGGGGTTACTACTGCCCGGAGCCACCTGCTATAGACTACAGGTTAACTACCCACAAGGACCGTTTGGGTTCTTGGAAATCTCTGCATCAGCACCCTGATATCTGGCTTCTGTATCAGTGAAGGTCTCTTCATCAGGCATCAGCACCTTCAGGAGTCTCAGTAACCTTCCTGTGGTAGTGACCAGGACAAGTTACTTGCAGGGTGGAGATAGGATCAGTATCACAGCCACCAGGAGCAAATAAGAGAACATACCATTGCTATATGTCTCAGCAGTAAACTGTTTTATGTTTTAATAATATATGTTTTCAATAATGACAGGGAGTAGCAGACAAACACAGGAGTTTGATTCCACATGGCGTCTAATAGTCTGGCATCCTGTCTGGCACCTGAGAACAATAGGCCAACCTCAAATACACATGTCGTCTCTACTTGTCTAGCACAGAGATGTAATTAGCTTACCTGGCAATCAATGGGACAAAACAGATTACAATACAATCACTGTTTTTTGTCTGTCTACAATGTCTCATTGTAGACCTGTTTTGTTTACCTTGTTTCATGACCATTTAGTTACAATTTAAACATAACACAGAACACACAGTAATATACCATGGGGAATTACATACAGGATAAGGCAGAAACATATGCCAAAAGACCATATGAAGCATAGTGGTACGCTATGGCCCTATGTGGCAATATAATTCCCCAACCCATTTTCCAATTGGGTGGTATGTCCTCTATGGTGGCTCAATGCACCAGGAACCAGGCCCTGGAACGGGGTCCGTGGCCAATTTTATTAATGATTAATGCCTAATTTAAAACATCTAGCTCATGTTAGCGCAGGTCCTTTAATTACCTACTTGTAAATAATGTGAAAAATCATGGTACAGTTTAAATAAAATACATACAAACACACCTTCCTTATCTTACTGTAAATGGTTTCTGTTATATGGATATTTTGTAATTTTTGTTTCCATGGCAAATTATCATTAAGGAACTTAACATATTTAGTGTACACAGTTGTTCTTTGTATTTCCAAGATCTCTTAGTTTTGTTTAAGACTGTGATTTATTTCTAGCTCTATTTATAACATGACATTGCATTACAGCAAGCCTGTAACCAAAGTATCATCATCTGATTCAGTGAAGCGTGGAATATTGCACTTTTTCCCCATCCATCCTGATGTATTGGGCTCTGCTTCGCAGTAAACGGAAATGGCATTCTCAGGGCATGAAGACATATTCATTATTTGCTCTTCTTTCACAATTTTTGTTACTGATTCTACTGGGTCTGAAATTTTTGTATAGTTTACATCAGACATTCATATTATTTCTTAGAACTAAAATTGCAAATTGTTTCCTTTATTTGACATATCATTGTTCTTGAATAGACTGTAGAGGTGAATGTGTTCTTTTTAATATGATGGGTGCACAAGGCTGGTAAGGAAAGCTGCAGAAGGTAATCCACACTTTCAACAGTCAACTAAACATACAGTCAGTTTTATTCATCTGAAGCTTTCCACTTGGCCTTCATGGTTTATCCAGTTTGAATATATTTCATCTATCCAACTGTTGTGTTAAAGGCATATCTAAGTTTCTTGGATTTTGAGTGCATCTGATAGAGGAGAATCAGTAGTGTATGCAAAAAAAAATTTTTGCATGAAAAAATACCAAAATAAACCTTTACAAACTCACCCTGATGTTTGCTAAATCTTTTCAGTTTGCAAACTGAGGCTTTTTTTTGGTTGACACCCCTAAATATCCCTGTTAAGATTAGCATACAATTCATAATTTGTTTTGGCCAATCCAGAGTATGCAGAGGTTAGCTGATACATTTGTATCATACTCTGGGGTTCCTGTGTTGCAAAGCAGCCTGGGATATGTAGTATCTTTCTCTCTCTATCCTTGTGGTCTGATTCAGCTGTAAGCTCAGATGCCATGTGATTCCACCCTGCAAGTACTTCCTTTGAAAAGTTAACCCCTGTATCTAGCAGCCTTTCCTGTCTGTAGGTGGTTATGTAAGCTCCCTGTGGGTGTGCAAAGCTGGAGTCTACTTTCCTGTGTATAACTTTGTAAGTACATTGAACTCCTCTATATAACACATCTTTTTCTGATAATCTCTGCCTGCTTCTTACCAAACATTTGAAACCCAGGAAACTTGTGTATACCTTTTTTAAGTTGAAATAAATATGTTCTCTTTCAAGAGAGATTAAGGCTCAGAAACTGTTGTCATAAGTGACTTACTCAGTGTGAAAGCCATCCCTGGACCTTATCTGCAAAGAAGCCAGATGATCATGGTGTGGAAAAGTAGCAGCCGCTTTAAAAAGGAATATCATCCTGCTAGATATTCTATGTTAGGAAATGTATATGGTCTCCATGTCGTACCCTCAAAGACACCTGTATATTATGCTCTATATGTTCAGGCCAAGCACTATGGTACATATCTTTTTACTTTATCCAGTATAGATGGAGCATCCCTTTAAAGGTCATACCTGTTAATTAGTCCTTTTAGGTAATACCTTCAAATGGTGTGCAAAAGATCTCATCAATAAACACTAAGTAACATAAGAACTAGAAAAACTGTGGTGAAAACAAGGGTAAAAAGAGCTTTATATGTTCCTGATCTGGGAAATTACTGCCAAGAAATCTTCTTTGCATTTGCATTTTGGACCCCTAGCCCTTTTGTGTGGCTCTGGGTCACTTCTTAAAGGGATCGCCTCCATCAACAAGTTTCATCTCTACGTTAAAAAAAAAAAAAAAAAAAAAATTCTACTAGCCTTTTCCCTACAGTACATCATTTCTGAGATATTCAGCGTTGTATGTTCAACTCCTTTATGATAATGTGTGGGTCAATATGGCAATTTGTGCCTGAGTGCTTGGAGGTGAGTGGGAAACAGGATCTAACAAACTGCATTATAACCTTGGGGGCATGCTTTTACCAGCACAGAGACAAATGAGAAGATTGCTATCCTAATTATCATCCGGGGCCACTTATTTGTAGAAGAATACCGCAGACACAATGCTGTTTGTCTTGGCAATTATTAACATTACTGATAACTAGTACAGTGTATAGCTAGTTTGTCATGCTCTTTAAATGGACACTGTCATCCCAACGTTAAAATGACAGTGAAATAGAATTATTACACAAATATGCTCATACTTACTCATATGAGCATTGGTATATTAGGTAAGATGTCAGAGTCTGCAGATAAGCTCCTGTAGTATATAGATGGTGGATAAGTTGTATTTCAGCTCATATTTTATGGCAAATAACTCTTCTGTGGAAAATCAGGATGCACTTGAGACGGGACCTGACTGAACTTGTGAGTTTGTGGAGACTGTTTTTTATGTGCTCGCAAAACTCTGAGGGGTGAGCAAGGACACAGACATCTTGTCAGGGTATGTAAATAATTGAGCGGGTTACCAAATACCAGTGGTTTAAAGCCTCAACCTGTGGCTTTCTTATACTGTTTGCTTCTTTTGTTTCTGTGAAACCCAAGAGCTGACATTGGAGAGTAAAATCAACACGCACACATCAAATCATCATTAAACATTGCTGATATGCCTATTACTGCTTTTTGTCATCATTTCAGCTTTAGGAACTCTTACATTTCTCTATTTATGAAAAAGCAGTGCCCAGGGCCGGGTATTTATCCCTGCACAGGAAAGATCTCATGTTTTGGTATCCTTAACGGCATATCCAAGTTTCCTGGATTATGAATGCATCTGATAGAGGAGAATTAGTAGTGTATGCAAACATTTTCATGGGAAAATACCAAAATAGACATTAACAAAGTCACCATGATGTTTGCTAAATCTTAGCAGCTTCTGGGAGTTGACGCCCCTGAAAATTCCTGTTAAAATTAGCATAAAAGGCATTATTTGTTTTGGCCAATCACAGGCCGCTATACATTTTAATACATAATAAACGATGGCAGTTTGTGCAGGAAGGAATCGTGAGATGTGTGGGGTGTGGAAAACGCATTTTATTTTTGTGTGTATAGAATGACTCCATGTAATCTATAACCTTCTCTAATCTAACACCTGCTGCCTATATCAGACACACAAACAGGGAAACTTAGATATACCTTTAAAATACATTTTAAAGCAAGTACTTCTGCAGTTGATATTGCCATATCATGAGAAGACAGAATTCCCTAGAGAAGATGCTGGGAATGATTGAAGGTACATGAATAAGGGGGCGACAGAGACAGAGATCAATAGATCAGGTGATATCAGCAATGGACATGTATTTGTGTGAGCTCAGATGTGCCTGGTATACTATGGCCCATAGGGTCATGGAGAGCTGGATGTGACTGAAGGACTAAACCGCAACATTTTATAAAAACACAATTCATTGTTCTCAAATTTGCTGTTTTCTGGTTATCTTTTACTAATCTGCATCATCTCACTCTGGGCAAGGCTAGCACATGCTCATAGTGATTTATGCAATTGGTTGTGACCCAAACCGGTTGTGTTATCCAAATCACTTTGAGCATTTACAACCCTACTGCCCCCCCAACAATGATAACTTGCAGAAGCAGAGGAGGATAAGTAAGACTTATTTATTGCCATAAAGTAGCAAATTCAATCACATTTTTGCTTTTTATTTTTTAATTAAATGTACTTGTAAAATGGTTGCAATAAAAAACAAGTCATTTTGCATAGTTACACAGGTTGAGGTTGAAAAAAGACTTTCAGACCATAAAGTTCAACCTTTTAAGATCTGATCTACAATATGCAGATTAGTTGTCAATTAATTAATTAGTTAATTAATTGATCCAGAGGAAGGCAAACAGAAAAAAAAAAGTGAAACTTTGCCAATCGTCTCAAAGGGAAAAAGTTATCTATTGAATCTGCTGTCACCACCTCCTTTGGTAGAGAATTCCACAGCTTAACCAGTGTCCTTTTTTTGTTATGTACCAATCCAGTGTAGTAGTAACAGCTGAATATTGGAACCTTTTAAATAAATATGCTTGTAAAAGAAAATACGGGGGATGAAACTTAATTACTGTAGGAGTGCACAACTTACTGTATTCTATTGTTGGTACACACTAGAGCTCCAGTATGTATCCCTATACACTAATTTCCATAATTATTAGATTTCATGTAATTATTATTTTAGAAGCCCTCTGAGTAAGTCCCCTGAGTGTCTGTTACTTGATTGCCCAAATATTACAGCTCTAGCGAAGCCTCTACTGCTTGCCATTATCAGTTTGGCAAATTGTACAGAAATACGACCGGAAAGTTTAGATGGTCAGATGTACCTGAATCTGTGCCTATTGATATTAATGCATATCAGTTCTGTCTACATTGTTTGTGACATCTCAGCAATTTGCAGATGCACTTATTACCTTGGTGTCAGCAGTATGTCCCCCCTTCTGCTTAATGTGACGCCAACATTGCAGGTGTGGTGCAGGAGGCGTCCTCTTTTGCCCTCATCATTTTAAACAATTTACGGTAAATGAGTGATATGTGCTGCTGTTAGTAACATTTTGCTTTTTAACCCTTATTGATTTTAATTTTGTTTTTGGTAAATGAAAAAGAAATACATTTTTTTTATGCTAAATTGTAATTGTGATCTCCATTTTATACTCTATTTAATAACTTTTATACAAGCTTATTTTGCTGACGTTTCCTGCTTGTGTAATTGTACTCTCTATGTCATCACTGGTATGGAATGTGGTGTAAATAATGGGTACTATTCATATAATACTATTATGGCTTACAAATTAGGAAACAAAGGTACGTTGTTCTAACAAGCAGCATTTTTACCTTTTTTAAACTACTTGATTGTCAACTCTGAAACCTATACTACTCTGTGGCACTTACACATACATTCAGTTATACAAATATGATATCTAGAGGTCCTTTTGATAGAGAAATTACTTTGTGCCTTATTTGTTTTTACAATAAATTCAAATGTGTTTATTATATATGGGCATTTTCTGACACTTCCATTTACACATTTGGACTCTCCAATGAAATGCCTGCTAGGAATATCACTTATAATACCGCAAACATGCTGGAACTAAACCCTGCCTGCTGTAATATTATCCTCAATTAGTTAGTGTAACCTATCTCACCTTCAGGCACAGTAATTGGTTACTTTTTAAAGTTTCTGTCTGTTTGGGTTTTGTTTGCTAGTTAATTATCTAAAAAATATATGGATATAAATAGCTAAATATTTTTTTTTTTTTTAGAAAAACTAAATTGATATTGTGCTGTCCCAGGTTTCTTCAGATTTGTGTGCTCCCAGACCTGTAGTTTTGGCTCTATTTGGAGATTACCAGTCACACATATAATTTATATATATATATATATATATATATAATATAATATAATATAATATAATATAATATAATATAATATAATATAATATAATATATTATATATATATATATATATATATATATATTTACACTTATAGACAGCTATAGACATTTTATGGATATATATACCGTATACACTCGAGTATAAGCCGACCCGAGTATAAGCAGTCACCTACTTTACCACAAAATACTGTGAAAAATGAATGACTCGAGTATAAGCCGAGGGTGGGAAATGTACTGCCCCCTGTGCCCTTTCTTGTGTCCCCCTGTCTCTCCCCTCTCCCTCCCCCGTTTCTCTCCCCCCCATCCTCAACCCCCCGTCCTCATCCTCAACCCCCCGTCCTCATCCTCAACCCCCCCCCCGTCCTCATCCTCAACCCCCCCCGTCCTCATCCTCAACCCCCCCCCCCCCCCGTCCTCATCCTCAACTCCCCCCCGTCCTCATCCTCAACTCCCCCCGTCCTCATCCTCAACTCCCCCCGTCCTCATCCTCAACTCCCCCCGTCCTCATCCTCAACTCCCCCCGTCCTCATCCTCAACTCCCCCGTCCTCATCCTCAACTCCCCCCGTCCTCATCCTCAACTCCCCCCGTCCTCATCCTCAACTCCCCCCGTCCTCATCCTCAACTCCCCCCCCCGTCCTCATCCTCAACTCCCCCCCCCCGTCCTCATCCTCAACTCCCCCCCCCCGTCCTCATCCTCAACCCCCCCCCCCCCCGTCCTCATCCTCAACCCCCCCCCCCCGTCCTCATCCTCAACCCCCCCCCCCCCCCCCCCGTCCTCATCCTCAACCCCCCCCCCCGTCCTCATCCTCAACCCCCCCCCCGTCCTCATCCTCAACCCCCCCCCCCGTCCTCATCCTCAACTCCCCCCGTCCTCATCCTCAACTCCCCCCGTCCTCATCCTCAACTCCCCCCGTCCTCAATCCTAAAACCCCCTCCTCACTTACCTTCATCTGCAGCTGTTCCTCTGCTCCTCCACGCTCCTTCCTGCGTCTTGACCCGGTTAATGACGTGGCGCGCATGTGACGTCACGTCATTAGCATATGCCGGGTCCCCACGCAGGAAGGAGCTTGGAGAGCAGGGGAGCTGCTGCAGATGAGGTAAGTGAGGGGAGGTATTTAGAGGGGAATGTGAGGAGGGGGGGTTTAGAATGAGGAGGAGGAGGGGGGGTTAAAGAGACACGGGTGGAGAGTGACTCGAGTATAAGCCGAGGGGGCCCTTTTCATCATTAAAAAAAGGGCTGAAAAACTCTGCTTATACTCGAGTATATACACACTCTTTCATAGTACTGTCAGCTTGAGGTAGCCTGAGGCCTTGGTAAAAATTTAACAAAACTGTCTTTTTTTTTCTTTTTTTTAGAATGGGATATATTCAAGATCAGTTGAAATCCTCAAAAGTTGGAACCCGTTTTCTTCAGATAAGAAAAAAGATGACAATGTTCACTTGCTGGTAAGTTTTTCACACACACAAATGTATAAAAATATAATTCACTGTATACTTACTAGAATATACGCCATACCTCATAATACATTGGTACCTCTCACTTAATATGTAAACTCTGTAATTTATGACATAAAGCTAATCTGTAGCTATGTAGATAAACCATTATTATCTATGCAAGTGGGTTTGAGACAGACTTAAAATCCATCAAGTCTGTTATAGACATTTGGTTTCTTTCACTTTTGAAAGCAAGTCTTTGACGTTTCCTTCTCTTTGATCTATATCCTATTTAAATGTATAGCTTGGTATATAAAGTTTGGCCACCAGTTACTTATTTCTACGCCGGTTTTAGGTCTGAATGCCATCATTCAAAGAAGCCATTGGCAACATTGCACCTTGGCTGTAAAGATCTTGAAGTTTATGAGGGTGGATCTTCACCCTGGGCATAGAAGGTGACTGTTCCTGGCTGGCCGTTCGTGGTGATACTTTGGTTTTGATGAAGGCAGATGACTGTGGCTACTGTTGCCTCAACTGTACATTCCCTTTGCTTTTTTTTCTTAGAAAGCCTCCTGGCTCTAAATAATACTGATTTTAATATAAGTAAGCAAATAGAAATGACATTCCTGGCTGCAGAAGAAGCCGGCAGCCCACCTAGGCTCTCCCTGAACACTGAGCGGTCTCAGTCAGCGGGTATGAGTGATGGGCATTAGAGTGTGCATGCAGATAGTGCTTATGTATGTGTGCTTTTAATTGCTTACTGCACTTATATTAGCAATATTTGTCATTCTATTTTATTCAACTTGTAAAGAATATCTAATTAAAATGTTTTCTCTTAATAACTTGAACTGGTGTGTAAATGATAGCAGATTGTCACGCTGGGATCATTTCTATTAGTCTCTTTTGTGCCATAACCTTTCCTACAAGTTATCATAAAAATCTAGCATTACCCTAAAATAAATCGAGTAAACACCATCTAATTCTGAGTTCACTTGCGTGTCTTGCAGACCATAAGACCTGTTTTCCCACTGAACTTCTTAGTAAACAGTCTTTCCAGTGTAGCTAAGCATTCTGGGTAGTGGCATGCAAATGAGGCCCACAACCTATCACCCTTTTGCCTCAGACCTACTTAACATGGAATGAGATGTGCTGTATACATTTAGGCTACTTTTTGATTATAGAGTGCAGAAATGTATTAATCCTGCAAACTTAGATATATATCCCTTTAATGATTTTGTTGCCGATGTGCATTTATATTAGGGTTTCTAGTTAACATTGTTAAGCCTTCCAGTAAGGAGGCTCCATTTATGTATTTTATTATATTCTAATAGAGTTGGTAAAAGCAATAATAACCATGGGTAACCCTTGTGCTTTCTTGGTTACAGAACAGGACCAGCATTTTTGATGAGCTTTAACACTATATTGTCCATTATTTTCTATAGGAAATGGGGATGTTAGATGGGTCTGAAAGTTGCCATGAACATCTTATTTTCTGTGTTGTGCTTAAATTATATTTTAGTGTCTTTTTTCCCCAAGTATAATTAACAGATTCTCAAAGAAGCACTGTAGTTTTGGAAAAAACTTCACAAGCTGACACCTCCAGCTAAGTAAGCCATGAACATCAGTGTTTTTAGAGAATTTTAGTAGACTTTGCTTGTGTCATGTGGCCTTCCATCTTGCACTGATAGTCTGCCTGTAGCCTGAGGCGCAGGATCATCCTACTTTGACCTACTTTTCTATACTTCCATTAGAACTGGATAAGGGAGCTGAATCAAATGTTCCTCCCAAATGATTAATCGTGTTAGGAAACAAATATTGCTGACATTAAAGAAAAATAATTAAAATAGTTAAAAATGAAAGTCTGTATTTATTTTGTTTTAAACTTTTCTGAAAACTTTTTGCACAGTATGACGTCAGTCTGTTCTTACGAGCATACTAGAAATGTGGCACTTCATTGGTCATAGAACCTGTTTGTTATTTTTTGCATGAAAACGGAGCGCTGCAATTTTTAAAATCCCCCTGCAGCCTATTTTTCCGATAATGTACTATTGTTTTGACGTGTCCCATTTATAGTATGCTCTTATGAAGAATATAAAAGTTTTCAAAATGGTTTTAGAAAGTAAAGAAAAAATAAATACTGCCTCTAACTAATATATTACATATTGTAACATTTTTCCTAATAAGAGTTGCCGCTTGGATACAGGTAAGATCTTTATTCAGTTCTTTTGAAAGAACCACCACAGTGTTTTCAAGTACTTAGCATTCGGATTAAATGGAAGTAAAATTCTCTCTCCTCATTCTCCATGCCAACAAGCAGTGTCTGGTAAAATTGAGATTTTCTGTAAATATGCTGCGTCGGGACATTAGCTGATTTGTGAGGACAACAGTGGAAAAGTCATTTATCCCTCTAGGCTGATTGCAGCCGACACTCTCAAATCGGCATTTATAATACTGTTTTTACAGCAAGTTTTGTTTATGATTTGAAGCACTTGTGCCTCACATGAGAGAGAACAAAGTATAGGAGGACATAACCTGTTACTCTAGGACTTCTTAAAAGTAAGTGAATACATGTTATCGTCATTATTGCTTTGAGAAAGATAAACTTAATTAATACACCTACTTCAAACATTTGTGTAAAACAATTACAAAATTGCCTTAAAGATTGTAAGTATATTTTAATTTAGGGACATGGAAGGTTTCAGGATTTCACTAGAAATTTCTTCTGTACTTTTCTACCTTAAATATTATGAATAGTTTCTAACTGGTTTGTCCCCTCTGCAGCTCATGCAAGTACAGAGTGTGCAGTGTCTCATAGCAGTGTCTCATGTCAGTGAGCTGTCCCAAACAGGTACCAAGTTGATGTTTCAGATGGAAAAAAACAGGGCTTTTAAAAGTAAATACATAGGTATATTATATTTCTAGTGAAATCCAGAGACCTTTTGTGTCCCTTTTTAATCAGGAATGGTCAAAAAATGACAAGCTGCCACATGGTAATGTTGTGATAATCCTGAGGAAGGAGACTGAGTAATGGTAAGATAGCTGATGCTGTACATCAGGGGAGGAGAATGTGTCCATCTAAGGGGTTAAGTAACATCTGTTTCTCTCCTCCACCCTGTTAGGATATTGGGTTCCGACTTGATAGCCTGTGCACAATCCTGCAGCAGGAAGTCCTGATACAGGAGGATGTGGAGCTGATTGAGCTGCTTGACCCGGGAATCCTGTCTGCTGGCCAGACCCAGAATCAAGCGAATGGACACCTTCCTACACTGCGCAACCTAGCGACGCCTAATATTTGGTATGACGCAGTAAAGTATTATTTTTCTTAATAAATTAAAGCCTGCTTTTCTCTCATCATATTATGAATATGTTAATTATAGAACTCTAACAGAAGCTACTTTGACTTTGAAAGTAAATTATAGTAATTGCAGTAAAACATTAAAGCCATATTCGTCCTCTAATATATGTTAATTATTTGAACTCCCTTTTTTGATTGGTTATGTGCTCACCTCTAGGCGTATTACATTGTCGTTGCATATTTAGCTTTCTCCCTCCTATTGCACTGTTTGCTAAATCTGTCCATGGTGAAGTAAAGTGCAAATAGTAGATATATGATCAGCAATAAAGCTCCTTATCTACTAGTTAGAAAGTAAATACAGTAAAGCAAAATGTGACACACTAGGCGGAGGAGGAGAATGAAACAGGCAGAGACACTGAAAATGGAATACCCCCAGATGTGAGCAAATGAACACTGAAAAGTGAATATAAATATTTAAAATGTTTCTGGAAGGCAAATGTGACTTTTTTTTTTTCTACTGCAGTTACTGAATTGAAAAGATCTGCTATTACATAGACCCTTTTGGAAATGCGAGGTTCCAGCAAATTGCATTTCTAGCCTTATTGCTGTTTTTCATCAGTGGTGTGTGCAGATGGGAAGCCAAACCTTGGGAGGGGTTTAATGTGTAGTAGCTACTCCTTTTTATCTAATGTCCATGTGTGCATCTAACAGGAATCACCTCTGCCTTAAATTTTCTTGGCTTTCTCACGGCACCATGTTTGTTCAGGCTAAATGAAACATTTTACTGCCAACTTTTTTTTTTTTTCATAGAACTTTTGATGAAGCTTTGCAGTTTCTAAAGAAAAAAAAACAACCAGAATTTTATTCCCTTAAAATTTCTAAAAAAACAAAGCAAAAGGGAAAATATATTTATTTTATTATATAAAGAGCAGTGTCCGTCACGCTGGGCGGGGACCATGACCATGATGTCATCAAGGGCGGGCCTGAGACTAACTCATGGGGGTGAGGCCATGACATCATCAAGGGGTTTTCACCAGGAGACTCTCTCTCTCTCTCACACACACACCGGGGGGACAGGGAGGGGGTTCAGGGGCACAGCGGAGGGACAGGGAGGGGCTTCAGGGGCACAGCGGAGGGACAGGGAGGGTGTTCAGGGGCACAGAGGAGGGACAGCGGCAATCATACAGTAAATTATGATGGACATTTTTCTAGTATATATGTCTGTTTGTAGCCAGCGGTGTGTGATTATTTGCGGTGGGATTTCTGGGCCTTTCATAACCTGCAGACTCTAAGGAGCTCCAGACAGTAGTAAAGGAAGAATGTTTTTGGATGATATAGAATTATTACAATGTATGGATTGATTTTTATAAATACAAAAAGAGCTTTTGGGTTAATTCATTCTCTATCCACTGTGATAATTAATTGTTTACCATAGGTAAAGTTAGCCATAGAGAGGGGGTGTCCTTTCAGGTAATTAACCTAACACTTCCACTGAAGCTATTTAATAACAACCTGCTGCAGTTTTACTTATCTGTATGTGTGCTTCTTTTTTCTGTGACATCTTGGACCTTTTGTTTTGTCCCTTTACGGCATGCTTTTCTACTTTCTCTCCTTTCACTTTCTCCTCATTACCCACACCTCATGTCTTTCTTACTAGAGGAGCATCGGGACTCCGGTGCAACCAAAGCCTTATTGCTGTGACCTTATTGATTTTTATAAGTTTCAAATGAATTCCTCGCTGCACTGAGTCATAGTCCAATGAAAGCTATCACAGTCTAACAATGTGTTGCCTTTTGTTAGACCCAAATGGCAACTGCACAATGTAAACAATGCTATCATTCAGATCTCAGCTTCTTAATTAAACAATGAGTGTTGCAAAAACATTATATACATTATTCATAGTAGACAATTTGTTACAATAAATACAATATATCTTTGTGATTACCAGAAAGGCTAACAATCCATTCAACAGAAATGAATACATTAATACTCTTTCTAATGGATCTCATGGTTTGCTGAATAATTCTCTTGCATTTCTTTGCACAGGGAGTTCTCCGTGCTGGTTGCCTTCTTCAGTGCTTTGGCTACATTGCAGTCATGGCAAGTTTCTTCCTCTCTCATCTGGGGCCCAAGTCTTTTACTCTTTGCCATTTGTGTTGTCCTGCGTGCTGTGAAGACATGGCGTGCAGCCAGACTGCAGATCACCCTGAGAAAATACTGCAGCCAGCTGGAAGGAACTGTAGCCAATAGCCGGGCCTTCACCAACCTTGTGAGGAAAGCTCTGCGTCTGATTCAGGAGACTGAAGTCATTTCGCGGGGATTTACTCTGTAAGTGTTTCGGTTTAAGTTATATTATCAACTAATTTCCAGCCAGTGGGCTTATAACTCATTTATATATTATATATATATAATATATATATATATATATATATATATATATATATATATATATATATATATATATATATATATATATAAGCTGAATAGTTTCTGAAGTGCAATTGCATTTTGGAATCTGGACAAGAGGCCACTCTTAGAGTGCCAATGGATGCTGAGTTATTGATTAGTTTTAAATATGCATTTGGCAGGAATGACTTCTCATTTTAAAGCAGGGAATTAAAGATGCCTTTTAAATGTACTTACTGTAAGAGTGTCCTTCTTAGAAATACATTGAGGTATATTTAGATTGCACTTCCTGCATCCACTCCCCACAAATGGAATGTTGCATGTACCAATAGACCTCCTCCTTTCCAACGCCATACGGAATTAACCAATTTGCCGGACCAGTGTTGATCCAGCAAATCGGTTAATCAGAAAAAGCCACCTGATCTCAAAGATGAATAGGCCATCCAGAAGTCCCTCCCCAAAGAGACCCAGCCTGGAGAGTAGTCCCCAGCCCAGGGAGCTATACATACATACATACACAGTTGTATGAGGGCAACCCCAACATTTGCCACAGGAAGTTGCGGGTGAAATGTTGTCCAGATTAAAGGATGTGCCGGATTATTTGATGCCAGAAAATCAGTGTCGTACCTGTATTATTATGCTAAACCCCATTTTGTACAATAATATAAAACATAAAGGTGAATGAGAGAGGACAAATAGACATGAGATAAATGTACTATTCTGGTTTTATTAATAGTACTAATAAGAAAAATTAATTAAAACTGCATATCCTTAAATAAAATGGGGAACAGAATAAAAAAAAAAAAACGCTAGTGCCCATGGTCTATGGTTAGCTAGAGACTCTTAGACAGTGGAAAAGAATAATATTTAGAAAATCGGATAAAAGTGCACAACTCCAATGGTCTTTATATCTGTTTTAAAGGACGCATCTGAGGTCTTAGTTATTGTATTAATGAAACGTATAAATATAGTTGCAGTTGGTTAATAATAATTGGAAGTGTTGGAGTTAGGAATGTAGTTTTTTGTTTAAGCTTACATTACCTGAAAAGATACTCCCTCTGCTAATGTCACAAATGTGCAGCATCTTTAACATAATTGGTTCTGTTACCTGGGAACAATGTATTGGATATTTAGAGTTACATTTCTGATTATGTTTTTCCATAGATATTCCTAAAATTTTAGTGAGGATTTGCTTTGAACTAGCAGAAAAATGTAAGAATGAAAATCAAATTAAAATGTACATTTTTTACAATATGACCCTACCATACACTTTCAATGTCATAGGTACTAACTGTAGTAATGACAATAATGGAAAGTGTCAGATGTGTGAGGTGGGTAGATAAAGTAAATTACAGGATAAATGAAAAAGTAAACAAAATGTACAGAAAACCTTAATCCGTGGGGCATGCAATTAAATTTATATTACATATATTAAATAAACCATTTACAGGAATATAAGGAATTTTTTTAATTAAAATTTTCTAAAGTTTATTATAAATTTGAATAGCGCCACTCTTAAAAAAAAACAAAAAAACACGGGACTCTCTCCAATCACTCTCTAACTCTATTTCTCTTGGTCATATCTGCATCTAGAAATAAGTGATAGTGTGGGGAATAGACCTCAAAGTCCCAAAACTTGCTAGACAATCTATTACTAGATAGAAGGAAAAAGGTGGCCTATATATCGAAGGACCACTAATACCACGATTGAGTGTTTTAGCCCTTAGTAGAACTAAAAAGCTATGGACTGCAATATAAAAACAAATATAAAAATAACAACTCAATAATCCCTGAAAGTTAGTAAGTGTGGACTGGATGGATCTAAATTTATATTACCACACCTTTTTTTGGATTTGCTGCTGTTTTGTTTGTTTTTAGACTTGCTCAGCATGATCATACATATTGATAAAGTGACTTCTCCTTAGCTTGTTTGTGTCATCCTTTGGTATGCCAGTTTGGGCGCTATCCAAGGATGTACTGAAATAACAGGCAGCTAACCGCGCACTTGCACTTCAGTCCTCTTGGCTGTTGTCTGAAGCGTAGTATTTCCCTATGCTTAGTGACAGCCATCCACATTTGGGTTCCACTGACGTTCGATATTTGCATATGCAAATTGGTTTTAAACTTTTTTTTTTTTTAATATTTGCTTCTAAATCATAGAAAAATTGATAGATTTGATGGTAGCTAAGAACCAAAACTTCAGAGTCCAGTGACAAATACATTAAATCAATTAAATCAAGTATCAAAATAGTTTGTGCCTGTACCTTACCCATGTACAGAGCTACGGAATATGTTGGCATGTTACAAATAAAAACTAATAATAATAATTAATTGTCAGAATGGCCATATGCACATTCAAAGCATACTTGAAGTACTTCAAGGATCACTGTATCACCCTAACAGGAACTATATGTTGTAACTAGGCATTGGTCATTAATACAATTCATATTCAATCAATATCAGAATCGGAGTCTCGTGGAAGCCATTTGCTCATATCATTTTGTGCCTGAAATGTTATAACTCCCTGCTCTCCTCCTTTCGCTGGAGACTTGCAGTGTTAAGTTGATTTCCCTTGACAACAAGCTTTTGTTGTGGGGCAGCCTGTGAATGATTATATGCCCTCTTGTCTTATCAGATTGTTCTTAAAACCCTTTAGACCTAAATAGGCTAGATACTTGTAATCTTTGAAAGTGGATTTATTATTGAATATTGGTTTTAGACCATTAAACATTGTTAATGACCAGTGAATAATTAAAACAAATAACCCTCTTATTAGAGCATTGCAATTGTCCTTTAACTCTCTATTCAAATGCAGTTGATACATTTATTCTTTCACTGGCCCTTTAAGCATTTATGTTTTGAAACAGAAAAGATTTTCCACCTTAATGAAAACTTTATAAAGTTATATTGTGCATTTAAAACATACATTTAACCGTCAGATGGTCCCTTTTTTGAAAGATATATTGCACTGGGATAATTATTATCCAGAACTATCTAATCAGACAGGGCCGTGTGACGTTTTCCTGATTACTCATTAGTATGCACAATAGATATTCATCATGTCCCAGTAATTTGCCTGGTATTGGATGTATTGGGGATCTCTATTGACCCCCCAGAGAACTGCTCTAGAAAAGGTAAATATGAGCAGGTTAAATAAAATCTTTAAATCTGTAATAATATTTTTGAATTTTGTTTTGGAAAAGTTTTTTTCCCCCATATGTGTTTTAGGGAGTAGTTGTTATACCCCTTCAAGAAAAATAATATACTTTTTAAAATGGTCTACACCTGCCCTTCAAGTAAGTCCCCTCCAAATGTTTCAATTGAGCTGAATAACCTCTCATCTCACGACTGCATGCTAATGGTAGGATAAGTTTAGTACTCTCCTCCATGCACGACCTCCAGGGCCAGCGCCGGACCACCAAGACTTTCTCAGCCCTTCTGTGATATATTAAGATCTAAGGGGTTTTCCATTATCTGTCTGTGGTAGAACTGTAACATATTTCACATGACTGTGTATTTCCTTCACTTGTTGTGGCATGCAGTGTTTCACAGTTATAATCTACAGGGTTGTAAAGAATTGCTTATTAAAAAATGAGACTAGTTCAAAAAGATGTTTTTAATTTTACTTGCGTGTATCACCAGTGCTTTTAGTACAATCTACTCTATAAACAGCATTTATGTATAACACATAATAAATGAGTGAGAACTACATACAAATAGTGATAAATGGGTGAATCAACACCACCTATTTAACATATTCTTTGCTTCTCATCCATTTGATTAGTTTTGTATTAAGAGGATAATTAGACTATCAGGAAGTGATGGAACAAAGACATAACCTCCGGAATAAAATGTGAAATTATGATCCTAACCTATAAAGCTCTCAACAATAATGCACCCCCTTCTCATCTCAAAATACTCTCCCAACTTCCACCTTCCGTTCTGCTAATGATCTTCTTCTTTCCACCACTCTTGTCACCTCCTCTCATTCCCGCCTTCAGGACCTTTCTTGTGCTGCCCCTATTCTTTGGAACTCCTTACCTCACTCCACTAAATTTTCCTCCTGTCTCAAGTCCTTCAAAACTTAATTAAAAACACATTTAGGTAATTAAGCTTATCACCTTCATACTTAATATGCCCAATGTATCTATCACCTTCCAAACACCTCAGATTGTACATTTGCAAGTTTCTAATCGTATAGTACTCTATATGCAAGATTATAAGATCAAAAACAGGGCTCTTTTTATTTGATCTGTATTTAAATAGTTTTTATGTTGTTTTTCATTCTATGTATGGCACTGCGGAATATGTTGGAGCATTATAAATAGCTGATGATGATGATAAGAAGAAACTTTTATACATAAAATACTGAATCAGAATTTTTGAAGAATCTGATAATTTCATAGTTTACACAGCTGCTTGCGTTTTTAATTTGTTACATACTTCACAAATGGGCAATTTTTCTTTAAATAAAATAGTCCTTTAAATATTGTAGTGGTATTTATCATACGCCATGATGCACCTTACAAGTAGTGACTTCCAGTAGTATTTACTATTGGCAATACAAAGACCGTCCCCTAGGCTCATCATGAATCATAATTTTACTGATAATTTATCTTCCTGTATTTATAATTAATGTATTTATGGATTCCTTTCAATAAAAAGTGGGTGAAAATTATCCATTTTGATAATAACTTGAAAGTAAATTCATTAGAAGAATATATAAAAAAAAAAAATGACATTAGATGGAGCATTTTTAGCTTTCAGAAGTGTTATAATGTTGCATGAAATGAGATAACTGCACTGTATTGTATGTTTGTAATAATGGTCTGGGACATCTGTACAGATGTATCACATTTTACTTTTCAAGTTTGCTTGACAGGGTCAGTGCTGCTTGCCCATACGATAAATCTGGACAGCATGCCAGTCAGCACCTCCTCGGCTTACGGAAGGCAGTCTACAAGACCGTAAGGACCAACTTCAGAGTCTCAAGACTTGCGACTTTGTACATGCTGAAAAAATATCCTTTTTTTAAAAGAGATTTGATAATTATTTTATTAAAGTCACCAATATAGTGGGTTTATTTGTCAAATATTATGATAATAGGTCTCACTTTGCAGACATTTATATAACTGACTTGTCCTCTGCATAACTAAACCCTGCCTGTATATAGTAGATCTGTTACTTGTATATGTTTTTATTATTGCTTCACTCTGTTACATGACATGCGGCTTGGCACTTTATGGATAGACATAGTTTCTTCTGAATGGATGGCAAATTGAACTCTAATTTAGTGTCTCGGGCTGCAGCAACTTCATGTTATAAAGCCTTAGAGACATTGTCTTCTAGAAGTTGCCTGGGAAAGTTCCTGACAAGCATGCAAAGCTGTATATGCATTTTTAACCTTTGCAGCACTTGCTTTTAGTGTAAAAAAGATAGTAACACATCCTGCTTATTTAAATGCATGCTATACAAACATGTTAGTTCCATGATCTTTAAACACAGGTAAAATATATCCTGTCTGGGATGTTGTTGGCTTTCGGTGCAAGTTATGAAAGTGATTTAAATGTTCTTATAATCAGTAATACACTATATACCAGGTTGTAAAACCACTCTACTCACTGTGAATGTTTTGAGGACTAAAGACCCTTGTCCCAACATGCCCACCATTCTCTTACCTCATTTATTTTCACGACTGATCTTTGAATTCTTTTATTCACAGGATAGTGTTATTTATATTCTGTACATATTTGGGTTTTCTATAATTTAGCCTCTACTATCTCTTCTTAGAGACTGGTCGAGCAACTCATTACCTTCTGTGAAAAGGGTTGCTTTTTCACATTTCATGCTGCCGCTTAAAATATCTGTGTCCTATTCTTTGTGTTGGACCGTATCGCCTGCCTCACTACATGTATTTGAATGTTTCTATTAGATACCTTTTAAGACAGCTGGCCTGGCCTAACAGATTAGATAATTTGCTAATATTTGGAAATGGCTCATTTCTTAAATGGAGGTAAATGCATAAAACCAAATACACAGCTGTCAGGTGCCTGTGCTGCATTACCATATCAAAGCTCGATGTCAGCTGGCAAGCTGAGCACGTATTATAATGTCCTTTATAGCACATGTGCAAACAGACACGGGCTCAGTTGGGTGACACAGGAAATTGGGAGATAGAGGGATTAGCCACAGAGGGTCAAGCTGTCGGTCTTATTGCCAGACCAGGCCTGCTCCTGATGTTACTGACTTGTTTGTGATTAAAGTGTTTCTCATTTAGCAGAACCATGTCCTCCTTTTTGATTTTAGCGTTGGATCATTTGTTGAATCTGTAAGCCTAAATGGAAAATGCTAATAATAACGTTTTATCAGAAAGAAATCCCTTTCTCCTTTTTTTTTGCACTTATTTCTGTATGTTTAGACTGTATAATATATATATATATATGAAAGTGAAATTTTAAACATAACTTTTAAAGCTTACATATGAAGTCTAATGTTGCATCCTTCTGTATATATGCAGCCCATATTAGGTATCCAGAAATTGGTAGCGGATAGAATAATTAGACTGTTAATTCAGAAAAGGGAAGACTCCCATTAGGACAAGCTTTTGGGCAGGTCCGTTCCCTAAATGTAACTTCTGTTTTAAAAGTTAATGGTCATATTATGTGTATCCATCACAGATTATATATATATATATATATATATATATATATATATATATATATATATATATATATATATATATATATATATTCTATACAACCTTTTGTTGAATACATATGGCTATTATGTAAGTAAACATTGTTCCCTTATTTCTACCATCAAATAATTGCTGTCTTTATCTATACAATACTTATATGGAATAAAACAGGCTTGTTTGAAAAATAGTTGACAAAGTCTGCAAAGGAAATTGATCTAATGTACTTGCATGTTTCCATATGCATATGTTTGTTACTCGGTTGTTTGTTGCTTTCACTCTATGGTAGTGTAGCCATTTTTCCTTAACCCTGTCTAAACTTATCCTTTAAATTCTGAGATTGACAACGTGACCAACTACATCTGTGTGGTTCCTTTAAAAGATTTGGGCCTAGGATTATGTGAAGAGCAGGTGTCTGAGGAAGAAGCCCACAACCTAACAAATGGTTTTAGCCTCCCTGCTTTGAAGGTAAGCTGTCCTCCACCTCCATGCTTCATTGCATGCATTCAGTACAGTGTATTTGTAGCTGATGTATGAGCCATGAGTTAGAATGATCATGCACCAAGCCAATATACGCCACGGCCAAGAGCTATTTATTTGAATGCAGATTATCACGTGTGTCTTAAATCTAACGGCCTGAACGGTGGATAGATTTTTGTGTTAAATGAAAGCTCACAGAGTTTAAAAATGTTTAGAATTTGGAAATTATGTTAAATCCAGTCTAGATGTAAAAAAGCAGATGCAAAAAACTAAAGACCTCAAGGGTATTCATGATTACTAGGACACTACATCTAAACCAAGCAATGAGGGGTGCTTGTTAGCATTTCTATTACTTGCATTTTTCTGATACTTTTTTTTCAGATATTTGCTTTTGAAAAGTCTCTCTTCTTACTTATCACTCCTTTTCTTTCCTATTTAACATCAACATATGGTCTTTCAGCCTTTTTCTTTTAACCAGATGACTCCTCTTCCTAAAACATAAGCATAGGTTGCATGTGTGTGGGACTTACCTAAGATAACAATTACTGTCTGACTTACTTTCCAATACTTGAAATGATTACTGTTGTAAAATTTTTAAAATGTAGCCTTTTTAAGAATATTTGATATTTGGCAACATGATTCAAGAATAAAAAAAGATAATAGTCTTTAATGTTTTCCTTCTTATATGCATTTATGCCGCTGTGCAATCTGCCATTTTGGTTGCAGCAGATCAACTTTGCAAGGTTGGAATTATACACAGGAAGTTTCTATATTCCCAATGAAAATATGATGGCTACAGGTGCCGGTGCTGATATAGACCATTTAGAAAGAAAAAAACATCATCACAGTTGTCTTTTAAAACTTTGCAGCAGAGCAATCCCTTGGGTTGCTTACGGTTTTATGTTGTCATCCAAGTAAGCCTATAATCTTAAGAAATGGGTAGGCAATGCAACCTGGAATGCAAAGACTGCAGATCACACACTTACTACACATGTAATGTCTCTGTAAACATTGTAGTGTATAATATACTGCACTCCTCTATTTATCCTGTGCAGGTTCTCTTCCAGCTCTGGATAGGACAGAGCTCCGAGTTCTTCCGACGCTTGGCGCTTCTGCTTTCTACTGAGAATGAATGTCAAGAACCTATAGTTACCCCAGAATCGCTCCCGCACTACATATGGTCAGATGTGGCACAGGATCTACCTCAAACTCAAGCTGCCTGTCTGGCAGAGCTAAAGCGCAGCTATGAGTTTTACCGGTACTTTGAAATGCAACACCAGTCTGGGACAGAGAGAACATCCAAGAAAAAGCGAGACACCGGGGAGCTCAATAGTCTGCATGGAGCTGTGAGAAGCTTACAACTGCACCTAAAGGCCCTGCTTAATGAGTGAGTCTTCCATATAGGCCTCAAGACAACTGCTGCAGCCCATCTGAAACCATACTGCTGTGACTACTAGTCCTGAAGGCCTTGTACATTTACCTAATAATCATATTGCATTAGATTATGGGAAACAAAAGTGCAAAAATCATTAGCTGTTTCGTGTCATTTTTAAAACTCAAGCAGATTGAGTGTGAGAAGTGAAGTGTATGGGATAGTTGGGATTGTAGTCCTGGGCTGCCTAGTGAAATGTGGGGATCACCATTTGCACACCTAAAGCCTGGGCGTGACACTATGATGTTTTACTTTTTAAGGGGACGTGGTTTACCACTGTTTTTTTTTTTCAGGCATTTTGAAAAAGAATTGTGTAAACATTACAAAAGTTGTTTTTTTTTTTCAGTGAAAAAACATTAAGCAGAACCGGTTTAAACTTCATTGAAACTAACAGGAAGTGTAGAGAGCATACTTGAAACTGCAATCTCATTGGATGACTGAGGGCAAGCCCCCAAGATCTATTACACATCTGACTAATATTTTCAGTTTTGACACCTTAATTTGACAAAAAAACAATGACCACCATGGCACCTAAAATTAATCCTGTTGCCATGAGGGTCCTTTAGGAACCCCACTGCACCATTCCTACCCCCATGGGACCTTAAGCCCCACGTGGGTCTGTAAGGACACTATGGTCCTTAAAGGGCCACTTAATTCAGCAGTTTGGACCGCATCAAAGAAGGATCTCCTGTACTCTTTGAAGTTTTTAAATATGTTCTTTTTTCACAGAGAAATTTATAAATGAAATCTGTTTACATGGAGACTCTGACATGCCTCCAGTCAAACACAGCAACTTCTCCTTGCCATGAGCACAAGCAGGCAGAATGTTAACCCTTCACAAATACATCTGTGCAAGGAAATAACTGCTGGAATCTACTAAAAATGACAGATTTAACTTGTCCTACTGCATTCCTGAAGTTCAGTGAAACTATAAATCTCTGTGTTCATATATATATAGCCTAGTTCGACTCTCCTTGACCTCATGTACAACACACCATGCTGATCCACTTGGTTTTCATGGCATAGATACTGGAGTGGGTTGCCAGTTCCTTCTCCAGTGCGCCACAGCATACAGCTCCTGGTATCCAAGTACTGACCAATGTAACCTCTTGGTTCCCTGGCTGGATTCGAACCCAGGATGCTGTGGTGAGAGCACCTGCATCCTAACAACTGGGCCACCAGGGAACCCGAAATAGCAGCCTAGGTGTTTTTAAAAGAATTTAGATCTTTCAAGTATTTGTTTATGTTGCTGTCTAAGCTTCATTGGGGAATGTAAAGCCCTTCTGGTAGTAGTTTTTTGGCAGTGATTGTGTAGAGTTTCTGCTGATTGTATAGATTTTTTAATTTTTATTTTTTTATTCCAATTTTCTTGCGAAAAGTTCAGATGTATTTAATGTTAAGTAGCTGATCATGCATTAATACAAGCACAACAGCAACTCGGTGAGACACAGTTTATTCTGGAAACTATAACATTTTACAAAAGGTGTTTATTCAAAGTTGAACATATATTAATAAGATTGATTTCTGGTGATAAGCAAAGCAATTGTGTGATTTTTTATTTTTTTTCCAGTCAATCTTATTAACAGGCCATTGCATTTCTTCCATGCATTTAACAGAGCATATTTTATATGTTACTTTTTATTATATTTTTGTTTGTTTTTTATATTTTAAGAAAACTAGCACTTATCCAACAGAGCGACTATAAGCAATGTGTTATGTGTCTTAATCTGACTATTGAATTTAAAAAAACTTGAGAGAAAGTGTAAATCAGATCTGATACTCTCTCTCTCTCTCTCTAATTCAGAGTTATAATTCTTGAGGATGAGTTGGAAAAACTTACCACCTCTAAGGAGGCTCAAGCGATGACAACAGAAGCCTCCCTCATCCTGGAAGAAAAGCTAAAGATGATACAACCACATGTGCAGGCCAGCAATACCTGCTGGGAGGAGGCCATGTGCCAGGTGGAACGGATGATCCGAAGACCACCTATAAAGAGAGGTAAAACAATCTTGTAAGAAAAAGTACACACATTGGGTAAATTCCAAAGAAGGAAATGGTGAGAAGTGACTTGTTCAAGGTGGAGCTGTTTGGTATTGAACTTAAGCTAAAACATTTAGGAAACAACTGATAAAAAAAGTTAAATCATATTTTAATTAAAGTGCTATATAGGTGATTTAAGACTTGTCTTGACATTATATACCTGTGAATATTGAAGACCACGTTGCTTCTTTTATGACTGGACTGACATTGTTTACCATAACAACTAACATAATGAACTCACGTCATGTACTGGAGGGTTTTCCTGAGGACCTACACATCACGTCTCATCAAATGGCACCAGTTCTAGAACCAGTGATCTAGATAGCTTGAGAGTCCAGTATTAACTCATGAACTAAAGGGTTTTTATGGACATCAGTGTCCCTTTATTATTATTATTTGCACTTGATATGATAACCACTTTATGCTTATGATTTATATAGAAATGTGCATAAAGCTCATTTTATCTGGTTTGCTTCTGCAGATTTTCTTCTTCCAAGATTTTGGGAAATCACATGAGAGTAATATCTTCGGGTTTTTCTGCAGTATTCTTGTTCTGTCTATTGAAGCTCTTTCATTTATACATTTTGGTTACTTAGATGTAGTTTTTATTTATTTATTTATTACTGAACTGTTCACCTTGCTTCTTATCATATTGATGAGAGACATATTAAACACTGGTCTAATTAAAAATATTGTTGGTAAAGGTCGCAATTCTCTGTGTGTTTCTGTTGCAGTCACAGTTCACCTATATATAATTATTAATATATGTATTTGCTGTCCCCCCAGACATGGCCAACTCCTCATGTGAGAATTCCCATTGCCCTCCTGTACCTAATGTGCTTCCGACTCTACGTATTGAAGACAGAGATCCAGTCCCAGAAGAGCAGGTAAAGAGTAATAACTTAATAATGCCAGAACGCCATCTGCAGTGTGAAAACGCATAGCTAATGAGGCGCTGCATTGCATTCACTTGATTACAAGTCCGTTCAATGCTGATCCGTTAACCTGCATTAACATATCCTGTTTGCAAGATCTGGGCTGTATCCAGTGTCTGTTGTGCAAATCATTCTGATAACAAGAACATTAACTTAGGTTCATGCATGGCCTGCTATTCAGTTGCTTTCTATGTCATGCATGTATCCAATACACATTTTATATCAAAAGTTAGTTTGTGATTAACCTGTGTTAATTGTTATTGTCTTACCAGAGACATTGGACAATCCATATTTTAAGTTCATTAAACCTTGATATGTTTCTGACATTTGCAGCTAATTTGAAAGCCATGAGCATTAAAGCATTGTTAGCCGTCTCTATTTGTGTCATGATTGGATTGCCAGTTTGTCTTGAACCACAAGGGAATCTGAACTTCCAATAAAACTGAATAAAGATGCTAGATGCATCCAAAGTTTCTCCCAAGTGTCAATCCTGTTAGGCTCATAGATGCTTGCTACAATTAAAGCAAAATTTAATATAATAGATAGATATATTTTTTATATTGATTATTTAATCACTTTGCAAGTAACACCATACATATTACCAATAATATAGTGAACATTCAATGTATTACAAAATAAGAGCATTGCATCAAATATATAAATCAGAGATATGGTACCAATACAACACATTTGTATAGAAGTGTAAGTGACATAACCTTCCTAGCAAGGTTAAAACAAACAAAAATGGGCAAAAAAGAAAGAGGGAAGAAGTAGGCTATAGGCACGATAAGAACAGTATGCAACCATATGGATCCAGTTAAACACCAGGGCCCTCATTCAATTGCAATTTGCCCAATTGAATAGGGCCCTAAATAACCACATTACATATATTTTTTAAATAAGTTTTTGGTTAGCAAGCATCTATCCAAAAGAAAGGTTTTCACTAACTAAAAACTTCTTTAAAAAATATATGTTATGTGCTTATTTAGGGTCTGATTCAATTGGGCAAATTGCAATTGAATGAGGCCCCAAGGCTTTAAAACTATCAGCAGACATATTTCCAGGAGACACATTTACATGGAATGGACATATTAAACCAGGGGGGTGGGGGTGGAGGCAAGTTGGATTTGAGGATATCCCTGCTGCACCCAGGTGAGACTATCGCTTTTTCAGTCATCCTGATTGACTCACCTGTGCACAGAATGGAAATCCTTAAATCCAGGCCTGTGCGCCCAGTAGGACTGAACTTGGACACCCATGTATAAAATTACAATGCAAAAAAGGCTTTTTTTAATTTATTTTTTATAAATCTTGTTAAAACATTTTGTCTAGTATGAAGTCAAGAAATTCAAAACTGCATGCTATAAATATGATACCTAAACGTCACTTTAATGTACATAGAGGTTTTTATAAATACAATGACTGATACCTTTGCACAGTCTCTATAATGTGGTATCACCACCTCCCTTTAAAGATTATATATCATACAGTATAAATGTAGATGTCCCAAATCCTCAATTATCACTTCATGTTTTGTGAACCTTGTTTCTCTCTCCGTTAGTTTTTTGTCACCATCTACAAAGAAAAAAAAAGCAAAACGCTATTTGCAGACATCTAGATAAAACACGTTGTATAATAGACGTCCTCATAATACATTTCTGAGACATTAGATTTTTTTTCACCACAATAACTTCTGCATACTTAGTTTTTCAGTGTGCTCTGTGACCGATAATGTGCAAAAACAGATATTATTCAGCCTCTCTCAACCTTTTTATTTTGGGGACCAGCTCCTCATGGGGACTGGCACTACATTTTCATCTAGCTTGTACTCCTTTTAACAGCATGCATTTTAACTGCAAATACATTCATCAATAATAGGACTAAAGTTAATGGTATGTTGAAGGTAGGCTCCGCTGAACCTCCTTGAGAATGGCTCCAGTTCTAGAACCACTGATCTAGATAGCCAGAAAGTCCAGGATTAACTCATGAGACCCACCAGAGCATTTTATTTTTTTATTCAGCTCTTCCCACCCAATGCTTAGACTGCTTGTCTTCTAACCAGAGATAACACTTGTTTTGCAGGAACTGGAGGCCTATGTTGAAGACACAGTTACAGACAATGACTTTAATAGGGAAGATGTGTATTTATTTTCTCCAGAGGAAAGGGAGAGACAGAAACGAGAAAGGGAGGAGTCCAAAAGAGTATTACAAGAGCTAAAGGCTGTCCTGGGCTTGAAAGCATCCGAGGCAGAGAGACAAAAATGGAAGCAGTTGCTGTTTAGTGACCATGGTATGTAATGAACAAATTAACTCTGACAGCTTTACAGGGACATATAAATCACTATAACTGCTGTGCACCATTAAATAGTGACCTCAAAATCACATGGTAAAGCTGCTTATATTTTTTCATTTATAAAGAATAGATATTGCTAATTAAGCTGTATTATGATATTTTTACTAACGTTCCAAGATGCTTGTAACATGAGCGAGATGTCAGTACCTTTGGTAAACTTGTTTCTTATGTTGCCTTCACCTCAGAAACTTTCTCAGATCCATCTCATATAATTCCCTATAACAGTGAATTAATTTCAACATTAGCCTGCATTATTCATCATAATGTGCCTCATACATATTTAGTCTTTACTGAAGCATGTAAACGGCCTTTGTAATATGAACAGAAACTATACCCAAGCCAGCACATTATGGAGCATCTGAACAGAACACACTAGGTAATCCATAGAGACCTGGACATCATTTCTATACACTCAGGAATCCATAAATATCCTATGGAATATTGTCATCACCTGTAATATGTTGTATGTTAGATTGTTATTCTAATAAATCGTAGGATGTTGTTACAACTCTTCATTCTATCCTGACATTTGAGAAAAGATGCTTACTATTCAACATGTCTTAAGATGCAGTAATATATGTCTGTATCTTTAGATGTTGTCTATAAATATGTCTTATTAGCCATTCAAGCCAAGAAACCTAAGTAGACCTGCTACAAATTGATCAAAAACATTGTCATTTTTAATATTATGCTTCTTCCACAATCTACAGTGGTCTCCGTATTGTATTCTAACTTTGCAACTCTTGTTTCCAAAGCTGTAATCAAACCTTTGCTTGCTGAGGAGCCGATGGATAAATCTGAAAATGAAAACCCTATTGATGGTAATATGCTAGACTGCCATCAAGAGATCCCAAGAGAGATAAATGGAAATGGACATGTCCCAGAAGAAACTAATCCGGAAAACTCAGAACTTCAAGATGGTGATCATCTCAAAGTAAAAACATGTAACCAAGTAGAAGAAGTTGAGCCAACTAGCACTGTGGAGGAGGTGGAACGGCCTGTGCCTGCACCTAGGACTGTGTTGCCCCAATCCATCAAAGACAGGCTTGCCCGAATCCACCAGTCTTCAGATCTGAACTTTGCCTCTGGACTGGCAGCACAAGTAGCTGCTCGATCCCTTACCTTCACTTTCCTGCAGGAGCAGACTTTTGGAGATGATTGGGATGGTGATGAGGATCAGGTTAGCAATGGGGATGATCATGATGAAGAGGAAAGGCGTGAAGATACCTCTTCAGAACATGAAGAGTAACATTTCAACCAACTGGTCACCAAATACTTAGAGTATACGGTCACTTTGCAATGGCAGTATAATTGCTATCACTTGCATAGACATGTATTGATTTAACATCTTCAGTGCCTGGAAGGCCTGTACCCAATTGCTCTGCAGTGTCTTGATCAATCCCTCGATCCTCTAAACACCTTCTGTGTTAAATGCTCAGTAGTGTCTTACAGACCCCTAGTCCGCATTACAGATGTTCAATGCAACGCAAAACCTCCTTAGACGTCTAAAGTCCTATTGGCAAAAATCACTGACATAACTGTACAAAATCAGTGCATCTGCCTAAATTCTATTTTGGGATTATTTTAATATTTAATGTTATTTATTCAAATTATTATTATTTTTGTTTTTGTTTTAGAATGTTATTCTGGCGTCCACTGTATTCTACCAAAAGGCAAATGATTCTCTGTTTCAGGAATAATGGGCAATTGTCTACAGTCTGGTTTTGATGCCTCCTCAGCTGTTTCTCTCCAGTGTGTACTGGCTAAAGATGTTGTTCACTTGTAACTATATTTCTTAAAAATATTCTACTTACTTAAGCTTAGGATGTAATTTTTTTAAATAAAAAAAAAATAGAAACCGTGTAAGTCTTTTCTCTAGGTCTGTAATTTTCATATTTCCTAAATGATCTTTACTACCAAGTTATTCATAATAAAACTGAATGTATAGGAAGATTCACTATGAAGTATTTTAACATTCCTCTGATTCTTGGAAGTGTATTTTTTTTTAAATTCCCTAAGGGCCAATGTACTGGTAATAAAAAATATATTTTCATTTGTTTGTGTAGCAAATGAGTAGCAATAAAATCAGTAGTTGAATACATTTTTAGACTAGCATTTGAACGTTAGTGTTTCAGTGACTGCAGAGCTGCATCTCTCCACCCCTCATAGATGTCCAGGAATTGGTGGACGATCTGTACAGAGTGCTGTCTTTTTTTTTGATTGATCTAGTTTTTCCTGCCGTGCACATGGCAGGGAAGGAGATAGATAAAGACTCCTATCAGGGCAGCCTCCAGAACAGAACAAATAAAAGATAATAATAATAATAATCTCTGTTGTAATTAACATTAAAACTTCCAATGTAGGTTTTAAAATGTATATTGATTGTTTTTTTTCCCCCTTCACATACTGTTTCTATTCCGTTTTTACTTAAAAGTGTTTTTGTCTTATTCTCTGCTGTTTTCTACTAAATAATCTTTAGATAAAGCGACTCGGAGAAGGGGGTGGGGGGGCATTTATAGATATTTCATACCCAGCCTGCTCAAGTTTGGCATCTTGTGCATTGGATTGATGCATTTTTGGAGGGGCTAGAAATGACCAAGTAGCCTGGTTCATGTTTGTACCAGTGATAAAGTTTGTGCTATATGGAGGGTCATTAAAAGAAAAAAAAAGGATTTTATCTATCTAGGAAGCTTAGAACAAGAACCTCTAATGTAGTATTTCCGAGACACTACCAGTGCCACGTGCTGCCCAGGGAGACCAAAGGAACTTCAAGAGGTTAATGCATACTTAAAAATATGTGGGTAGGAAGGAAGGTTTGGGAATTTTTTTTGTTTGTTTGTTTTTGGAGCACTTGACTGACTTCTTTGTTGGAGTGATGGATTTCACATTAATGAGGGAGGAGCTTGGGTGCTGGGGGAGATGATAGGAAGAAGGCTGGGAAATTTTCTACATAGCAGGAGGGGGAGATGACTAGATAATTGGGTAGATAGTGTAGAGAGAGTAAGGTATGTATTAAAAACATGTTTTTACTAGAAGGGGCAAGAGTTAGTATAGTCAATATGGAGGTCATGTTAAGTAACTCAAATAGAGTAGCAAGTACTTCATAGCTGCAGAGATATAGCAACCTAAAGTGTATGCTCGCTAATGCAAGAAGCTTGCCAGGCAAAATGGGAGAACTAAAATTATTAATAATAAATTAGAAATATGATTTGATAGACATTACTGAAATGTAACCTTCCAAATTAACTATCTAGTCATGAGAATCAACCTGCATAACCTTTTTTAGAGACAAGGGTAAGATAGAAGATGAGGTAGAGTTTGTCTTTATGATTAAAGCCTACAGTCAGAGAAAATATGTATGTTGTAAATGGTGATAAGGTGGAAGCCTTGTGGGTAGAGCGATAAGAGGCAAAAATTCCCCAAAAATGTCAGTAGGAACATGTTATAAACTCCCAAATATAAGTGAAAGTGAGGAAATGCAGTTGCTGCTACATATTCGAAATGCAGCTAATCATGGCCAAGTTCTTCAAATGGAAGATTGCAGCTACCCAGAAATAATCTGCATAAATGAAGCCAGCAGTTTAGCTAAGCCTTTGATACACTTTTCAAGATTTGTTAAACGGCAAGCGTATTGGAAGATGTTTAGAAATAATGAAAATGAAGAATGATTTTGCAAGATAAGTCATATCTCCATTACTGTCTCCCAGTTTTTCTTTTTCCAAAACAAACCTTAAAATTTGGAGCAACAAGTAATACGCAACAGGGAACAAGGTGGAGAAAGGAGTGGGAATAAGAAAAAAAGGTTGCGAGTGAGGGAAAAAGTCTCTGACCTGGGTACAACCATGAATTCAGTTAAGCTAATGGACAATGTATACAGGGAGACCATTATTTAACATGTATAATAGTTCTCAGAAAGCTGTAACCTCATTGTTGGTTATCATTTTAGTGCAGGAACGGTAACAGGCTATCCCAAGATATAGCTATGTGTAATTTAATTAATCCAAATAGTGTAGAGCAAGGGTGGGCAAGTCCTGGAGAGTCTTACACGTGCCAGGATTTAAGGATATTCCTGCTTCCTACAGCTGAGCAAATCGCTTTTTAAGTCATACTCAAATCCTGGCCCGTGTGGGGCTCTCCTGGCCCTAACTTGCCCACCCCTGGTGAAGGGAATATTTTTCCCCTGTTGCTTTAAGATATTTGGGAAATTTGCCTAGTAGACATAATTGTGGGGTGAGATGTAAATGTCTATCATACATATCTGAAGTAAGTTTCCTCATCCATTTCCATAATGTTCAGACTGTTATGCAAGACCAATATATACAGTTGTGCTCCAAGGCTTGCATACCCTTGGCTATTGGTAATATATATACCATTTTTAAAGAAAACATGAGTAAGCAGGCAAAACGCATGTCTTTTAGTTCTTACTAGAATATTGCCCGCCAAAAAATGACGGGAATTAAATTGTAAGTGAGCTAATGCTGTTTGGTGTATGGTAATGAAATAAATAATACATTACTAAAGGAATATACTTCACCTATTTTGAAGTAATATATGCAGGAAGCATTGTGCTGAAGAGCTGACAATCTGTTTTCATATTGCTGTAGCGTACAATGTGTGTTGAGGGCCATGGAGCTGCTGTGTAAGTGTCAGCAATGTGTGCAGTGTGTAGTGTAAATAGTGTGCGTGCGCGAGGAAAAGCCGTTAGGGTAGCTGTGTACTTCCGCATTATGTAAGTTACTGTTGTAAAATGGCGCCTAATGTGTGGTACGCGGCAGTTGGTGATTTAGCGTCCTTGTTGTTGGACCTCGTCCGGCTTTTTTGGAAAATCTGTATGTGTTTCGTGGTGGTTTGCGTGTTTAGGGTCCTGTAGCCTCGTTTTCGTTTTTCGGCGGCCATTTTTTCTCTCGCTTAGGTGATTTTCGGGTGTCTAAACTTCCTGGGTGCTCCCTCTTGCTGTGGGTAAGCTTTTTATGTGTTTATTGTGTGTATTTATTGTGTTTTGAGGTTCGTGCAGGTCGGCTGTTAAAGTCGTATTTTTGCGAGGTCCTAATGTTTTTTCCTAAGTCCTGCGTCTCGTATTTGTGTGTCGTAAGTCCGTAAATGTTGCGAGATCCGCAGTTGCTGGCAAGGAGCGCCTTTGGCTTCGCAAGGGCCACAGCGTTAGCAACAACTTTTGACAACCCGCAGTTATGACAACTATATATGTGATGGGATTCATATTTAACTGTAGGTTATAACAGAATGGCCCAATCATCAAACAAAACATGGCAACAAAGAAAACAATGAAATGACCCAGTTCAAAAGTTTGCATACCCTAAATACTGTGTATTACCTCCTTTAGCATCAATGACAGCGTGCAGTCTTTTGTAATAGTTGTCTATAAGACCCCTAATTCTTGCAGGTGGTATAGCTGCCCATTCGTCTATTATTTAAATTGAGAAACAGCCAGGTGATATGATACAACTAGTCACCTGGCTACTTCTGTAGGTTTTAAATTCAGACAGACATGATGTATAATAGGGATTGATCAAATATGTGACTGATGTTGGCCTTAGAGCCAGAGAATTTTATAATGTGAAGAAATGCATGTGTCTGTATGACAGGTTGTAATATTACTTTAAATGATAAAACTAATGTAAAGATACTGCTCGAGAAAACAAGAATTCAGTGTGAGAAAGGAAAGGCAGACAGGTTTGCTGAGTAAGTACAAAAACATGTAAGAAAATGCAGGAACAGATTCCAGTAAAGTCCTTGAACTGGAAAATACACGTCCCCTGGAGCCAAGAGGTAAAGGGTTTATCCGAATATAATCACTGAGATTTACAGGAACGAGTCGTTACCTGAAGATGCTGATGTCAGTTTGAAATAAACTTATTATTACAAACAGAAATAGAAAGTAACACAACTGGTTTGGGAAACTTTTGGAGAGGTTACTTCTCACTGTAATGAATAGAGACTTAGAAACCCCTCACCTTAGTGAATATAGGCCTTGGACATAATTGCACAATTTGTTATACGTTTCTGTTAGACTGACATAGTTGTTGTGAAAACACCACATATCCACCATTTCTTTATTTTGTTTTTGTAGTAAACTGTAATCCAATAATCTCTAGCATGCATATTTATATGTACATATATGCTTGCTTTGCAACAAATTTTAAAGGGATGATTACTTCACTGTAAGTGCTCTTCATGGTGTGAAACAGCAAAGATTGTATGTTAAAATTATCTATTTCTTTTAATTACACCTACAAAATCTGGAGTTTTAGATAAGTTTCAAACACACTGTATCTTGCCTACTGACTGTTCCATGATTAATAGCATGTGCCAAACCATATGGTGAAGAGAAAGATTTATAGCAATTTTTCTCTGAACTTAGGAATTCGGCGACCAGTTAATCCACATCTGACCGATTTAGATGAATATGTGAAGGGATAACTTTTTTTTTTTTTTTTGCTTCTGCTCACCGCACGGAGCTGTTGCTGTGGGTCTGTCTGGGGCTTGCCAGTGAAACAGGTTTCATTATTTAATCTCTCTCTGAAAAATGTGCGTATTTCAAAAAGTCTATAATTATTTCAACATGCTTTTAGGAGAGCTTTACAGTGGTGTGCTCCAAATTGTACTGAGTTACGTGGACCTTTTAAATAACTATTAAATTACTGAATGCTGAGGGGTCAGATTGGCTTTGCTTGACAAATTGTCTATCATGTGAGTTGCATATTTTCCATACTTACATACCTTTCTCACAAGAACCTATAAATAGCCAATATAAATAACATTTCTCTGGCACCTAAGTAGTTTACAGACTTCATAACCTGTAAATAATCCTTATTAATAATGGATCAAAAAGTGCAGAAGCTGCCATGTTGCTGGCCACCTTGACATTAAAGTGCAGATTTATGGAGGTATATGCTAGGTGGTTCTCTTTAAATATATAACTTTCCTGGAAGATAAAATATACTATTTTTATACTTCCTGCAATAAAAAAAAATTCTAATGTTTCTATCCTGCTTTTATAAATGCATAACAAAACTGTTATCACATCGTCCCATTAATTGATTAATTTTATGCTCTTAAATAACTTAAAATATTCCATTGTATGGAAAGGAAGATATCCGTGTATTTCAAATGTTACTGTGCAGCTTAATAGGATCTCACTGCCTAGATAAAATAAATAAGGCACTGCATTTTAAAGTGACACTTTACAAGAAATAATGGTAAAGGAACAGTGTGTGAGCATCTTGAGGAACAGGTAAGAATTTCAAATCATTCTCTGCATAATAAGAAATGTACTAATGTGAATCAGTCCTGGGGGATTCTTTGTTGTTCTTGCTGTGATTATTTGCAAATGAGCCTCTCATGCTTATTAATTGGCTGCTTTGACTTGCTAAGTAGCCTTACAGTATGCCTGTTTGTCTCTGTAGTGGGCAAAATAAAGAGCTGCAATGTTATCTGGTTGGTAGACCCCTTTCCCTCCCTTATACAGGATCCTTTAAAAAAAAAAATGAAATCAACCTCCTGTTGGGGTGACAGACTCCCTTTAAATAACAAGAGTATGGAAGGCTTTTCTTTATTTGATACTTGCAATATCCAAACTCTATCCCTAAACAATTTAATATACCTCTGGAACCTCACAATATTTATATAAAACTATATATAGTCTGAAAGTGCAGATCCTACAGAATCTCTAGTCTGTTAAAAGTCAACATTGTTTGAATTATTTGGGGTAAAATTGATTAAAAAGTCAAATTTGCTTCCATCTCAAGCGATATAATGTAAGATGAATGTAAACTACTAAATATGAAAGCCAATATATAACTAAAGGATATAAATATCAGTGCACACATGCTTGTCTCTAATAAAGATGCCATACATGTAAGATCAAGTAATGCTATTCATTTCATGTTATTTGCAGCTAACTTCCAAAGTGCTCTACCCACCCCCTCCCTCTACCCCACATCTCCCTCTCTCACAATTCATTCTCTCCACCACAGCCTCCTAAATCTGCCCTTAATTCTCCCCTTCCCATTTAATATCCTCTCATACCCCTATTTCTTACATTACCTTCCCTCCCCAAAGCTCTTATGCACTTTTCTCCTCAATCCCCTCTCCCTACCCATTCTCTTTTCTCTCTCTCCACCTCCTTGCCATCCCCTCTCTCCAAACGTAATTGTTCTCTACTCCTTCCCCTTTCTCTCTCTACCCCTATCCCCAAATGACCCTTCTGTCCATGTTCTCTCCCCCATCCTCTCTCCTTCTTTGCCCATCCCCCAACTCCACTCACTACCCCCTCACACTTTCTACCCAGATCCCTCTTTTTCTCCCCAGATCCCCCTCTTTCTCTCCCCAATACCCCATTCATCTTGCAGATCAACCCTCTTTCTCTTCACTCTTCCTTTTAATATCCCCTCTTTTTCTTTTCCCAGCCCCTCTTTGTTCCTGCAGACCCCCTCTTTCTCCCTACTTTCACCCTAGATCACCCTCTTTCTCTTCCCCCGATCCCCACTGATTCTCTCCTTAGATGCCCCTCATCCTCCCCTCAAATACCCCTTTCTATTCCCAGATCTCCCTCTTTCACACCCATATCTCTCCCCCCTGATCCCTCTCCTTCTTTCCTTTTCTCTCACCCTCAGATTTACCTTTTTCTCCCCTCTTTTTCTCATCAGAACCCCATTTTATCCACACATGCCCTACTTTATCTCCTAAATTCCCCCAAACTTTCAGATCTTCCAGGGCTTTGGTTTCTTCATTGTTGGTGACTGGTGGAGCCTTTGATCACTCTTTGCCGTGCAGTCACAAGTGGTGAATGTTTATGTCCTTGTACAATAACGATATGGCACCAGAAGATGAGATACTCAGTTCAGAAGGTGCCTACCACACTACTAAAGGAAGATCTGAGAGCCAATACGAGTAGCACCAGATCTAATGAAGTGGTTAGACCAAAGTCAAGAGGACATGTGTCTGAAAGTGAATGAACGGTCGGTCAGCATCGGAACCTGGAACGTTAGAACTATGAACAAAGGGAAACTGAATGTGGTCAAACATGAGATGACTAAACTAAACACTGGGAATTAATGGACTGGAATGAGACATTTCATATCAAAACACTACCAGATCTTCTACTGTGGTCAAGAATCCAGCAGAAGAAATGAAGTAGCGCTCATAATCAAAGGGTGGCCAAAATATGATTCAAATTCAAGCCACGCTATGTAACATTACAGTGATCTAAGTCTATACTCCAACCTTGGATACTGTAGAGGCTGCTGATGTCCAATTTTACGAGAATATTCAACACCTCAAAGATGTAACACCAAGAAGAAAATTACTCTCATCCTAAGAGATTAGAATGCTAAAGTATGGAACCAAAAGACACCTGGAATAATGGTCAAGTTAGGCCTTGGAGGACAAAATAAAGCCGGCCAGAGATGGTGTCAAGATGGTTCTCTGGCTATAGTAAACAAGGTGACTCTACACATGGACATCACCAGATGAAAAATATAGAAATCAGATTTTGGAACCAAAAATGGAGGAGCTCTATACAGTCAGCAAAAACAAGACCTGCGCAGACTGCGACTCAGATCATGAGCGTCTTATTGCAAAGTTCAGAATTAAACTGAGGAAAAGAGGGAAAACCATCAGACAAAACAGAAATAAAATAGAAAACACCCCCTGTGAATATACAGTGGAGGTAAAGAATAGAGTCAAGGTGCTAGACATGGAAGATAGAATGCCTGAAGAACTTTTGATAGACGTGTGTGACATTGGGGATATTCTTTGTTGTGGCTTTCTGGTCAAAAGAAAGAAAACGAAGCAGGCAAATTGGCCTAATGGTCTGCTGAGGCTTTGAAAATAAATCTGAACACGGAAAGAAGGAAAGGTAGTGGATATAGAAAAAGATTTTTCCAAATGAATGCATTATTCCAGAGCATAGCAAGAAGAGAGGAGACATTCTATAATGAGCAATGTGAAGATTGCCATAGAGTGCTCCAATTATCAAACAATTGCACTAATTTCACATGCCAGCCAGGTGATGCATAAGATCTTGTAAGCTTGGCTCCAACAATATATGGACAAATAACTATCAAATGTGAGAGGCAGACACACAAGAGATCAAACTGTCAATGTTTGCTGTCAATTTGAAATGGAGAAAGCAAGTGTTTCAGAAACGCATTTGCCTCTGATTCTTAGACTATTCTAAAGCCTAAGACTTTGTGGTTCACAAGAACATGTGGCAAGGCCTACAAGAGATGGGGATATCGCACGATTTAATCTCTGCAGATCTGTATATGGAACAAAAGCCTGGTCTGAATTGAACAGCAGAATGGTTCAAGATTGAGAAAGGGGAATAACAAGGTTGTATATTGTCACCTTATTTATTCAGATGATAATACTGTGATGTCTGAAGGTGAAGAGGAACTAAAGGGCCTATTGATGATGGTGAAAGAAGAGCGTGCAAATGCTGGCCTGCTGCTCAACGTTAAAACAATGAAGATTGCAGCAAACAACAATCTTAGTTCTTGGCAAATAGATGGGGAAGAAGTGGAGGTAGTGAAATATTTTATTTTCCTGGGCATTAAGATCTCTGCAGATGGTGGGTTTCCGTAGAAAAACAGGCTTTACTTATTCAGGTTATTAGTGTTGCAAAATAGTTTTTGGTCAGATGATGGAAAAGTCCACACATACCTGAGTGGTCAGAGGTCTATTACAATATTAAAGCGCAATAGGGATTTTGATAAATACTTTGAATCTATTCAGTTAGTTAACTTACATTATCTTAAATCAGTGGCGGCTGGTGACTTTTCAAGTTGGAGGGGCGACAGGGCGAAACATAGCCACTCCCCCTTTTTCAAACCACACCCATTTGTATAACTCTTCCCCCTGACGTCATAATGACCTTTATAAGCCCCGCCCAATGACCTTATACTTGTAAAGCCCATTGAAATACATAATCAGCAATGCAGAAATGTCAAGAAGTAAAGTAACAATGTGTTAAATTCATTGGTATACAATATAGATTGAAAAAACTCATGTGACAAGACTACAGCAATATCATAATTGCACCTATATGTATTAACAGAAAAATTAAAGGAGTGACACCTACCATTAGTCGGGTCTTCTTCTCAGGGTATTCATGTTCATTAAGTTGACCAACGAGTAGAAACAAATCTGCAGCCACATAGGGTTTGCACCTGGGGTGGAAAGAAAACAAGCAAATCAATCAGACCATTCAAGAACAAAACCATACTTAAAAAACATTAAACGACCAAGTGGAACCATATAGGCCCCAAACATACCTTAGAAGACCAAGTGTGACCATAGGCCCCAAACATACCTTAGAAGACCAAGTGTGACCATAGGCCCCAAACATACCTTAGAAGACTAAGTGGAACTATATAGGCCCCAAACATACCTTAGAAGACCAAGTGTGACCATAGGCCCTAAACATACCTTAGAAGACTAAGTGGAACTATATAGGTACAAACATACCTTAGAAGACTAAGTGGAACTATATAGACCCCAAACATACCTTAGAAGACCAAGTGTGACCATAGGCCCCAAGCATACCTTAGAAGACTAAGTGGAACTATATAGGCCCCAAACATACCTTAGAAGACCAAGTGGAACCATATAGGCCTCAAACATACCTTAGAAGACGAATCAGCAATGCATAGGCCCAAACCAGTGGATCTTGGGATTCAAGAAAACAACAACATTTAACTTCTGTTTAGACAACACAATAATCAATGTCAAACAAACACGTTGAATTAGCATATGGATAACCATATGAGCAGTAACGCCACGCCAAGGCTTCAACAATTGTTACTGACCATTCACACACCTTTCATAGCTCCTTCAATATGCACACCCACACACCATTCATACTTTACTTACCACTAGTTATTTTTGGCAGTGAGGTGGTGCCATTTCTGAGAACTTTACGTACCCTTGAAGGTGCCTCCAATTCCTTCAAACCAATGCATTTAACCGCTACAGGGCCATGGTGCTTTTTAATTACTTTTTTGATCCTCTTCAATGTGGAGAAGCATCTTTCTGGTTCTTTAGTAGTCTTCGTTGTTGTAAGCAGGATTCCTTATAGCTTCACTCACTCTGTTAAATTATGTAGATTAAATTGATGCTAAAGTTGCTGCAGAGCAACAGCACTTGTACAGACATGGAATTCTTGCTTCCCGTACACAAGTGACAGCTACCCTTGGAAGTGCCTCCAATTCCTTCAAACCACGCCAAGGCTTCAACAATTGTTACTGACCATGCACACACCTTTCATAGCTCCTTCCATATGCACACCCACACACTGTTCCTACTTTACTTACCACTAGTTATGTTTGGTAGTGTGAGGTGGTGCTGCTTAACGCAGTTTATCTTTGCACACCTTGGGGGTATGCATTCTTCTTTGCTTCAATCACTTGTATTTTAATTTTGCACGGCGATCTTTCAAAGAAGAAAACTTCTCAATGTTTTTTTCCTTGAAGTCTGGGATCTCGGAAATCAGTTGCTTTTCCATTGAGAGCATCGCCAATGCATTCAACCACTCCAGGGACATGGTGCTTCTTAAAAAGGTTTTTATCCTCTTCAATGTGGAGAAGCATCTTTCTGATTCTGCAGTGGTCATCGGTGTTGTAATCAGGATTCTTAATAATTTTACTGTCTCTGTGAAATCATTCTGCAGATTAAATTGATGGAAAAGTTTGTGCAGAGCAACAGCACTTGTACAAGTATGAAACTCTGTCTTCCCATACAGAAGTGACAGCTCAGTGCGTAATTGTTCCTTCTTCAGTATTGGATATGCTTGCACGGTGTCTTCCAGAGCTTGGGTTGGAAAGCAAGTGTCATGGGTTTTATACAAGTCACTTTGAACAAGTTTGGCACTGACTAGGTGATTTGAAAATGAAAAACGTTCTTTTGCATGAACCACCACTATGTCACATACCTCTCTTGAAAGTTGTCTCAAAGTTGAGATCTCCGCACTCCGTCTGTTGACTGTTAGATCGCTCGGCAAACTTGCTTCTATCTCTTCCACAGAATTACGGATTTTCTGGATGCTGGCGACAAAGTCTTCTGTGACTTTTTTGATATAAACAGTATCCGTGTCTCGCTTCTGAAGCTGACTATAGAGGATGTCAACTTGTGGCATTATTAATGAAAATATTTAAGGAAGTAAAGGAACTCCCTGTCTTCCAGCATTCCAATGAAACCTGCGGCTTCCCGTATAGATGTTGGATCAAAGTTTAGACATGCTTCAATTGTCTGGAAACACTCAAGTAGCGCATCTCTGTTCTCGTAGATCACGTTCACGGTCCTAACGTTGAAGTTCCATCGTGTTGGTGCACCTCTTGGAAGTCTTCTACCAACTACCTTATCCAGAACTCCAGTCCTTTTTGGAGAGCGTGAAAAAAAAGATGGTATGCCGCCTATGTTGGAAAAAAAATACTCGAACTCTTCCAATCCTTGAAACTGCTTTCTCCATTATTAGGTTCAGTTGGTGAGCATAGCAATGGACGTAGTGTGCGTTCGGGTACACGTCTTTTATTTTTCTTTGAACTCCTCCTTGATCTCCACGCATCACACTGGCACCATCGTAGCTTTGAGCTATGAGTTTCTTCTTGTCTTCTGGCTCTGGGAGAACAGTATTCAGTGTTTCCAGCACAACAGCAGCAATGGAGTCTGCATCCGTTGATTTAATTTCCGTGAAGCCATCAAATCTTTCCACTACTTGATGCTTTTTGTGAATGTAGCGATAGACTACAACGCACTGTGTCCTAGCGGAAATATCGGTTGTTTCATCCGCTTGGATTGCCACAAACTGGGCTTCTTTAAGCTCTTGGTGAATCACTTCCTTTATAACTTCATGCATACAGTCCAGTAGCTCATTCTGCACGGTTTTGGAAGTGCCCTTAAACACAGTTGCAGTCTTCAAATGCTGTTCCATTGCACTATCGATACTGCCAACCAAATCCACCAGGCCTCTAAACACTCCTAGATTTAGCGATGTTTCACTCTCGTCGTGTCCTCTTAATGCCAGTTCAAAAGCGCCACAAAAGCGAACCCAATCAATTATCTTGGAAAGGATGTACCGGTTCTTAGCCACTTCTTCATTGTGTTTTTGAATGCTGACTTGGTATCCTTAGTCCAGTTGAACAGCAATGTTCGCCTGTCCAAGCATCTCAAACTTGATCCTGTTATCCAAGTGAGCTTTAGAACTTTTGTGTTTCGCCAATTTATCAGCTAGATGTTTGACGTCAGTCACTCCAGTTTTGGTCCAAGCAGCGTCACCACCAAATAGGATGCATGGGAAACAATATAAGGACTTCCTAGAAACGCTTCCAGAAAGCCAGTCGTTCTTCTTGTACCATTCAGTATTGAAATTACGGACATATTGCTTCCCTCTATCTCTTGCGATTTGCTGCAGATTTATCTCTGGTTGGTCAGCTCCTAACCGTTTTACTTCCACCTTCTCCTCATAGGTTAGGGTGCCGAAAGGCTTCACAAGTAGAGAGTCAATAGTATTCATTTCTGATATTGATACCAATAGAAGAAAGAGATCACGGTATATTAATTTATATTATGTCACAAAATTACTTTAAAATAACAGTGTGTTGATTTCATTGGTATACATTACAGATTGCAAACCCTCATGTGACAAGACTACATCAACATCAAATTTGCACCTATACACATGGACAGAAAATTAAAGGCAATGATACTCACCAACAGTTGACTCTCCTTCTCGGGGTATTCACGTCCAGTAAGTCAACCAACGAGTCCAAACAAATCTGCTTTCACAGATAGTTAGCACCTGGGGGGTGATAGAAAACAACAAAAAAAACATTAGAAATCTCAAGACCCAAACCGTAACTTTTAAAACCTTAAAAGACCAAGTGTGACCATATAGGCCCCAACCGCACCTTAAAAACCTTAAAAGTCCAAGTGTGACCATATACTCAACAACAGTTGACTCTCCTTCTCGGGGTATTCACGTCCAGTAAGTCAACCAACGAGTCCAAACAAATCTGATTCCACAGATAGTTTGCACCTGGGAAGTGATAGGAAACAAAAAAAAAAAACATTAGAAATCTCAAGACCCAAACCGTAACTTTTAAAACCTTAAAAGAGCAAGTGTGACCATATAGACCCCAACCGCACCTTTAAAACCCTAAATAACGAATTGGGACCATATAGGCCCCAACCGCACCTTAAAAACCTTAAATAACAAATTGGGACCATATAGGCCCCAACCGCACCTTTAAAACCCTAAATAACAAATTGGGACCATATAGGCCTCAACCGCACCTTAAAAACCCTAAATAACAAATTGGGACCATATAGGCCCCAACCGCACCTTAAAAACCTTAAATAACAAATTGGGACCATATAGGCCCCAACCGCACCTTTAAAACCCTAAATAACAAATTGGGACCATATAGGCCCCAACCGCACCTTAAAAACCCTAAATAACAAATTGGGACCATATAGGCCTTAACCGCACCTTAAAAACCCTAAATAACAAATTGGGACCATATAGGCCCCAACCGCACCTTAAAAACCCTAAATAACAAATTGGGACCATATAGGCCCCAACCGCACCTTAAAAACCCTAAATAGCAAATTAAGGCCATATAGGCCCCAACCGCACCTTAAAAACCCTAAATAACAAATTGGGACCATATAGGCCCCAACCGCACCTTTAAAACCTTAAATAACAAATTGGGACCATATAGGCCCAAATTTTAAAAAAAAAAAAAAAAAAAAAAAAAAAAATATATATATATATATATATATATATATTGATTGATTGATTGATAGATATATTGATTGATATATATATATTTATATATATATATATATATATATATAAAAATTTATATCAATATATCACAATAAATAAATATATATATATATATATATATATCAAATTGATATATATATATATATATATATATATATATATATATTTATTTATTGTGATATATTGATATCAATTTTTATATATATATATATATATATATATATATATATATATATCCAAATATATATATATACGCATAAAAAATACACATAAATATACATAAACATATACATACAACAATATATATTAATTGATATTTATTATTTGATTAATTGATGTTCTTTATTACTTGTTATATTATATTGTTCATGCATTTCTATTACACATTATTTTTTATACATATTACAGTGCTATTTTTTGGCTATACATGTTACAGGATATTATCCTGTAACATGTATATCACATAAAATAGCCCTGTAATATGTATAATACATACAGGGTCAAACAAGTTCACACTAACCTTTTTTACCCTTACAGGCTTCCATACATGCTTGCTGATTTGCTAATTTTTTAAAGACTCTCATTGGTTAAAATCGATGTCAATCAAAAATTTCAGCCAATCAGAGTCCTTCAAAAATTAGTATATATAGCAGACCGTGGGAAAAAAACAATTAATCGCGGGAGGGGCTCCTTGTAGGAGGAGCTCTTTTAGTTTGTTGTGTTTTTTTTTTTAGAGCGTCGTTTTTTTTTTGTGGAGGCCTCTTTCAATGGGCCAGAATGGATGGATGGACAATGGCTTCAATCAACATTGGATTATTTGACCATTGGCTTCAATCAACATTGGATTATTTTGACCATTGGCTTCAATCAACATTGGATTATTTTATTTTGACCATTGGCTTCAATCAACATTGTATTATTTTATTTGACCATTGGCTTCAATCAACATTGGATTATTTGACATGGGCTTCAATCAACATTGGATTATTTATTTTTTATGACTATAATCCAGAGGACAGAAGGCCAACGCTGGAGGGGTCAATTTGACAGGTAAGTATGTGCTGTTGTTTATTTTATTTTTTATTAATGTTTGTTTAAAGCTGTTTATTGTGTAATAATGTGTTACATACTGTACTGTTAATGTGTTTGTTTACTGTATTTTTTTTCCCTTCCCTTATTTTTATTTTATCTTTAAAAGTGACAGGCACATGCACATGCCTGTTACTTCTAAAAATGGAATAAAAATAGGGGGGGGGGGGGGTAGGTATTGGTTCAGGTTGGGGTCGGTCACGCTCAGGCGCCCATCGGTCGCCCATCGGACCGCGTAGGCCACGATCAGGGGTGGCACAGGCCTCATGGGGGTGAACATCCACCCCCATGTGGCCTGGTCAACCCCGCTCACTGCCCGAATACCCCGATCACCGTGATCGGGGTAATCGGCCGGTGCTAGCATAGGCCGCATCGGGGTGGTGGTGATCGGGCCTCGGGGGTGGCATAGGGCGGCGACATGGAGGTCATCAGGGGTGGCACAGGCCTCATCAAGGGGGTGATCCGATCACCCCCATGTGGGCCTGTGCCACCCCGCTCACCACCCGACTACCCCGATCCCGTGATCGGGGTAATCCGGCGGTGGCATGATGGCATAGCATAGGGCAGGCCTGATCGGGGGTGGCACAGGCCACATGGGGGTGATGGCTGGGGTCGTCGGTAGTAGTTGGTGGGTGGCTGGGTAGGTGGCAGGCCAGGCAGGCATAGTGGGGGTAACTGGTCACCCCTAACTTTTATTAGGGGCTACTAGGGGTTTTGGTTTGGCCAGGGGCAGGGCAGGTGCCAGGCAGGTAGACTTACTGTGTTAGGCAGGCAGAGCAGATCTGAGTAGATTCAGCCAGGGAGGTCTCTCAGTCTCAGCGTGACCAGGGTCAGGAAACAGAAAGGGGGAAGGGACAGGCAACTGGTGGTTTTATTGACTGTATCAGTCAATCAAAATGATAACTCGAGGCCCTATTTGCTGGCGGGCGCTCAGGGCTAACGGTCTGGGTGGGTTTAGATTGATCACTAAGTAACTGAACAGCCTTCCATCATTGATTGGTCAATGATGGAAGACTGTCAGTTATTAATTGATACATTTATGACCGCCCATGCATATCGTCACTGTGATGGTGGGCGGCATGCATTAACGGTCAGGGGGCCAGGCCAGGACTCATTGAAGAGAGAGAAGAGTCTAAGGTTAGTGTACACAGTATAACTAGTGTAATTTGATCACACAGGGTGCAGGCAGGGGGCTATATAGATACACAGCATTAGTTAATGTAGCGCAAGGGTTATTTTAAAGTGACAGTGTCCCTTTAATAACTTTACTTCATTTTTAATACTATTGAGACTTGAAATGATGATGTACACCTTATATTTATTTGTTTTTGGGTTATACTAATACATTGTTGTGTTTTTTTTATTGCAGGGTGAAGAAAATATTTGGGGGGGTTTGCCCTGACGCCCCAATGGACGGGCCGCCCCTGTCTTAAATGGAATCTTTGGGACCAGGTGTCTCATTAAAGGCACTGGTTGGGTCCAGTATTTGCTTACATTGGTAGTCCCTTTTTGAGGGCATGCTGGATTTGGTTTGTACAATGTTCGTTTTTCTTTCCCCTCATCCCTTTCCTTCTTCCCGGATTATCTATTAAGTATCTGGGCACTTTACAGATCAGCAATGTTGTTTGTTTTGTTGTATTTTGTTTTGTTATTTTGTATTAATGCAGTGTTAGAACATATTGGTTTTGTATTTGTTCCAGGTATTTACCGTACACCTGTAAGCCAATACAACTAAATGAACTGACTAAGGTTATCCTAAACTTTACAGAAGCTTTTTAATGTATGCATACAGATGCTTGTGTGCTTATGGTGTTTTTTTTCTTGTTTTGTCTTGTCTTTTATACATTCATTTAAAAAAAAAAAAGAAAAGAAAAAAGATCATTAAATTAAATATATTGCACTATTAATAAAGGTCTGCATAGTTAGAACTATGGTATTCCTAATAGTAAGGTCCAATTAATCAATACTACAGGAAATCAAACCAAACTGAAGATTTTGGCCATATCATGAGAAGACAGGATTCCCTAGAGAAGACTCTGTGCTGGGAAAGATTGAATGCACAAGAAGAAAGGGATGGCAGAAATGAAGCTGGATACACGTGGTAATTGAAGCAATTAACATGAGCTTGAGGGAGTTTAAAGGAGCAGTAGCTGACAGATGTGACTGGCGTGCTGAGGTCCATATGGTCACAGAGTCAGGCACGACTGAACAACAGAGTATAATAAAGCAGGAAAAAGTCAAAAAGCTAATCTTTAATTAGGAAAAAAATATTCTGTTGGCTCTGCTGGATCTTGGAGGGATCCATGATACATTGGTGGAAGTTGTGTGTGAGAAGAGTGTTTCCATTTATGGAGAGGAATGGTTCCATCATTTTGATACTTCCTGCTTCTGTGCCGTTGAGGGGTGTGGTGTCAATTACAATCTTATCCAATTATTAAACAAAGGTTCTTGACTTCTTCCTGTTCTATCCTCCCTCCCTTACCTCTCCCTCCACTGATAACTCCAAACACATACACCATCATCCAGTTTTCAGGATGTGATGTAAAAAAAAAAAAAAATACAAAAGGTGTCCATGTACTCATAAACGGAGTCTTCTAAAATCCAGATTTTATCAAAAAAATATTTTATGTTCATGGCTTAGACAACTGCTAATATTGTTAGTTTGGTACTGACAACCAAGTCTAGCTTTTCTTGAACTGCCGTGGCCCTCTAACAGGAGAAGTGGCAAGTACTTAAAGGGAATTGTGTAGTGGAGCAGCATGTTTGATTGTGCCAAGGGCGGCATAAAGCTTGCAAACTGTGTCTGTCTCTCATCTTGTGTCACACCCTGTCATCCCCCCAGGCTTTGCATTCCTAAACTTTTCTGTGTTTAAGTGTTTTTTATTACAAGACTTCCATATTTGTTTTTCTTTTACAGTGCTTTGGAAAATGTTAACACTTTCTAAATTATTGTTAAATTATACACAAACGCCAAAATAATTTCAGAATGCATTCTCATGTAAATATGATAGTCAGCATTTACTGGATTAGTGAAACGTTCGAATATAAGGGTGGGACACTGTGCTGAGAGCATGCACTTGAGTTTTTCCACTTGCATATGCAATTATAAATGATGGTAAATGTAAAATATCATTAAAAATGCATTACAATCACTTATTGAGCGGAGATATGAAGTTTGTTTTTCTTGGCTTTTTAGTGCACTTTGAAGTTGCAATGCTTTTATTCATTCAATTCCATCTTAATCTCATGTTTGTTTTTTTATTCTTAATTTTACTGCAGGGATACTGTAGTGGTAAATATGTCAGAGCACTTTAAATGTATAAGCAGCTCCATGCGTATTGAAAGTTCTGTTATATAAAATTATAACTTGTTACTATTTATATTTAAGTTGCTTGTCTCCAGTGGACAGCCATATTACAGCCAGCCTTCCTCCTCTCATTCATCAAAGCTTGCATTTGTTGCAGGCAGAATGCTGCAAATCTCCATATTGCATCCTCTAATGCAGGCGTGTCCAAGTTTGGTCCTGGTGGACCGCACACAGGCCTGGATTTGAGGATGTCCTTTCTGTGCATAGTGAGTCAATCTGCATTACTGAAGAAGCGACAGTCTCACCTGGGTGCAGCAGGGATATCCTCAAATTCAGCTTTTCCCCACCAGGACCAAACTTGGACATCCCTGCTCTAATGCAAACATAACCATGTCAACCCTTTCTGATTTTATCCACACTGTCACTGCATGCAGCCTCCAGTGCAGTAGCTAACACAATATGACCACGTGGACCAGTAGTAGTTCTTTGGTTGCCCTTAGTAATATGGAAATTCAAAGCTTGTTTTATACCTTCTTCATGCAGTGACATGTTTTGAAGGGTGAGAGGACTGAAAGCTGCAACAGCACAGAGGAGCAGAAGGAAAATGTAATTATAGTAAGAATGGCAAAATTGCATAAATTGGACTAAAATAGCTTTCATTATGCTAGCTGTAACTTATACTTTTAAAGGGCATTAATTCTTACCACTATATTGATCCTTTAAAAGACTAATAATAATAATAATAAAACTAATGCAGGTAAAGAAAAAAAGCATGTTTGTGTATTTAGTTTGTTACATATTACACAATCATCTATGTAAGCTATAAACATGAAAACATATTTTTTATGGGAAAAACAGAATTTTGGAGACTTTACATTTTAGAATATTTAATCTTGTCTGGTTTTATCACTTTCTGATTGCTGGAGCCTGCGGAGTGTGTTTTTTGTATCGTGGGGAAGAGATGATCGTGCTTTATTGTATATTACTGTGGTTCTCAAACTTCTCCTCAGGGCCCCCAGACAGGTCAGGATTTCAATGTAACAGTGGGTGAACATAGGTGAGGCAATTAGTATTCAACAGGCAATGAAGCCTCTAATTTCATCAACTTTGTTCACACACTGTTACATTGAAATCCTGACCTGTCTGGGGGCCCTGAGTGCTCTCTATCTCTCCCTGTGTGTTCTCTCTCATGTGCACTCTCTTTCTCTACTTGTACGCGCTCTCTCTCTGATGATGGTAATCTTGAGAATGTTATCTTAATTGTGTGTGCTCTCTATCTCACCCCATGCTCTCTCTTCCTGTGTACTCTCTCTCTCTCCCTGTGCATTCTCTGTGCATTCTCTCTCTCTTTCGCTCTCTCTCTCTCCCTGTGCGCTCTCGCTCTTACTCTCTCTCTGTTCACTCTCTCTCCCTGTGCACTCGATCTCTCTGTGCACGCTCTCTTTTTGCTCTATCCCTGTGTGCATTCTCTCTCCCTGTGCGCTTTGTGTTGGTACGCTCTCTGTCTGTGTGCTCTCTTTCTCTCTCTGTGCATGCTTGCTCTCTGTGGCCTCTCTCTCCCCCCACTCTCTCTCCCTGTATGTGTGCTGTATCTGGGGGCTGTTCCTTTCTGTGTGCTGTCTATGCCTATACCCAGTGGCGTAGCAGGAGCTTTTACCGCCCGGGGCTGTCCCCAACTTTGCCCCCCCTCCCGTGTCCTATTCCGGTGCCAACATTATTTTTATATATATATATATATATATATATATATATATATATATATATATATATATATATATTTAATTAAGTAATTCATTAATTAATTAATGCATGATGTTGACACCAGAGGGGGAGCACAACAAAAATGGGACTACTTTAATATATACAGTATATTACTCTTAGCCCACCATATGTGAAATCTCTCCCCCTCTCTCTTCTTCTTTATATCTGCTCTCTTTCTCCATCTCTCTCTCTCTCCTTTCATTATCTCTCCATCTCCCTCTCCTTCCTCTCTCGCTCTCCCTCTGTCTCCTCTCTCTTGCAGAGAGACGAAGGGGCAGGTGGGGAAATTTTTTGCCTCTCCCAGCGAAGTGCTGCCTGGGGGAGCGCGCCCCTCGCACCACTCCAACCTACGTCTCTGCCTATACCATCAGGACTGAAGTAGTCATTTCTGCAAGAGGTTCTGCAAAGACCACTGGGCCTCAGACCTACCAGTCAGCAGAATCTTACTCTTGCCAAGCCCTTTTTTCTTCCTGTAATTACTTCTCTGTTTGTTTTAACAATCCCTGTTGGTTGTAAGTTTGCAAGTTCTCAATCTTGTCTGGTGCTTTGAAAAAAAGCCCCATGTATATAAGATTTAAACAGAGCCCCCACTTTTTGGCATATGTTTAACATTGTGTTTTTTCTTTTTTTTCTTTATACTTAACCTATGTACAGCGTTGCGGAATATGTTGGCACTTTATAAAAGAAACAGTAATAATAATATGCCTGTGTGTTGTCTATGCCTGTGTGCGGGCTCTGTGCTGTCTGTGGGCTGTCTGTCTGTGGGCTGCCTGTCTCTCTCTCTGTGTGCTGTCTGTCTCTGTGGGTTGTGTCTCTCTCTCTGTGTCTCTATACTATCTCTGTCTGTGTGCTGTCTGTCTCTCTGTGCTATCTCGACTGTCTGTCACTCTCTCTCTATATCTCTCTGTGCTGTCTGTCTGTCTCTCTCTCTCTCTGTGTGCTGTCTGTCTCCCTCTGTGCTGTCTTTGTGCTCTCTCTCTCTCTCTCTCTCTGAGCTGTCTCTGTGGGCTGTCTGTGTGCTGTGTGTGAGTGTCTCTCTCTGTGTGTGTGTGTGCTGTCTCTCTGTGTGCTGTCTCTCTGTGTGCTGTCTGTCTCTCCCTGTGCTGTCTTTTTCTGTGCACCATCTGTCTCTCTCTGAGCTGTCTATGTGGGCTGTCTTTCTCTTTGGGCTGTCTCTGTGTGCTCTCTCTCTCTTTCTGTGCGCTGTCTGTCTCTCTCTCTGTGCTGTCTCTGTGCTCTTTCTCTACAAGGTGTATAATGGCAGATGTTATCCCTGATCTCAGGCCCCATCCCTTGATGACATCATGGCGCTGCCCCCTCAATTACATCAGTGTTACAGACAGATTGCTAATTATTATAGTGGATGGCATTATATTGAATTTGATACTTTACCTCTTTCTTCTCATAAGCTCAGATGCTGGCATCTTGTAACTGTAAATTGAAGCTCTGCCCTTCCAGTAATCTAATCTCACAAAGCATACACCAAAGTATTATGGGCCAGCAGATTCGTCAAAGTGTATTTATAATTAAAAACAGGAGTTTATGACTTTTCCCTGTGTAATTTTGCTCTTACACAGGCTCAAGGCTCAAGGTGTTCAAATATCTACCTATTTTTTCTGTTGGACAATTCTTCCAAAGCTGCTTGCCCAGTGAATCCAATTCCAATGTATTTTGATGCCTGACTGACCATTCTGCGCAGTCCTGTTACTTTTAGGTCATTTGCAGATACCACTTATATATTATTTGCAGCAAAAGTAGAAATCCTCTCTCTTTTTTATTATATAAGGGCGTGACAATTCTGAGTGTATACCTCCGGGCCTCTCTGTCTGCATTGTTGTGCAAATTGCATTAATCTATGCTTTTATTTGGAACCAGCTCACTATCTATTTGGAAAGTTGCTCTCTATCAATCATCAGAAAAAGAAAAAGCGAAAAGAAAAAACACTAATTTATTAACCCCTATTATCCGTAATTACAAGGGAATATTATATTAAAATATATATTTTATTAAGTCAAATTTAAAAAAGGAATAATCAACATTTATGAAACACAAGTCAAAATTAATAAAATAAAGGACTAACTATCTGATGATATAAATAAAAGATATATTTTACTATAATATTTCCTTGTAATTATTGATAATAGGGGTTAATCAATTAGATAAAGATTTCCCTAATTAAACTGATGGTTTTTTACTTCTCTATAAAACTCACTATCAATAATGCCTGATTTTCCAAAGAAACAATTACACTTGAAAGTAGTGGCAAGTAGGTACAAAACTTAAGCATATTCATATTTTCTATATTACACAAAAATACCTAAGGATTAAAATTAATCAGAGGCAGAGCTACTGATGGTGCAACAGCTGCAAAGCACTATATATATACTAGCGACTTGCCCGTCAAAAAATGACGGCAATGTGATGTATATGTTTGTCAAGTTGTTTAGTTATTAACATATATTTTTGACACTTGTAAGTATTTTAATATGAACGTATATTTTTGTAAAATGTTGATGTAATGGTTTTTTAAAATGTAATTAGTATCTGAAGAATTGTTAACTTTAATATACATTGAATGAATAGGAAAGCAAAAAGTAAAAAGCCTTCTTTAAACGTCGCAAATGTTAACATGAAGTTTAAAATATATGTAAGCAATAACCTTCAAAGTATATATTTTTAAACTTGAACTTTATTTTTTATGTAAGTTTAGAAGTTGACAAAACATTGGTATAATTTTGAACATTATAAACAGGAACATAGTGAATACATTTTGTAACCTAATTTTTTATTAAAAGTATTAACATTTGAATGTAAAAACAATTGACATTTAAATTAATCAGTATTAAAATTCAGTTTCTATCACAATAATTGTTAACTTGAATATACATTGAATGTAGAGGAAGGCATACAGTAAAACTCTTCTTAAAACGTACGTAATTAAAGTAATTTATTACTGAGCACATAAACTGGCGATAAACATTAATGTAGGTAGTAATCTTAAGATAACAGACAATATTTACATTGTGACTTAAAAGGTGCTTGACCTCTTAACATCCACTTTGTAATCTGTTGAATGAAATAACTTGAAAATATATTTTTTAAACTTGTAACATTAGAAACATTAACATAGTCACTTAACATTTTAACATAATTTTTACTAACAATGCAAGGCAAGTATTTTGTGAGGCGAATCATTCATAAACATGACTTCCATTAATTATGACTGAATTAAACAACCAATTGTTATGTATTTTGCAATGCTTTTAAAAAATCTTGGCATCTTTAATTTGTATCCTTCAAAGTTATAGTACTTCATAGTAGACAATGTTTTTTGTAAAAATACGTCCATCTTCTAATAAATCACCTTGACTTTCATTGTTTTCAATGTAAACTTTAATAGCCTGTGGATTTTTGCACCGTGACAACGCAACGTACAATTGACCATGTGCAAAAACTGGTTCTTCCAAGAAAATACCCACAGATTTGAAAGTTTGACCTTGTGATTTATTAATGGTCATGGCAAATGCCATAATAATGGGAAATTGTCTTCTTTGAAGTATAAAAGGGAGACTACTTTCACTTGGTGCTAAATCTATTCTTGGTATGAAAACTCTCTCTCCTTTATGGGTCCCAGTTAAAATTTCAGCATCTATAAAATGGTCCTTTAATTGTTGAACAATTAATCTTGTGCCATTGCATAGGCCTTTTTTGGGGTTCATATTTCGCAGTAACATGATAATTGCACCTTTCTTTAGCTGCAAAATATGTCGTGGCATTCCAGAAGGAGTTAAAGAGTTTATGAATTCAGTCGAAAAGTTAGCCTGACTTTCATTGTCATCAGCAAGTACAGAATCAGCACTGTGATAATTTCTTTGTGGTGCATTAATTTTTTTTTAAGATTTCATTATTGAGGATTAATGCATCTTTATTTTTACACGTCAGTATGACTTGGTTGGCAAGCTCGGAATATTCTTCGTTATTTATGCTCCCTTCAAATATAGCCGATATAATATCTTGTTGACAAATCATATGAGGTGGGATCTCTACAGTGTCGTCAGGTAAATGTAGTATTTTTTCTGTTCTGCCTTCTCCAATTTTAATAAGCCAATCATTGAAATCAGTTTGGCCTTCTGATCTCATATTATGTTGCAGTTGAAGATGGGTAAAATGTTTCCATACTGTACTTGACTTTATACATGTTGCGATAATGTCAGTTCGATTTCCATGTACAACGACAGGTAATGTTTGTCTAAAATCGCCACCCAACAACATTACCTTTCCACCAAATGGAAAAATATTCTCCATGACTTCACGAAGCAAACGGTCAATACATTGGAGGGCATAGCATGACATCATTGTGGCCTCATCTATTATAATTAATTTACATTTCTTCAATTTCTTTGCTTGTAAGGATGTCATGCGAATATCTGACACAGAATTTTCTAAAATAGGCACTGGCAGTTTAAATCCACTATGAACAGTTCTTCCACCTTCTAATAAAAGTGCAGCAATTCCAGTAGTGGCAAACGCCATTGCTATTTTTCCTTGTGCTCGTACTGAACTCATTAATAAATTGTACAAATATGTTTTTCCTGATCCGCCAGGTCCATCAAGATAGAAATAACGCTCTGTCACCATGTCATCATCTATAGCATTTTTAATGGCATGAAATGCTTGCAATTGTAGTGTATTTAAAGTTGCAAGTCTTTCTTCTGTTCTTTCTGCTTGTAGTTGAATGTCATAGTCTTCAAAGTTAATGTCATCTATAAGACCTGGATCAGGCAAATTAAAACTTGCACAACTTAATCCATGAGTTAAAAAGACTTCTTGGATTTCCATTAACGCTTTTAAGTGTGCAATGGGTTCATTGTATCGTCGCATAAAGTCTTCAGCCATATTACTTTTAAAAGTCTCCCACAAAGCTAATGCATTTGGAGCATTTGAGAAGATACAAATAAAAGCAAATTGTTCTCTCATCTGTCGTGGCATTTGACATTGTGCTGCTTCTTCTAAACATCTTTCCCACTCTGTATCATCAGCGAGTAAGTTTCTATGTCTTGCAGCTAAATGGAAGGATTCATATACAATGTCATTAACAGTTCTTAAGTGTTCAAAACTTTGTGCTCCAGGAACATTTAAAAGTAATATCCGTAAGCAAAAACGTTCAACATCTCTTGGACTGACTGTGTAAATTCTTGGAATAATTTTATTGCCTCTGGTTTTTCTTGGTCTCCATAATCCATTCACAAAAACATAGTGATATGGAATTTCAATATATAAGTATTGTGTTGCTTCAGCATCAGTGGAATTTAGTACAAACCATGCAGTTAGTGTAGTGTGACGATCTTCACTTTGGGTCAATGCATTCATTTCATTTCCAGCATGGAAATAGACTAAATGTCGTTGTGGCAAATGTACTGCTAACCTATATACTGCATGTGATCTATCATGCATTTCAAATTTTAAAAGCCGCCACATAGCTTCTGGCGCACTGACATAGCGAGCATCTACATGAGATGCAAGTTCATCATGTACTAACTCACTACATTCAGGGTTGTCTGCACTTTTGACGACTACAGTAGCTGCATCGTAACCTTTGTAAATATAGTTGTAGACATATTTAATGGATTTGATGGAAGTGCAGGCTTCTACGTTGATGTGGGCGTTGTACTTCATGAGTAAATGTGGATTGTAGGGTACAACATATCTATTGTCCACTTTTTTTCCACGAATAATGGCACTATCTCCTTCTCTTCTTTTATAAAGTGGATATCCATCACAATTGGCATATGTTTTGTCTCTATAATCTTTTGGAAATTCTTTGGAACATTTATTATTTTCCATACATGGTGATTGTGGATTAAGGTCACCACAGGGTCCATGAATCATGCGATGAGTAACAATCTCATATAGTCTACCATATAGTTCTGGATCTGGTAGTTCAGCAACAATGACTGCATCCACTTTGTCTGAAGTATCTAATTTATCTTTTTCTTGAAGTATTATTAGAAGATGTGCATGTGGAAGGCCTCTTTTTTTAAATTCAATGGTATATACATAAGCAAGACATTTGCCAAATAACTGATTTATAGTGAAGTCACGTATTAATTCATTTAATTTAATCTTAAAAACTCTGGCTACTAAATCTGGTCGATCAGAAGCACTTTGTCCAAGAAGTAGATTTTGTGTGATTTCTGGCCATTGTGGATTACATGTAAATGTCACAAATAAATCGGGTTTGCCAAATTTAGTGACAATAGCCATAGCATCATTGTATCTTTCTCTCATATTCCGAGGAGATCCTTGAAAGGAAGATGGTAAAATGATGGCTTTGCCAGCTGTCATGTCTCTGCTTGTAGCCACGTCAGCAACATAGTCCATTAATCCAGAATATTGTTCTACACGGAGTTTATCTTGTTGATATTTGATAAAGTTTAAATTATTTGCCTCAACTTGCAAATATGAATCAATAATCCATTGTTGTGTTAGTTTCCCACCACATAAAATTGGATTAAATATATTGCGAATGGCATTTTGAGCTACTTTAAATTCAAGCATAGAAACATTATTTCGGATTCTGGCTTTAGCATTTGGGTAACTGGGAAGAGTTAATTTTGGTTGCCAACCTGCTTCTCCGTGTGGGAAAAAGATGGGATATGTCATTGGATCTAAATTTGGACTTAAGATACTCATATTAATAAACTGTTGGTCCTCATTTCTAGGATATATTCGAATGTCTCTTTGAAATGGTGGTTCTCCTTCATCATTCTGAAACACCATTGCAACCTCATTTGATGTTGGCAAGTTATAACAACGTTTATCAGTATGTCTGTCTCTTTTAAGCACCATATTAACCTTCGGCATTGGTAATTGATGTGTTTGTGCATGAAGTAGTTGTTCATTTTCTACTTCTGCCAATTTTTTATAAGCTTTACTGTAGGGATTGTTGTCCATAATGTTATTTAGCTCTATGAAAACACTGGGTAAGCATTTTTTATTTTCTTCCATCTGCATACGTTGGTCAACAGCTTCCATTGTATCTAGGACATATAGTTGAGCGAATTTTCTTTTATTTCCTTCCTCTGGATGTAAATGGGAAGTGCGATGATAAATTTGTCCTTGGACGGGGGTGTGGCTAAGCTGCTGGAGAGGAAAGACATGTCCTGCAAGAGCTCCAGCTAAGGCCTGGGTTAATCTGGGACAATCGACCCCTATAGATGCCCTGAGTGACCAACAAACAAATATCACTAAACTCAGAAGACCTAGGGGAACAAATTGATCCCAAAATTACCTTAAAAAAAACAATAAAATCGGAAGAGTCCCCTGCATGGAATCCCTACCCAGCTGAACTTTTCCCCTTGGAAGCCTGGAGGGAGAGAGTGTGGAGCTGCACTGCTGAGGACATATATAAGCAGGTACAGGGGAGAGGCTATAGAGCTGTGGGGGGAGAAGATAGCCCTGATCCAAGGAAGGGGTACCCAGGGGGGCATCAGAAGCAAATTAGCCCCAGAAAAATTAAGCAATCCGGGGCCCCTTACCCACATATCCCCATCAAAGCTCTCCCCATACCCTGGGTCCAAGCAACCCAGCCCAACCTGTCTACTTAGACTCAGAACATTAAAAGTACACTGCACAGGGCTCACTTACCAACAGAGGCCCATGCTGCAGGCGCACATGTAGGGGGCTCCAAAAGCCCAAAGAGAACTTGCAGGCACAACCACCGCAGGAGACCCCCCCCTCTGGGTCCAAGAACCTCCCCAGAAGTCCACGGACCATAGACACATATCTGAGGTGGGTTCCTAAAAACAGGACAGTTCAGGTCCAAGAATCGTTGGGCTCCTAACACAGGAGCATGCACCCCAAGAGCGAAATTTGCAGCGTACAAAGGGTTAATCAGACACAGGCCACAGGATTACAAAACCATTTGTTTTTCAAGGCTAGTTTCCAGGCCGAATCCCTGCTTGTGTAACAGACTGTACTAGTGGAACTCTACTACCACCTAGTGGACAAAGTTCAAAAGCACCAAGCAAGTAAAAAGAGACAACCAAAGCTCAATTTTCAACTATAAGCATTTAAGCTATGACCACTTCGGTTCAAGAACTTTTAATAAATCCAAAAAGATGTAACTAGCAAAAAGCCCAGCAATATAGGGACGCTAACAATTGCTCTGGGACAAACCAAGTGAAACCAGGTCTCTGGCAACAACTTGATCTACAATACTCTCACTGAGATGGCAGGTGTTGCCACGAGAAAGAACAATAAAGGGATCCAATCTTACTGCCTACCCAAATCTTCAGCAAGTTCTCCCACCAATAAAACACCCACAGCCGCAGTCCACGCAGCAACAAGCTCTGAAATGTCAGCGCCTAGCACTAAAAGTGACATCCAGGACCTTAAAGACCTAATATCCAACTTCAGAGAGGAGGTCAAATCAGACATTTGACAACAGAACTAACCACAGAAATTAAAAAGGTGGACGATAAAACAACAAAACTGGAAACTAAAATTTCGGAAATAATGCAACATAACAACAAGCTAACAGAGGAGATCTTGGCTTTGAAGGAGGAACAATCTAGACAACAGTTGCAACAGGAAGATCTAGAAAACAGATCTAGACGACAGAACATAAGGCTGAGGAATGTGCCGGAGTCTGTCAAGGACCTACACGCATACCTAAACGATCTATGTGAATTTCTCCTCCCAAACATACATCCAGAAAACTTGAGAATGGATCGGTTTCACAGAGCCCTAGGATTCCGTTCATCTCCACAGGAGCGCCCAAGAGACATCATTGCCAGATTCCACTACTACTCCACCAAAGAACTGTTCATGAAGGCCTCAAGAAAAGGCATCCCTCCCATCGAGGGGCACACACCGCTGCTTTTTTCTGATCTAGCCCCGACTACCCTTGCCAAAAGGAGACAACTGAAACCGGTTCTGGACTGTATCCTGGCTCAAGGATGGAGGTATACATGGGGCTTCCCTTTTCGCCTCAATATATCCAAAGAGGGAAAATTCTTCACCATCAGAACACTGGAGGAAGGCATTAACTTGCTGGCGGAATGGAACATCAAGGTCACTGTCGGAGAGCAGTTACAACCAACAGAAAACCAGAGAGGAAGGAGTCCTCCCATGAACGGAGAAAAAGACTTACTACAATGAGTTGTCACTTATTTTGTTTCTCTGTTTTTTTTGTCTTTTTTTGCTTCATCTTCCTCTCTCTTCTTCTCTCTCTCTCCTTGTTTTCATGCTACTCTGACAACCAAAGCTAGTTGAATCTGAAAACGAGTAGATCCAATAAGGTAGCACCCACACCAGTGAAAGTTCTAATACACTTTATAGACAGTTAACCCAGGCCGTAAAGGCAAAAGCAACACACACCTAGAAGGCGTCCCTACGCGCGCTAACACGTAGACTTCCAAAAACCCCTACAGTAGGGAAAGTTTAGGCGGACCAATTCAGTGTCAGTTTAGAGACACTAACTGGCCCACCAGTAAAATACGAAGAGGACAGCAAACGCTCTCCTCATAGTAGTTTAAATTACCACACTTTATTTAAGTAAGGAACACAATTAAGTTCAAACATACTAAGAGCCTTCCTGACCAACAGTAAGACACACAAACAGACTCAAGTACTTAGACTTCTTACCCAGGATTACCTTAGGGTTCCCCACTAGAGGAAAAGTAGGAACTTGCTTAATTACTGAGCCAGGTTTTTATAATTCCGAAAGTTTAAGTATAAGCAATTTGGCTCATACTCTGTTGTCTTTTTTCCTTTGAGTACAGATACTCTCCCACACAGCCAGCTGCTGAGCAGTCTTCGGGCGGAAACCAGCAGGAGGCACAGGATAACGAAGTAACAGGCTTCCAGAAAGGTGAGATAGCCATTTAGACACACCAAAGGGTCATACACCTCAATAAGAAATATGGACATTGTCATTGCGTCACACAACGCTCATGGTCTGAACGAACCAATCAAGAGGGGGGTAGCCTTGAGAAATTACCAAAAACTAAATCTTGATATCGTAATGATTCAGGAAACTCACTTTAGAAAACAAGCACTACCAAAATATTGGGGGGGAGTCTTTACTCAGGCATTCCATTCGACCGCAGATACCAAACAAAAGGGAGTCACGATTTTGTTCCACAGAAGACTCAACTTTCAGTTAAGTAAAATTCAAAAAGATAAAGATGGCAGGTTTTTAGCAGTACATGGGACCATACACGAACGTAAGGTTTCATTCTTGAACATTTACGCCCCGAACACAGATCAAACGCCATTCTTTCAAAAAATACAGAAACTCACAGATAGCTGGGAAGACGGACTTAAGATAATAGGAGGAGACATGAACGCGGTCTTAGAACAGGTCAAAGACAAGTCAAACGATTTAGGTTCACAAAAAATCCCCACAGCGACCAAAGCTCTCAAAAAACTCCTAAAATCAAACTGCATGATTGATACCTGGAGAAACATGAACCCCACAGAAAGGGAATACACATTTTTTTCCGCCAGACATGGTTCGCTCTCCAGAATAGACTATATCCTGATCCCACAGAACGTTACAGGGAACCTAACTGAGGCCTCTATCTGCCCCATAGCATGGTCGGACCACGATCTAGTCAAAATCTCCATGAATAATCTCCTACCGAAAGGAAATAACCCAAGGTGGTCATTAAATCCCAGTATACTGAACGACCCTATCACACGAGATAAGGTCAGAACTGCAATCGTAGATTATCTTGACCTCAATACAGTAGGGGAGATAGACATAGATGGAATTTGGGCAGCTCACAAGGCAGTGATCAGGGGAGTCTGTATACAAATTAGTTCAATCAAAAAGAAAAAAGACCAAGCACAAATCTTACTTCTAAACCAGAAAATTGCTGAAGCACAGAAACTATTTGTTAAAGATAAATCACGACATACCCATGAGAAGATACTAAGTTACAAACAAGAACTAAACACTATTTTAAGAGGGAAAATGGTCAATATCCTACAGCGAACTGAAGCTAAATTCTTCAGATACGCAAACAAGCCCGATAGAATGCTGGCCACGAGACTAAAAGAAAAAAGAGCAAACTCATTCATAGCCAAAATAATCACCAAAAATAGGCAGACAGTTTTTAAACCAGATCAAATAGTAAACGAATTCAGACAATTTTATGCGGACCTTTACAGCAAAACACCCGAATCAGGCACCCCAACCCACAAACTAGAAATTGAAAATACACTAAATAACTTAAATATACCCCAATTAGACTCTATCAAAGCTAAATCACTCTTAGAGCCCATCTCGGTCGAAGAAATACAGGATGCGATCAAATCCACAAAGGCACACGGGGCCCGAGGGCCAGATGGCTATTCCAACCTCTACTACAAACATATGAGCGATCTACTTAGCCCCACCTTACATAAGCTATTTAACAACTTCTTAGCTGGTGAAAAAATTAAACCGGAATTCTTAGAAGCTAAAATAATACTGATTCCTAAACCGGGGAAAGACCCATCCCAATGTGCTAGCTATAGACCAATATCTCTGATCAACACAGATTTAAAAATATACACCAAAATCTTAGCGTCAAGACTAGCGAATCTGTTACCTGAAGTGGTACATCCAGACCAAGTAGGGTTCATTAAGGGGAGAGAAGCGCCAGACAATACCAGAAAAATTGTTGACCTTATTGACATAACCAAAAGTAATGAAGGCCGCGCTATGTTGTTGGCGCTTGATGCCGAGAAGGCATTTGATAGGTTAGATTGGACATTTATGAACGCCACACTGAACAAATTCGGAATTCCGGAAGGTTTTCTGCGAAGCATCGCGACATTATACTCGGAACCAACCGCACAAGTTACATACCAAGGACACAATTCACTAAAATTCAACATCACAAGGGGGACAAGACAGGGGTGCCCTCTATCACCATTGCTGTTCGCCCTCAGTATAGAGCCCCTAGCAATTGCCATTCGTCAGCACACTGACATATCGGGTATACGGGTCGGCCCGACAGATCATAAAATTAGCCTTTTTGCCGATGATATCCTACTAACAATATCAAACCCCCTGGTTAGTCTACCTAATCTATTCAAACTTTTGTCTCAATTTGGCCCACTGTCAGGATTCAAAATTAACACAAGTAAAAGCATAGCCCTTAATATATCACTTCCTCCCACCACGGAAAAACTACTAGCCAATAACTTCCCAATAAAATGGGCCCCGAATTCTATCAACTACCTAGGCGTACAAATTACAAAATCAACTAAGACCCTATATGAAGCAAACTACCCAACCCTCTTTAAACAATTAACTAGGGACCTGCACAGGTGGTCAGAACTAAAGATTTTGTGGTTAGGAAAGCTACATGCTGTCAAAATGAACGTACTCCCCAAACTGCTCTACCTTTTTCGGACCTTACCTATCTCGATTTTAGCGATAGACTTGAAAAAAATACAGAAATTACTAATGAGTTTTCTGTGGAACAATAAAAAACCTAGAATAAACAGAGAAACAACTACTGCGAACTAAGAAGGATGGTGGGCTCGGATTTCCAGACATTTCCAGGTACTTTAAAGCTGCTAGATTAGCACAACTAGTTAAGTGGTATGTCAGGGACTCCCCCCCCGGTATGGGTTCAATTAGAAAAACACATACTAGGGTCCAATGATTTAATCATGCGTCAGTTACTATGGCTCTCAACCCAGCAGGGCTTCAAGTTACCCCAATCAATTCCATCAAGTGTGAGGCATTCAATTTCCCTATGGAAAGATATAAATAAGAGGAACAGACTGCTGGGCCAGGAGTCAGGGCTCAGCCCTCTATGGCCACTTTCAACTAACCCCAAAATAAACTCTAATGCTCAATACAGATGGTGGATTGATAATAATTGCTCAATTGCGGCAGATTTACCGGTTGTTAATCAAAAATGGTCCACCACCGCATTCCTAGAAGACAAACCCCTTCCTCCGGGGGAATGGCTTAACCTAATCGCTATAAACCAAAGATTAAATCACATCACTAAGAATAAAGGAGGGCAAAATATATCCTTATTCGAAAAATGTTGCATTAAATTCCCGGGAGGGAAAGGAAACATCTCCACAATATATAACCATTTAAGCGATTTAGTCACTCCCCCTAAATTACACTATGAATCAGCATGGGAAGCTGACCTCAACATAAATTTAGACAGAGACCAATGGAATAGTATTCGGAAACAAGCCAAAAACACATCACTTAACGTAATTATGAAAGAAAACTCCTATAAAGTTATTATGAGGTGGTACCTAACCCCAGTAAGAATGCACATAGGGAACCAGACAATTAGTGACATATGCGAAAGGGGCTGCAACCAAAAAGGGACTCTAATCCATAAATTATGGGAATGCCCTATGATTAGACACACATGGGTGGACACCTACAAAACCCTGGAGAAACTATGGGGTCAATGCTATCCCATGAGACCAGAAGAGGCCATCCTAGGATTACCGGTAGAAGGGATGTCCAACTCAGAACAATTCCTAACTAACCAAATTTTCCTAGCAGTTAGGATAGTAGTAGCCGCCCATTGGAAATCACCCACCCCAACATTTGAAGTAGTCTTAAACAAAATTGAGTTCGTTCGATCCATGAGCGTTTTGTCCGCAGAGGTTGACCATAACTACAAGCGCTGGGCCTCCTGCTGGGCCGCCTGGGAGACAAGACGCGGCAGATGAATAGGGTGAGTGTCACTTCTCCCTACAAAGGAGCTATTAGGGGATCCATAGTAGTAGTGGTCTTAATTTACCCAACATCATTAGCCCACACAGTAACCTAAACACAGAATAATCTTTCTATTAGATGCTACCAACCAAGCTCAAAACAACAGTTGGTCAGGAATCCAAGTTCATCATATTTTATGAGACTTCATTAAATATAGTTTTCTCGTTAGCCTTAAGTTATTTAAAAGCTAGTATCAGCTATTATAATACCAGAAAAACGGAAAAGGGAGAGGATTTTTGGACAGGCAGAGGACACACTGGAAACCAAATATGTGAAATACGTTTATTGTTAATTCCTATTTATCACTTCTAATGTTTTTGGTGTCTGACCTGTCTAATAAAAATCCATTAAAAAAAAAAAAAAAAAAAAAAATTTGTCCTTGGACTTTAAAACAGTAAGGACCATGTCCTGGTACATTAGCAGCTAATGTTGCCCCCATGGATGCAAAGGATATGGCACTATTGTAGGATCTTATGTTTGTCTTAAAATTTTTGTAGTTTGGAAAAGTAGGTTCAGTCATAATATTTTGTAAATAAATTGGAAATTCTTTCCTTTCTGGAAGTTTGAACTTGCCTTTTTGACAACAACTAATATATTGTCCATCTCTGGGTCTCTCCTGTTTAAAATAATAAGCCTCACAAAACTGACATTGAGTAGTCATGTCCCCACAACTATGAACCTCTACTGCTAAAGACTTGAGTAGAGGACAATTTGCAAAGCATATAGGATTTTGACTTTCATATTCATCAGGTGAAATGTCATATAATGTTTCAACAACAGGTTCTAAATGTTTTGTTTTTTTCGTTGCTTTTCTTGGTATATGTTGTATTGTTTGAGGTAAAATGTCATGTAATGTTTCATGAAACGGTTCTAAATGCTTTGTTTTCTTTGTTGCTTTTTTTGGTATCTCTTGTATTTTTTCTGGTAAAATGTCATCTGATGTTTGAGCAACAGGTTGTAAATGCTTTATTTTCTTTGTTGCTTTTTTTGACATATCTTTAATTTCTGCAAGTGACAGTCTTTTGCTTGCAATTCTTTTGCGTTCTTTTTCTCGTTGAATTTCCTTCTTCTCCGGTGTCTGCTGGCTGTCTGCTCTCTGTCGTCGTTCTCTAGCTTGGCGTCTTTTCTTTTCTTGTTTACTCTCGTTATCAGCCATGTTAATCTGTAAAAATAAAATAATGTACCATTAGTTTATTTTGAGATGTTAAGTTGTTTTTCATGACAAATAGTTATCAATAGTGTGTTAACATTTAATACTTAATCAATTTCAATGCAGTCAATTGAATAAAAGTCTAAATAAGGCCATCAGATAATTATTTAAAGAAGTTTTTATTTATTAAACATGTATCCAAAAGCAAGTGTTTCAGTAACTAAAAAGGTATTTTCAAAAAGATGTTATGTCCTTATTTACAGCACTATTCAATTTGTCAAATGGCAATTAAATTAGGGTTTAGGACTGGAATGTTACAATGACAAATTGTATGGATTCTGTGTTTTTAGACTTTTTTGGACTATGCCAATTTATTTTTTAAGTTTACATTGAAGTTTGTATTTACTGTTAAAGATTATTGGCCCTAAAAGACAAATAAGAGATAGATGATAGATATGACTTTTTATACTGTACCTTGGTTGAAGTTTGATTTCAAGCAAAATTCTTTGTTGGTCCTGTGTTGAAAGCCTTCGTCCGATGGTCTGGTCCTGTGTTGAAAGTCCTCGTCCGATGGTGTAGTCCTCTGTTGAAAGTCCTCGTCCTCTGGTGTGGTCCTCTGTTCCAACTCCTGTTCCGATGTTCTTGACGCAGTATCTGTTATAAAATAAAAATGAAAATGTTATGTTATTTGAATGTCTTTGTATTAATGAAAAAATGCCATTATTTCTGTGTTTTTCTACAATCCTTTTTGGTGCGCCGCAATTTTGGTATGCTTCTGTAGGCTTTTTTCTAAGGCTTATAGGTGGTTAAACATTAAAGAAGAATATTAATTAATTTTTCTCTTTTTTTACTTGTTATACTGTACCTTGGTTGAAGTTTGATTTGAAGCAGAATCTTTGTTGGTCCTGTGTTGAAAGCCTTCGTCTGATGGTCTGGTCCTGTGTTGAAAGTCCTCGTCCAATCGTCTGGTCCTCTGTTGAAAGTCCTCGTCCGATGGTGTAGTCCTCTGTTGAAAGTCCTCGTCCAATGGTCTGGTCCTCTGTTGAAAGTCCTCGTCCAATGGTCTGGTCCTCAGTTGAAACTCCTGGTCCGATGTTCTTGACGCAGTATCTGTTATAAAATAAAAATGAAAATGTAATTTTATTTGAATGTATTTGTATGAAGTACAAAATGACATTATTTCGGTGTTTTTCTACAATCCCATTTGGTGCCCACCACTTTTGGTATTCTTATTTAGGCCTTTTTCTAAGGCTTATAGATTGTTAAACATAAAATAAGAATATAAATGTAGTTTGTTATGTGTTTGTGTGAGTTTTCGTACAATCCTGTTTGGTGCCCACCACTGTTGGTATGCTTATTTATGCTTCTTTCTAAGGCTTATAGGTTGTTAAACATAAAATAAGAATCTAAATGTAGTTTGCTATGTGTTTGTGTGAGTTTTCATACAATCCTGTTTGGTGCGCACCACTGTTGGTATGCTTATTTAGGCCTTTTTCTAAGGCTTATAGATTGTTAAACATAAAATCAGAATGTAAATGTAGTTTGGTATGTGTTTGTGTGAGTTTTCGTACAATCCTGTTTGGTGCGCACCACTGTTGGTATGCTTATTTAGGCTTCTTTCTAAGGCTTATAGGTTGTTAAACATAAAATTAAGAATATAAATGTAGTTTGCTATGTGTTTGTGTGAGTTTTCATACAATCCTGTTTGGTGCGCACCACTGTTGGTATGCTAATTTAGGCTTCTTTCTAAGGCTTATAGGTTGTTAAACATAAAATAAGAATCTAAATGTAGTTTGCTATGTGTTTGTGTGAGTTTTCATACAATCCTGTTTGGTGCGCACCACTGTTGGTATGCTTATTAATGTTGTTTTGTAATGCAAATAGGTTGTTAAACATAAAATAAGAATCTAAATGTAGTTTGCTATGTGTTTGTGTGAGTTTTCATACAATCCTGTTTGGTGCGCACCAATGTTGGTATGCTTATTTAGGCTTCTTTCTAAGGCTTATAGGTTGTTAAACATTAAATAAGAATTTAAATGTAGTTTGCTATGTGTTTGTGTGAGTTTTCGTACAATCCTGTTTGATGGGCACCACTTTTGTTATACTTATGTAGTGTTTTTTCTAATGGTTATAGGTTGTTAAACAAAAAGAATATGAATTTAGTTTGCTATGTGTTTGTTACAATCCTGTTATGTGTGTACCAGTTTGTGTGTACCATATGTTGCATACTTTGGCCCTCATTCAATTGCAGTTTGGCCAATTCAATAGGGTTCTAAATGTGCTTATTTCGAGCCCTATTGAATTGTCCAAAATATCAATTGAATGAGGGCCTTTGGTTGCTGGATTTGTTATATTGTGAGGGCCTCATTGAATTTGTTTTTTCGCAATGGAATTTGGCTCAATATGAGCACAGAGCATATTTTTTTACAGAAGTTTTTAAGTAAAAACTTTTGTTCAAAAATATGCTCTGTGCTTATATAGAGCCCTATTGAAATGGGCAAATCACATTTGAATGAGGCCCTCGGCCATTAAACATATTTAGGTCCTGAATCAATTGCGTTTTGACCAATTGAATAGGGCTCTATATAAGCACATAAAATATTTTTTGACAGAAGTTTTGAGTTAGTGAAGACCTTGATTTAGTATCGAAGTTCAGTAACTAAAAATGTCTGTCTAAAAAATCTGTTATGTACTTATATAGAGCCCTATTCAATTGGCCAACTCACAATTGAATAAGGCTCATGGTTCGGTTCTTTTTTATACTTAATACTTTACCTTGATTGAAGTGTGGAATGACAGAGGGTCCCCTCCTGCCAATCTTAATCCGCCGGTCTTCTTGTAGTGTCTGTTTGAAAAATAAAGTGAAATAGTGAATAATAGAATTTTTTATTTGTATTTAACAAAGCATGGCCTTTTCAGCATTTAAAGTATTTTTGTATCTTACCTCTTCTTCTTTGTTGGTGTTCTTTAAAAGGGATTGTGCTTCACAATGCACGGTGCAAATTGTTGAGAGACGCTGTTGATGCAGAGTCTGTTTGAATATTAAAAAAAGTAGAAAGATTGAGCTTTAGGTGATCTATTGAATTGCATTAAATTAATTTCATTGAAATATACTTCTGTAATTATTTTCAATTAACATTATTTTTTGGTGGGGGCTACACACATATGTCACATACATGAAGCACATTTCCATAGTTGAAAGTAATTTTTGTGTGCGTGTGACATATCACTATACAAGAATCATATTTTAATTGTTAAATTAACCTTATTTTTATTTTTGGCCAACATACATAAATGTGTGTGTGACATGTGACTATAGATGATACACATATATGTGCGTGTCACATATCAGTATACATGACTCATATTTTAATAGTCCCAACTTATTTTTTTCTAATGTAATTTAAATGTAGTTGTTTAATTAGTTTGTTTTAAGATAATTTTGTTGCAGGGGCAATACACATAAATGTGCGTGTCACATGTCACTATACATTATACACATAAATGTGCGTGTCACATGTCACTATACATTATACGCATAAATGTGCGTGTCACATGTCAGTATACATTATACACATAAATGTGCGTGTCACATGTCACTATACATTATACACATAAATGTGCGTGTCACATGTCATTATACATAAACCTCTTTTTCTTATTTAATTTTTTTTTTTTGATGTCCTGTCTTGATAATAAAATGTAATATATTATAGCTTACCTCTCAGTTGTAATTTGCACAATGTAAAGTAGTAAATTAGGAAAGAATTATCTTCTCAAGTTTTAGCAGCAGTTATGTCTGAAGTCACTCTGTTCATCACCTGAGGAGAAATGTATTTTTCTCTGTCAAATAGGCAGTATTTATAAACTTGTAGAACATTCTGGAAAGTTAGACCGTTAGAACGCAATACGCATGCGCTATTTGCGTTCCAGCTTACAATTTGCGTTCCATCCGCCATTTTGTGCGTAGTAGTGGTTAAAATGGTGTTTAATATGAGTGTGATCCGTTCCGCATAGTATGTGTTTCATTATTGCGAGTAAGTGTAGTGTAGTTACGTCTGGAGCCTCGTTTTCGTTTTGTTCGGCAGCCATTTTTTCTCTCGCTTAGCCGATTTTCGGGCGTTTAAACTCTTTGTTTTGGACTTAAATGGACGTGTAAATGAACTTTTGGAGGTGCCGGATGCCCCCCCGTGCTGTAAGTAACCTTTTTATGTGTTTGTTGTGTTTATTTCTTGTGTTTGTGATGTTTTGATGCGCGGCGGTTGGAATGGGTCTTTCGCGGCCGTATTTTTTTCCGATGCGGCCGTATTTTGTTGCGATGTTGCCGTATTTTTTTGCGATATACGCGGTTAGCTTTTACGTGTACGACGCAGTGTATTTGTTTCTAAGTCGTGCGTATGTGTGTTAAGAGCGTGTGATGGGCCTTTTTTACTGTTTTTTTGTTAAGTCTTGCGTCTGTGTGTCTGTGTGTAAGCGAGGCGACTTTGAGGTTTTTTTTGTTATGAAGTTGTGTGTGTGTGTATGTGTGTGTTAACACAGCCGATGTTGGGATGCTCCCACCACCGCTTCGCGAGGATCCGCATTTGCGGGGACGTTGTTGGGTTTTTGTTGGCTGGGCGGTTTGGTTTATTCTGTTAAAAAGTCGTGTGTGTGTATGTGTGTGTTAACACAGCCGACGTTGAGCCTCCACCTCCGCAAATGCGGACCCTCGCTTTGCGAGGATCCGCATTTGCGGGGACGTTGGGATGCTCCATCACCGCAAATGCGGGCCCTCGCTTCGCGAGGACCCGCATTTGCGGGGAACTGCGTCCCTCGCTTTGCGAGGGACGCAGTTCTTGCGGGCTCGCTACGCGAGCCCGCAAGCGTGAGCAACGACCCGTACGCTCACAACTATATATGTGATATCAAACCAATTCTCATATGTCTAACAAACCTAAAAATCTTAAAATAAAAATGTTCCATTTTAAAATTCAGATTCAGAATCACTCTCCTCTAATACTTTTTTTGTCTTTTCATCAAGACAAAATGGATAATTAAAAACTTGGAAAAAGAAATAATATTACAATGTATTTCCTTGAAAACATACAGGCCCTCATTCAATTGCGATTTTGCCAATTGAATACGGCTCTAAATAAGCACATAATATATATTTTTTAAAGAAGTTTTTAGTTAGTGAAAACCGTGCTTTTGGATAGATGCTTAATAACTAAAAACTTCTTTAAAAAATATATGTGATGTGCTTATTTAGACCCCTATTCAATTGGCAAAATTGCAATTGAATGAGGGCCGTAGTGTTTTACTAATTATACTAATTTATTAGTTCTTTGCACAATTTTGGGGGTTATTTTTTATACATATATATTTTAAAAATATTTTCTGCAATACTTACAACAATTAATGGTTGTTATGATGCTTTTGTTTCAATATATGCACCTAATAATAATTCTATTAAATTTAGCATAACATTTTTACACCTTCTAAAACATAAATGTAAGATAATTATAGGTGGTGATTTTAATTTTACTGTTAATAATCATTTAGATGACTCTAATATAAGCACACATTTATATTAAAATAAAAAAATAATACAACCTTTAGATTATTTCTAATTGATATTTGAAGAAAATAACATCCTGCTTTATTCGTTCATATTTTTTTCTCAGCTAAGCATAAACACATACAAGAATTTGATTATCTAATAATATAATAAATCAAACAATTTCTTCAATACCAAATAGAAAAATGTGGAGTATAAATGAAAAATCCTTAATATAAATTTAGTAAATCAAATTATTTAAGAGTTAGACATTTACATCTAACACTAATACTGTGTGGTTTTGGCTAGGACTTTTAAAAGAAGTAGTTTCATTAATGGAACAAAAAATAAATAAATAAAAAAACAACCAAAATCAAAAATTCTCACTTACTTGAAAACCAGTATGAAAATTTAATTAAACAAAATCAACATTGTATTAAAACTAAAACAACTAAATGATTAATCAAATAACTCAATAACTGAGCATGATCCTCACAGAAGCTAATAATAAAGCTATTGGGAAAACTAAATGTAAATTTCATCAATATGCTAATAAACCAAATACTATGAGCCTCATTCAATTAGAAGGCCTGCATCTCACTGTGTATAGGCCATATTTCTGTGGACCTGCTGCGGGCTCGCACTTTGCTACAATTATGGTGCTATCAAATTGAACAAGGGCACAAGTTACGGGTCGAGGCCTCAAGAGCGTAAACCCTAGTTTCACATGTAATGCTTCCGAGTATCCGATCCGATGAAGTGCGCCAAAATCAAGCAAGCCCAATCTTTGCAATCCCGTCACAGGTCAATTAACCAATAGGAACCAGAAAATGCCAATTAACATTGCGGAATCCCAGGCACAGTTGGGAGAGCAAGAGGTTGTGCCAAAGCACAGGGCCCACAATTATAGCCCAGAGGAGACAGACATCCTCCTCAGGAAAATCCATGCCCGCTATAGCATCATACATGGTGGGAAGACACGTGTCTGGAGTGAGGTTGCTGCAGCTGTTGCTTCATTAGGGGTTACAAACAGATATATGAGGTCTGTCAAACACTGATATGATGACTGCCAGATGAAGGTGAAGAGGAAGATGGCAGCGGAGACCAGAGCAGCCCATGCAACCGGTGGACCACCAACTAACATCACATACTGCGGATGGGAGCAGACTCTGAAGGAGTGGATGGAGCCAGCGGCAGTAGTGGGCGTTCCAGGACGCCCACTACTGCAGCTGGACTGGCCTTCAGGCAACCCTGCAATGTGAGTATCATATACATCATCACTTCCTCATATGCAAACACATGAACACCACACAAACTGTATAGATAAGTGACATACAATAGCGCTGTAAGATCTCTGGTTATGCCTACAGATATATGGGGCAGCAATAACCATGTACATCCAGGAAGCATATTATTATCATAATTGTTATCAGTGAAATATCTGCCCAATACCTGCAGGTAAAACTGATTCTAAATAGAATTTGCCAATTCATTTAGTGTTAGTGTTATGTTTGCTGTTTGTTTAAAGTACATATAAAACGAAAATGTTTAAATTCAATTGCAGTTGTGTATTTCTTGTCATGAGTTTCCCTATCCCTATCTTCCCCATGTTAAACTGCACCATTTAGAGCTGTTTCACTTAACACTCCTACTCCTTGGAACATATCCCCAGTGTTAAACTAGGTATATCTGTAGATCAAGATTGATTTTACATCCAACAGAGACTACATGTATGGGTGTGCACATTGCAGCATATGCGGACACTGGAGGACTCCGTGTGCATGTCATGAACTAGCCTAACCTGGACCATGTCTAATACGCATGTTAACAACCATTGCTGAGAATTGGTCACAGATGCTCAGTCTCACACACTGCACAGCAGATTCAGATGAGCATGTGTCCTAATGAACTGCAGATGGCATACCGCACCAGCATTATATATATTGATATGAGCCATGGGAACTTAACTGTTATCTGACCGTGACTTCTGGTAGCATCAGTCACAGCGAGCAGCCTCTAGATGATGCTGCATTTTACTTGAGATCAGATTGTCCCACAAATTTAGTGGGTTAGGGTTAGGATAAGGGTTAGGATTAGGGTTAGGGCAAGGGTGTTTGGGTTAGTGTGTAGGATGAAAATATTGTATATAATAGTAGCTGTGCCATCTAGCAGCCCTTTGCTGCAACTGCCAGCAGTAGTGGTCACATAACAGGAGCGATCCAAGCCATGATCCACAATGCTCATTATACAGGTCAATGTTTATTTGCATAAAACAATCACCACAGCCAAGTGACCAGGATGTCAGGGATATGGAAACACACAGCAAACAATTGTTTAGAGAATCAATACTCATATACTATTGTCCTCTCATTTCAGAAGGCATATCCCACCCACAGAGACACAGACGGTGGCTCCACAGGAGGAGGAACTACAATCACCAATGCAAGTGGTGGTGGAGGAAGCTGAGGGCACGGCACCAACACAGGAAGCTGGCCCATCAGCAGCAAGACCATTGTGGGGAATACCTCTTAGGCCCTCACATGCATCATGGGCACGTTCCCAGCCCTTTGAACCAATTGACATGTCATGGAACCAGCAACCACCTGCAGGGATGTCGAGATCCTGGAGATCACTCTCAACAGGCCCACCACTGCCACCTGGAGAGATGCAATGGATGCGGTGGCCGGACCCCAATGCTCTTCCACTCCTGACCGTGCCCCAACAGACCAGGCCCCAACAGATGTGGCCCCAAAAGACCAGGCCCCAACACCATCGCCACCGGCCACACCATCAACACTGGCAACAACTCTGGCCTCACCACAGCCCATCCCCAGTCCAAGTATGTCAAGTGACCGACCTCACACCTTCTCAATAGGACACGGGAGCGACTTCTTGCAGCATAGTCGCATGGATGATTGGAATTCATATTAATGGAAAGGCTGACAGCCCAGCTTGAAAGGCAAAATGATATTGCTACCGATCAAGTCGACAGCATCAGATCGCTATATGGTGAGGTGAGGAGGCATAATCGAAGGATGGAGAGGTATGAGCAATTGGGTCATAGGGACAGACAAGCCCAGACACATCTCAATGAGCGGCTAGTGCAGTTGGCGCAAGACCAGGTCAATACTCTCCAGTCTTCAGTTCTACATTCTCCACCATCACTGCAACCAGAGCCTACGGCCTCCTCATCTCACTGCTTACTGCTAACTCCAGCTGCTGCACAGACACCCCAGTTGGATGCCCCCTCAATCCAAACAACCCATCTGACTGTGGAAGAGCGAGGAAGCGCACAGGCACGGAAGGAGGGTGTCCAGTGATCAGAAAGAGGAAGTAGGTGAGAAAGTACCTTAGGTCAGTGGTTGTCAAACCTCTCCTCAAGACCCAAAAGACAGACCATGATTTCGGTGAAACAGTGTGTGAATACTAGTTGCCTCACCTTTTGTTCCAGAGTTTCACCATTAATCATGGCCTGTCTAATGGCTCCTGAGGAGAGGATTGAGAACCACTGCCCTAAGCCTTCCTCATCCACACTCCACAATGAAATTTATTTTGCATTAATGTTAACATACTATTGGCTGGCTACAGACTGCGTACAGGTATAGTTATGCTGAATATTTCTGCAATTGATGTTCAATGTGGATTGCGTTGAGATGAGGCGTTGCAGTCAATCCAAAAAGTGTTTTTTCTGATTGATATCTTGTTCTCGTCTCTGTAGGTCTTAATAGCTCAATCTCACAACCATAAAGGCATGTTCCTGTTCACAGACTTATTTTATTTTGACAGTAGAAAACATACCATATAAACATTGAGTAGACATCACGTCTATGTATAATTCCATTTGGCCTAATTGCATTAATATAACATTTCTAATCAATATCAAAGCAAAATAAATAAAAAGGAATATAACACACTTCGACAATGTACAAAAAACATAACAAACATTGAGAGGAATTGCATCGGGGAGAGAGGGAACAACCGCCAGTCACCAACCTCCAGCTTGACATCAAGGGGCATTAAGTCTGTCGCAGAGTGACCATTTGGCTTTATCTACAGGTAGATCATGCAATTGCATAAATTCTCTTCCAAGAGATCTAACTGAGTTGACTTCCTCTACCACAGATCTCCATGTAGGAGTAGAAACATGTTTCCAATTTTGGGATATCAATTTCTTAGCTTCCATAAAGTGTTGAATTAAGTATGCTTTTTTTTTCTGAATCATCCCTTTAGGTAAAATGTGGAATAACACAATTTCTATAGCAGGCCTAATTTGTCTGTTTAAATTTGTGGAGAGATATTCAAAACCCTCTTTCCAGAACTGTTGCAACTTAATACAATCCCACAATGTATGTTTAAAAGTTCCAACTTTATTGCATTCTCTCCAGCATTTATCTGATCTATTTTTGTCAACGAATTTAGCTACCACAGTGGTACGTAAAATAAATGTCCCTATAAGCAGAAATCTTAATATATCTATCAGTTTCTCAAAGGGCTTGAGTTTATTGCATCTCTGTCCAAGTCAAATTTCTTTCTTTCTCCCATTCTTTTATCTTAAACGACTTAGCCTGTTCTGTCTTTAGTCTAAGTATTTGGAAACATTTGGAAATTAGGTGTGTATTCTGTTTAACATTGCATGGTGAAAGCTGTCGGCTCAGGGATTGATGTTTTTTAAGTCTTCTAAGGCATTGTTTGACCCTGTTGTATTCCAACAACTTGTTTGAGGGAAAACCATATTTTTTACCCAGTTCTACAAAAGTGTATAAGATTGTACTATTAAATAAGTTGTTTAATTTTGTAATTCCCCAATGATTCCAATTCACTTGGATTATCATCACTAACATCTAGAAATTGTAAAGGTATCAAAGGGCAATTTTTAAATTTGTTCTAAAAACTTATACCTTTTGTAACAATCCAAGAGATTATATTTTCATGTCAGTGGTCAATGGATTATGCCATAGCAACTCTAGGGGCCTCATTCTATTAGCGGCCGCAGCCGTTGCGGGGCCGCAAGGACCGGCCGCAAGCTATTCGGCTATTCTATTCCCTTATGGCCGGAGGCTCCGGCAGGCTTGCGGCCGGTGCCTTGCTATCTCTTGCGGCCGCTCGCGCCAGAGGAAAGCCTTTGATCTAAAACGGCCGCAAGAGTTTCGGACGTAAGAAATTCCTATTTGCAATTCAATTGCTCCGGGAAACCTCTCTGCAAGGCTAAAAACGAGCCGCTGCTTACTTGCAGGAAAGAGGTCCCGCTAGCACCAATTAAGCACATAAAATAGCTCAAATAAAGCCATCCTGCACTTTGAGAAGACTATAAAGGGATTTTAGGTGTTAGAAAAAATAGCACATAATTATCCTATACTCAAATCCGTAAAATATTTTATTTTTAATATCCGTAAAATATCCATGTAAAAAGTCCAGAGTGCTTGGAGCACCTCAGACACACCCACGCCGCAGCCGGAAAATAAACAGTTACGGTAATTTGAACTCGGGTTTGGGCTGATGTGCAAGCTTGAGAGTGGGTTACTTTTAATCCTCATGTCCCCCAATATGATCCCTAGCATTTACAGAGCTGTACAGTGCAGGCTTGAATTTATTTTTGCGTTTTTAGATTTCACAGCTTACGGCCGGTTCCAAGATATGCGGCCGGCAGTAAGATGAGATCCTTGCGGGGCCGTATAATAGAATCTCGAGTTAACAGAACCCCCGCAAGGAATCGCAGCCTTACGGCCGATTTACGGCCGCTAATAGAATGAGGCCCTAGGAGAGAAGCTCTCACCAGAGATGCCTCTTCTAATTGATACCATCTCATCTTGTCTTTACCTCTTGATCATTTTGTCAAGTGGGCAAGCAGAGTGGTTTTGTGCTAGCTCTTTAAATCAGGTAGCTAAAGTCCTCCACTCCGGATATTTCTAGCTATTACTTGCCTAGTAATCCTTGCTTTCTTTTAATTGTATATATACTTGTCTATTACTGACTGCAATTGTCTAATAAGGTAGCCGTGGATTTCTATAGGTATTGCACTCATCAGTTTATTCTGGGTAAAATAGACTGCAGCTATTCTTCCCCACATTGAGTAAAAGTTATGTTTCCATGATTTCATTACTTCCTTTATTTTAGATAATAATTTGTTATAATTTAATTTTATGAGTTGTTTTAAATCTTGAGTGAAAATAATACCCAAATGTGTAACTTTATTTGATCACCAGTCTAACGGAAATTTAGCTTTCAGTGTTCTGCACTCAGCTTTTGTTAAATTTAGTGTCAATACTTGAGATTTTACTTTACTTTACAGTATTATATGTGACTAAATCTTTTTAGAGTATCTTATAAATTTACAAGAGAATTTTCTGTTTGAGTCATGGTCAGAAGAACATTGTCGGCATGTTCCTCAACTTCCTCTTTCTGTGTCGCACATTCTGCTCATCAATTTTTTATTATTTCTTAATATCTGAAAACACACTGTGTGTGGAATAGATTTGTATGACGTTATCCATTATTATTTGCATCTTTTTCATTGAGCAGATATGGTCAACATGTAAGTGCTATGCACATGACTGGTTTCTTCATTTAAATGGAGTGGTTTCTGATGATCCTTTTTTGTCATCAGATTCCAGTTGCAGTGGTGTAGTGACCACATGTGACCCTGGTAGGTGCTATGCATCATGCTTATTCTAGACTATGACATTACCCCCTTTAGGTATCCCCTTTTTCCCAAAACAGCTTCCTGTCCTTCCTATGCATGCATCATGCTTATTCTAGACTATGCCATTACCCCCTTTAGGTATCCCCTTTTTCCCAAAACAGCTTCCTGTCCTTCCTATGCATGCATCATGCTTATTCTAGACTATGACATTACCCCCTTTAGGTATCCCCTTTTTCCCAAAACAGCTTCCTGTCCTTCCTGGATCCGCCCACACCACACCCATGATATTAATGCACAGTCATCTGCAGATACACATGTACTCAGTGTATCTAATAAACTGTGCTATTTTTTATACTGTTATCAGTGTTTCTGTGTGTTTGTAATGTACCATGATTGTGAACCGACAGATTAATTATCAAAACAAACAATTTGTATTTTGTACATAGATCTTCCTTCAATATACCCATCCTGTGTTAATGTACTGTTGAGGCAATAGCTCCATCACTAGAGCAGCTGATGGTGGAGGTAATGTTCCTGAGTTTGATGCCAGTCACAGCTATGTATGATATTTGTGTTTCCTAACACATGTAGATATGTATTCATGTTATATATTAGAGCGTATGTTAGTATGAGGTGCAGCTGTCTAAATTGGTACATTGCTGGTAAGATTAATGTGGCAGGCAGGGGGCTCAAACCCATGGCTTAGCAATAAGGATGTATTTTTACAACAAGATGCTACCTACTGTGCCACCATAACTGCCTAACACTTGCATTGTTGTGCACTTTTATGATGTGCACCAGTTACAAACACCTGTCTCATGTCTCCCAACATGAGGCAATCTCCTTTACATCATATTATTACAGATATCAAGAAAACTATAACATTCAATAAGCAAAGATAACAATATTACAGAATAAGGAGATATACGTATGGGGAGAAGTAAAATGTAGGCTTGTGTGTCCAACAGACACTCCTATGCAACTTCAGAAGTATAAGTGCTCAATCGGTGAATGTTATAACCCAACAGGTCAGTTCTCTAGCAATGATAATCCGCTATGAGAGCAGCCTCTCCATACATAACTTTGGACACTCAGATAGGGACCCGACCAGTACCATATCAGTCTGTTCTTTGACAGATTCACTCACAAAAAACTGGTAATTCGAGGATAATTCTGTTCTTTGAATGAGCATCTCTATTATCTGTTGTTGCATGTTAAAAAGTGATTTAATGTAACCTCATTAACAGTTATGATCCAAGCCTAGAGTTACTCTTCCCCATATGCACAGGGAGGATCACATCAGCACTGAAGAAGAGATATGGAAGGAAGTATGATGCAGGCTTCACAATAGTCCATGTAGAGGAGAGTATAGAATGTCTAAAGCAATAGGTACATATAAATCTATGTAGAGTATGTGAGCATACACATGTGGTGGATATGCAAGGAATATCATGTGACAGATGCCACATGGCATCTGCATCGTATTCTGCAATTAAAGCTTTACATATATTGGCTAATCAGTAATGGGAATCAAATATCCCACTGCATGCAACAACTTAATGATTTGGAGACATGCACATACACAATGACATTAGCATTACAATGGAATGTCGGGATGCTTATCTTAATGCCTTGTTCTGACCATGATCTGTAAGAAACACACATTTAACATATTATGATGAACATTACTCAAGCTATATGAGCAGCTACCAACAGATGCAGGTATGTTGGCACATATGTTTACATATTATTTAGTGAGATTTCAAACAAGCTACTCATCTGGCAGATGAGGATGATGGATAATTATAATTACTCATGATTTGGGAATATCACAACTATTACACATTGATGCATCTTTGGAGATCCACATGTGATGTTTTACCTTGGATGTGGTCAAGAGGATATCCACAAGTAGATATTTTCACCCATAACACGTCCGCAGGGTCCGATTATGGTTTATGACCGCTTCAGCAATACGAATGGGATGTCTTTGGGAAAAGAAAGATAGGCCTCCATTAACGGAGTTGTTGTTTATTTCTTCTTCTGCATACATGCACATGTTTTCTGCAAAAATGTACAATGTAGTCGACCTTGATGTAGCTGATTTTCTGTTGCTGTACATGTTGTTTTTCTTTGCCTGTGTGGTTAACTGATGAGTTGACACATGGCAGCACTTCTGTAATGGCAATATGATGAGATTATTAGTCACACATAATCCACTGTAATCATTTTGATTTCAACTTTGATTTCTACTTTAATAAGTGATCACATCTTTGGGACCTTTCCAGTTATCTGACCGGGACTTCTGGTGGCAGCATTCGCAATCACATAACAGGAAAGATCCCTTCTCTGCCTCCCATGCTGAACATTGATTATCATTTTAAATATGCTAGTATGTTAATATTTCCCAGATTGCTACTAATTGCATTGACCTTTATTGGATGTGGATTAGCATGATCAGACAATGTAAACATTATTGTTCAGTACTGTGAAGAGGTTTTCATACACGATTGTGGGGCCTATATACATTGACATTGTGGAATATATAATCCCATCCATTTAGCTTAGTTTCTGGAGGTTTGCAGATATCAGTACATATGATGTGTATGGAAATGTGTGCATACTTACCATTAACGGATAGCATAGCATATACTAGATGATCCAACGATAATCAATAATGCATCATGAGAGATATATCATATCGGGAAGCTCTCCTCTACTGTGAACTGTTTGATATTCTGTATGACAATGGGGAAGAAAAAAACATTATATTAGTTATGCATAATCAAGCTACATTATAGTAGGTTGTTATTTGTTTTGTACTTACATGCGAAGTACAACCAAATGACGTGGGCACGTTGTTGTGACCCCCAAACATTATTCACAACAGGGAGAGGTACAAGTTCTTCCTCATGATGGAGAAGAGCCTCATCACTGTCCCCCAGACAGTTGGCCCGTACTGCTATATTGTGCAGACAGCAGGCCATGATAATCTGACAAACCTTAATGGGGGGTATACTGTAGCACCCCTCCAGTTGAATGTAAACATCTGAAGCGCATCTTAAGCACACTAAAGGTGCGCTCTATTACATTCCAGCATGTGGCATGGGTCAAATTGTACCTCTCCTCCGCCTGTGTGTGAGGATTGTTCACAAGGGTCAACAAACACGGCAAACACCCATATCCTGCATCACCTTAAGTAAACAAAATGGGAAATGTAGATATTATTGTGATGTTGTGATGTTTGTTAAAACATATGGACGTATACATAATGATTCAAGTGATGTTAGTTCATGAATATGTGTGTCTGAACTTGATACTCCTATGACCAAATCACAAAGAGCTATACACAGCCACAAGCAATAATGCAATGGCTCAGGCAGTGTTACTCCTTTAGTCACATGTGAACATCAGAGCAATACAGTGGAACATGATGTATATGTTAGGGTATTCTGTCTTGGTAAGATATGCTTGCCTGTGATTACTTATGGGTACTCACCCAGTAGCCAACTAGATGGAAATTGACCAGACTGGAAGTAATGATAGGTGGAGGATTGATGCAGGATATGAACATTGTGAGCACTTCCAGGGAAGCCTGCAAACACACTTTGTATGCAGATGTTTGCATCACAAACAACCTGTACATTGATTTCTGAACAGCACTTCCTGATCTTTAGGAGGTATCAATGCTACATGTGTGCAATCAATAGCACCTAGCACATTAGGGACACTTCCTGTTCGATGAAAATCTGATTTCACCTTCAAGGTCTCTTCCATAGTGTTGGGAAAACTGATCTATCTGGTAGTTTGCAGAACAACAGCACGGAGGAATGTCTCAGAGACCTTGAAAAGCTTGCCTGAGACATTCCTCCTGCTATACTACCAGTGTTCTGGAAACTACCAGATGCAAGGGAGTGTATTGCAGCTAACATCCGTGTCATTCCTGAGATGGCTCTATTGGTCCGTGAGGAAGGGTCAAGGTCCTCTCTCAGGACCGCATAGAGCTCCTCAAGACTATCACGGGTTAGCCTAAAACGCTCATACACTTCCCCATCAGTATCCCCTCTAATGTGACTCTCTCCCTGTATACTTTGGGTGCCCAGACCCTCCTTACAGGCTCCTGGGCCTGCTAAGCCCCCTGTGCATGATGCTGTGCAGGAGCCAGCACTTAGAGGACACCCTGTTGGTTTGTGGTTACACCTCGTTCCTCCGCAACCAGGTTATTTGGTTGTAGCCCCCCCAAAAAGCTGATCACACACTTCAATGTCATCCTCTCTGCCTGCAGGCGCCCCTATATACCCCTGTCCCTATGCCACTAGAGCTCTGTCCCGTACCCCACCATGATACTAGGCATATCCTGTGGTAATTCACTTGCCTGGCTTGGTTCTGGACCACCATGGATCACATTAGCACGCTCACCCACATTCACTCCCAGCCGCTCCTCTCTGTCACTCCTCTGACACTCCTCAACTGCACTGCTTGCATCAGGGTCTCCACTCTGCAACATTTGGTACAAATATTCATGCTTCCTACTGCACTGTCTCCTCATAAGCATATACACTTCTATCACATGGCAGCAATCCATGATGGGTCAGACTTGCTAATGGCTTGTTGGGGCTGAGGTTATATAGATTGTTGATTACAGCACCTGTTAATATCCAGGTGGATTTCAGAATAGGAATTTCTCACTTGTGTATTTGAGTCTTATCTGGCAGTACAGCTGATTTAGGTTCTGGCTATGGGAATCTTGAGCATGATAATCTGATGAACTTCCCTGCTTTTGTATTGTTTTTGCCAGTCCTATTCGCAACTCATAATGTTTTGGACTACATTTGTTTTTCTTCCCCTGGTACTTGATATATACAGTATATGATGTGGCAGTGTAATTTGCCCACTATTTGTTTTCCCAATGTAGACGTGATGAGTAAGATGTATATAAGATGATCTTTGTATTTTTAGGGTTACCATTAAAGCCTCTGTGAATGAGAAATGGTTAATATGGCAGCTATTTTCATGTATTTGTGTTGCAATTTAATCAGGTAGTGTCTCTTTAATTGCTTTCAGCATCTTGAAGCATGATTTTTCATATTGGCATGTGGATGACCATTACAATATATAGTAAGAAAAAAATCACATATATAGTTGTGAGCATGCGGGACATTGCTAACGCTTCCGGGCTCGTGTAGCGAGCCTGCGGCCCTCGCAAAGCAAGGCGCGCAGTTGCTGGCAAGGAGCGCCAAAGGCGCTCCTTTTCGGCGCTCCTTGCCAGCAACTGCGGAACTCCCAAAATGTACAGACTTACGACAAACAAATACGTGACGCGTTACGACCCATTACGACCTCGCAAAAATACGACCTTACCGACCAAACCCGCGCACATGAAAACATGAAAAATACAATAAATACACACAACAAATACATAAAAAGCTTACCTACAGCAAGGTGAGGCAGCAAGGATCTCGAAAACGGAAGTTACACCTCAATTTCACTAGAAATAAAAGAGTTTAGACACCTGAAAATCCCCTAAGCGAGAGAAGAAATGGCTGCCGAAAAAAACCAAAACGAGGCGACAGGACTCTAAAGACGCAAAACCCCACCAAACACCTACAGATTTTCTGGAAAAGATGTACAAGATCCGAAAACAAGGTCGCAACCCGAAAACCATTAGAAACACAAGAAATACACACAACAAACACATAAAAAGCTTACCCACAGCAACGGGGGGGGGCACCCAGGACCTCTGCAAGTGAAGTTACACCTCGATTTAAGTCCAAATTACAGAGTTTAGACACCCGAAAATCACCTAAGCGAGAGAAAAAAAGGTCACCGAACAAAACGAAAATGAAGCTAAAGGACCCTAAACACGCAAAACACCAAAAAAAAAACATACGGATTTTCTGAAAAAGTCGAACGACATCCGAAAACAAGGACGCAAAATCAGCCACAACCACGTAGCACACATTAGGCGCCATTTTAGAACACTAACTTACACAATCCGGAAGTAGGCGCTCAGCGCGAGTCTCGCAATATCGCCGAAGGATTTTGGAACACCAACAAAATTAATTTTGCACCCAAACAACATTACCTGCCTGACAATCTTATTGCCGTCATTTTTTGACGGACAAGTTGTAGTAGATAATAAAATGCTATTTGAAAATTTGGAATTATTGTGCAATGAATCATAATGCCTTCCGTTGCATTGCCTATATTTTAAAGTCCATTGGTGGGTTTTTATTGTCTTTTGCAGTGTTACAAACTAGGCCGTAAACCCTTTGCGGGTCCTATTTGGAACCCGTAAGATTTTGGCTGACATTTGCCGTTTGCAGGCTTGACTGCATTTGCGGACTTGAAGCAAGGAGGTGGGGGGCAGGATCGGAAATGCTGTGTTAGCCGCGTAATGTGGACATAGTCTGACGGAGACAGTGAGCATGAACCACTAAGCAGCTTTATACTACTGCTTTAGCTGACAAGGTGGAACCGTATGCAGGTTGGGCAAGAAGACGCCGACTTCTAGCTGGAGGTCGGAGGGACTGTGAGCAAGATGAGCTGTGAGCTGCAAGCGTTGCTGTAAGTTGAACCTGTGTATAAGCGTGGCCCAGATACCAAGAAGAGACGCAGAGGTGAGTGTAAATGCCCTTTCCCACGTGGGCCTCAGCGCAGCGCAACACTACACAAGCCTAGGATACAATGCCAAGGAAGGAGTGAACCACCATGACACAGACATCAACAAGAGACGCGGAGAAGGTTGTAAACGCCCTTTCCCGCGTAGGCCTCGGTGTATCCTGCAACGCAGAAAGGCACTGGCAGTCAAGAGATATCCGTAATCAATCACGTTCCATTAATGCGCCGGCTTTGGAGAGCCAAAGCTAAGTGCACTAATTGACTATTACTGGTGATTTAAAAATCAAATCTAAATGTATATAAAGGGGTAAGCTCCCCAATTAAAAAGGGTAACAGAACTCCAGAAGTGTCTTAAAAGTAAAACATTAAACATTTTCTGGGGGCGGTTTGAAGTAAGCATGAAAGAAATCAAAAATATGCATTGATTCCACCACAAATTTAACCCTGAGAAGTGTATATACTGAACGCAACTATTGATATAAAAAACTGTGAAATATCAACTAACTGAAAAAGTATCATTGTTTCCCCTAAGGGGATTTCGAAGGTTGTTCAAGAGGAAGTAATAAACTTCTTGGTAACTTAGTAGGGACAATAACCAATTTGCCTCTAAAGTACTTCCAAAAGGAAAAACACCCAGATACACGATATTCACTATTATAAAATCACAGCAATGTGCAGGACATAACCTATGGATTAAGTTGAAAGATACTTTCTCCTATTTATTTGAACTTATAAATTAATACATTGGGAAATTATAAATCCAGAGAAACACCTTACTATTCGCTCAGTAGGATAAAAGAATAAATATATATACTGCCCATAACTGTTAAACGTATCAGTTTATGGAAATGGAAAGCCCCCTTTAATTGGGTAATTAAATCCCATTTCTCTGGAAGTACAAGTGATTCACTTGAAATTGATTTTCCCTAAGCATAAAAGGAACACACTTATGCACTTTCATAATTATTTCTTTAATTAAGTGGTGTTCCAAACTTTTAAGAGGTGAAACTTTAATAACAAAGGAAATTCATGGTTTTGTCTAGTAAAATAAGGCGGACAATCCTGGAAAGTCTAATCAGGACTTTACATAATCATAATAAGGCGATTTTTGTTCTTATTTATATAAGGCTTATTCCCTTAAAGTATAACTAGAGGGAAGTCACCTTTAAACACAACTTCAAAGTCTAATAAATAAAACAAAATTATCAGATTAAAAGGTCAAGTTTCCTAACGATATACTTAACACAGTTAATCTGCGAGCGGTATAAGTTATACATAAAAAAAAAAAAGGAAATAAAACAACAGAAAAGTGGAAACTAATTAAGAATTCCTGTAAAAATTACAACTTATGTCAAGAGCAAAAGAAAATATGCCCAGGAGAACTAATATTAAAAATAAAAAAACTCAAACTTTTTCTCACCCAAAAACAAGGAAAAGGCACAAGATATTTATGTTCTGAATCCCCGCAGGGGAATAAGACTTTGAACTCAAACTTAACCAAGTTATCAGATAACTCTGTAAATAGTGAACCTGAAAAACTAGTAGAGGAACAACTAACCCTTACGAAAATGAAAGCGTTATTACAAGATTTTCAAGTTAACTTTAAAAAAAAAAAAAAAATAATAATACATCAAACAGACAAAGCTATACCTGATAACTATTAACAATTGTATACAAAACATGAATAATAACACAGCAATGCATAAAAAAAAACAAAATAAAAAAAATAAAAATAAATAAAAAACACAGATATAGCCTCATTCATACTCCATTCATACCCTTTGATTGTTCGTAAATAAAGGACAAAAAAGGTCCCATCAAGTATAAGGTTATTTGAGCGTTCGAGGTTCCACAATAGAATCCCAAACCAACCATTTAGCTTTATGTTGATTAATAATTCTACTTTATTTTTTGTAATATTTCAGCCCAGCTAGGAGGGTTGGGTTGTTTCCATTTACTAATAATGGCAGATGTGACGATAGTACAGATCTGAATGATAAACACAAATTCTCTTGTTTCAAGATCATCAAAGAAAATATGAAATAAACAACCATATGGAGTAAGAAGAATAGTCTTTTTCAGCGTGGTAAAAATAAATTCAAAGCACTCAGCCCATAAAGAATTAACAAAAGGACACTCCCACCAGATATGAAGTTGATTTCCAATACCACCACAGTTTCTTCAACTAAATTTGTCTTTAATGTCGTGGGAGATTTGATATACTTTAAGAGGGACTATATACCATCTGTTTAAATTCTTAAAGTATATATCTTTTTGCGAAGCATTCCTTATAAATGTATTAGTAGATCCAAATGCTTGTATCCAACAATGTAAAGGAATTGAGTTAGAGAAGTCTTGTTCCCACACATCAAAGGAACCAATTTAGTTTTTTCAATGTTAGATTTAATAATATGTAAACACTTAGATACAAGATGGGAGTAATCCATTTCTTGAATGAGTAGTTCAACTAAGTTCAACTGTTTACAAAAACCTTTATTGCCTAATTGTTTATCTACCCATAATTTTATTTGTTCATATGTTAGCCAACAAAAGGTCGAAATACCAAGTTTAATTTTAAATTGAGAGAAAGGAAGAAGCTCTCCATCTGAAAGAAATTCACAAAATATCTGTGAATTGTTAGTTAAACACCTGGGATTTAGACTAATTTGAACTATATTGATAATAGTAGAAACTGGGGTTAGTAAACTAGGAAAGGGAATATATGCTTGTTTTTTTATTAATGTGTTGCCAATAATGTAAATTGATCTTGACTATATCTGAACCTTTCATTAAATATTTAGCAGTGAATAAAAAAAAACAAACAACGAATTCAAATCATGATTCATAATAAGCGAACTTTCAGTTTGTTGCCATGGATATTTATTATTATGATCAAGCCATTTCAGGACATGTGATAGCCTAATGACATAATAGTAACGTTTAATTACTGGATAACCAATACCACCATTACTAAAAATTTTTACCATAACTGATCTTTTCAACCTTACATGTTTACCAGAATGTATGAATGTATCAATTAGAGATTGAAAATGTGTGATCCAAACCGTTGGATTGTAAAATATAATTCATTCTCGGCAAAATTACCATTTTAATACTGGTCACTCTACCTGAGAAGGAGAAATGAATACCACTCCAGGCTTTTATAGATGTATTACATTTAGAAAACACCTGAGTTGCCTGAGTTAATAGAAGGCATCTTACTGATGTCTTCACAAAATGTAATTCCAAGAGGATTACCGTATATACTCGAGTATAAGCCGAGTTTTTCAGCCCTTTTTTTAAGGCAAAAAAGGGCCCCCTCGGCTTATACTCGAGTCACTCTCCCCTCGTGTCTCTCTACCCCCCGTGTGTCTCTAACCCCCCCGTATGTCTCTAACCCCCTGTGTATCTCTCTACCCCCCGTGTCTCTTTCCCTCCCCCCCTCATCCCCCCTTCTCCTCCCAAACCCCCCTAAATACCTCCCCTGTGTATCTCTCTACCCCCCCGTGTCTCTTTCCCTCCCCCCTCCTCAACCTAAACCCCCCTCATCCCCCCTTCTCCTCCCAAACCCCCCTAAATACCTCCCCCTCTCCCCTCACTTACCTGCTTGTGCTCCGGCCTCCGTTCCTTGACCCGGCGCCGGCGCCCATGTGACGTCACATGCGCAACGCGCCGGGTCAAGGAGCGGAGGCTGGGCCACAATCAGGTAAGTGAGGGGAGAGGGGGGAGGTGTTTAGGTGGAGGAGGGGGGTTGAGGGGGGTTTAGGTTGAGGAGGGGGGCTGGGGTTGAGGGGGATTGATGGAGGAGGTTGAGGGGGTTGAGGTTGAGGAGGTGGGTTGGAGTTGAGGGGGGTTGAGGTTGAGTAGGGGGGTTGAGGGGGGTTGAGGTTGAGGAGGGAGGTTGAGAATGGGGGGTTGAGGATGAGGATGGGGGGATTGAGGATGGGCGGGTTGAGGAGGAAGGTTGAGGATGTGGAGGTTGAGGAGGGAGGTTGAGGATGAGGAGGGAGGATGAGGAGGGAGGTTGAGGATGAGGAGGGAGGATGAGGAGGGAAGTTGAGGATGAGGAGGGGGGGTTGAGGAGAGAGGATGAGGATGGGGGGTTGAGGAGGGAGGTTGAGGAGGAGGGGTTGGGGTTGAGGGGGGTTGAGGTTGAGGAGGGTTGAGGTTGAGGATGAGGATGGGGGGGTTGAGGAGGGAGGATGAGGATGGGGGGCTTAAGGAGGGGGTTGAGGATGGGGGGGTTGAGGAGGGAGGTTGAGGAAGGGGTTGAGGATGGGGAAGTTGAGGAGGGAGGTTGAGGATGAGGAGGGGGGTTGAGGATGGGGGGTTGAGGAGAGAGAATGAGGATGGGGGGATTGAGGAGGCAGGATGAGGAGGGAGGATGAGGAGGGAGGTTGAGGAGGGGGTTGAGGATGAGGAGGGATGTTGAGGAGGGAGGTTGAGGATGAGGAGGGAGGTTGAGGAGTTGGGTTGAGGAGGGTGATAAGGGAGGGGGGAAGAGACACAGGGAAGGGAGAGGGGAGAAGAGACACGGAGAGAGAGGGGGACACAGAGGGCACAAGAGGGACACAGGGGGCAGCACATTTCCCACCCTCGGCTTATACTCGAGTCACTCATTTTACCCAGTATTTTGTGGTAAAATGGGTGCCTCGGCTTATACTCGGGTCGGCTTATACTCGAGTATATATGGGTAAATTAATTTGAATGCCAGTTATATGGAAATGTTATCTCCAGTTCTTCCTTGATTTTATTAGGAAGATTAATTGTCAAAATTTCTGATTTTGAGGAATTTAGTTTATAATTGGAAATGAAACCAAATCTGGAAATAATTGAATCTAAATAACTCAAGGATTGACTGGGAGAAGTAAGAACAAAATAATATCATTGGCAAATAAAGTGGTCTTGTGCTCTCTCTCTCCCACCCTCACCCCCACTATACTGGATATGGCTCTAATAGCTAACACAAATGGTTCAATTAGCAGGGTAAAGAGAATGGGAGAGAGAGGACACCCCTGCCACGTACCATTCGTGATTTCAAAACTTTGGGATACAAAGTTAATACCAGCTACAGAAGCAGAAGAAACAGAGTAAACAGCCCTGATTGCATGGGAACCAAAATTTCCTAAACCCATTTCGGACAGTGTCTGTTTCATGTACTCTCACCCCACCGTATCAAAAGCTTTTTCAGCATCTAAAGAAATGAATAGGATGGGAGCACATGAATTCTTAGAAATAGATATTAACAGCCAATTGAAAAGGGCTCTATATAAGCACATAGCTTATATTTTTTACAGAAGTTTTTAGTTAGTGAACGTCTATCCAAAAGCAAGGTCTTCACTAACTAAAAACTTCTGTAAAAAAATATGCTCTGTGCTTATATAGAGCCCTTTTCAATTGGCTGAATGACAATTTAATAAGGCTGTAAATTCATACGTTTTCTGATACTGTCCAAAACTTGTCTTCCGGGAATAAAACCAGCTTGATCAGTGGATTTCAAAGTATTCACTATATTACCCAATCTAGTAGCCAACATTTCAGAATAAAGTTTCAAATCTGCTTTCATTAATGAGATAGATCTGTAACACTTATGAAGATCTTGATCTTTTTTAGGAATAACAATAATTGTAGCTTTTAACATTTCCTGTGGGATTTTATCTAGACACATAAATTCATTGAATAATTATTTTAGAAATGGATTTAGAACTGAAATACACTGTTTATAAAAATAATTGCTATAGCTGACCAGGAGAAGTATAATTTTCTAACTGTTCTATAGTTTTGCTACTTTCTAGTTCAGAAATAGGAACATTCAGCACGTCCAGTTGCAATGGAGAGATTTTTGGGAGCTTATATTTCCTTAAAAAGTTTTTTATATCTTCCGTTGAAGGAGGTTTAAATTCTGAATGTTGTGAAAGATTGTATAATTTTAAGTAATACAAAGCAAAAACTTTAGCAATATCAACGGGTTTCATAACCCATTTTCCATGACTGAAAACCCCCTCAATTCTAGTGTGTTGTTTTTTTACTTCAATTTTATTTGCTAATAATTTGCTAATTTTATTATCATACTGATAACAGTTTTGTTGTAGGCACCACAAGGCCCTATCAGAAATCAACTGATTGATTCTATTTATTTGTTTTTGTAAATTTTCAATTTCACTAGAATTTTTTTCAGATGGATTTAGTTTGTTAACTTTCTCCAAGTTATGCAGCTGGATCAATAAATTGCACAAAGAAGTTCTTCTTTGTTTTATTAAATTACCTTTCATTTTAATCAAGATACCTCTGGTAAATGCCTTCTGAGTAGTCCACAACAAACTTTTGGAAGAAACAGAGTTTTGTCATTATTAATCAATGAGTCGTCCATAACAGCTTTGGCTTTTTATCTGAGTCCAGTTTAATCTTTAATGATACATAAGCGTGATCTGAAATAGTAATAGGACCTGTTTCAGCATGAGTTATTAGATTCATAATAAGTCTATCCACCAGAAAAAAATCTAACCTGGAATATATTTTATAAACTGGGGAAAAGAAAGAAAAATCAATCTGATTGGGAACAAAAATCCTCCAGGCATCATATAAGTTGTTATCAGTAATTATCTTACATAATAAATGTGAATCATTTTGGATCTTGGCCTGGTTTTTAATGAGTTTTCCTGTCGGGGTCAGGATTCATTGTATGATTATAATCACCAGCCATAACTACCCATCCATAGTTGTATTTGTTAATTTTATAAATCATTTTTTTATGAAATTTACTTGTTTTACGTTTAGAGAGTATAGGTTTACCAAAGTGAACCTCTGATTATCTCTCCCATCCAAAAGATATATCTACCATAAGTCTCTATTTCAACTAGTAGCCCCTTAATTATACGTTTTCTACGACATAGTACTGAGACACCTCTAGATTTTTTTTTAAGCGTGGAGTTATATTTTAGATCATAATAAGTTGAACCAACATTTGGAATTTTATTCCCATCCCAGTGCGTTTCTTGGAGAAATAAAATGTCACAACTTTGTTGTTTCATCAATCTCAGTAAGGAACTCCTCTTACTAGGGGAATTAAGACCTTTTATGTTGAAGGTAATAAATGAATCAAGTTAACTTTATGTCAGACATTAAAAAACAAATCATGGAAAATGTAAAAGCCATCAAAAAAGTTAATTATAAAACTTTAGATTTGGAAACTAGATTTGATAATCTGATAAAGGATCCCAACACTTTATTAACTCACTCAAGAAAATTATAAGACAAAGTAAATTATTTGAATTATAAACCCGCTAACTTGGAAGACCGATCCAGGAGAAGTAATTTTAGGATTAGAATTAGAGAAATGTACCGGCAAGGTTAAATAATAATAGAATAACGAAACTAAAGGAGCAAAAGAATATACATTTATTAAATTTCGAAGAGGTTTAAAAGATGGGTAATATGTAAAACTGTTAAAGGAAAAAAAAAAATGTTTCGCAAACAAATAAGTTAGAAGGCTGTGGTTCAGACACATCACAAGTAATTGAACAAACAAAATGATATATGATAAGACCACTGTCTCCTGTTAATTTGGTCTAACATTTCTATACATGTTGCCAATGTTGTTTAAGGCAGTGATAAGTATGCATGGAAGTGTGACTGTAAGTAAGAATGAGTATATAATAAATGGGGATACAGTGGATAAATACACAAATATTAGATTAATAAGGGGAATTGTATTTAGAAGGGTGAATTGGTAAAAAGAGAGTTACCTAAAAGGAGATATTACAGAAAAAATTATTTGGCATGTCAATAAAAATTTTAAGCCTTAATGTTAAGGGCTTGAACGCATTAAGGCTAATTAAACAAAAGAAAAACAATATTATCTTTTTGCAGGAAACCCACTGGGATAAGAACAAAATTCCAAATTTTGGACAAAGAATATATAGAAACAACCTTTAAGAAAAACCCTAGAGGTGTTTCCACCTTTTTTAAGAAGAATTTGAAAATAAAAGAAGAAATTATAGAAATTTACGCTAATGGCAGATTCCATTTTAAGGGTAGGAGACATTAATGATCAGAAATTTACGTTATTAAATTTATACTCCCGAAGTGATAAACATCTTTAATTTATAAAACGGATATGTATAAAGATGAACAAATACGCTTATGGACCTTTAATAATAGGTGGAGATTTTCAGATTTGGATAGATAAGCCCAGAAAACAATTAAAAATACTGCTAATTTACAAAAAAAATCTCAACAGTTTCAAAAATTGATAACTGATAACAATATCTATGGCGCATGGAGCATCTTGCCTCCTAATCAAAGAGATTTTACCTATTTTTCACCTATTCATAAAGTTTATTCCAGGATAGATCTTTTTTTAGTTGATATATCAAGTCTGAATAAATTGCTTAAAGTTGAGATTGGACCAATCATATTATCAGACCACGCCTATATTACGTTGAATATGAAAATAGAAAATGAGGTAGGTCCAAGACCTCCTTGGAAACTATATGATGGGTTAATAGATGATGAAGGTAGAAAAATGTACTTAATATAGGAAATCAAGAAATGTTTTGAGTTGAATGAAAAAACAGTCACATCTAATAGCACCTTATGGATGGTAAAAAAAGCCCTCACAAGAGGTATTCTGATTAAAATGAAAAGCCATGTGACAAAGCAAAGAAGACAACCATTGCGTAAATTACTTATACAGCTTTATAATTTGTAGAATATTAATAAGCTAAACCCAAATAATACTACCAGTATAGAAATAAAAATCTAAATCAGATTAATAAAATAAACCAACAAAGCTTTATGGCTTTTTTCAGTATGATAACAAAATAAGTAAGATATAAGCTAATAAAATAAAATAAAAGAATCAAAAGCTTAGAACTGAATATCTAATAAATGAAGGCAAATACATATCTAAACCCAAAGAAATAGCTATCACCTTTGCTAAGTATTACCAAAATGTATACAATTTAACTCAGCTAAATATAAGTTACCCAAAATATCTTGCTCCAAATTGAAGGAATTAAATAAACCTATTACAGAAACAGAAATTGTTGAAGTCCTAAAAAAATTGAAAACCTTACACAACACCGGGTCCGGATGGCAATAGTATTTTTTTTTTTATTATTCCATCCAGTTCTGAGCAAATACTTGAAAGACGTATTCAATTAATTTACAGAAACAGGCAAAATATCGAAAGAGATGCTTAATATAACTATTGTTATGATTCCTAAACATAATAAAGATCCTCAATATTGCAGTAGCTATAGACCTATTTCCTTGATGAATGTGGATTTGAAGTTGTATTCTAAAATATTAGCTGTTAGAATGAGAAGCATAGTAAAAAACTAATATCGACTGACCAATCAGGATTTATTGCTGGTAGGCAGGGACCTGACAATGTCGGATACTCCCACCCTATTCATGTCTTTAGATGCAGAAAAAGCATTCAAGAGGGTAGGGTGGGAGTACATGAAACTGACACTGATGGAAATGGTCTTTGGGAAATTTGGTACCCATGCTATAGGAGCGTTATACTCAGCCCCATCTGCGTCAGTGAGTGGAATTGGTTTCAATTCCCAAAATTTCGAGAGTGGTAATGGAACAAGGCAGGGGTGTCCTCTCTCTCTCCGCCACCTTGTTCGCATTATTGTTAGAACCTCTGGCAGAAGCCATAAGAAGAACTACCAGCATAAGAGGGATAAAGGTGGGGGAGAGAGAGCACATAACAACCCTGTTTGCCGATGATATTGTTCTAACTAATAGATCCGAAATAATCACTCCCACAAGTATTACAACTAATCAAGAATTATTACAACATTTCAAATTACAAACTAAACCAGGTTCTGGCACTAAATATCTCGACTGAGAATAAGAAAATTTTGGAAGCTAAATGTACTTTCAAATGGGAAGCTAATACTTTTATGCATCTAGGAATTACCTTTAACTAGGATATAAATATAATGACTTCAATTAATTGTAAAAAAAAATGGAAAGGTGGAAAGACTTAAGAATATAATTTACAGGCAGAATTTCCAGTGTTAAAATGGCCATACTACCAAGAATTAATTAAGTATCACAATGTATACCTATTAACTTCCCTACATAATGGATTTCAAAATTTTAAAGTATTAAAAATCTTTAATTTATGGTGTAAAGTTTGCAAAATTGAATCTGATATTCTAAATTCTGAAATTAAACCAGGTCCAGTGCATTGTCTATTAGGTATTACATATAATAGTTGTCAAACTACGATTCATCGTCACACTTTGCGAGCTTGCGAAGTAAGCTCGCATGAACTGCATCCATCGCAAAGCGAGGGGCCGCATTTGCGGAAGGTGGAGGCTCCAACGTCGACTGTGTTTGTCAGCAAATGCGGACCCTCGCAAAGCGAGGGTCCGCATTTGCAGTGGTGGAGGCTCAAATGCGCCTCACACGCAGTTAAAAACACACACACATGCACAACTTGGAAAAAAAAACGATCTCGGAACCAACCTTAACGGCACAAACACACGCACGACTTAACGGCCGAACTGCGGGGCATCCAGGACCTCTAAAAGTGAAGTTACACCTCCATTTAAGTCCAAATTCCCGAGTTCAGACACACGAAAATCCCCTAAACGAGAGAAAAAATGGCAGCCGAAAAAAACGAAAACGAGGCTCGAAGCCCAACCACGTACAACTTACCCAAGAAGGGATCCGAGATAAGCTCAGAAACCCGCATTAACCCCACGGGATCCGAGATAAACTCGGAGACCTGCATTAACCCCACATTAACAGTCGCAGTGCGGGTCCCGATCGCACGCAATCGGGGACCCCCGCTGCAATGAAAATGCAAAATTCAGATCGTGTGGCTAGCAGCAAACAGAGAGGAAGCAAAACAAAATAGCTCCCAGCAATAAGGCTTTAAAAAGCATGAAAATTATATATAAAGTAACTTCTCTATCACCAAATCAACAAATTTGCACACAGGAGGACCCAGCTGGCTTTAAAAATCAAGTTTGGCAACTTTTTTCCTGAGATTTGCAGCTGAACCAGAACAAAGGAGTCTCTGAAACACTGATAAACAACATGCCTACTTAAGGTTGGTAATGACTCATATTGCCTGTCTGTTTCAAACCTATACAATTCTTTGCCTTATACTACTGGAGAGCTAGTCTGTGTAATAATCTAAAGATATGGTACACAATAAACTGTATTACTTTTTAAGAGAAGAAGACCCAGCAGCTTATCTCTCAAAGCTATAATATATGAAAGAGGATTTGTGTTTCTGCTGAAAAAAACATTTAAGACCATATATAAAGTGACTTATCTATCACCAAATTGATATATATGACCAGGATTGTGCACAGGAGGACCCAGCTGGTTTTAAAAATCAAGTTTTGGGATCCAGAAGCTGCAAGTTGCACCCTAACAAGAAGAGACTGTGTGAGAGGCCCAGAAAATATTAGGTTTGTAGTGTTTTTAGTAGCAGCAAGGCTGTAGAGGCACTAAAGGGAGGCTTTAATACTCTTGGCTCCCAAAAGCTCAGGGACCTGTACAGTTAAAAACACTCCAAAGGGACACTAAAGGGTGACCTCACTGCTCCCTGACTCAAGTAATATAAGGGCTTGCTCAGGACTTTAAGATTCTAAGGCCTAGATACTGACCCTAAGGGGACAAAGACTTTGCACTGCTTATAAGACTGCAAAAGGGGGCATACAACCTCTTTATTTTCATCTTCATTACTACTGCCTCATTACTAACGGTAACAAGATTTACCTTTCCTTATATAACTGCTTCAGCCGTGGCCTGTGCCCAGCATTGGTACAACAACAAACCAAACATCCTATTATCACTGGAGGGAGCAGCACTGCCACCTACTGGTGCTCAGAAAATAGTGCAGTCCAGCACTCAACAAGATACATCACCCGCACCAGACAGAGCATTGACGCCATCTAGTGGGACATTGATGAAAGCAGCTTGGGCCTACTGAGAGCACATGATTGACAGAGCTCAATAATACATTGAGATGTAACTACAGCGGCCCTACATGGTTCTAGCCGGCAAGGACCAAAAAAAACACCAAGAAAACATTACAGGAACTGGGTGTATCCCGACAGCACCAAACACAGCAGATCTAATTACCTGAGAGGATATAGCTGAAGCGGAGGGTTCTCATCAGAGCAACTGGCTAAATGCCTAGGCATCCAACAGCCAACCCGGAGACAATCAGCGGCGCAGAAATGGGGAAAAATAAAAAATCCTTACCGTCAAAAAAAATTGACGAGCATTTTAAAACTCTGGAAGCATTGGAAACACCGGCACAAGACCTCGCCTCAGAGCAATCGGACATCTCAGATTTAGACTCTCAGGAGGTAACCTTACAGCCGGAGGTATCCATCAATAGTGCCTCAATGGCAAGAATTGAAGCGCTCCTGGCCTCCCATATCAACGGAGCAGTCACGGCACTGCAAAAAGACATACAAGAGATCGGACAGAGGACCCATCAACTTGAGGAAACCATGGACCAAGTGGTAGAGGCGCAGGAGAAGGACAGGGCCAACATTGCTGGCAATTCCTCCTGTATCTCGGATATAGAAGATAAGTTGGAGGACTTGGAGAATAGATCCAGAAGATTTAATTTGAGGATTAGAGGCGTCCCCACGGCTATAGTCGATCTACCACGCTACCTTAAGGGCACGATAGATGAGATCCTCTCAGGATACCCGGACCACGAGTGGGAGGTAGAGCGAGCGCACAGAGCCCTTGGGGGGAGCCGCCGCAATCCAGACCTCCCTAAAGACATCATTGTCAGGCTTCTGCGCCAACAATCCAGAGACCTGATCCTCGCAGCTACCCGCAACAAGACCTCGATCAGTGGTCCTGACGGGGCTAAGCTCCATTTTTTTGCGGATCTTTCTCCAACTACGCTACAAAGACGGAGCCTGATGAAGCCGGCCCTACGCCATGGCATCAGATATCGCTGGGGATTCCCCTTTGCCCTGATTTTTCTGTGGGAGGTATCCAATATACAACACGCTCCCTAGATGACTGCCAAGAGCTTCTTAAGCGTCTAGAACTAAATGGGGGGGACCCAGCCCCTATGGCATCTGCTTCAGCAACTTTGCCTCTTCCAAAGAGACAATGGTCTGAAGTGACCAGATAAAAGAGGCCTGCTGATCACGTCTCAAAAACTGCCAACAGACGCCCCAGCCAAAACATGGACACGCTGACACACTAGCACAATTGTCTTTATCCTCAGGACTGTTCAAAACGAGGGTTCGACTAAAGAGGCACCATGCTATCAAAAAGTCCTGTTTCCTTTTTGCTTTTTTTTTGTTTGCTTTTTTGCTGCTACCTAGGGGAGACTCTCAGGAAGGTTGCTCAGAACTGAGCTAACTGTTCTGTACTACCTTTCCCCCCTACTTCTTGCCTTTTGGGCTGGCTCCCGGAGGAACTCAGGACTTTTGCTACGAGTTGTACCCAGTTGACAAAAGACTTTTGAACTGTTATTAACCCATGCTTTGCTTTTCCTTCCTACCTAGCAGGTTGTAGTAGATTGTTAAAGAAACACCTACTGTTGCTAATTGAGGGAATAATACTTAGCCTGGCGAGACCCCTCTGGCTGGTCTAGGTTTAGCTGTTTCTACTGTTTATAATTTATGTAAAGAGTTTTGTTATTAATGTTAGCACAAATTATTTATAGATCTGGCTACTCTATTACGGTAACACTCCTTTTATCTTGTTTATAATTGTCCTTGCCGGCAGGACCTGAAGCGGAACCTGCTAGTACTTTATTGGATTGACAGGAATAGGTTAGGGCTAGAGGTCCTAAGAATGCTTGATTTTTCAATAACCACTCTATTTGTTCTTCTCACAACTTTCTGTATTTGTGCTCACCTACCATTTACTTACCAACCGGTGCTCAACCACCCTCTACTGGGTTCGGAACTAAGCAATTCACTCTCTGATTACTGTGTCCCTGCCAAAGCATACATTTTTAGAGTATATCTAAGCTGGGATCAGCTAATTTCGCTGCTTACCCGACCTCCTAATGTCAATCACCATCCAAATAATTTAAACTACCCACATCCTTTGCCTACTCGCCCCCTGCGCCCCTTTAGCATTCCCGGGGTCTCAGCGCATAAGCGAAATGATCCTTATTTGGTGGAGGCTCTAGTGGCTGCCTGTTTGCAGGTCAACGGGCACAATCTAATCCCATTCATAATTACATTATCCGAGCCAAAATTAAGCCAACTGTTTTTTATGATAAGGCACCAGGGGGTGGCATCTAAACTCACGCACTTTTGCTTTTATATTATAACTAGAATCAAGCCTGCTAGAACTCGCTCACCCAGGGCTCAGCCACTTCCACACCTCCAGAAGGAGGAGCCGCTCCTCACTCCCTCCTCGACAGCTCGCCGGAAAGGTAAAGCTAATTCAGCATATCTGACAGACACCTTATTAATTTACCCATGCCCATAACAGTACTCACTCACAACGTGAAGGGCTTTAACTCTCCTTTCAAGCGGAGGAAGGCCTTTTTATACTATAAAACTTACAAACCATCTGTAATATTCCTACAGGAGACCCACTTCGCTAGGCATAAGACCCCTACATATCTTAATAAAGATTACCCTCAATTCTTCCATTCCATCCACACTTCAAAAAAAGAGGGAGTAGCAATATTGCTACATAGGAACCTCCAATTCCAGTTAACATCCAAACTGGTAGACCGTGAAGGGTACTTTATCATTATAAAAGGTACAATCTTGGGAAACACGATTTCTCTGGCTTCCTTTTATGCCCCCACAACGGCACCACATAAGGCCCTAATAAGATTTTTAAGGGCACTGGAAGGGGGGGACTGGGGAAACTTAGTGGTAGGAGGGGATTTCAATTTAGTCTTAGACCCAAAGGCGGACAAATCTAGGGCTCCAGTGAGTGACCGATTCTCCAACAAAATTAGACAAATTAAGAAACACCTGCACTCTGTTAGCCTGGTAGATGCCTGGAGGGGACTTCACCCGAGAGGGAAAGAGTTTACTTTTTATTCACCCACACATGGCTCCTACTCGCGCATTGACACTATTTACATTAGCAGCTCACTTCTTGACAGCTCACACAGAGCGACTATAGTGCCTTGCACTTGGTCCGACCATTCAGCAGTTTTATTGGAAGTGGACCTGGGAAGTCAATTCAGCATGCCTTACACCTGGAGGCTGAATGAATACCAAATCTCACTGCCTTCAACTCAGGAGCAGATAGAGAGAGAGTTGCTAGATGCGGGGCCCTAATCCTCGGTACCAAGCTTCTGGGATCTATGTATTTGTTTGCTGAGCCACAAGGTTCCCAGAATACAGCTGGACAAAAAGGCAGATTTCGTGGACGGGCCGAATAGCCACGGTCAAGATGAACATCTTGCCGAGGCTGCTTTATCTGGCCAGGACTCTGCCGATCCAAATTAATAACAGGGAATTGGCACAGTTTCAAGCCCAGGTCTTTAGATTTGTTTGGAGGAATAGACCTCCTAGGATCGCCAGACATACTATGTATAAACATAAGTCTAGAGGAGGATTATCCTGCCCTAATTTCAGTACCTACTTTAAGGCAGCTCAAATTGCCTCTATACCGTTAATACATTCTACCACCCTACAGCCCAATTGGGTTTTTATTGAAGAGCTACAAATGGCCCCATTAAAATGGGAAATCATTTTATGGGCTCCGAGTTCCCACACGTTTGACTCCCTAATCCATAACCCTATAACTAAATTTACGCTGAAAATATGGAAAGGGGCTAGGAAGGAACATAAACTGATTCACCCCGTATCACCTCTTACTTCAATCTTTACATCAACCTCTCTAGCGACCACCCTCACAGCTGACTCCAAAGCATTCTGGACCACACACAATTTAGACAAACTTGAGGCATGGTTTGAGGGCGACAGAATTATTTCTTGGGCAGAAATGAACAGGAAAATAGGGATACCACACCAAGAAATGTTTAACTACATCAAAATTAGACATTGGGTTGAGGAGATACATGGGATTCATGGCCCGCCCAAAGAATTGTGGATGTCAATAATATGTAAAAACACAAACTTAACTAGAGGAACCTTAGGCTCACTGTACACTATGTTTAATGCCCCAAAGGCTTCGTGGAAGCCTGCTTACACATTGAAATGGGAGATAGACATGCAACAAAACTGGGAGGGGGACAAATGGGCGGAATCCTTTCTGAGCCTATCTAAAGGCTCATATAACTATAGCTTGCTAGAAACCTCGTTGAAAATCTTACACCGGGCATACATGACTCCTGCCAGGCTAAATAAGCTATCTCCAACAACTTCAGATACGTGCTTTAGAGGATGCCAGGGAAGGGGAGACTTTATTCATACGTGGTGGAAATGTCCTAGAGTGGCTAATATTTGGATTGAAGCTACCAAATTAGCTTCACGGATTCTTAAATCTCCCCTAGAACCATCAATCTCGACTTGTCTGTTGGGAATTCATTACCAGGGGCTGGGTAATAAGGGGAACAAATTGGCCCAAATGATTTTTTTAGCCGCCAAAAATATAATTGCTAGAAGATGGAAAAGCAGTCATATCCAATTTCAGGAAGTCATAAACAAAATAAATTATCTTTGCATTAACGAAAGAATGACTCACACTTTGTTGGACACTCACCAAATTTACCTAGAAATTTGGGGACCTTGGATTCAGTCTCCAGATAGCACATTGTAAGGTCTGGACAGGAAAGAGCATTACACTTTGGCTAACAGCGGTGGCTTGTCCGGGGAGCGGAGTTTGGAGCGGACTGGAACGGGTAGAGCTGGGAAGCGGAGAGGCAACTCATCTAGACAACAGAAGGTACTGAGGGTGGCACGGGAGATCATAGGAATGGATGTAGTGAGGAACATTTAGGAGTGGAACTTTAATTGTGTATTTACTTAAAACCATCACCAAAAAAGGAAAAAAATGTGAGATATCTGGCTGAATGATTGTTTATTGATATGAATACTATATTTTAATAACAATAGACACAATTATCTCAATAATTTCAGTTAACAGATGTTTGCAATGTAATTGTTTGTTATGTAACATAAAAGCTGTTGAATAAAAAATCTTTGAAACAAAAAAAAAAATGCAAAATTCCCTTCACCACCACCACTTGGCAATTTAGAAGGGGACCAGGGAAACATACACCACACTAATCAGGAAGGGCCACAAAAACAGGAGCCTGTGCAGAGGTACGTGGAGCAACAGCCAACTCACCTCCATCAGGGATATTCTTCAATAGGCCCATCCTGGAAAGTCCCACGCCATTGCTGGTGGCCGTGTGCCAAGTTGTTTACCAATTATCATTTAGTAACCTCCCATTAAGTGTTTTACTATCAATTAATTTGCATTATTACCTGACATATCAGAGCTTCAGGGGAATGTTGATATTCCACAGTATCAACAATTGGACTTTGCATGTGTATTAACCCTTTATTATTATATATTATATATATTTTTATATGATATCTCATGGTATTATTACAATTATTATTGTTATTATATGTATTGACCCATTTCATAGTAACAAGGGCTCATTAGTTTACTGATATAGCAATGTGACACAAATGTGATGCATGTGGATGTCCCAAAGCCCGAACCATTGAAAACACACTGACACAATGAGAATGGTATAACAAAGCTTTATTTCATACACAGAGCACAGTCAGTAATAAAACAGAAAAAACATAGGGAATTTTGATAACTTCAAGGTAAGCTAATTAATGTTTATTTTGGTATATTTTCATGCAACAAAATGTTTTCATACACTACTAATTCTGCTCTATCAGATGCATTCATAATCCAGCTCACTTACATATCCCTTTAATGTGCATAGCACTTACAATGTGTCTATATCTGCTCAATTAAACAGATGCTTAAACCTCTGGACTGTGTAATCCAATCCAGTTTCACACATACAGTGTGTGACAACAAATCTGAAAAAAAGTGGTCAAAAACAAAAAAGGGGAGGAGCATAAAAAAACTAAACATACAAACTAAGGCCCTTATTCATTTGTGATTTGGCCAATTGAATAGGGCTCTATATAAGCACATAGCATATTTTTTTAAATGAGCTTTTAGTTAGTGAAAACCTTGCTTTCGGATAGATGTTTACTAACTAAAAACTTCTTTAAAAAAATATGTTATGTGCTTATTTAGAGCCCTATTCAATTGGCCAAATTGCAATTGAATGAGGGCCTAAGGCCTGAAAAATCATAGGGACTCCAGCATCACTTCTCAACAGCATTTTACAGTGACCATCAATTGGTGACATGTTAAACAGAACCCTACGTGTCCACAGAGAAGAGGATCATGGACCATGTGATGGGAGGTAGCCATCTGCGTACAAAATATCACTATCACATAGGCCAAGATCCAAGACTCTGTAGCCAGGATAGATTAGGTTAACATTGTGACCAATAGATTGTCACTGAGACACAGGGCCCCAACCCCAGTGACCAGCCGCGGTCTCTCTGGTGGTGGTGCGGTGAGGGCGGGGGGGGGAGCTTCCACCCAGGAGGCAGCAGCACCAGCAGTGGCCGTGGTGGAGGCATGGGGGGAGGAGAGCAGCAGCCAGGCTGCGGTTGGATGCCTCTGGGCTTGAGGAGGCTGGGCTGGGGACCATCCTGAGCAGCCCGGCCAGGTATGATTCAGTCATTAGGTGGTGCCTCCTCTCCATCCTATTGCACCTGGCAAGGCTGTGCATGACCTTCACATGATTTTTCAGGGATGCTGGCCTACATCACCACGGAAACACTCCATCTGCTAGCGCATATGGGCCAGCATCTCCGCCTGTGCAGCCTGGCTTGGTGGTGGGGATGTAAGTCCCTTGGCCGTTGCCTGATGAGGAGGTCATGGTGGCCCAGTGGGGAGGGTCTATGGTCCGGCAGGTGACTGGCTCCGTAAGGGCGGTGGTGTTGGTGATGACCAGTTGGACGCAATGCTGAACGGAGGAGGAGGTGGGGTCAAGCCCAGCTGGTCCTCCAGTAGGAGGGCACTAGCAAAATGCTGAGTCTCTGGAGGAGGGGGATAGTGGTTGATGGTCCTGCTGGTGACTCCACTAGAGAGATGGCATCCTCCTCCTCCAAACCAGGGCTCTTGGCTTCTTTTCTTCCTCCTCCCCCTGCGCCGGTTCCTGCTGGGCGGGGGCTTGCTACTCAACTTCCTGGCTCACCACTGGACCCAGACTTCCTTGATGCTGAAAGATAGAAAAGAAAGGTATATGGTATTAGTATGATGAATAATATATTGTTTTGTGTGCATTCCTAACTATCTGACATCTAGGCTTGAACCTGAATGATTCTCCAAATTGCAAATCAGATTAGATATAATTTGCTAGATATGATCTATTCATTGGTTCTTGATCTTGATTGTTCTTGGCTCCTAACACTATTTTGATTCCAGCTGCAGTCTGTAACTGTATACGCTGCAGTGGCCACACCAATATATGGACTCTCTATTGATTGATTGCTGCTGTTGTGCCCACGAATGACAGTGATTTGTCAGCTTCATGGATTTAATGATGCATCCATCTATCCCTTGTTAATTCCATAGAGCTGACATGTCAGTCATCATGTACATGTGTAGTGTGTGTGATGTACACGTGGTGGCATGTTGGTGTATGTCATATTCACCTGACATGGAGGCTGTGTCCTGCTGGGCAATCAGGTCTGAAGTTCCAGCAGCGGGCACTTGGCTGAGAAGGTCCTTGGCCACCCTCTCCCACTTGTTGTAGCACACAGTATCTTGGGGGCCACCACTTGGTGCAGCAGCTTGCTTGTCCTCCTTGGCCATCATCCTCCTCACCTTGGCCCTGATGTCATCAAAACGGTGCTTGACAGACCTCCCAACCCGCTCCTCCACCACTCCTCATCTCCTCCTCCCGGCCTCTCCACTCCTCTCCCCTCCTCTCTCCATTTAAATCCCCAAAATAATCTAAGGGTAAATACAGTTGCAAGCAAAAGTATGTGAACCCTTTGGAATGATATGGATTTCTGCACAAATTGGTCAAAAAATGTGATCTGATCTTCATCTAAGTCACAACAATAGACAATCCCAGTCTGCTTAAACAAATAACACACAAAGTTTTAAATGTTGCCATGTTTTTATTCAACACACCATGTAAACATTCACAGTGCAGGTGGAAAAAGTATGTGAACCCTTGGATTTAATAACTGGTTGAACCTCCTTTGGCAGCAATAACTACAACCAAACGTTTCCTGTAGTTGCAGATCAGATGTGCACAACGGTCAGGAGTAATTCTTGACCATTTCTCTTTACAGAACTGTTTCAGTTCAGCAATATTCTTGGGATGTCTGGTGTGAATCGCTTTCTTGAGGTCATGCCACAACATCTCAATAGGGTTGAGGTCAGGACTCTGACTGGGCCACTTCAGAAGGCGTATTTTCTTCTGTTTAACCCATTCTGTTGTTGATTTACCTCTATGCTTTGGGTAGTTGTCCTGTTGTAACACCCATCTTCTGTTGAGCTTCAGCTGGTGGACAGATGGCCTTAAGTTCTCCTGCAAAATGTGTTCATAAACTTGGGAATTAATTTTTCCTTCGTGATAGCAATCCGTCCAGGCCCTGACGCGGCAAAGCAGCCCCAAACCATGATGCCCCCACCACCGTACTTCACAGTTGGGATGAGGTTTTGATGTTGGTGTGCTGTGCCTCTTTTTCTCCACACATAGTGTTGTGTGTTTCTTCCAAACAACTCAACTTTAGTTTCATCTGTCCACAGAATATTTTGCCAGTACTGCTGTGGAACATCCAGGTGCTCTTGTGCAAACTGTAAACGTGCAGCAATGTTTTGCTTGGATATCAGTGGCTTCCTCTGTGGTATCCTCCCATGAAATCCATTCTTGTTTAGTGTTTTACATATCGTAGATTCGCTAACAGGGATGTTAGCATATGCCAGAGACTTTTGTAAGTCTTTAGCTGACACTCTAGGATTCTTCTTCACCTCATTGAGCAGTCTGCGCTGTGCTCTTGCAGTCATCTTTACAGGACGGCCACTCCTAGGGAGAGTAGCAGCAGTGCTGAACTTTCTCCATTTATAGACAATTTGTCTTACCGTGGACTGATGAACAGCAAGGCTTTTGGAGATACTTTTATAACCCTTTCCAGCTTTATGCAAGTCAACAATTCTTAATCGTAGGTCTTCTGAGAGCTCTTTTGTGTGAGGCATCATTTACATCAGGCAATGCTTCTTGTGAAAAGCAAACCCAGAACTGGTGTGTGTTTTTTATAGGACAGGGCAGCTGTAACCAACACCTCCAATCTCATCTCATTGATTGGACTCCAGTTGGCCGACACCTCACTCCAATTAGCTTTTGGAGATGTCATTAGTCTAGGGGTTCACATACTTTTCCCACCTGCACTGTGAATGTTTACATGGTGTGTTCAATAACAACATGGTAACATTTAATTATTTGTGTGTTATTAGTTTAAGTAGAGTGTGATTGTCTATTGTTGTGACTTAGATGAAGATCAGATCACATTTTATTACCAATTTGTGCAGAAATCCATATCATTCCAAAGGGTTCACATACTTTTGCTTGCAACTGTATATGTGTACATATATGTATATATATATTACACTAATTACACTAATTACTTGCTTCCCTTTCTGGATCACTACCTTGTCATGATGAATAAGTATATGTATGAGGGAAAAAAATGTTTGTATTATGTGTATTTATTAACTGTTGGGTTGTGAAGGATGGGATGGGGGGATGTATGGAGTGACCTAGCTCTAAGTGTGTTCTTTAATTTGAGTGTATTTCTATTATGTGTAATCAAGGATTAAGTGTAAATGCGTAATTATGAAAATAAACAGAACCGCAATATACTGCTCTCACAACTCGCCTACTCTCTGTCAAAAAACTCCAACTCCGGGACCTGCATGCTACTTTGGAAGAAAATACAACACAGTCAATGCATAGGCAGGTGGAACACAACTTAATAATCTCCCTCTTTTAATCATCTGCAGCTAGACTGCTTTCTATTGGCTGAGAGGCCTGTGTCACACTACTCTCTCTCTCCCTTCTCTCTCTCTCTTCCTGTCAACTCTACACTCTCTCCATCTCTCATCCTTCTCTCTCTCTCTTCATGTCAGCTCAATACTCTATCATCTCCTTCATCTCTCTCTCCCTGTCAGCTCTCCATTTTTTTTTCTCCATCTTTTTCACCCTTCTATCTCTTCCTTTGTCAGCACTGAAAGTCTCTCCTCCATCTCTTTCACCCTTTTTTGCCTGCAGTACATGTTTTCTGTGGTGCAGAGCTCAACCCCACTGTTCTGATGGGAAACGGATTCATAATAGACTAGATCCCATCTCTCTCTCTCTCTCTCTCTCTGTCAGCTCTCCACTTTCTAAATGTCTCTCTCCCCTCCCTCTCTCCCTGTCAGCTCTCCACTCTCGTCTCTCTTCCCTTCTCTCTCTTCCTGTCAGATGTCCACTCTCTGCTCTCCTTTATCTCTCTCTTTATCTCTCTCTCTCCTTCCTCTCCCTGTCAGATCTCTATCTCTCTCTCCCTTTCAGCTCTCCACTCTTTCCTCTCCTCCATCTGTCACCCTTCTCTCTCTTCTTTCTCTTCTACCTCCCCCCTCTATCCTTCCTCACATCTTTCTTGCCTCCTTTCACAGGCTCTCCCTTCCTCTCTTCTCTGTCACCTTTTCTCCTCTCCCCCCTTTCCTCCCTCACTTTTCTGTCCCTCATATCCACTCTCTCACCTTTGACCTCCATGCTCCAACAGCTTTTGCAGCTGGGCATTGATCGGTGCTTGGCTCCTCCCCCCAAGGATCCAGTTTTCCACAGCAGAAGTCAGGCAACGGGTAGTAAGGTGGGGGCGGGCTGGGGGTGTTAGGAGTGCCGGGTATGGGCAGGTTGGTGGGGAGGTTATAGCCACTTCATACACAAGCCATGTGCAGAATCTAGATCTGCATTCATTAAACTGACCAAATAAGCTTATTAAATCTGATTAAATCGCAACCTGTAAGGTCTTTTTTATTTTTGCCGCCCAAGTCAGGCTGCCGAATCAAACATCATGACCTGCCACACCTCAAATCATAGTTACTACTTTCTTTGCCACTAGTAATTTCTTACCTAGAGTCCTGCACACAAATGTATTCATATTTTGATTAATTTCTATTTATTTATTACATAGGCCATGTAACTTGTATTTATCTAAAAAAAAAAAAATCTTAATGAAAGTAAAATTTTAGGTGGGAACTAACTGTAAGTGATGCATATTTTTATTTTAGCACGTTATTTCCTCTATCAAGCATTAAAGAGTGCATTTAACTAATTGCTTCCAATAAGTGCTAGGCAGAGAAAAACAATACTTTCAAAAATTGTATAATTTGCCCAGCCATTAACAACATACATAAAGACATTCATCGGCAGCTGTAGGTTTTATGATTTTTATCAATTCCTTTGCTCTAACTCCTGCAACTCAATTTGTATATTTTTCTCTAAATTGTACAATTAAAAAAATCTGTTAAGAAAGCAATATTGTGATATATTTTTAGCTTTTAATAAAAATGAAAATGAGCAGGTAAAACAAATAAGGGATAATAGAATCCTGTGCAGCAGGGATCTTTCCTGTAATGCAGCAGTAGCAGGGTGCTGCCGAAATTGTATATAGTTTGTGAGATTGTAAACAATTTCCTAACCCTAACCCTAAAGCTATCACTATCGGCAGCAAAATTTTGGCAGCGACATCTAGCGGATGCTTACCGCCACTACTGCCGCCTGACATGGCGGTGTGCTGGAGTACTCATAAGTGGAAAGGCCCTGCAAAAGCCTTGAGTTAGAACTCCTTATAAATTTGCTTATATAATACGAATACAACAGCAGCCAAAAGAGCTACACATTCTAGATGGTCTTTATACATTACAATCCAGTTTGCCCCAGATGATATACAAAGACTGAGTGTGGGAATATTGCAAACAATGGTAAAAGTGTACCATCAACAGATTCAAATTCAAAAAAGGATTATACATTTTTAAAAACAGCAAAGCATCACTGAACGGCATCACTCTTAAATAAATGGCAGCTGGATAAGCCCATTACCTACTTGTTTCATGTCTTTATCTAATTTCATCTGGATTTAATTTTATGTTTGTAAACTTTTCATTGCTTTTTTATAAAATACAAGAAAAAAATTAAAACTAATAAAGGGAATAGCTGGTCTTTAAAACAAACACTTGTTTGTTTAGCAAAAGTAACAGACAACAATAGTAGAGAAGCCACTATATGAAATGAGCGTATTGTATAAGTGAATAGGTCTAGACCAGGGGTGGGCAATTTTGGTCCTGGAGGACCACTTACATGCCTGGATTTGATGATATCCTGATTGACAGAAAGGATATCTTCAAATTCAGGCTTGTGCATGGCCCTCTAGGCCCAAACTTGCCCACCCCTGGTCTAGACCTAAGGATTATAAGTCTAAAGTAATAGATAAATTATGTGGTTGATAAGGGCTGGCTAGCCGTAACGAGGAGAGGATGAAAAGTGGGTTTGGAATCAATGGAGTCTAAATAGTTTCTGACGGAGCAGACGGGGCACCAGTCATTGTATGTGGAGTAATAGGTTAAAATTGCGGGTTTACAGCCTTTTTGTGGAATGGAGGGTAAGAGTGAATTGGTTATTGGAGGGGGTTTTGCTGTGTACACTGGATTGTTCTGGATGTTGTGAATTCTCCTGGGTGAAGAAAGCCAGCATGATAGTGGCAGTGATAGTAATGGATATTTCTGGACCTAATGGTTTGAGGGAGAGCGCTTCTATAAGTTGTAGGAATATTGTGCTGTCTATATGTTATCTTTGTGGGGGAATGGTTCTGTGTTTTGGGGTAAATTGCAATGTTAAGTGAAATTGAACACTGCAAGATATGTCCTAATGAAGTTGGGGTGGAGATGGTGGCGGGTAAGACAGTATGCAGTAAATGTCACAAAGGTAGTAATTGTATTAGGTGTATTTATTTTGTGATTTCATACAAAAATAGCAAACAATTTCCATGCTCTTTGGCATGTCCATTTAGTGTTATCCTAAATGGAAATGAGGAATGGCTATATGCTAGAGTTAGAGGTAGACTTGGAAGATTGTGAAATTTTGCAAACTTGATTTGATGTCCTGGAGAAAAAGGTAGATGTTTAAGGGGTTGGAGGTTGGGGTTTCTCCAGAGTTATGTATGCAAATTCCCGTAGAAGGGACATTGTGGATTCAGTACTGGATCGTTGCATACGTACATTTGTCTGTTGTTAAAACTCGAATAGAGTGGCATTGCCAGAGATGGTACAAATACTTGAGGCTACTAATGCTGGTAGGACATCGGCATTGTGACAATTTGGACCACAAATGGAGGTTTGCCAAGCACTGTTTTCTTTTGATGAATGATTTGTATTTGTGAAAAGGTCGCTAGTAAAATCTCTGCCTTGGGGCAGAATGAATGAAACATAAATTAATTGCCTTAAAAGGGATTGGAATTCCTTTAAGGTGCATCTTTTGGTTAGTTGGAAAGTATCTTTTAGCTGTAAGAGCTTGTTGTCAGATAAGCAATCTTCCATTAGTACAGTATCTAGACTAATTCCTCAGACCTTGTGTGCTTGACCTTCGTTCTTATCTGCTGCAAATGGGATGTTACGGTCTAGTGTGAGTTATCTTCAGGCATCTTTTGATGTTAAGAAGGATCTAGCACAGTCCTTCTGCAAAGCAGTTGAAGATCTTTGGGCTGCTCTTTGAGCCAAATGTGAGGAGGGTGGCAAAATAGAATTTGTCTTTCCATTGCACACTGTGAATGTGCCAAAGGGCAAGATCTATTGGAAGCTACTTTAATGCATGCTTAATGTCGGACAAAGCCAACATCTTGGCTTTAGTTTAGTGATATGTGTATTGTAAAGAAGTGAGTTAATGCTAGGCATGGATGTGTTGTGGGGGGGGGGAGGGTCTATTATGAGTATTTTCTTACCAGGTGGTGATCCCCAGTGGATCGAAAATTAGCTGGTTGCAGTGGGTTCTGACCACTTCTGAGCAGGAGGTATAGTTCGGCTTTCTTGACAGTCGCAGGTTAGGGTATCCCTCTATTGTTGAGTTCTTGGGTTATGCGTGGCATGTTCCATAGGCGGTAAGAAGTGATACTGATGGAGTTTGTGCGGAAATGATGCAGCCTATGAAGGTAGGCTTTCCTCTTCTTGGTCAGCCATTGTAATATAGAGATGCCTGGATAAGAAGAAAGTGATGATAAATTGGAAATTGTAGGTTGAGGTAGTGACTGGGTACTTCTAAAGCTTGAGCGACATGATGGCTTATTGTGGAACAAGTAGACTGATCGTGTCTTGGGAGAAAGCGACTATAGTCTGAAAGAAAATTTATGGTGATATGGTTGACTTGGAGGTTGATAGCAAATGATGTAGTGGATGTTCTGTATATTACGGGGACAGATATTTGACTGATCAATCTACAGGTCCTTCTGAAGGACAAGAGATTATAGAAGATAATGCTAATAATCAAGCTAGTTGGAATTAGGGCTCCGTGGTAAAAGTCCCTTTGGTGGCAGGGGATATGAATTTGTGAGTAGCCGAAGGGCTACACAAAATGAACTTAGTTCCGTCAAGGAAATGAAAATACCAGTGTCTAAGATTCCTAGGTGGGACAAGTGGCCATAAATTGGAATGAGGTCCGCTATTGAAAGGCCCTTATGTAGAATGATGACAATGGATATGGATGCATGAAGTAGCTGTTAGGTAAATTCATGTCATGCAGCCTATGTTAAAGAAAATAAAAAAACTGTGACTAAAATGTCCCTATGTGAGACATGCAGTTATGAATTGGGCCCTTGGGCTGGTAAGATGGTAGATGTATGGCTGGTCGATCCAAAAAGTAACGGGTGAGAAGTGAAGGGGCAGGGCCATCACGATTGGTGCGACATGAAGCAGGGGACCGATTAACCCCTTCTGCATCAGGTACATAACAAGGATAGCATAACAAAGATAGTGTGAACGTCAAACTTTAAAATATCTATTTTGACAATCAAACTCTTTACTGGTAAGACAATTCACATTTTGATATTGAACCCCTTCTTGTACATAATTGTTAATCAAAGAAATATAATGCGCTCAAACATCCATCTTAAGTATTATAGTTCATAAACAAAACAACAAAGTCAGAGGTGCTCATCAGAGAACGAATTAACCTTAATAGGTTAGTCCTATGGACATGATAACCTTCTCTGCGAGCAGCCTCTTTTAGCTCACTTGTGCCCTTCACAGGGAGATATATCCTGTAGTATATCAGTCTGGTCTCACTCAAAAGAGTGACCCAGCCCCGAATATAATAGGGTTTAGTCTCCCTAAGGGTCATAGCGGACTCCAGACATGGACCCCTTGCTCACTGTGCCTTAGGGAGTTCAGCTGCACCTCACTGATGAGGCCCATAGAGGCCAAATGCTTCTGGGGTTTGCTATTTCTCCTGTTCAGGGTAAAATTACCTGTCCTATTGAAACTTAAATATATATGGCCAGTAAACCATCCTCATTACTATTTTTTATCCAGATAACAATTAAAGTTACAATACTCATTTAAACCTTTTGCATCCTGTCATGATTTAATTGTTTAAGGACTCATATTGCCAGTAATTTATAAATATGGCCAAGGGAGCATGACATTGTTACATTGGGATTATGTATTATTGTGTGTGGTTATATGTTGCCTGTACATGGTTATTATGTATTCTAGTTATAATATATTATAAGAGGGAAATGTTATATAGAACATGTGTGGAATTGGTAGAAATGCTCTGCATATTAGTTAGCTGCAGATCATTGCACACTCACACATACAGACCTTGGGTCAAGACAGATGTACTGTATGTACTTCAAGTAGTCCTAAGCAAACACTTGAGTTTAACATAAAGGTTTGTTCACTAGCCAGCTATAGATATCTGGTGAATTTGATCTCAAGAGTTTTGCTAGCCCAAGGTTGCAAGACAGATGGGCTGACATCACACATACACAAATGTACACATGGGTGTGGTATTGTAGAGTATAAATATGTTGTTTTGATCATTCACTAAAGGTTCAGAGATAGTTATCATATATACCAGGTGTGAGACTATTTATGTGTGTTGTATCCTGACTTGCGGAGTGGTCTTGCCATGGGCCACTTGTAACTTCTATGCATTATTCTCTGCCTGTACCTCTTCAGAAGCCTTCTTTTGTGCCACAGAGAACATGAACTACATGATTCTGCTGGGGTAGGTTTGAATCAAGCCCCCTTGAAGTAGCAGATTGTGACATTGGTGGCAGTGGTGGGATCTCTGTAGAAAACACAGAAGGATGGCAGCTTATGAAGAGTTGTCTGCAGCAGAGGAGGAGGAAGTGTCCAGATGGTACCAAAGATGGATGGAGATATTACCTGCAGGTGCAACCATGAATCAGCAGAGGGAACTCTGGATACAGATCACACAGGAGGTACAGGAGAAGTGGAGAAGGGTAAGCAATGGCGCTGTCTCAGCTCCTGTGGAGGGGAAATGCTTATCCCTAGTAGAGATAGAGAATGTTCTGGTGACTGGAAAGGACTGTAGAGGAATGGGCCTTTTAAATAAATGTATGGCGTTCCTGGGACTATGGCCAGGTCACGAGCTAATGGAATGGCTGGAAGAATTAGTATATGAGGAGGTCGCCCTGGAAGAGCAATATGCTTCTTGGGTGAGATCTGTTGGGATACCTCATCCTTTTTCATTGGGGCTGGAAGAGGCACTTTGGGACATAGTATATGGGGATCCGGACTGTCGGTTGGGGACAGAGAAAAGACAGCTGTGTCTGTTTGCCAAACGCTATCACATGCTGGGACTGGAGACAGGCTCTCAGTCAGCTAACTTACTTTGGCCTTTGATTCAGCAGAAGCTACAGCTGGAGGTGGATTATATAGACTTTCTGGATGAAGCATCTCTGGATGGGTTTTGGCCACCCAGCTGGGAGGGCTCATCCCAGTCAGGCATGGAACAGAACCACCTAACAGGTACTACGGGAACCCAGCTAAATGTTGCCAAGGCTGGGTCAGAAAATAAAGGTATGGACTGTGGGGAGAATTGTGATATCAGGGATTCTCAAAATAACAAGGATGCCTTCATCCATGGGGTTGACTGGGAAGAGGAAGAACTGGTCCCTATCTTTAGGGTGCTGAGTCTCACCCAGTTAGAGGCATGGGGACAAGGCCAAACCACAGCAGTGCCAGGCCCAGGGGAAGAACTGGGGAAAACCTACCCTGCTCCTATAGTAAGAGAAGAACCTAATGGCCACTGGGCCCTAACAATTGACTGTGAAAATAGTGGGGAGGTTCCTTGTATGACAATTGTCCAGGAGCAAGCCACAGACCCAGGAGCAGAAACAGAAAGTAACCCTGCCCTTCAGCCTGAGCAAGAGGCAGTAGCAGTTGCTTCTCAAGGGCTGCCTGTAACTACACACCAGGCAGTCTTAGAAGGAGAGAGTCAGGAAGTTCCAACTGAGGATCCAATGTGTGAAACTTTTTCTGTGTGTTGTATCCTGACTTGGGGAGTGGTCTTGCCATGGGCAACTACACAATTCAGCTGTGGTAGGTTTGAACTAGGTTCATATCAAGCCCCCTTGAAGAAGCAGATCGTGACACATCCAATAAATAAAGTCCTGACCCCTCAAAGCATTGTGCTGCTGCTTATTGGGACAGCTTGGTTCCTTCTGAAAATGTGCTGCCCTGGTAGTTTTTGGCATTGACACAAAAGTAACACTGAGTACTGCGATACAGATGACCAAGACATTAGTTATTATGTTATTTATTATTAATACTAGCGAATTGCCCGTCAAAAAATGACGACAATGAAATTGTAAGGTAGCTAATGCTGTTTAGTGTGTAATAATGAAATATATAATACATTAATAAATGAATATACTTTACGTATTTTAAAGCATTGTGTGGAAGAGCTGTGAATGTGTTTTGATGTTGCTGCAGCATTAGTGGTGTGGATCTGCTGTGTAAGCATGCTGAATGTGTGCAGTGTAACACTGTGCGTGCGCGAGACCAAACCGTTAGCGTAGTCTTGTACTTCCGCATTGGCGTAAAATGGCGAGTAATGTGTGGTATACGTCTGTATCGGAATATCCGTAGGTGTTTTGTGGTGTTTTGCGAGTTTCTTGTGGTGTTTTGCGAGTTTAGAGTGCTGTAGCCTCATTTTTGTTTTGTTCGGCGGCCATTTTTTCTCTCGCTTCGATTTTTTTTTAGTCTCTAAACTGTTTTATTTCGAGTAAAATCGAGGTGTAAGTTGTATTTTTGAGGTCCTGGGTGCTCCCTCTTGGTGTAGGTAAGTTTTTTATGTATGTGCTGTGTGTATGTATTGTGTTTTACATTTTGTAATGTTTGCGAGTTGCGTCCGAGTGTTGCGAGGCCGTAATGTGTGTGAACGTGTGTCGTATGTTGTTTGCGAGTGTCGTAATGTGTGTGTCGTGCTGTTTGGTTTGCGACGTAAAGTTTGCGAGGGTCGCAGTTGCTGGCATGGAGCAACTGAGACCCTCGCTTTGCGAGGGCCACGGCTCGCTGCGCGAGCCCGCAGCGTTAGCAACAACTCGTACGCTCACAACTATATATGTGATTATTATTATCTTTATTTATATCGCGCCAACATATTCCGTAGCGCTGTACAGGGGTTGAGTACATGGCAAAAAACAAACTTAACACCTTATAAAGAATGGAGGGCCATGTTTTTGTGCTTATAATCAAATGCACATACTGCTTGTTTCCAAGACACAGACACACAATTGAAAACTCGCAAACTTACAATCGAACGGTTTAGGTGTGATACAAGAGTGACAAATACAAAATGGCAACGTGAATGCAATTTGTTTAGTCAATTGGAGGTGTCTGTGTGTTGTACTGTAGATTGTGGGTGGGAGTGTTATTAAGCTGTGGAGTGTGCAGTTGTAATTATAAAGGCTGAAGGTGATAAGATTTTTTAAATAGGTGTGTTTTTAGTAATTTTTTAAAGGTTTTAAGGCAGGAAGATAATCTAATGGAGCGGGGCAAGGAGTTCAAAATAGTAGGGGCAGCACAAGAAAAGTCTTGAAGACGGGAGTGAGAGGAGGTGATGAGAGAGGAGGAAAGAAGAAGGTCGTTAGCAGAACGAAGGGGGCGGTTGGGAGAGTATTTTGAAACAAGAGGAGAGATATAAGGGGGTGCACTGTTGTTGAGGCCTTTATATGTTAGGGTCATGATTTTAAATGTGATTCGGGAAGCTATGGGAAGCCAGTGGAGTGATTGACAGAGAGGAGCTGCAGACACTGATCGTTTGGTATTGAAGATGAGTCTAGCGGAGGCGTTCATTATGGATTGGAGGGGAGACAGACGAGAGATGGGTAGGCCAGCAAGAAGGGAATTGCAGTAGTCGAGTCGAGATATGATGAGAGAGTGTATTAGAATTTTATCTGTGTCTTGTGTAAGATAATGACGAATTTTGGAGATGCTTTTTAGGTGAAACTGACAAGATTTTGTTATCGATTGGATGTGAGGAATAAAAGAGAGGGCGGGATCCAGTTGAACCCCAAGACAACGGACCTGGGAGGTAGGAGTGATGATGGTGTTGTCAACAGTAAGAGATATTTGAGGAGTGGAAGCTGTAGTAGAGGGTGGAAAGATTAGGAGTTCAGTCTTAGACATGTTGAGTTTGTGTTGACGGGTGGACATCCAGGAGGATATGCTAGAGAGGCAGTTGGAAACTTGAGCTAAAAGAGAGGGGGATAGATCGGGTGCAGAGAGGTAGATTTGAGTATCATCTGCATAGAGATGATACTGAAATCCAAAGGATTTTATGAGGGTGCCAAGGGAGGAGGTGTAGATGGAGAAGAGGAGGGGGCCTAGGACAGAACCTTGGGGAACGCCAACAGACAGAGGGAGAGGTGAAGAAGAGGTACCAGAGAAGGAGACGCTAAATGTACGATCTTTTAGATAGGATGTGAACCATGAAAGAGCTGTGTCCTGGATGCCAAATGAGCGGAGAGTTTGTTATTTCAGTGCATTATTTTATCAAGAAAGCATGGAAACTGCCATGTAAATAAATGCAAATGAGATAAATGCCAACTGGATAAATGCAAGTTCTTTCATTTTTGCATAAGACAATCTATTGTGTTCTTACACTTGTACAAATATTCTCTGTTTATTTACTTAGTAAGAGGTTGCAAGAAAATAGTGAACTGACTGTTTAGTGCAATCTGCCAGTTACATATATTCCTATTTACTTATTAGAAACATGTATCTGCCCATCCACCGCCCACACAATTGGATTTCAGCATCAAAAATATCCTGTTATCTGGCTGCGCAGGAGAAGGTCTGTCTCGGAAACAAAGATGAATCGCTGAGGTAACAGAAACCTAATGAGGTTACATGTTCCATAATTAATTCATTGCCAGAGCTGCAAGATCTAGGATGGGAAAGAGCAAATGAGGTAAATGTTTTGCAGTCTAGCAGTGCTGTGAGTGTTATCATAAGATAGAGGAGCTTAAAGGGATATAGAGGGTTCCCTTTTTAATACTAAAATAAACCAACTAACCAGTCATATGCTGTTTCTCGGCATGTTACTAATGTGCTGCTGAGGCACCGCCTGCCATTGGCTAATACATCTAGTACTATAGAAACGTTGTATGCATGGGCCACAGAGGGCGGACCTTTGCAGGGACTGTTTGGAAGGCTTTGGTGAGTTAGCACAGAGCACTTGTTAATAAAATGTTTTAAAATGCAAGTAAACACCTTGGTAGTTTCATCTATCAGCTATGTAAGCCATGTGCATTTTTTTAGAGAACAAACAAATTGTAGCAGCCTCTGCTTTGCTTTTGCCCATGGATATCTAACTACCGTGTTGTCTTCCTACAAGACATCCTGCAGATTTGCAACATGTGTGGGGGGGGGGGGGGTGCTCTGTTAGTTTTTGTTCTATTCAGCAGTAGAAGGTCTATCTAAAAATGCTATAATGCCATTTGCTTATGTCTCCGCTAATGTTGTGGATTTTTTCTTAAACTGCAGTCGTCCTCTAATACCACATGTTTGCAGCAAACACAATGTCAGAGACTACAGCATGTGGATCCACTATAATAATTAGCAAAACATGTGTTACGCCCTGCGCAGGTGTCACACATTGCTATTAAACACTGACATTGGCGGAAAATGGCGGTGCACAAAGGGAGGGAGGGCACCTGCACAAAGAAGGAGGGGAGAGAGGGCACAAAGAGATGACACAGAGAGAAAGAGAGAGGGTACAGAGAGAGACAGATGGTACAAAGAGAGACAGAGGGCACATAGAGAGATAGAGGGCACAGAGAGAGACAGAGGGCACAGAGAGAGACAGAGGGCACAGAGAGAGACAGAGGGCACAGAGAGAGACAGAGGGCACAGAGAGACAAAGGGCACAGAGAGAGGTACATAGAGTGCATGATACCGTCATTTATGACAGGCAAGTTACTAGTTTTTATATATATATATTAGAAACTATCTATATTAAACCTCTGCAATTTTAATCATTTAAGCTGTTTAAATTAAAGAATTTACAGTATCTTCTTCAAAGCCATTGTTGTGGCATAGATTCCCTAAACACAAAGATGGCAGAAACACTAATATTTATGGTTTAGAAATGTCTTTGCTGTATTCACTGACTTATTTGCCTTTTGTTCTTGATGCCCAAACTCTATACTACTAATTTTGTATACAATGTGAGTTCTTTATAGACATTCATTCATGTTTTTTATTTTATTTTATAATGAACAGATACTTGTTGTTGTTTAGTCATTAAGTCAGGTCCAACTTTTCATGATCCTATAGATCACAGCATGCCAAGCACATCTGTCAGCTACTGCCCTTCTGAGATCATCAAACTCATGTTCATTGCTTCAATGACCACATCCATCTTGGCCTCTGCTGTCCCATTCTTTGTGTGTCTTCAATTTTTCCCAGCATCAGAGTCTTCTCTATGGAATCCTGTCTTCTCATGATATGGCCAAAATATTTGAGATTCACCTAATGATCGTACCTTCTAGTGAACAGTTTGTCTTTATTTCCTGTAGTATGGATTTATTGGATCATCTTGCAGTTCAAGGGACTTTAAGCAGTTCCCTCCAACTCCACAATTCAAATGTGTCAAATGTATGGTGCTCAGCCTTCTTTATCGTCCTGCTCTCACATCCGTATGTTACTACTGGGAATACCATACTTTTTACTATTGTGTCAAAGATGGCTATACACCAGCTGTTTCCAGCTTTGAAATAACCATCCAGAGGTAGCAAAGGTGAAGAGAAGGAGACAGTATTAAATGTGCCAAGAAAAGCAAAACAAAATAAATAATTGATGAAAAGAAACATCTACATTTATGTCCTTACTCACTTGGAGGAACAGCCTCTCTATGCCTGGGCAGCTTGTCTGTCTCAGGAAAACAAAACCAGAAAAACAATAAAGAAGTATCTTCACGGCATGTACTATTTCAGTCCTGTTTTCTGCAGGACACTGTTCCACTGTCACAACCCAATATAGTGGGTAGAGCACTGGCCCTCCTGTCTCTCCAAGTGCTCTCCCCTGGCCCTCCCGTCTCTGCAAGTGCTCTCCCCCAGGGACATTTGATAAGCAATGCTTACACTTCAGTAAGAAATATGCTTGAACATACAGTTACTTCCCTGGGAGTGTATCTAAGAAATTATAGGTTTTGATACCTTGTCTTTAGGAGGAAGTAGAACTCAGTTGTCGTTCCTGGTTGCAGTAAGCGTGTCTCTCTGGCTTTGAATGCAAGGCGTTCCTTTAAGGCAGCTCTGGAGGTGAACTTCCCTTTTCTAAAGGGTGCTGTGCATAGTCTAAATGCATCTTCTCTCTGGACTGGTGTCTCCCAAATCCAACACTTCCTGTGTTCAAATTATTTTTCAAATTCCCCCTAGATTAGGTACTCCTGAGGTTTAAATAGCCTTGCTGCAGCCTTAGATGCAGTTATTAGTCTTGGTTCAGTTAACTCGCTCAGGACTGGACTGGACAAATGGATCTATTCATCCGGGTGCTTACATATCTGCCCTCTATAACTCTTCCGTACCTCAGACAGCCTTTGTCACGCTCCGCAGACCTTTGTTGATGGTGATGTATCTTTACTTTTTAATAGCAGCAGGCCAACTTTTGCACTACTTTTTATTTTACCCTCATCAATAGATCCTTTTGTTCCTCCTCACTTTCAGGCATCAGATTAGTATCATCTTTTTAGTATCATTTTTATCTGAGGTTGTTGATATTTCTTCCAGCAATATTAATTCCAGCTTTGGATTTGTCCAGTGCAATATACAACCTTGTCGCACTCCTTCCCCAATCTTGAACCATTAGGTTTTTCCATGTTTTGTTCTGACCGTGGATTTGTCCACATACAGATTCCTCAGAAGGCATATGAGATGGTCTGGTACCCCCAGCTACTTACATTAATTCTAAGCTAACTTGCTGTTTCTAATATCTTGAAACCGACTGATCTAAGTATAGATTTCTTTAATATGCAAAGTGGATACAAACTGGTGGCAATGTGAATCTTTTTAGCTTCACTTGTGAATCATCTTGTCCCTCATCTGTTTGCCCAATAGCAGATCTAGCCCGGTACTTACACAATGTATGTTATGCACCCATAGACGTTAGAGCATATATAATCTAGGGACTGTCCCATAAATATTCCTGGGACAACCTGTATGTTGAATGGGGTATAAAAAGAGCCTATTGCCCAAATCTCTACCCACAGGTGTGACTGGTTCGTTTTACCTCTGTACAGCAGGAAGAACTTTCAGCCCTTAGGTTAGACTGAGAGATGTCTGTGGTCTTGTATAGCATAAGGATATTTCAAAGTTCTGAAAATAATTTACTCCACCAAACAGAATTCCCAGCATCAATAACGAAATTCACACTTTAATTATGTGAACCAGTATAACAACTGTATTACTGAAACCATCAGACATATGTATACCACATTCTTAGCAACAACAGACCAATCAATTCAAATGTGCATCCATGGTTACACCCAATGACCCCTTATCACCCTGTTATCAACTCTGCCATTGTTTTCCCTTGGCACCGCTGTATTCTTGGTACTGGGCAATTACATACAATAGGCATATAGATACCAGGCTGAGGCTTGTGATAATAGAGAAAGATACTGGTGTCATGTGACTCCTAGGGGTCAATTATCTCCATAATCTTGTTAATAAGGGACTAGTCCATTACCATAAACCATTGGTCATATACAATGTTTCCATTGTAAGTGTAACACATAAAACCCATCCCCGGGCACAATAAGCCTATCTTATAAGGCTAAGGGCATCAGTCTGTAAGATATTGCACAGCTGGTGCCTTGGCATGCTACAGCCATGAAAATTCCTCCTAAAATTCTCCCATCTGAGACCTATATCTGTACAATTCATTGACGTACATCTGTCATTGCAATCATATTACTGACAATTCACAGTTATGATTTAATTATAAATGTTTATCTGCTTTTCATTTGAGATGCACATGTGTAATGCAATTATTTACCAGAGCAACAGCAGAGTTTATCATTTCTTTCTGCACTCTATTGCTCACTGCAAGTGTTGAATATTTTACAATAAACTTACTTTTTAAAGGGCCGCTGTAGTTTATATTTATGTCTAAAAGACTCATTTAATAACTATACTTGAGAATGGGCAAAATGGAAAAGAAAAGTAACAAACTTTCAATTTTTTTTTGTATTTTTATTTTTTATATTCAATTATTCTTTCCTGCTGTGTTTCCTTTACTTCTTCTATTTCATAAGGTAGTGCACTTGTAAATGAATGTGCTTTGCATTAATCCCAATGAAAGCACTGACTGTTTTTGCGGTCACATTTCCATTGCGCAAATAGAATCTTTCTGTGCATTCCTCCCACCTAAATAAGTAGATCAGGGAAACTAAAATGGCATCTTTGACTGCTGCATCATTGCATATATAACATAATAAACTAAAGACTGTATTTTTTTCAAGGTAACATCTTCAAAAGTGTATATTTTAAATATATAAGTGGCCCCTTAACCCAAGTATTGCACAGCAAGGGATCTTATATATACAGTTTAGAAGTTAAAGGTGTAACAGGAAATACTAGAATAAGAGGTTAATAAGAGAAGATTCAAAGCTGCAAGGTGGAAGAGGGAAACTGAGAAAATGGAAGACTTCAAACTGAAGCTGTGAAGACAACAACCCCATCACCTAACTGGTTTCTATAACAATGTTTATGATTACAAAACAGAAAAGGAGAGAGAAGTGCAACCAGTCTAAGTGTAGATATATCTATAATTGGTGTACAGATGAATAGGTGACACAATAGGGTGCAGTATCACACTCACATATAGACACCTCAGTGATATAAGGTATTTATAGCATGTAATGCAGGATCCAGCCTTCAATATCCTCCAGGTAGTCCACCGCCAAGCTCTGGGTCACGGACATATTCAGAAACCGTAATCTTGTCACCTTCTTTCTTTTCTTATATGAATTAAACAATGTGCTCATACAAGGCTCTTTTACCCCTATATACGTGTATAAAGCTATATATTTCTATTTTGGCCCATTAGGGCCCCTACTGTGTGTTATTTATTACACACTGCCCCAGACTAAATAGGAAGTGTTTCTTAAACAGAGCAAAACATGGAAATACATAAGCACTAAAAGGGTAAAAAGTGAACCAATGTTTTATTTAAAACACAAAAACATCTAGGTAGGCACATAGGCACTGTGCAACCAAAATTAATAATGACAATCAAGCATGTACAGGTTGTAAAGAAAGAGTCCCCTTTCAAGGGTATATGAAGCCTATATTAGAACATAAAAAATATAAAGAACAAATTAATTTAAAAAAAAAAAGTGTCAGATGCATTTTGCCCATGTGCCGGGCTATCTCATTGATCAAAGAAATAATAGCCTATGTTTAATGTGCACACTTCTGTATATACAGCATATACTGACCAATTTTTGGGCACAGAGACTTCCTGAAGGCAAGAGTTTTGGTGGTAAAGCAGATCTCCGTCCCCTGGCTTGTGACAGCCGCTGTAGTTATTCTTATTACTTATATATGCTTATTTATGTTATGCTTATTTATGGAACAAACAAGGTGGTGGTGTGGGCGTATTGCATTCCAGTCGCTGTACATTTCACCTCTTACCCCGTCCCATCCCTCCAATTCTCATCCTTTGAAGTGCATACTATCCGCCTCTTCTCACCTTTCTCTCTACGTGTTGTCGTGATCTATCGCCCCCAGGCACTCCCTCTCAATTTCTTGATCACTTTTCTGCCTGGCTCCCTCACTTTCTCTCCTCCAATGTTCCTTCACTGATACTTGGAGATTTTAACATTCCCATTGACACTCCCACCTCCCCAGCAGCAGCCAAACTGCTTGCACTCACCTCTTCCCTCGGCCTCTCACAACTAACAGATTCTTCTCCTCATCATGCTGGACATTCTCTTGACCTTATCTTCACCAACCTCAGCACAGCCTCCAACCCAGTCACCCATCCACTCCCTCTATCTGACCATCACTTACTTACCTTTAACCTCACCTCTTCTTCCTCCCACCACCCTCTCCTACCCCTGCCACTAGCACTTGACCCTACTCAGCTCTCCATTAATATCCAACCCCTTCTCAGCACCATCACCTACCTCAACTGCCCTGACACTGCCATCTCACTTTACAACTCTACTCTCTCTTCCATCCTTGACACCCTCGCCCCCATAACCACACGAAGACGCCCTCGCTCTCTTCCACAACCTTGGCACACAACTCAAACACGATACATCCAGAAGTGCTCCCGCACCGCTGAACGGCTCTGGAGGAAATCAAGCACTTCTGCAGATTTCCTACACTACAAATTTATGTTAAGCTCCTACTCCTCTGCCCTCAACCTCGCCAAACAACACTACTTCACTTCACTAATATCAACCCTATCCTCTACCCCAAATTGTCTGTTCGCAACATTCAAAACTCTCCTCCACCCACCACCTCCTCCCATCCCTTCCTCTCTCACAGCTTCACAGAAGACTTTGCCAACCACTTTATTCATAAAATCGGAAATATCCGCAATGAACTCTCATCTCACAGTGGCTCACTCACTCTACCGTCTCAACTATCCAACCACACCCACTCTTCTCCCTCCCCCAATCCAACAGCCACTTTGAACTGCTTTGCCCCAGCTACAGAGGATGAAGTCGCTAGCCTGCTATCATCCACTCGCCTCACTACATGTCCCCAGGACCCTATTCCATCTCAGCTCATCCCTCCCCTCTCTACCACACTAATCCCAGCTCTCACACACATTTTCAACCTTTCCCTAACTACCGGCAAGTTTCCATCTTGTCTAAAACACGCCACAATTACACCCATCCTCAAAAAGTACTCATCTGACTCTGACATTGCTTCTAACTACCGCCCTATTTCTCTACTTCCTCTGGCTTCCAAACTGCTCGAGCGGCTCGTCTATACCCGTCTTACCAGCTTTATCTCCTCTAACTCCTTTCTTGACACCTTCCAATCCGGCTTTCGGCCCCAACATTCCACTGAGACAGCGCTCACTAAAGTCACCAATGACCTGCTTACTGCCAAGTCAAAAGGTCACTTTTCTATTCTCCTTCTTCTAGATCTCTCTGCTGCCTTTGACACTGTTGACCATCCACTTCTACTCCATATCCTCTCCTCCCTCGGTATTCGAGACACTGCTCTCTCGTGGTTCTCATCATACCTACAAAATCGATCATTCAGTATCTCCTTCTCTGACACCTCTTCTTCTACCTACCCCCTGTCTGTTGGCGTTCCCCAAGGATCTGTCCTAGGCCCGCTCCTCTTCTACATCTACACTTCCTCACTTGGTACCCTTATAAACTCTTTTGGGCTGCAATATCATCTCCACGCAGATGACACCCAAATCTACCTCTCAGCACCAGATCTATCCCCCTCTCTTCTAACACATGTCTCCAACTGCCTCTCTAGTATATCCTCTTGGATGTCCACCCACCATCTCAAACTCAACATGTCTAAAACTGAACTCCTAATCTTTCCTCCCTCTCCCACAGCGTCAATTCCTCACATCTCTCTCACTGTCAACAAAGACATCATCACCCCCTCCTCCCAAGCCCGTTGTCTTGGGGTTCTATTGGACCCCGCCCTGTCCTTCATCCCTCACATACAATCACTAACTAAATCTTGTCTTCTCCATCTAAAAAACATCTCCAGAATTCGCCACTTTCTTACACAAGACACAACTAAAATCCTTATACACTCTCTCATCATCTCTCGACTGGACTACTGCAACTCGCTTCTTGCTGGCCTCCCCACCACCCGACTATCTCCACTACAATCCATTATGAATGCCTCTGCTAGACTCGTCTTCCATACACAACGTTCAGTGTCGGCATCACCTCTCTGTCAATCTCTCCACTGGCTTCCCATAGTCTCCAGAATAAAATTTAAAATCCTGACCCTAACTTTCAAAGCCCTCAACATGAACACTCCCCCATACATTTCTGGTCTCATCTCCAAATACTCCCCCACACGCCCTCTTCGCTCTGCTAATGACCTTCTTCTTTCCACAACTCTTGTCACCTCTTCTCACTCTCGCCTTCAGGACTTTTCTCGTGTTGCCCTATTCTCTGGAACTCCTTGCCTCGCTCCACCAGATTATCCTCCAACCTCAAAACATTCAAATCCTCTCTAAAAACACATCTCTTTAAAGAAGCGTATCACCTTCCACCCTAACACACTCTCAAATCTCTCTCCCTCCTTTTCCTCACACAATACCTTTAGGATGTCTGCGAGTTTCAATCCCAAAAGGGGTTTTAGGGAAAGCACCATGGACACTGGATTCCAAACTCAAAGACAGGGCCCTCCTTGTTTTACTATGTGTTAATTTGTATGTATCTTTGTCTTGAACATATCTTATGTACAGCGCTACGGAATATGTTGGCGCTTTATAAATAAATGATAATAATAATAATAATAATGCTAACGGGACATGCACTTTCTGCTTATGTTCCCCACTCAGATAGTTACTGTATAAGCCGACCCGAGTATAAGCCGAGGCACCCATTTTACCACAAAATACTGGGTAAAATAAGTGACTTGAGTATAAGCTGAGGGTGGGAAATGTGCTGCCCCGTGTCCCTCTTGTGCCCTCTGTGTCCCCCTCTCTCTCTGTGTCTCTTCTCCCCTCTGCCTTCTCTGTGTCTCTTCCAACCTCTCCCTTCCCTGTGTCTCTTCCCCCTCCCTTATCATCCTCCTCAACCCCACTCCTCAACCTCCCTCCTCATCCTCAACCTCCCTCCACATACTTAACCTCCCTCCTCATCCTCCCTCCTCAACCCCCCCATCCTCAACCCCCCATCCTCAACCCCCTCCTCAAGCCCCCCATCCTCATCCTCCCTCCTCAACCCCCCATCCTCAACCCCCTCCTCAACCTTAACCCTCCTCAACTTCAACCCTCCTCAACCGCCCATCCTCAACCCCCTATCCTCATCCCCTTCCTCAACCTCTCTCCTCAACCCCCCCATCCTCAACCCCCTCCTCAAGCCCCCCATCCTCATCCTCCCTTCTCAACCCCCCCATCCTCATCCTCAACCCCCTCCTCAACCTCAACCCCCTCAACCCCAACCCCCCTCCTTAACCCCCCCATCCTCAACCCCATCCTCATCCTCTCTCCTCAACCCCCATCCTCAACCCTCCTCCTCATCCTCAACCTCCCTCTTCATCCTTAACCTCCCTTCTCATTCTCCCTCCTCATCCTCAACATCCCTCCTCAAACCCCCTCCTCAACACCCCCATCCTCAACCCCATTCTCAACCTTCCTCCTGAACCCCCCCTCCTCAAACCCCCCATCCTCATCCTCAACCCCCCATCCTCAACCTCAACCCCCTTCCTCAACCTCAACCCCCCTCAAACCCAACCCACCTCCTCAACCTCAACCCCCCTCAACCTCCCCCCTCAATCCCCCTCAACCCCAACCCCCCTCCTCAACCCAAACCCCCCTCAACCCCCCTCCTCCACCCAAACCCCCCTAAATACCTCCCCCCTCTCCCCTCACTTACCTGCTTGTGCTCCGGCCTCCTCTCCTTGACCCGGCGCCGGCGCGCATGTGACGTCACACATGCGCGCCACGTCATTAGTGAGGGTGGAGGTATTTAGGGGGGTTTGGGTGGAGGAGGGGGGTTGATGGGGGTTTAGGTTGAGGAGGGGGGAGGGAAAGAGACACGGGGAGGGTAGAGAGACACACGGGGGGTTAGAGACACATGGGGGGGTTAGAGACACACGGGGGGGTTAGAGACACACGGGGGGGTTAGAGAGACACGGGGGGTTAGAGACACACGGGGGGGTTAGAGACACACGGGGGGTTAGAGAGACACGGGGGGGTTAGAGAGACTCAAGTATAAGCCGAGGGGGCCCTTTTTTGCCTTAAAAAAAGGGCTGAAAAACTCGGCTTATACTCGAGTATATACGGTAATCATCTTAGACAAAGTCAGTAGCAGAGGAAGAGGATCTTTTCAGGTGATTTATGCTTATAATATCTAACTTTAAAGCTTAATTTTCTAACACTTCCTTTCAAAATATTAATAACAACCAATTGTGTATATATATATATATATATATATATATATATATATATATATAAAATAATTTAATATATGGTGGGCAAATAAGCGATAGAAGCCCTCCACCATACAGTAGTACAGTAAATAAATAGTACATCTGTGTTCACAACTGAATGTCTAAAGCATGTAAAAAAAACCTGCTTCCTGCCCAGAATTCAGAGAAAAACTGTTATTACACTGCATTCTGGAAAGCTGAGCTGGGACATGCACAAATGCCTCCCTCTTCATAGCCATTTTCAGAAATATATTGCTCTTTATTTTACTCTGCTGTGTTCTTATCTACAACCTGATCTATAGACTTACTTACTGACCTATCAGGACATTATTTACAATGCTCGTCTGTTTCTCACTTAACTCTGGCCAATGAATTTTGTTTTTCTTGTTTTTCCCTTCTCTTTCTGTTTACTGATTTTAGTTCATATTTGTATCAGTATCGCTTTTTGACTTGATAAAGAGAGGCATTATCTCTCGAAAGCTTGTCGCTATATTATGAGTACATTTGTCCAATAAAAAATATATCACTATTCACTGCATTACTCATATATATATATATATATATATATATATATATATATATATATATATATATATATATATATATTTGTGTGTGTGTAAATTTAATTTCTTTAGCTGGCACCTTGGCTGTGCTCCTTTTTATACATACATAATGTTATAGGTGGTAGTGGTTCTTCTTCATTCTTTTTCTCATTAAAGGACCACTGTACAATGGAAAAAAATACATATGTTTGAAAACTGTAACACTGCAAAAAGACATAAAACAAGAATTGGTATAAAAAAATGCTGGACCATGTAGGCATCCATGATACTTTAGTGAAAGTTTTGTATGTGACCGGGTTGTTTACTAGAGAACTGTGCTTGAATTTAGTGATGCACGACATCAACTGCTGGGCTTGTAAGGGGAAATGGATGTGGAGTCAATTTCAATCAGATTATCTGACAAAGCCCCCTGACCTCTCCCTGTTCCCTCCTTCTCTACCCTTCACTTCACCAATAAATATAAAGATACACACTGTAATGATTTAGCTCTCAGGGGTTGATGTAACAAAGACAAAACATATTCCCCCAATCATGGGGCCTCATTCAATTGAGATTTGGCCAATTGAATAGGGCTCTATATAAGCACAAAGCATTATTGTTTTACAGAAGTTTTTAGTTAGTGAAGACCTTGCTTTTGGATAGAAGTTCAGTAACTAAAAACTTCTGGAAAAAAATAATGCTTTGTGCGTATATAGAGCCCTATTCAATTGGCCAAATCTCAATTGAATGAGGCCCATAGAGTCTACAATTTACAGTGATTCTTTATGCCATGTTCAGGCTATAAAGTTTAACACTCTTCCTGTTTATAGCCAATGACAATCAGTTCCTGTAAAATGTTGCCAAAATCCCACCAATTAGAAGAATTCAGACTATAAGTGTTATGGCAGAGGTTTAATAGCTCTGAATAACAAAACACAGCATGTTATTCTTTTTTCTTAACCTTTAACCTGCTGTAAGGGACAAGAAGAATGCAGAAGTTAGTTTGCATGAATGGACGGGGATATTTGTACTGAGGTTGTGTGAGGTAAACTCGTTCAATTGACCAAAACTACTTCATTGTTTTAGGCTTGTGTCACATGACTCGCGCTGTTATTCAGGGAAATCTTCAATGGCAATTTACCAGAAATGGCAGACACCAGATAAGAGGGCCATTTAGAGGACACAAACTTCCTGTAACAAGTAAAGGAACTCGGTAATATTGTTCTGACCTGAAGAATTTGTTTCTAAAACTAGGAGAACAAGTGTGCTAAATAAAGAAGTACTTTTATTTTGCTTTAAGAAGAATCCAATCTACATATTTCCTTCCCCCTACAAGTTGTGATTTACAGATAGAATCCCATGTTAACATCTCAGCCAATCCTGGGAGATCATGGAGAGCACCATCCTGGAATATGATTAATGATTGGCTGGGAAGTTAACATGGGATTCTGTTTACTGATGATTCCTTTTCCAGCAGCTGACTTTTATACTTCAAAGTGGCACAGAATAGGCCCCAGTTAGAAATGCAACAATACAAAATAAAAATACAGGAAATATATTTTCAATTTGTTGTAATTAAAAATGTGAGTGGAAGTGCCTTAAAACTGATATAGAAGATAATTTATACATAACATAACTAACTGAATGATCCACTCTCTGACATAATAGCATTATCAACTGCAATTAATTAAGATTAGCATGCCCAATTGAAAAAAACAGTGACAGAAAATCAGCAATGGAATAATTAAAGTTAATTGGAGAATTGGCAATACCACACATATATAGTTACGCTAGAAATTTGTCTCTCCCTCCCCCCTCTTCCTCCCTGTGTCTCTCCCCCTTCTCTCCGCTGTGTCTCTTTCCCCTTCCTTCCCCTGTGTCCCCCCTCTTCCCTCCCCTGTGTCTCTTTTTCCCTCTCTCCTCCCATGTGTCTCTTCCCCACCCTCCCCTGTGTCTCTTCCCCTACCCTCAGTCTCTTCCCCTCCCCTGTGTCAAGGAAAGTCTAACATTAAACATCCATTCATGTTTTTTTTATGCTATACATTATTGTTATTATTAGAATTTTATAAGATATGAAAATTTAAAAAAAGTTCCTACTATGTATAAGAAAATGTTAATAAAACATGTTCAACCTATCTTTAAAGTTTTTTAAAAAAATGCACTGAACATACTGATTACTCATTCAGATTGTTACAGTTTTTTGTTTTTTTTGCATTGTTCGGTCGTTTCTGACTCTACGTGACCTCATGGACTGTAATACACCAGGCACATCTTTATGTCCATGGTCATGCTGATCCACTTGTTTTTCATGGCAGAGATACTGGAGTGGGTTGCCAGTTCCTTCTCCCGTGGGCCACAGCATACATCTCCTGGTATTCCTAGGTGGTTTCCCATCCAAATACTGACCAGGCCCAACCCTGCATGGCTTCAGGGTGGTGAAGACATTGAATCCTAACCACTAGACCACTAGGGAACCCTGTTTCTGTAAAATATGTGCTTTCCATATCCCTTTTCATCCAAAAATATATATAAACTGAAATGGCTTGCATATAATAATTTCTAAACTGGCATAGTTTTTCCTAGTTGAATTTGAATTGAGGACAACTGAGGTCAGTTTAATTCTGTATTGTTTTCTAAATAACGAACAACTTAAAAAGCAAAATGCTTCTAGTAATAAATACATACATGAAGAGCCACTATCACTAAATATAGAGATGTAAAACTCAAGCATTGCTAGCATGGGCATAGGAGCCTAAAAAAAACTGGGGGGGATAATTCAACTCCACTCCAAGGACAGGAAACAGGGGTGGATCTACAGCCAATGCACCCATTGCTGCAGTGCCCCTCAGAAACTTCAATTTCTTTGTGTAAATTTTCAATGCCCCTGCCCCCTCCCCTATATATATATATATATATATATATATATATATATAAAATAGAAATTATGAGTCAAAGCTTTCATGGGAAAGACATACTGCTCCATAGCACTGGTAATACATGAATACGTTTAATGTTGTGTCCTCTATTCATTTAATATGTTCCTATGCCCCTGATTGCTAGAGACACAAGCCTTGATGTTTTCACTGAATTTCTTTCTGAACCATTTTTATAGTGTTATTAATTGCGAGAGAAGTATGAGTTGAGTAAAACAGTTAAGTGACACTGAGCATCACAAAGAAGCCTCACTTAGCTATGTCTATTCTCATCATGATAACTAACATTGATATATTTTTATATGCATTGTAAAATGATGCAAATCTGTGTCAAATTACTGGTAACCAAACGTCATGCCCAGGGCCTGACTGGACTGTTTTACACTATGGCCTGGGCCTGACTGGCCAGAGTCACCCTGTTTTTTTTAAAAAATTGGTTATGTATTTCTTAGTGTTTATGGGTAAAATATGATTACTATTATACTTTATGTATGTTGGTTTATGTATTATGTTTCATGTTATAGGAATTGTTGTCAGAAACATATTAGCTATTCTGCAGGCTATTGCTCTAGCCTATTATGTTACAATGTTGTTATCTGGTGATAACTCACTCAGCCCACCTAAATATAATCAACAGGATGAGATTAAAGGTACAGGGTTCCCCCGTAAGCAAGGGGCAGCCTATTATGTCACAGTGTTGTTATCTGGTGATAACTCACTCAGCCTACCTAAATATAATCAACAGGATGAGATTAAAGGTACAGGGTTCCCCCGTAAGCGGGGGGCAGCCTATTATTTAGGGATGGGGCTTACTGTGATTGGTTAGCCTGTGTGCCAGAAAATTGTATAAAATGTGCCAATTAATAAACGTATGACAGTGGTATCTGTACCAACATAGACAAGTTGTAAGTGTCATTCTGTGCATTAATCCTAATTCTAAGGGATTATATGGTGTTCCTGATATTTTGGTCTTCTGAAACAAGTGTCTGGGTGTAGTTCCTGTGTATGGTCCATCGTCTGCTATCAGAGGTGTTCCAGGACCGCACGATTCTGCTGGATGGGTTTGAACTAGATTCTTACCAAGTCCAATTGAAGTAGCAGATTGTGACACCCAATATTCTCAATAAGCATATTAATAATAAGCATTTTATTTATTTTGGATGATAATAATTTATAACATTTCATTTAGTCATTAATAGCAAAATGGAATACCTACAGAAAACATGTTCCGTTAAATGTATAACAATTTAATTACAAATTTTACATATGAAATAGATTAAATAGAAAGCTTGGCATGGAGGTTACATGAAGTCATACAGCTAGATAAAATACAAATGTTTGTGAAGCTTTGTGCAGTCGGCCACACAAGACGCATAACTTGCACTTCCACTGGAATAAAATAATGATATTTTAATTAATCTCTAGACACAACACAATAATCAAAAACATAAAAATAATCAAAATAAATACACACAACATGCTTTCAAACAAAGTAAATATAAAATATATGTGTATATACTGAACAGTTATTAAGCAGATTGCTTACAATACAAAATTATTTAAAACATGCATTTTGGTGTTAATTTTATAACACTGTGATATGTTTGTCGATGTAAGAGACTTCTTCACACATAAAATGTTAAATCCATATCTAAATGTAACACAAAGCTGTATACATTATTCCAAAAACTCAACAACATCAACACAATTATTTATTAAATACTTTATGGCTTCCACCGATAGAGAGTTTTGCAAGTAGAGTGTTGTATACATAAACAGGTTATTAGACAATACAGAGCAGTTTGGTAATTAGCCTCAGCAGCTGTGGGTCCAGTACATGAAAAAGATAACAGAGAAATAAACAGATGATAAAAGTATGTTTTGAAAGTCTCTCTCTCTCTCTCTCTCACTCTTTTATGTAAACAATATGTATGTAGTTTACCTACCATCTATGAATAATATTAGGTTAATCCTTTCTTTAAATATCGGTACAGCATTTTAGTAGTGCAGACAGTCTGACGCAATTCACAAAATACTGTTGTCCATCAAGTTCAATCTTTTCTGCCTTATACTTCAGAGGACAGTCCCTTGAAGAAGTTGGTTGTTATACCAACAAAATGCATTTGATTCTGTATTTTGTGACTTGGCCATATATTTAGTGTATGTGCTTTTCCCATTCAACATCTTTTCTTTTATGTGGACACTTGGACCAATTTTTTCTTGTGAGTGTTATTTTAAATACTGTATATTCTAGTGTCTCGATAAACTAAAGTTACTTCATTATATTACTGTTTTATTCTCTCCCCCTCTTTCTATTTGTTTCTTGGCACCATCTGCTCTCCTGTTTTTCATATTGTCTGGATTGTTTTTTATTCCGGTTAGTGCTCTCTTATGTCACTGAGAAAAAATGTTACAACATTGCACAAACATGCTTTGAATAACATCTTCAAGGTGTATATATTTTAGAATTCGATATAACAGGTTATTGTAATATTGAATTATATCTTGTGTTGCATTATTGAAAATGTACACAACAGAGAGTATTGAGTTACTTGCAATCAATAATACCTCTGAGTGTCTTGTCTAAGTACTGTATTATCTTGTCTTGCAATCAGTACTCTGAGATACAGAGCTCAAGTTGTCTTTGTAGCTGAAAAACAAAACAAAATATATTAGTTATGTATTCATAATGTTATACAACAAGCTCAGCACTGTACTTCTATGTAAAACAATAGAGCCTGGGCCAAGGGCAGCACATTTTTAGGGGGTAGCTCAATTTTCCAGTGTAGTACTATGAAACAGTGTGTGTGTATATATACATAAACATGTCTATAAGCAGAGACATAAAGTTGTAGATGCACTTACAGAAATTACTCTTATTTATAAAGCCCCAACATTTTCCATAGTACTGTTTATAAAGTAGATAAAGTAAAGTAGGTACAGTTAGCAAATTACAAAGCTATATACACATTCTAAGGTAATAATAATCACTAATATAGTTTGTAAAGAGTGTGTAACTCTCCATACACGGAGCATGCTCACTCTTGAAACTATATAGAATGCTATGTATTCACTCGCAGAGAAGGGAGAGGGAGAGAAAAAGACACAGGCGAGGGAGAGGGGGGAAAGAGACACAGGGGAGGGAGAGTGGGGAAAGAGGTACAGGGGAGGGAGAGGGGGGAAAGAGACACCGGGGGAGGGAGAGTGGGGAAAGAGGTACAGGGGAGGGAGAGGGGGGAAAGAGACACCAGGGGAGGGGGAGTGGGGAAAGAGACACCAGGGGAGGGGGAGTGGGGAAAGAGGTACAGGGGAGGGAGAGGGGGGAAGAGACACCGGGGGAGGGGGAGTGGGGAAAGAGACCCAGGGGAGGGAGAGGGGGAAAGAGACCCAGGAGAGGGGGGAAAGAGACCCAGGGGAGGGAGAGTGGTAAAGAGACCCAGGGGAGGGAGAGGGGGAAAGAGACCCAGGAGAGGGGGGGAAAGAGACCCAGGGGAGGGAGAGCGGGGAAAAAGACAAATGTAATATTATACCATAATTTATGACGGTAAACGACTAGTAGTAGTTATAATATTGTAAGCTGCAGATGTCCTGCTCTAAATGCTTTATACACAAATCAAGTGCCTTGCCACTGATACTCTCCTTACATGTAAAACACTGAAAGCCTCAGGCTAATATCTTCCTCTCTGATTTCTGTACATTAACTAAGAGTGCTCTAAGCAATTACTGTTTAATGCAGGATAGAATTATACAGGTTATCCGACTATAAACCTTATGTATTATCATTTTGCTTTTTGGCTGTTTTCTCACTTTGATCAAATGCATCTTGATGTACATCCCACAGCTGGCTTAAAGACAGTATGCAGATGAGAATATACATTTGTGTATCATTTTCATTCTTGAATGCAATTCAGATAAAACATGGCAGCTAATCGCCTGCTGCTAACTCCAAAGAACATTCTCAAGGTGAATTGAAGATAAATAATACACAGATAGGAAAATGTGTGCAAAAATATATATTGTTGTATAATAAATTCACTTACCTGAATTTGAAATTGTTGGGTAAAGAGTATCCCATCTGGAAGTCACTCCTAGTCTTTGCTATTTGCTTCTGGAGATCTTTCACTGATCTGCTATATCCATTAAAAATGTAGTTTGCGAATAACAGTTTCCCACGAATATACATCTAAATGTAAGAAGTAATGGTATTCACTACTAGATGGAATTATGAAGGTCATTATGAAGTGAGGGCTAGCCCCCGAAAAACACAAATACAGAACCTGCACCTGTCCAGTGAAAATGATATACAAACTATTCAAAATATACACATCATTTGTCAGAACCAAGGTGATAAGCAGTCCATAATTAAATAAATATTTAAAGAAATAATAAAAATGCATATAAATGTATTTATTAAAACCTTATATTTAAATCCTGCAGTCTTCCTAACAAGAAAACCCAAGTACTGATTGAATTGTACATTTTTTTATTAAACTTCTGAAACAAGGTAAGCATTACAACTAATATATAGCTTTATGAAGGGAACTTTGATATTTTTTTTGTATAGCATGTATATAATTTTTATTATAATTACTAGCCTTTATTTTTAGAGCATTTGTCAGGTATACAAATAGTTATGCATGATTTTGACACATATACAGGATGACTTAAAAATACATGAATTCACACTCAGATAAACAGTACACAACTGTGTATAAAACTGTGTGTTAGAATGTGTAAGTGTTGGCGTGCAAGTGTGGGATTGAGAGCACAATGGTGGAAGTGTGAGTGCGTGAGAATGTGTCAGAAGCATCTTGTCACACAGCACAGGAGCAGAGTGTGAAGTCTCACTCCTATAGGTTCTCTCTCTCTGCCCTCTTTTTTTCTGTCCTATCTCTATGTGCCCTCTGTCTCTCTCTCTCCCTCTCTGTGGCCTCTCTATTTGCCCTCTGTCTCTCTGGGTGCCCTCTCTCTCTCTGTACCCTCTCTCTGTGCCCTCTCTCTGTGCCCTCTGTCTCTCTGCGTGCAATCTCTGTGCCCCCTCTCTCACATTGTGTCCCCCTCTTTAACTCTCTCTTTGTCCTCTTTCTTTCTGTGCCCTCCTATATCTCCCTCTGTGTCCTCTCTCTCTCTCTGTAGCCTCTCTTTCTCTTTGTGCCCTCTGTCTCTTAGGGTGCCCTCTCTCTCTCTCTATGCCCTCTCTCTCTCTTTCTTTGCCCTCCTTCTCTCAAGATGCCCCCTCCCTCTCTATCTCTGTGTCCTTTCTCGGTGCCCTCTGTGGCCTCTCTCCCTCTGTCTCTGTGTCCTCTCTCTCTGCCCTCTGTCTCTGTGTGCCCTCTCTATTTCTGTGCTCTCTCGTGCTCTCTCTCTACCGCCTTCTGTGCGTGCGCACTCTCTCCCCCTTCCTCTGCACGCGCTCTCTGTCTCTCCTCTCTCCGTGAGTGTGCTCCTGCACGCTTTCTCTCCACTCTTTCCTTTGTGTGCGCATGCGTCCACTCTCTACCACTCTGTATGTGAATGCATGAATATGTAGAAACTGCGTATGTGCAATTTATTATTTTTTAGTACTTTTTTATTTTAGGTAATATTTTTCTTCCATTTCTTTTTTTATTTTATGTAATTCATTTAGTGAAGGTAGTTTGAGGGGTTACAATAGGGACTATGAGGGTCATTGTGGACCCCGATTAGTGGATAGGGTCCATGGGGGCCACAGGGGGACATTTATGGTGACATTGGGGTTACAGGAGTAAATAGGGGTTCATAGGGACATCCATGGTTATTAGGGTTATTTTTAGGTTCCGTGAGGTCTACAGCGACCCTCATGATTGTAGGGATCAATATTAGGTGCCATGAAGATCCATAGGGAACCTCATTATTATAATATAGTATACAATGTGGGTCCATAGGACTTAATATTAAGTGCCATGAGGTTTGTATGGATCCCCATGAGGTTAATGGGTCCCCACTCCAAAGCAGAAGGGGTGAGGGAAGGAGGGGGTAACTCTTACAGTAGCCATGTGATAGCACTTTAGGTAAAATCTCCTGTAGCAGCAGAGATCTGTTCATCCATAGTTATCACTTGTCAGGGTTTGCGCGCAAGGCTTAGTTGTAGAAAGAATGTAATAGCTGCCTAGCTCCCTACATGTAAAGTTCCCTCACAAGTTCCTTCGCAAGATTAAGTGTGCACTAAATGTTTTTTCCAAAATCTTATACTACTTGATGAATGTGGATAATATATGTTCACTCTACAAGGAAATATAATATAATTCATTCAAGAAAATAACATATCACACATCACAGTCAATCCTATAAAATGTGTGTCTAAGAGCTGTTCTTTATTCAAGGATTTCTCAAGCAATAAGACTCTGAAAAGAGACAAGAAATGACTGGAAATAATCACACACTGGAAAATTCACTTTTTTAAGTCTTAAGCGACAGGGTTAAATCTTGGAATGCAGCCAAGCATTAGAAAATACTGTTTTTATCCATATGGCAGGAAGAGTGATTAGTGATCAGACTAATAGTTATGTCATGGGGGTAAATAACATAGATATCCTGATTCTGGGAGGAATTGTTTGTTACACATAATGCATATTTTAGGCCTTTTTGGGGTAGATACTTTAGCACAATATAGATCTTTAGCAAAGTCACTAAAACTACAAACACTGCCAGGTAATTTAAATGGATATCAAATGTTATTACCGCAATATTATTTTGTTTTTACACTTCAAAAATAGATTGTCAAAGAATGGTTTCCTACATATAGAGGAAAAAACTTGATTATAAAATAAGCTACATACATAATTTAGTTGTTGTTGTTGCTATAGCTTACTATTAGCTTATTATTTCATAATATTAGTTTGAACTCGCTCTGCAACATAAATATGACGAACACTGGTATTTAGATAGGGATTAAGGTATTTTAAATATTGCTATTAAAGGCAAGGAAACAGTGATATTATATATAATGCTAGTCAATGTTGCTAGATTTGTAAATTAAAACATAAAAACATAATCAGAGGCTTGATAAAAAAATATATAAATGTGCAGCAGATAGGTCATGTTCAATTTTAATGTCAAGAAATTGCCCATTGTTCCAGAGATGGCCTGAGACCTGACTATGGATCTGCTGATAATCTCAAGAAAAAAAGTGCTTACAGCACCATCAGAGAGGCAGCAGTGTAAGAAGACAGAATATAGCCAAAAAAGGCTTTTAACCATGAAGAAGTCCGGCTGTAAACGCAGATCAGATAGTACAGTATCACACTTATAGCAAACAATCAGAATCTTAAAATTTGGGGCAGAAGACTGTCCTTTAAACTGAAGCAGGGCAGGGGTATGGCATGCGTTTAAGTTCATGTTCAGACTTCTTAATAATTAACCAGAAAGGAAAAGTGATAACTTACCACCCATATCTTACCCTAATATGATAGGATAGTTAGTTATAGTTACCATGTTGTCCAAGGTATATTCAAGCTCAGAGCCCAGTGTACAAATACATTTTCATTACAAATGAGTGCTGCGCTATTTAGACTAGTGGCCTAAACATAGCTAGGTTAAGAGCATCACCGTGTGGACAGTACAAGAAGCTATTCTGTTCCTACGCAAGTACTGATGGCAAAATCCATTTCATCTACTGGAGTCTACAATTTTATATGACCATGCTTACTTTATTAATTATGAATATATAATTCTTATTTTTTAGTTTTAAAATTTACAAGCATATACCTAAAACCTCAACTGCTAAGCCACATAATACAAAATACAATGGCGTCAGGTAGTTTTCCCAAATAAACAAATGTAATATTTTTGCTGAAGCTGAAGGACTTTAAAAAAAAAATGAATTCAATGTTTTTTAGCCACAAAGGAGATCATTTAATAATAAATAAATATATATGCACATTTATTAATAAATAAATATATATGCACTTTTCACTGCATACCCCCTGTTCCCTCCCTCCAATTCTCATCTTTTGAAGTCCACACTATCCACATCTTCTCTCCCATCCCTCTGCGAGTAGCTGTGATCTATCGCCCACCTGGATCACACTCTCAATTTTTGGACAACTTTGCCGCCTGGCTCCCTCACTTTCCTCCAATATACCTTCACTCATTCTTGGCGATTTCAAAATAGCCACTGACACCCCCACCTCCCCAACAACTGCAAAATTACTTGCACTTACCTCTTCCCTTGGCCTCTCACAATGGACAGATTCCGCAACTCACAGTGGTGGACACTCCATTGACCTTATTTTTACTAATCTTTGCACTATCTCCAACCTTGACATCTCCTCACTTCCCCTATCTGACCACCACCTGCTAGCTTGCAAGCTCACCTCATCTTCCGCTCACCACCCTTCTTCAAATCCTGCCACCAGAACACGCAGAAACCTGCAAACACTCAACCCACAACAATTGTCAAATGTACTAAAACCCCTTCTCCGCATCCTCACCACCCTTGCCTGCCCTGACATCGCCACTTCACAGTACAACACTACTCTAACTTCCACCCTTGACTCTCTTGCCCCCATAATCACAAGCAAACGCCCTCGCTCTCATCCACAACCATGGCACACTGCACAAACACGCTATCTACAGAGATACTCACGCACTGCAGAACAACTATGGAGGAAATCTCGCACTTCGGCAGACTTTCTCCACTACAAGTTTACCTTGCGCTCCTACTTCTCTGCCCTCAATATTGCCAAACAACACTACTTCTCATCACTAACACCCTCCTCTGCCCACCCCACCTCCTGCCCCTTCCTGTCTAACTGCTGATGACTTTGCCAGCCACTTTAAAACTAAAATTGAAACTATCCAAAATGAGCTCTCCTCCCAGCTTGGCCCTATCCCACCATCCTTTCCACAAGCCGACAACACCCAACCCTTACCCTTCCCCAATCCCTCCTCCACTATGGATTCCTTTGACCCAGTAACTGAGGATGAAGTATCTACTTTACTATCAACCTCTCACCTTACCACATGTCCACATGATCCTATTCCTTCACAGCTAATCCCTCCCCTATCCACCGCACTTATCCCAGCTCTCACACATCTATTCAACCTCTCCCTAAACACTGGTAGGTTTCCCTCCTCCTTAAACCACGCCATAATTACACCCATTCTCAAGAAGCCCTCATCTGACCCAGCTTCTAAACCCAGCTTCTACCCCTGGGTTCTAAACTGCTTGATCGGCTTGTTTACAATCGCCTCACTCAATTTATTTCTTCCAATTCCCTTCTTGACCCCTTCCACTCAACAGAAACAGCCCTCACAAAAGGCACCAATGACTTGCTAACTGCCAAATCAAAGGGTCACTTCTCCATTCTAATTCTCCTGGATCTCTCTGCTGCCTTCGACACAGTTGACCACCCTCTTCTAATCCAAACTCTCCGCTCTTTTGGCATCCAGGGCACATCTCTTTCATGGTTCACATCCTATCTAAAAGATCGTACATTTAGCGTCTCCTTCTCTGGCACCTCTTCTTCACCTCTCCCTCTGTCTGTTGGCATTCCCCAAGGTTCTGTCCTAGGCCCCCTCCTCTTCTCCATCTACACCTCCTCCCTTGGCACCCTTATAAAATCCTTGGTTTCATCTCTATGCATATGATACTCAAATCTACCTCTCTGCACCCGATCTATCCCCCTCTCTTTTAGCTCAATTTTCCAACTGCCTCTCTAGCATATCCTCCTGGATGTCTACCCCTCAACTCAAACTCAACATGTCTAAGACTGAACTCCTAATCTTTCCACCCTCTACTACAGCTTCCACTCCTCAAATATCTCTCACTGTTGACAACACCATCATCACTCCCACCTCCCGGGCCCGTTGTCTTGGGGTTCTACTGGATCCCGCCCTCTCTTTTATTCTTCACATCCAATCGATAACTAAATCTTGTCAGTTTAACCTAAAAAATATCTCCAAAATTCGCCATTATCTTATACAAGACACAGCTAAAATTCTAATACACTCTCTCATCATATGACTCGACTACTGCAATTCCCTTCTTGTTGGCCTCCCAATCTCTCGTCTGTCTCCCCTCCAATCCATAATGAACGCCTCCGCTAGACTCATCTTCAATACCAAACGCTCAGTGTCTGCAGCTCCTCTCTGTCAATCACTCCACTGGCTTCCCATAGCTTTCCATAGCTACCCTAACACATAAAGCCCTCAACAACAGTGCACCCCCTTATATCTCTGCTCTTGTTTCAAAATACTCTGCCAACCGCCCCCTTCGTTCTGCTAACGACCTTCTTCTTTCCTCCTCTCTCATCACCTCCCCTCACTCCCGTCTTCAAGACTTTTCTCGTGCTGCCCCTACTATTTGGAACTCCTTGCCTCGCTCCATTAGATTATCTTCCTGCCACAAAACCTTTAAAAAAATTACTAAAAACACACCTATTTAAAAAATCATATCACCTTAATAACACTCCCACCCACAATCTACAGTCCAACTCACAGACCCCTCCAATTGACTAAACAAATTGAATTCATGTTGCCATTTTGTATTTGTCACCCTCTTGTATCACACCTAAACCCTTAGATTGTAAGTTTGCAAGTTTTCAATTGTGTGTCCGTGTCTTGGAAACAAGCACTATGTACATTTGATTATATGCTCAAAAACAGGGCCCTCCATTCTTTAAGGTGTTAAGTTTGTTTTTTGCCATGTACTAAACCCCTGTACAGCGCTACGGAATATGTTGGCGCGATATAAATAAAGATAATAATAATAATATATATATAACATTTGAGAGATACAGTACCAGGAACATGCCAGGAGCTACGTTGTGTCTCTCCACCAGGAGTGGGGCGTTGTGCCCAGTGGGTGAATTTACATCATACTTCAACAGACGGAAAGAGTCCAAGCGGCTCTGCAATAACATAACATATGCAGAAAAACATTAGTCAGATACTCATTTTAATATGAGGACACATGAGGTAATTAAGATAATGCAAATTGAAAATTGACAAAAAATATATTTAATCATGCTGTAAATGTAATTACATTGATGTGTATAGTGAATAGAAGAATGGATACTACTGCAATTAAGAGCCACAACGTATCCCATAACATAGATTTTAGCACTTTTTGCTATTAAATTTGCCCCGTAACACAGGCCTCAGATGACTTGCGGGTTAAGACGCAGCGGGGCCGAAAAAAGCCTACGTGTTGAGCAACGTTGAACTTCGCGGCCGTAAATCCATTGATCTGTCAAGCCCGTAATCATGCTATTAAATTGCAACAAAGTCACTCGCGAGCAAGCCCATAACCCGTAAATTGAGCCCAAAGCCCAACTTGTGCTCGAGAGGACCCGCAAGGGGGGTAAAGTCCAATACGTAGCATTCGTTATGCAAATAGAAACACACTACTGTACTAATATTAAAAGGGAAAGTGATGTTAGGCCTTAGAATTAATAGCACAACATTCTCAAGCCCGCAAATCGGCTCAAAAAAATACTTAATTTTATGTATATTTTTTGTGTTATATCTATATCAATCAATGTGTTAATACATATACTGTAACTCGCATGTGATAGAATATCATATTTGCGGCTTTATTAATGTTGCACTATGACTGGAATGTGGGTTCGCTCATAGTTCGTAACTGAACCCTGTAATACTTTGAAATTCTTCCTCCATTTTCATGTGACGCAATGCTGACGATCTCCATTGGCTCCATCTAAACCCGTAACTATGGACTTGCTTAATTGACAACGTTCTAGCCCGCAAATCCTACGGACGGTTTACGGTTTTGCGTCTCCAGCTCATAGCTCGCAGCCTTTCTAATATAATAGCAGCGTAACTGTGCCAAATTTCAAGCTTGTAGACGTTACAAGCTTCACGTTGGAGTTACTGGCTAGGACTTTAAAGTGGCTCTAAACATTTAACTGAACTTAATACGTTAGAAATGAAGGGTGAGTTGTATATTTAATTTCTTATATATATATGTCCTCTCTTATCCTATAAGGACATACAATATGTCTCTATTTTATACTTTCATTAGTTATGCAAACATTTTGCAAACCACTGAAATCATATCGAATATGTCCAAATAATTGAAATTTGCTGTGACCTTTATACAATGTTATGTGCTACCCTTCTTTTATTGCAACAATAATGCATAATCAAACAAGTCATTTGTACATAACCTTGCAAATATATACAGAAAAAACACTACAGTAATAGACTACATTTTGGCTTTCTATTCTCTTATTATTATGTCATTTTTAAAGCACAATGACTTTGTAATTGAACATTTCACTTTATTTTGCATTTACCTGGTGTCTTGTAACAAGCTTTATATTGTGAACTGAATAAGCTAAAATAATATTTAATAATATCTAAATAATATTTTTTTAATAGGCTATGATCAGAGGCAGAGCTACCAGTGGTGCAGGTGGTGTAATGCTGGGGATGTGTATCAGTAAAGAGGGGAGAGATAGCAAGGCCTGGATGACAACAAAGTACATAGGGATGGGTTGTGTAAGGTGGGTGCTGAGAGGGGTTGGGTGCTGACAAGGATTGGACTCTATGTAGGGATGAATGCTTAGAGGGGTGGGTACTGTGTGGGGGTGGATGTTGAGAGGGACCGGGTGCTATGTAAATATGGCTGCTGAGTGGGACTGGCTGCTATGTGGAGATAATATATGTATACATGTGTATATACAGTATGTGTGTTTCACGCAGGTGGGAGGTAAGGGAAGGAGAGAAGCTATGGAAAAGGGTTTTGGGGAAGCAGCCAGGAGAGGGTCTTTGAAAGGGTGCTGTTATGGGAAGGGTCTTGAGGAAGGTCACTAAATGAGTTGTTACCATGTAGGCCAGCGTATAAAAAATATATATACATCTCTCCTTTGAGGGAGGGGACCCAAACATTTTTTTTGCACCAGGGCTTTCTATTCTTTAGCTCTACCACTGGTTATGATTATCTATTTGTGCCTATATCTATCTGAATATCCACATTTTTCCCTTTTCCAGCCCACTATTTCCTTTTGCGTCAGAGAAAGGCTAATTTTAGAGAGTTCTTTATATGTATTCTTTCCATTTGCACCTGTACTAAATTATGTTATGCTACTTCACATACTTGTACTAAATTATATTAAAATACTAACTTTGAAATCAACAAAAAATATTTTGTAGAAAAAGATCATTTTAAGGAATTGATAAACCTCTTAAAAAATTAATTAATATGATGTATAGAACAAAATATCTTGTACCAACAGTACGGTAATCTAGCGATTACCATGAGATAATTACATTGAGATGTTAATTAATAAGTACATTATAAATCAAGTTATATTATGAACAGTGTGGATAACGCAATTTAACAATGTATTTGTGATGTATGTGCTACAGACTAAAATAATTTTATATATAAAATAGTGACCTTATGTACAGTATAGCTCCATACAACTCTGACTATGGACCTATTTTATTGCCAGTTTGGTAAAGTTACACCACTAAAGAGTGGTGTAACTTTACTAGGCTATTCAATTGATTTATGATTGCAACCCATACTCTTAATATTTCCCATTGATTTTCACACATCAGTAATATTACAAGTTGCTTTTTCACTAAGTCGCTATTCAATTGCAACTTTGCTGAGCACTCTCAGAATTAATTATGACTCTCAACTTGTAATATTACTGATTTTGAGAAAAATATTTATGTGGATTGAATAAGGCAACAAAAATGCCTTTTAAAACGAATGCTTTTCCCCGCTCACACCCAGTCACCCAATACACCTAACAATTGGAATCTATTGAGACTCCAAAGGCACTTAGAGGACCCCTCTGGCATCTAAATGTTAACCCCCACCCCAGGGGTCCCTGACAGATCCCCATGGCATTGAAAGTTATACTCCTATGACTCGAAGTTCCTAGAAGGAGGTAGGAGTTAATAGGACCTTTGTGGCACATGATTAATTTTTAGGTGCCATGGGGGTCTCAATAGACCAGGGATATGTTGTGTGCGGGGGTAAATAAGGGTGAGCGAGGAAGGGGATTTACATACTGCCAAAGGTTACACTGTTACTCTATCCCTTTATCCACTAGTATGTTTTCTGTGATATAGGGCACGGAACATACAGTATAAACATTTATATATATATTATATATATATATATATATATATATATATATATATATATATATATATATATATATATTCTTTTTTTTTGCTTTCTTTCTTTTTTTTTGCTTTTAAGATAGGAGTGTCTGGCATTTAAATGCACTATACAAATGCAGCACAAATTTTTTCTGAAGTGGAATTCAGTATTTTTTTTTTTTTTTTTTCAAATTTTAACACATTAATATTTTATCAAAACTCTGCTCTTTTGGCCCAAACACTTGTATGTCATATCAGGTATAAAAGTACACAAAGTGGTCTACATGTGTAACTTCATGTGCTCATACAAACCTGCATGCAAGGCATGCTTCTGTACTGATTCTTCTTCTCATACAGCTGTTCCAACACATCCTCACTCTGATCTTCCTCTGAATTGAGTGAAGATACAATACACACAACAGTGATCTGTTCCGTAGATGACATTTGGTTGTTTATCAGTTGGTCGTACTCTAAGTCTGTGACATATGGAATCTGGTGGTTGCTACATCTACATAAACGACCTTCCTCTCCCATCATGATTCTACGTAGAACGTCGGGGCAGGTGAGATGAGACACTGGACACTGCTTCTCTACGTCTTGCTCACGTGGCAATTGAAGAACTGATGGGACACCTAGAATCCTACATAATATTAAAAACAAACAACAATAAGTTGATACATTTAGCATAAACACAGCTTATTTTTTTAACTATAAATAACTAGTTTAAATGCTTATTTTTGGCAAAAGCGATTAAAGGGCCATTTACCTCAATATAAGTGTTCTTCATGGTGTGAAAGAGCACAAGATTGTATGTTAAAATGATCTATTGTTTTTTTTAAATCACACTAATAACAGCTAAAAATCTAGTCTTAGGTCTGTTTACAAACACACTCCTGATTGTTCCATGATTAACATCTGCCAACACCGAGCAGTTAATGCTCCGTGAACACAAAGATTTATAGTTTTCCCTAAACTTGAGGATTGCAGCAGGAGATGTAAACCCCCAACTGTCATTTTTAGCTGATTTCAGCAGTCCTTTCCCAGCACATATGAATTTGTGAAGGGTTTACTCTCTTTCTGCTTATGCTCTCTGCACGGAGCTGCTGCTGTGGGTCTGTCTGGGTGAATGTCTAAATCTCATGTATTTAGACATTTAGGGCCTCATTCTATTATCGGCCTGCAAGGATCTCCTCTTACGGCCGGCCGTATATCTTGCAACCGGCCGTAAGCTCAGAAATCTTTAAAGTCAAAAATAAATTCAAGACAGCACTGTACAGCTCTGTAAATACTAGGGATCATATTGGGTGACATGAGGACATTACATTAACTGTTTATTTTCCGGCCGCAGCGTGGCCGGGTCTGAGGTGCTCCAAGCACTCTGGACTTTTTACATGGATATTTGACATATATAAAAAAAAAAAATTTTGACGGATTTGAGTATAGGGGAATGTTGTGCTATTTTTGCTAACACCTACAATCACTTTATAGTCTCCTCAGAGTGCAGGATGGCTTTATTTCTGCTTTATAATGTGCTTAATTGGTGCTAGCGGGACCTTTTTCCTGCAAGTAAGCTGCGGCTCGCTTTCAGCCTTGCAGAGAGGGTTCCCGGAGCAATAGAATAGCAACCAGGCTTTTCTTGCGGCCGTTTTAGATTAAAGGCTTTCCTCCGGGGCGTGAAGCCGCAAGGGATAGCAAGGCGCCGGCCGTAAGCCTGCCGGAATCCCCGGCCGGAGGGAATAGAATAGCCGAATAGCTTGCGGCCGGTCCTTGCGGCCCCGCATCTCCTACGGCCGATAATAGAATGAGGCGCTTAGTTTATAAATTTCTCTGTGAAAAAACGTATTTCACAAATTAAAAAAGTATTTCAACATGGTTTTATGAGAACTTTACAGTGGTGTGCTCCAAGTTGTACTGAATTAACTGGCCCTTTAATTACACCACTTTTGTTATTAAGTACCAGCTCTTCCCATTCTCTTACCCTGGTTTTCCCATGGCTTGTAATCCAGACACATTGTTACTGAGGCTTGATTCAGCAGGCACCTGGTCTGGTTTAATATTTACACTTTGGAAAGATGGAGGCCTGCACAGAAAGGCATAGGTAGGTAAACAATAATTATAAAATAATCGTTATTTTACAGAGAGGATAAAACAAAATATTCAAGTAGGGTATTTATTAAATTAGAAATGTATGTTAAAATAGTAAATATCACCTATAATCACAACAACCCCCCTACATCTATCAATATCTTAACAGTCAATTATATTGCAATCTGCTCTACTATTCTAATTCATATTCTGTGAATAGGTGGTGCAAAAAGATGCTACGTATTTACATGAGACATTCAATTCTCACTTGTTCAAGCACCCCAGTTTATATGAACAGTAAGCAATATGACACATGAATAGCTCCAGACAAGCCACCCCACCTTCACATCACATACAATGTTTATATTAGGCAGATTGCTCTCTATATATTGAGTAATGCAACCCTACTTACTTATTTTATTTCCCCTTCAAATTTACGGTACAGATAAATAAGCAATTAGTAGAGGTTTAATAAACTATTTAAAATTAGCAATAAATAAAAGGCTATTTAATTTTTATTTGTGAAACCGTATTTCTCATTGGTGTATTCTCAGTGGTAAATTTAATTGCATGTACACTGTTAATTTCATGCTGGTGTTGACTTGAGTAGCTTCATACCTTGGAGAGGGGGAGCTTTGTGGTGTATCCCACAGCAACTTATGCACCGGAGCAGGAGCTGATTTGAAGCGTCCATGCAGGAGAGAACCTTCTAGAACCGGTCCTCCACTCTCATGTGTCTCTGTGACAGGCTGTAACTTTGCATCAGGTGAATTACCTTGCAGTACAGCTGCAGACTGGATTTTACGCTTTCTTGACATTCTTGGAGGGACTTCTGACATCTTTTGAATATGTGGAGAGTCAATTCCTGTGAAAACAAAGAATTGATAAAATGATCCTACTCAACTAATTGTTTTACTAAACCAGTTTGAGGCAGATCACCTGATGAAGAGACCTGGTACATAGAGACGTATGTTGTGAGACTCTTGTATACCAAAAAGACTCTGTTACAAGATCAATTCAGAGGACAAGTGGTCAGTAGACCAGAGGTATGTGAAGAAGCGGTATAACTTTAGAGACCTGGAGTTGGAGGCTTACCGTTACTAAAGCATTGCTTGATATGATACTCGCTTAAGATGAGTTATATCTAGACAGTGCATATCTTTAAGAGTGTTTGATGTTGCAATAAAGTTGTTGAAGAATTTTAAAACTACTGTGCTTCGAGTAGATATTTTTCTTGGACGATGCCCCTCATTTTTATTTCTATTTAATTGGATTGCGCTCTCAATCTTTGAGGATTGGTGCCACTGGTATCTCTTAAAAGTGGATATGAGAATATAGTGTATTGTTTTAATTTGAGTCAGTAAATGCTTGTGAAAAAGATTGTGTATTTAAAAGGACTTATTATTTGGGCAACTTGACTGATTCCTAAATGAACTTTTGGGGAGATGTGTTTCAAACTGTATTTGTAAAAAACAAAAAGTTGATATTTTTTTATGAAGCTGCAGTTAAGAGACTAGTGTTTTTTAGGGCTGGGAGAAGGGGCTGTTTTTCTGGCTCATAAAGACAAACTCCTTTTAGTATCCAGTGCAAGGCATGTTGGATGAAGGGAAGTGGGGCAATTTTACTCCACACATATATTATCATAATTCTCTTCATCTGCTGACCTCCCATTCACCCTTTATCCACAAGTCCCATTTATGCAAGATTGTTGCCAAGCATCACATGTTATCTACTCCTTCTACCTTCCACCTCTTTGGCAGTATTCATTTTCTATTTCTTATCTCTCGTCGCTTGATATGAGCTATCATGACATCCAGGTGTAACCCTTCATAAGTACTTCCTTTCTCTCATTCCCTTGTAATTACATACTCACTCCCTGCAACCTGTTTCCCTAAAAAATAAATACCTTAATATTCCTGTCTTCTGAACCCTTTCCTATCATGTACTATTTTTCTGCTGTATCTACTTGTCATGCAGCAACCGTGTTCTCTTCAGAATTATGATGTTTTCTTGATCACCTTTATCCAATCTTACATATCGCTTCTACCCTAGTGGAACAATACTGCTCACTATGTTTAGCAGAGCATCTCTGTCTATACTTACTGTATATCCCCAATTTTCATTAAAGGCATATCCAAGTTCTATGGGTTAATACATTTCTACACTCCAAAGGCAAAAAGCAGCCTTTATGTATGCAGCACATCTCATAAAACATTTACAGCCTTATTAAATTGCGATTCAGCAAAACTAAAGGGCTCTATATAAGCACGCTGCATATTTTTTTTACAGAATGTTTTAGTTAGTGATGACCCTGCTTTTGCATAGAAGTTCACTAACTAAAAACTTCTGTAAGAAATTATGCTGTGTGCTTAAATAGAGCCCTTTTATATTTACCGAATCGCAATTTAATAAGGCTGTTAATTTTTTACTAATATCTAAAAATCCCTCTAATGATTATGTTGACACATCCAGGGTTTTCTAAACAGGCATATGATCCAACCAATCAGCATGCAGCATCAGGGGATCAATGTTAACCCACTCTTTACCTGGTGTTGCTTGCTCAGCCAATCTCCTTGCAGCTTCCTGTCTGTATGTCATAGCACACATCAGTGATACACTACATATCCCAGGCTGCTTTGCAGCACAAACAGGAACCACAGAGTTAATTCAAAAGTTTCAGCTAACCTGATTGTCCAAAACAAATCATTTAAAACTTGATGCTAATTTAGCCTGGATTTGGAGGGTGTTAACCCTAATTTGCAACTTTCAGAAATTACAAGACATTTTGCTCACTTCAATGTAAGTAATGCTACTTATTACCCTCTTGAACACAATACTCCTCCCACATTTTGCCCCTCTTCCCTAAATCACATGCACCATTACCTCTCCAATATTTAAATTCTTTTAACTAGTAAGATCGAAAACATTTGCGGATACCTCCACACAGCACACTAGTGCAGCACCCTCCTACCTTCAGAAACAACAGCTGTCCTATTCTCCATCTTTAATTATATTAAACATGTTAGGCCCTTATTCTGGTTTCTAAAGCTCAACCTGGAGCTTTTCAGATGTCAAACCGCTCATTGTTCATGCTGGAGTGTTGGAGTATTGTTGGTTCTTGTAGGTGATATCCCATATTTTAACATGCATTTCTAATTTTACAAATAACCTACCTGTCCTCTGTGACTTCAGTCCTATTTTAATACCTCTCCAGTTCCAAGTGATATGAATGTGTTTGTGTGTGTATATTCATGCTACACTTGTGTGCACATTTTTATGTTGAAAATATGTTAGAGACACTGTTTCCAGCACAAAATCTCAATATATACCATGTTTCTGTTGAATTTCTGCAGGTTGCTGCTGCACAGAAGAAAAATATAAACAGCACATAATGTGTACCAAAAATGTATTTTCTCAGTAAATTCCATATTTTCCACTGAAAACAACTTACCAGAAGCCAAGCGATAGTGCTCCATCCAGTCATCTAATATGTTTTTGATCTTTCTCTGAAGTTTTCTTAGTTCTGTTGCTGCATTGAAGTCATTTGAAGGGTTGATGTGATCTTCTGGAATTTCAAGTGTCTTTGCCAGCTCTGATAAAATAGACTATAGAATGGAAAAAAAGACATTTTCAGAAAGCTACCATTTGTTAAACGGTTTATAGTTTGTGCAAATGTTTACATAAAATTATTTTTTAACAAAAATGTCTTAAAATGGTTTGTAAAAAAAATCTGTAAAATTACTGTCATTATTTTTTTAGCTTTACAGATTTCTCATTCCTAAACCTATATACAGGGCCAGATGGAGCTTTTCGGAGCCCCATGCAAGGTGTGCACGTGCCCATTGTTGCCTTTTCTGTACCCCATTTCCCCATAATACAGAGCTATTTTTACAATATAAATACTCATGAATGAGCGCATATGTTACTTGAACACAATCACGTGTATCACACAGAAAAACTGAGTAATTATGAGAGTTAAAGGATCACTGCACAATGAAAAAAATATATATATGTTTGAAAACATTGAGAAAGACTAAGAGCATAATTAATACAGCTAGTTTTTAATTAGAGGAAATACAATTTGATGCATCTGCTCTACTGTGGAGGGAGCCATGATACATTGGTGTAAGTTGTGTGTGTAAGAGAGTTGTTTACATTTCTGAACACATTTTTCTGAAGCGAAGAGTCTGGTTCTGGGCCAACGAGGGGGGAAGGGGTGTGGTCTCAATTTCGAACTTATCCAATTAAGAAATACAGTTCCCTCAACCCTATCTCCAGATATCAGGAAATGATGTAACAAACAAAAAAATTATTCCTATATAAAAATGCTTTATGCTCAGGGCTTACACAACTGCTAATATTGAGCCCGATTAAATTCGAAGCCCGCATCTCGCGGTATACAGGCCATATATCTGCGGGCCTGCTGTGGGCTTGAACTCTGCTACAATTCTAGTGCTATTGAATTGAACAAGCCCGCAAGTTAGGGCCCAAAGCCGAAACCGTAAATTATGCACTCCTATGTAGCATTTCAGGGTGGGAACATGATCAATTAAGTAAGGCCGTAACTACACTTTTAGAAACAGCCAATCGAAAATGAGACCGTCATCATTAGGTCAAAACATGGAGGTTACATGTCAATCAATTAGCGTTTGGAGGTCCAATATGCGAACGGCAAAATAAAAAAATAATAAAAATGAATGCCAATACTGTTCTAGTCCATGTGGGTGGCCTGATATGTATTAACTCATTGATTCCCGAGATCGATATAACCCAAAATGAAGGGGGAAAAAATGTTATTGCCGTTTTGTGAGCTTGATACTGTTGTGCAATTAATTCTATTGTCTTTCATCGCTTTCCTCGTCATTTACAGTGCAGTATTGATTTTTATTTGCATTTACCGTGCTATGGACATGGGTTAAACCCTCTTGCGGGTCCTCTCTAGCACTCGTTGGATTTTCTCCTACATTTACCGTTTCCGGGTGTGAAAACATTTGCGTTCTTGGGGAATTGTAGCAATTGAATAGCGATCTGCGATTTTAGCGCTCGTAACTCTTGCAGATGGGCCGTAACCCGTAACCCGGTTGCAGCCTGCAAAAATATTCCAATTGAAAATAACTTAAAGCCACCATTATGGGCTACTGTAAGTTACAATTGCTCAATTGAATCGGGCTCATTGTTAGTTTGGGACATACTTACAAACAAGTGTCTTTTTTCTTAAACTAAAGGGCTTCTTTAATGTTAAAAGTTAAATACATTTCTAATATAAGGGATCCTGATGTGTCACCGGTTGCTGGTCCGTTCTTACAATACATCATAGAAGAATGTAATTTATATTTATTTGTGTATACTATATATCTGAATGTGGGTTCAAACCAACTTTGTTCAAAGTGACCATTTATCAGTATCAAACAGGCAATACATAATTTTCAACATGCCAAAATCCATTGGAGCCTTCTCCCGCATACTGATCCATTTTATCTCTTTAAATGCATAATTATGATGACATAGAGAAGGCCTTCAACAGGATGCAATGGGATATCATAGGTTTCCAAGGTGCTTTCCGATCCATCATTGAACATTTGTAATCTGAATCTAATCAACCCTGACTTTGCTTTCTTCTAACCCCTTATGTTCATACTTCAAATAGGCTCAAGACAAGATTCCCCAGCGTATAAACACTTCTTAGAATAAAGTACACAAAAGTAAGGAGATACATAGGTATATTATATTCCTAATAAAATCCAGCAACTGTTCATTTAATATTGCTTCAGAGCCCCTCCCCACCTGCCTCAGGCAAACTCTATTTAGCTAATGGCTAATTATTAACTTGCTCTTAATTTTTCAGAAATGATATGTTTGCATAATACCTATACTGGATATGAGATCAACTTTAACAAATGAGAGATTCTGTGGCATTCTCAAAAGCCTACCCAATACATAGAGTCTCATTCAATTGAGCTTTCGCAAGATCTGGGCTTCCGAAATGTAGCCCGCAAGTTACTTTGCTATTCAATTGGCGTCTTTTTGCGGGATCCGATCAAGTTACGGGCTTCGGCCTGCGATTCACTGCGATGGTTTAAATCGCAAGTTAATGCCCCTCCAAGCCTTTGATCTTTCACGGCCGCAAGAGTTGCGAAAGCTAAAATCGCAAATCACTATTCAATTGCTCCGATTGCCCCTCGCTAACCACTCCGTCAAGCACTCAAATGGCGCCTCCGAATTGAATGAGGCTCATACTGTCTAAATTGCCAGCAATAGCTCAATTCTCAGAAACATAACATGGAAAAATTTAATTATTGAGATTTGTATGATCTTCCTATCCATACCTAATATATCAATCTAATTCCTACCAACAATACAACACATTGCTCAGATTTTACCCTTTAGATTGTAAGTTTGCAAGGCACTCAACCCACATTTGTAAATCCTTGCCTTGATTGGGACCACACAGCATGGGGAAGGGGGGGGGGGGTAATGTTAGTTGAAGGGGTTAAAGGACTTGGGTTAAAAAGAGTCCTTTAAGTACCTATGTGGCGAGTGGGGGTTAATTTTAGGTGCCAGGGAGTCCCAATTGGCAACCCCTGCAAAATTGCGGTTCATTTTAGGTGCAAGGGCCGGTCCTTTAAGGACCCCCCTTGCAGGGGTTGACATTTTAGAATGCGGGTAGTTGGACGGTGTACTGTCTCTTTAATTGCTGCTGTGGCACCCAGAAAAGGCTTTACAAGCCTTTACGAGTGGTCTTTGGTAACCCTAATATTTTCTTCATTTTTTTGAAGTTAGGGCACTGCCCTGGTTTGGGACTGAGGCCAAAATTTGTATTAGCATATGGTTGGGGTGTCAAAGTGTAAGGGAGTAACTTGTAATTTATTGTCAGTGCAAAAATCAATGAAAATTTTTGCTTTGCTTTTCCTCTTCGTCATGAAGTTCACTCGTAGCAGTGACCCGTAGGAGTTCTCTCGCAATGTTTTAGGGATGCGTGATTTTTACAGGGTTTGCAAAGGGCCCTATGTTGGCACATTGTAATAAAGGATAATAATAATAATAATAATTTAATGCATCAAAGGGACCTTGAAAGATACTACAGTCTCTCTCCACTGTAGCAGGTTATAGTTTTTTGTTTTTTTATAGTTTTCTCTATTCAGATGGTAGTGAAAAATGGATAATGTGAATGAACCATGTGTCCTGGGCTTATTTGGTTACATTCATTTACCATGTTTGACTTCTAAGGATGTAATTTGCAACAGAACCATTAGTAAGAAGCTTGCCTCCCTCCCTGGTGACTAGTTATGTCTTTATTAGGTACATTACCTACAAATGATTGTGATTAAATGAATTTGTCTTCCCAACAACAAATCAGACATTTATTTGTATATATAAATGAACAAATAGTGTGTTAACTAATAGGGCCCTCGATCTGGATTATAAAAAGGACTGAGAGTAAACATATGATACATTTTGGAAATATGCTGCATAATATTTGTATTTTCAATGGATCAGAGAAAGCAAAACACACAGAGAAGTATAAGAAAAAACATATGCAACCCTTGTTTGGGTAATATGTTGGGTCAACAAATCTAATTAGAATATGCTTTTTAGCTTAAAGGGACATAGGAAAACTATAAATACATTCAAGCAGCACAACAGATGTTCCAAATATGCTATAATTTAAAATATAGGAAATAACAAGTACTTTATCGACTGAATGTTGAATGTTGAAGATATTGCATTTTCCAGCATTAAACTATCATTGAAGTTTGCTATTTTGAGCTGATAAGTCCCTAAGGCATGGACTCCATTGTAGTCACCTGCAGAAGAAAAGACTGAGCGGAGTCCGTCTTTATAACAATATAAGAGAGTCTTATTGGGCTTGAGTTGAATTCCAAACACAGGGATCAACAGAAGTGATGCTTTGTATGATTTAGCAGAAGGAGATTAATTAATAAATAATAAAAAATAGGTCAATAGCGGAACAAAGGGTTTGTGTGAGACTGAGCAAGAATGTGGAAAAGAAACCAATGTACCATTGAAGGACTTTTGAGGAGAGTACAATTAATGTTCTTTGCTCAATTCAGTTATAAAAAGTATTTAGTAATATATCCAGTAGTGAAAATAGTAAATACAAAAAAAACAATTAGGTCATCACAAAACAAGATCTACAATGACAATTACTTTGTAATGTTCTAATTTGTTACCGTTTTCTTGTGACTCTTCTTTATCTCTTTATCCTTTGCCTTTTTTCTATGTGCTCTGCACAGTTCCCTGGCCGTTCTAGATGTGAAGCTTTCACTAGTCAAAAGCATGCCCTATAAAGAAAAAGAAATTCAAGTAAGAACTTGGCAATTGTGTCTCAGAAATTAATGCTGCAAATGTAATGCAACTTACCAGATCTTCAATCTCTGGAGAAGAAACTTCCATCAGAGGCGAGAGATACAATCGCACAGTGTCATGCTGCCATTTGTATGTCAAGCTAATAGAATGTTGCCCTGCAATCCTAATGGAGAGGTATTCATTAACCTAAAGAAAAGGAAAAGAAATGGGTTCTATGTCTGTTATAATGTTCCGTCCCAGACAACACATATTCAAAGAATTAAAGCAGAGACTGTAAAGGAAAGATAAAAGGAACCTGGCAACCCACTCTAGTATATCTGCCATGAATACCAAGTGGATCAGCATGGTGTATTACGGTCCATGAGGTAACGGAGACATGACTGAGCGACGCAACACACAAACATACACAAGTTATAAATGATCTTCACTGTCATATATATCAGTGGTTCTCAACCTCTCATCTTCTAATGCTCAAAAGGGTCTGCCTGTGCTCATGGGTACCGGCTGGTAGATCCAGAAGTGGTTTAACACTATAATGCTTCTTGTGACTGAATTTTCATCTAGCTTTGTGCTGATTTCGATAAGGTACAGATTAACTGCTTATATGTTCCTCTATAATCAACTGTGACTAATGGTGATGGTATGTATAAAAAGCTAGGCTCTACTCTCTGCTGAGAATCGGCAGAGAAGGTCTAAGGGAACAGCACCAGTCCTAGGACTCCCTTTTGAGAACCATTGAGATATATATATATATATATATATATATATATATATATATATACTAGCAAATTGCCCGTCAAAAAATGACGGGCATGAAATCGTAATGCAGGTAATGTTGTTTTATCAATTTTTTAGCGTGAGGACCTTCGGCGCTCATTGCAAGGCTTGCGCTGAGCGCCTTTGGCGATCATCGCATGCCTCGCAATGAGCGCCTTTGGCGCTCATTGCGTGGCTGTTGTTTGTTATTAGAGGGGCTTTTTTGTGTATATGTCTTGTTGTATGCCAATGAAATAATAAATAAATTAATAAATTAATATACTTTACCTATTCCTAAGTAATATATGCAGGAAGCATTGTGCTGAAGAGCTGACAATCTGTTTCTATGTTTCTGCAGCATCCAGTGTAGTTGTGCACGGTTCTGGAGCTGAGTTGTAAGTGTCAGCAATGTGTGCAGTGTGTAGTGTAAATGTGGTGCGTGCGCGAGGTAAAGCCGTTAGTGTAGCTGTGTACTTCTGCATTGAGAAATGGCGAATGTGTATGTGTTACGCTGGTGTGTATGATTTTCCGTCCTTAGTAAAACTGTATCTTTACCTCGTATGGCTTTTTGGAAAAGCAGTATGTGCTTGGTGCTGTTTTGCGTGTTTAGGGTCCAGTAGTCCCGTTTTCGGCGGCCCACGCTTAGGGGATTTTCTTGTGTCTAAACTCGTGAATTTAGACTTAAATTGAGGTGTAACTTTCCTTGCAGAGGTCCTGTGTGCCCCCCCTTGCTGTGGGTAAGCTTTTTAAGTATTTCTTGAGTGTATTTATTGTGTTTTGACTGTTTTCCGTTGCGGACGGTTAGGCCGTTAAGGTAGTATTTTTGCGAGGTCGTAATGTTTTTTTTTCTAAGTCCCGCGTCTCGTATTTGTGTCTGCTAAGTCCGTAAATTTCCTGCGGTTCGTATTGTTGGTGAAGTGCCGCTTGTATGGGTGTTTGTAACCGCGTGTGAGGCGCCGTAGAGCCTCCACCTCCGCAAATGCGGCCCCTCGCTTCGCCTTCGGCTCATTGCAGCGGATGTTAGAGCCTCCACCTTCTGCAAATGCGGCCCCATTTGCGGACCAACTGCGTCCCTCGCTATACGAGCTCGCAAATCGTGAAGACGATTCATAGTTTGACAACTATTATATGTGATATATATATATATATATATATATATATATACACACACACATATATATATATATATATATCACATATATAGTTGTGAGCGTACGAGTTGTTGCTAACGCTGCGGGCTCGCGCATCGAGTCGCGGGCCTCGCGTAGCGAGGGCACTGTGCCAGGTTCTCAGTTGCTGGCATGGAGCGCCGCAGGCGCTCCTTGCCAGCAACTGAGGACCCTCGCAAAGCGAGGTCTTCAGTTGCAGCAACTGCGACCCTTGCAAAAAAAAGTTTACGGCGCAACACATTACGACACTCGCAAACAACATACGACACACGTTCACACACATTACGACACTCGCAAACAACATACGACACACGTTCACACACATTACGGCCTCGCAACACTCGGACGCAACTCGCGAACATTACAAAATTACAAACACAATACATACACACAGCACATACATAAAAACCTTACCTACACAAACAGGAAGCACCCAGGACCTCAAAAATGCAACTTACAACTTAATTGCACTCAAAATAAAAGAGTTTAGACACTAAATAGTTTGTTAAGCGACACAAAAAATGGCCGACGAATAAAACGAAAACGAGGCTACACACGCAAACACCATACGAGACACGTTACCACACATTACGACTTCGCAAACATCGGAAGCAACACGCCGACATACAAACATTTAAAACTTAACAAAGACACACAACAAACACATAAAAAGCTTACCTACAGCAAGAGGAACCAGCCAGCACCTCAAAAAAACAAGTTACACCTACATTTAAATCAAAATAAACACTTTAGACACTAATACCATCGCTAAGCGAGAGAAAAAATGGCCGACGAACAAAACGAAAACGAGGCTTCAGACGTAACTACACTACACTTACTCGCAATAATGAAACACATACTATGCGGAACGTATCACAATCATATTAAACACCATTTTGAACAGTAATACGCCTAAAATGGCGGATGGAACGCAAATTGTAAGCTGGAACGCAAATAGCGCATGCGTATTGCGTTCTAACGGTCTCACTTTCCAGAACTTTCTACAAGTTTATAAATACTGCCTATTTCCAACTAAAAAATAAATTTCTCCTCAGGTGATCAACGGAGTGACTTCTGAGATAACTGATGCTTTTACTTGAGAAGACAATTCTTTACTAATTTACTACTTTACATTGTGCAAATTACAACTGAGAGGTAAGCTATAATATATTACATTTTATTATCAGGACAGGTCAAACAAATAAAAACAAAAAAATAGGATTTATGTAGTCATCATGTATGGCACATTTATGTGTATAGGCTCACAAAAAAAATACGCTTCATTTAACAAAACAACAAAAAAACATAATTTGATATTAAACAGAGCTTTATGTATACTGACATGTGACACGCACATATATGTCTATAATGTATAGTGACATATGACACGCACATATATGTCTATAATGTATAGTCACATGTGACACGCACATATATGTCTATAATGTATAGTGACATCTGACACGCACATTTCTGTGTATTGCCCCTTCATAGTGACATGTGACACGCACGTATATGTGTATAATGTATAGTGACATGTGACACGCACATATATGTCTATAATGTATAGTGACATCTGACACGCACATTTCTGTGTATTGCCCCTTCATAGTGACATCTGACACCGACATATATGTCTATAATGTATAGTGACATGTGACACGGACATATATGTGTATAATGTATAGTGACATGTGACACGCACATTTATGTGTATTGCCAATGCAACAAAATTAGCTTACAACAAAATCAGTAAACAACTACATTTAAATGACATTATATCTCATGTATACTGATATGTCACACGCACATATATGTGTATCATCTATAGTTACATCTCACACACACACATTTATGTGTGTTGGAAAAAAAAAATATAAGGTTAATTTAACCATTTAAATTTGACTCATGTATACTGATATGTCACACGTACACAAAATAATTACATTAAACTATGTAATGTGCTTCATGTATGTGACATATGTGTGTAGCCCCCAACAAAAAATAAGGTTAATTGAATTAATTTACTGCAATTCAATAGATCATATAAAGCTGAATCTTTCTATTTCTTTTAATATTCAAACAGACTCTGCATCAACAGCGTCTCTCAACAATTTGCACCGTGCACTGTGAAGCACAATCCCTTTTAAAGAACACCAACAAATTTGAAGAGGTAAGATACAACAAGACATTACATGCTCAAAAGGCCATGCTTTGCTAGATGACAAATTATAAATATACAAATAACTATTTCACTTTCTTTTTCAAACAGACACTACAAGAAGACCGGCGGATTAAGATTGGCAGGAGGGGACCGTCTGTCATTCAAAACTTCTATCAAGGTAAAGTATTAAGTATAAACAAGAAATAACCATGAGCCTTATTCAATTGCAACTTCCTCAATTGAATAGGGCTCTATATAAGCACATAACATTTTTTTTATACAGAACTTTTTAGTTACTGAATTTCTAACCACAATCAAGGTTTTCAATAACTAAAAACTTTGCTCAATAAATATGTTATGTGATTATATAGAGCCCTCTTCAATTGGCAAAATTGCAATTCAATGAGGACCTATATGTCTTTAATGTACAAGGGCCTCACTCAAATGTGATTTGCCCATTTCAATAGCGCTCTATATAAGCACAGAGCATATTTTTTAAAGGAAATTTTTCTTTTGTGAACACGTTGCTTTTGGATACAAGTTCACTAAATACAAAATTCCGTAACAAAATATGCTCTGTGCTGATATTGAGCTCTATTCCATTGGCCAAAACACAATTGAATGAGGAGCTCACAATATAACAAATGCAGTAACCAAAGGCCCTCATTCAATTGCTATTTTGGACAATTAAATATGGCTATAAATAAGAACTTTTAGGCCCTTACTCTATTTTAACAAATATATGTGATGTGCTTATTTACAACCCTATTCAAATTTCTACATTGCAATTCAATTACGGCCTTAGAGTACTATTACATTGTAAAAAATGCAATTGAATGAGGGCCAAACTATGCAACATATGGTACACACAAAGGCCCTCATTCAATTGCAATTTGCCCAATTGAATAGGGCTCTAAATAACAACATAACAATTTCTTAAAACTAAGGTTTTAGTTAATAAAAAAATATCAAAAATACAGTTTTTCAATGACTACAAAATTATTTTAAATAATATGCTATGTGCTTATTTAGGGCACGATTCAATTAGCCAAATCGCAATTCAATGACACACAAACTACTACACACAAAACAGAATTTCTTATTAAATGTTTAACAACCTATAAGCCTTACAAAGAAGCAAAAATAAGAATAACAAAAGTGTTGTGCACCTAATAGCATTGTATAAAAAAGCACACAAACTCATAGCAAACTATATTAACATTCTTCTTTAATGTTTAACAACCTATAACCTGTACAATCAAGAAGAAATAAGTTTTGCACAAGTGATGCGCACGAAACAGGATTGTCAAAAACTAACACAAACACATAGCAAACTACATTAATTATATTATTTCATGTTTCAATAACTATAACCATCCCGATAAAGGTTAAATTACTATACCACAAGTGGTGTGCACAAAACAGGATTGTACAAAAAATAACATAAACACATCTTATTTAATATATCACAACCCACAAGCCTTACTAAGAACCTTCAATAAGAATAACAAAAGTTGTCGGATTGTACAGATAGTAAAAAAAAACAAAGATAGAAAAAAATAACCATAACTCATACAATACAGTCAAATTAATACATTTTTAATTTATTTAACAGACATTTCACTCAAACAACATTTTCTATTTTACATTACAACAGATACTGCGTGAAGACAATCGGACGAGGACTTTTTCCACAGGACCGGACCATCGGACGAGGACTCGGACCAGACCAGCAGACGAGGAATTTCAACACAGGACCAGACCAGCAGACGAGGAATTTCAACACAGGACCAGACCATCGGACGAGGACTTTCACCAACGGACCACAACATCGGACGAGGGATATCGCCACAGGACCACAATATCGGACGGGGGCTATCGCCACAGGACCACACCATCGGACGAGGACTTCCAACAGAGGACCACACCATTGGACAACGATTTTGAAACGAGGACCAACAAACATTCGGATTTAAATCACACTTCAACCAAGGTAAACTATAATAAGTACTAAAGTATAAAACTAAAGAAACTGCTTTCAGTTGCATCCGTGTCAACAGAAAAATAAAATAATTAATTTACTATCTCACTTATTTTATTTAAATTGCTACTATGCAATACATAGCTCAATAACCACATCACTTTTTTTTTCAGCAAAGAAGTTTTGCAGTGGTAAATATCTATCCACAAACAAAGTTTTTAATAAATAAAACCATTATTTTAAATAAATATGTTACATGCTTATTTACAGCAGTATTCCATTGGCCAAATTCTGAGCCACTGAAGACAGGAATTATAAATTTAACTAAATATCAATGATACATTCATGATTTGCCTTTTATTTCACCAATTGTGCACAATAATCTTTAACAGGAATTACAAATTTAAATATACACAATTACATTTATTTGTTTCCGTTTACAGATTAATATGGCTGATAACGAGACCAAAGAAGAGAAGAAAAGACGTCAAACTAGAGAAAGACAAGAGAGATGGGCCGCCCAGCAGACACCGGAGGAGAAAGAAATTCGAAGAGAAAAAGAACGCAAAAGACTTGCAAATAAAAGAATATCAGCTGCAAAAATGAAAGATACAACCAAAAAAAATAAAAAAATAATAAAGCATTTACAAACTGTTCCTAAAACATCAGATGACATTTTACAACATACCAGTCAAGACAGACCAAAAAAAACAACTACAAAAAAAAAGCATTTACAAACTCTTACTAAAAACTTACAGGAAATTTCAACCGAACAAGTCCAACATATACCAAGAAAATCTACGAAAAAAACTAAACATTTAGAACCTGTTGTTGAAACATTTCATGACTTTTCATCTGATGAATATCAAAGTCAACATCCAATATGCGTTGCAAATTGTCCTTTACTGAAGTCTTTAGCAGTAGAGGTTCATAGTTGTGGGGACATGACTACTCAATGTCAATTTTGTGAGGCTTATTATTTTAAACAGGAGAGACCCCGAGATGGACAATTTATTAGTTGTTGTCAAAAAGGAAAGTTCAAACTTCCACAAAGGAAACAATTTCCAACCTATTTACTAAATATTATGACTGAACCTACTTTTCCAAATTACAACAATTTTAAGACAAACATAAGATCCTACAATAGTGCCATATCATTTGCATCTATGGGGGCAACATTGGCTGCTAATGTACCAGGACATGGTCCTTACTGTTTTAAAGTCCAAGGACAAATTTATCATCGGACTTCACATTTACATCCAGAGGAAGGAGAGCAAAGAAAATTCGCTCAACTATATGTCCTAGATACAATGGAAGCTGTTGACCAACGTATGCAGATGGAAGAAAATAAAAAATGCTTACCCAGTGTTTTTATAGAGCTAAATAACATTATGGACAACAATCCCTACAGTAAAGCTTACAAAAAATTGGCAGAAGTAGAAAATGAACAACTACTTCATGCACAAAGACATCAATTACCCATGCCAAAGGTTAATATGGTGCTTAAAAGAGACAGACATACTGATAAACGTCGTTATAACTTGCCAACATCAAATGAGGTTGCAATGGTCTTTCACAATGATGAAGGAGAACCACCATTTCAAAGAGACATTAGAGTATATCCCAGAAATGAGGACCAACCATTTATTAATATTAATATCTTAAGTCCAAATTTAGATCCAATGACATATCCCATCTTTTTCCCACACGGAGAAGCAGGTTGGCAACCAAAATTAACCCTTCCCAGTTACCCAAATGCTAAAGCCAGAATCCGAAATAATGTTTCTATGCTTGAATTTAAAGTTGCTCAAATTGCCATTAGAGATGAATTTAATCCAATTTTATGTGGTGGCAAACTAACACAACAATGGATTATTGATTCATATTTGCAAGTTGAGGCAAATAATTTAAACTTTATAAAATATCAACAGGATAAACTACGTGTAGAACAATATTGTGGACTCATGGACTATGTTGCTGACGTGGCTACAAGCAGAGACATGACAGCTGGCAAAGCCATCATTTTACCATCTTCCTTTCAAGGATCTCCTCGAAATATGAGAGAAAGATACAATGATGCTATGGCTATTGTGACAAAATTTGGAAAACCAGATTTATTTGTGACATTTACATGTAATCCACAATGGCCAGAAATTAATTAAAATCTACTTCTTGGACAAAGTGCTTCAGATCGACCAGATTTAGTAGCCAGAGTTTTTAAGATAAAATTAAATGAATTAATACGTGACTTTACTATAAATCAGTTATTTGGCAAATGTCTTGCTTATGTATATACCATTGAATTTCAAAAAAGAGGCCTTCCACATGCACATCTTCTCATAATACTTCAAGAGAAAGATAAATTAGATACTTCGGACAAAGTGGATGCAGTCATAGTTGCTGAACTACCGGATCCAGAACTATATGGTAGACTATATGAGATTGTTACTCATCGCATGATTCATGGACCCTGTGGAGACCTTAATCCACAATCACCATGTATGGAAAATAATCAATGTTCAAAAGATTTTCCAAAAGATTATAGAGACAAAACATATGCAAATTGTGATGGATATCCACTTTATAAAAGAAGAGAAGGAGATAGTGCCATTATTCGTGGAAAAAAAGTGGACAATAGATATGTAGTACCCTACAATCCACATTTACTCATGAAGTACAACGCCCACATCAACGTAGAAGCCTGCACTTCCATCAAATCCATTAAATATGTCTACAAATATATTTACAAAGGTTACGATGCAGCTACTGTAGTCGTCAAAAGTGCAGATAACCCTGAAAGTAGTGAGTTAGTACATGATGAACTTGCATCTCATGTAGATGCTCGCTATGTCAGTGCGCCAGAAGCTATGTGGCGGCTTTTAAAATTTGAAATGCATGATAGATCACATGCAGTATATAGGTTAGCAGTACATTTGCCACAACGACATTTAGTCTATTTCCATTCTGGAAATGAAATGAATGCATTGGCCCAAAGTGAAGATCGTCACACTACACTAACTGCATGGTTTGCATTAAATTCCACTGATGCTCAAGCAACACAATACTTATATATTGAAATTCCATATCACTATGTTTTTGTGAATGGATTATGGAGAGCAAGAAAAACCAGAGGCAATAAAATAATTCCACGAATTTACACAGTCAGTCCAAGAGATGTTGAACGATTTTGCTTACGGATATTACTTTTAAATGTTCCAGGAGCACAAAGTTTTGAACAATTAAGAACTGTTAATGACATTGTATATGAATCCTTCCATTTAGCTGCAAGAAATAGAAACTTACTCGCTGATGATACAGAGTGGGAAAGATGTTTAGAAGAAGCAGCACAATGTCAAATGCCACGACAGATGAGAGAACAATTTGCTTTTATTTGTATCTTCTCAAATGCTCCAAATGCATTAGCTTTGTGGGAGACTTTTAAAAGTAATATGGCTGAAGACTTTATGCGACGATACAATGAACCCATTGCACACTTAAAAGCCTTAATGGAAATTCAAGAAGTCTTTTTAACTCATGGATTAAGTTGTGCAAGTTTTAATTTGCCTGATCCAGGTCTAATAGATGACATTAACTTTGAAGACTATGACATTCAACTACAAGCAGAAAGAACAGAAGAAAGACTTGCAACTTTAAATACACTACAATTGCAAGCATTTCATGCCATTAAAAATGCTATAGATGATGACATGGTGACAGAGCGTTATTTCTATCTTGATGGACCTGGCGGATCAGGGAAAACATATTTGTACAATTTATTAATGAGTTCAGTACGAGCACAAGGACAAATAGCAATGGCGTTTGCCACTACTGGAATTGCTGCACTTTTATTAGAAGGTGGAAGAACTGTTCATAGTGGATTCAAACTGCCAGTGCCTATTTTGGAAAATTCAGTGTCAGATATTCGCATGACATCCTTACAAGCAAAGAAATTGAAGAAATGTAAATTAATTATAATAGATGAGGCCACAATGATGTCATGCTATGCCCTCCAATGTATTGACCGTTTGCTTCGTGAAGTCATGGATAATATTTTTCCATTTGGTGGAAAGGTAATTTTGTTGGGTGGCGATTTTAGACAAACATTACCTGTCGTTGTACATGGAAATCGAACAGACATTATTGAAACATGTATAAAGTCAAGTACAGTATGGAAACATTTTACCCATCTTCAACTGCAACAAAATATGAGATCAGAAGGCCAAACTGATTTCAATGATTGGCTTATTAAAATTGGAGAAGGAAGAACAGAAAAAATACTACATTTACCTGACGACACTGTAGAGATACCACCTCATATGATTTGTCAACAAGATATTATATCGGCTATATTTGAAGGGAGCATAAAAAACGAAGAATATTCTGAGCTTGCCAACCAAGTCATACTGACGTGTAAAAATAAAGATGCATTAATACTCAATAATGAAATCATAAAAAAAATTAATGCACCACAAAGAAATTATCACAGTGCTGATTCTGTACTTGCTGATGACAATGAAAGTCAGGCAAACTTTTCAACTGAATTCATTAACTCTTTAACTCCTTCTGGAATGCCACCACATATTTTGCAGCTAAAGAAAGGTGCAATTATCATGTTACTGCGAAATATGAACCCAAAAAAAGGCCTATGCAATGGCACAAGATTAATTGTTCAACAATTAAAGGACCATTTTATAGATGCTGAAATTTTAACTGGGACCCATAAAGGAGAGAGAGTTTTCATACCAAGAATAGATTTAGCACCAAGTGAAAGTAGTCTCCCTTTTATACTTCAAAGAAGACAATTTCCCATTATTATGGCATTTGCCATGACCATTAATAAATCACAAGGTCAAACTTTCAAATCTGTGGGTATTTACTTTGAAGAACCAGTTTTTGCACATGGTCAATTGTATGTTGCGTTGTCACGGTGCAAAAATCCACAGGCTATTAAAGTTTACATTGAAAACAATGAAAGTCAAGGTGATTTATTAGAAGATGGACGTATTTTTACTAAAAACATTGTCTACTATGAAGTACTATAACTTTGCAGGATACAAATTAAAGATGCCAACATTTTTTAAAAGCATTCCAAAATACATAACAATTGGTTGTTTAATTCAGTCATAATTAATGAAAGTACTGTTTATGAATGATTCGCCTCACAAAATACTTGCCTTGCATTTTTAGTAAAAATTATGTTAAAATGTTAAGTCACTATGTTAATGTTTCTAATGTTACAAGTTTAAAATATATATTTTAAAGTTATTTCATTCAACAGATTACAAAGTGGATGTTAAGAGGTCAAGCACCTTTTAAGTCACAATGTAAATATTGTCTGTTATCTTAAGATTACTAACTACATTAATGTTTATCGCCAGGTTATGTGCTCAGTAATGAATTACTTTAATTACGTACGTTTTAAGCAGAGTTTTACTGTATGCCTTCCTATACATTCAATGTATATTCAAGTTAACAATTATTGTGATAGAAATTGCATGTTAATACTGAATAATTTAAAGGTCAATTGTTTTTACAATCAAATGTTAATACTTTTAATAAAAAATTAGGTTACAAAATGTATTCACTATGTTCCTCTTTATAATGTTCAAAATTATACAAATGTTTTGTCAACTTCTAAACTTACATACAAAATAAAGTTAAAGTTTCTAAATATATACTTTGAAGGTTATTGCTTACATATATTTTAAACTTCATGTTAAAATTTCGCAACGTTTCAAGAAGGCTTTTTACTTTTTGCTTTCCTATTCATTCAATGTATATTAAAGTTAACAATTCTTCAGATACAAATTACATTTTAAAAAACCATTACATCAACATTTTACAAAAATACACGTTCATATTAAAATACTTACAAGTGTCAAAAATATATGTTAATAACTAAACAACTTGACAAACATATACATCACATTGCCGTCATTTTTTGACGGGCAAGTCGCTAGTATATAAATAATTTTCAAATTTTAATAAAAATAATTGATTTTTCATTTTTATTGCACACATTTTAGTAAAACTGCAAAGGAACATGCATCATACTCTAGAACATGTTATGTTTTCTAAATTGTTTGTCCATTTTCATAAAATGGTCTTTAAAAAAAACATGATGTTATATGGGACTAACAAGTGACCTTTGATTGAAGGAGATTGATTCACAGTGAGTTACTGTATCCATTTGTATTATATACCTCTGATGTGGAGGTTTTTAAATGTGTGTTTTTCCTATGCAGTGTTCTGCTCAAACACCTTGCACTTGTACCAAGGCCTCCTAGACCTCTGAATATTTTGCTTTAGGGGTAGTAGGGCCCTTTCTTACAGACCTCCATTACATTATAAAATGTGTCATATTTTTCAACTGAAGCAAATACTTAAATAAACTACCAGTAACATGTTTTTTCCATTTCAGGTCACCTTCAATATAAAATTATTTTCTTGTGCCCTTCAGAATACCATTATATTAAAATATTTGTATTTGTGTCCAAAGCTCAACTACAATTCATAAACACGTTCGAATCTTTGAGAATTTTGTAAAATATAACTGATCACCCCTGTAATACACCATAAAGGATACTGAGGGCCTCATTCTATTATCGGCCGTAAATCGGCCGTAAGGCTGCGATTCCTTGCGAGGGTTCAGTTAACTCGCGATTCTATTATACGGCCCCGCAAGGATCTCCTTTTACGGCCGGCCGCATATCTTGGAACCGGCCGTAAACTGTGAAATATAAAAACTGAAAAATAAATTCAAGCCTGCACTGTACAGCTCTGTAAATGCTAGGGATCATGTTGGGGGACATGAGGAATAAAAGGAACCCACTCTCAAGCTTGCACATCTGCCCAAACCCGAGTTCAAATTAACTGTTTATTTTCCGGCTGCGGCGTGGGCGTGTCTGAGGTGCTCCAAGCACTCTGGACTTTTTACATGTATATTTTACGGATATTAAAAATGAAATATTTTACGGATTTGAGTACAGGATAATTATGTGCTATTTTTTCTAACACCTAAAATCCCTTTATAGTCTTCTCAAAGTGCAGGATGGCTTTATTTGAGCTATTTTATGTGCTTAATTGGTGCTAGCGAGACCTTTTTCCTGCAAGTAACTGCGGCTCGTTTTTAGCCTTGCAGAGAGGTTTCCCGGAGCAATTGAATTGCAAATCTCTTGCGGCCGTTTTAGATCAAAGGCTTTCCTCCGGCGCGATCGGCCGCAAGAGATAGCAAGGCACCGGCCGCAAGCCTGCCGGAGCCTACGGCCGTAAGGGAATAGAATAGCAGAATAGCTTGCGGCCGGTCCTTGCGGCCCCGCAGCGGCTGCGGCCGATAATAGAATGAGGCCCTGAGTTTGGAAATACCCAGGGCCTCATTCTATTATCGGCCGCAGCCGCTGCGGGGCCGCAAGGACCGGCCGCAAGCTATTCTGCTATTCTATTCCCTTACGGCCGTAGGCTCCGGCAGGCTTGCGGCCGGTGCCTTGCTATCTCTTGCGGCCGATCGCGCCGGAGGAAAGCCTTTGATCTAAAACGGCCGCAAGAGATTTGCAATTCAATTGCTCCGGGAAACCTCTCTGCAAGGCTAAAAACGAGCCGCAGTTACTTGCAGGAAAAAGGTCTCGCTAGCACCAATTAAGCACATAAAATAGCTCAAATAAAGCCATCCTGCACTTTGAGAAGACTATAAAGGGATTTTAGGTGTTAGAAAAAATAGCACATAATTATCCTGTACTCAAATCCGTAAAATATTTCATTTTTAATATCCGTAAAATATACATGTAAAAAGTCCAGAGTGCTTGGAGCACCTCAGACACGCCCACGCCGCAGCCGGAAAATAAACAGTTAATTTGAACTCGGGTTTGGGCAGATGTGCAAGCTTGAGAGTGGGTTCCTTTTATTCCTCATGTCCCCCAATATGATCCCTAGCATTTACAGAGCTGTACAGTGCAGGCTTGAATTTATTTTTCAGTTTTTATATTTCACAGTTTACGGCCGGTTCCAAGATATGCGGCCGGCCGTAAAAGGAGATCCTTGCGGGGCCGTATAATAGAATCGCGAGTTAACTGAACCCTCGCAAGGAATCGCAGCCTTACGGCCGATTTACGGCCGATAATAGAATGAGGCCCCCAGAGCCTATCCCCGTTATACATTGTGGACTCTTGGGCCCTCATTCAATTGCTATTTGGCCAATTCAATAGTGCTCTAAATAAGCACATAACATATTTTTTTGAAATAAGTTTTTAGTTAGTGAAAACCTTGCTTTTGGATAGATGTTTACTAACAAAAAAACTTCTTTCAAAAAATATGTTATGTGCTTATTTAGACCCCTATTCAAGTGGCCAAATTGCAATTGAATGTGGGCCTTGGACTGGACTGGAGGTCAAAATCAATGAGCATAAGCAGTTTTTACTTAAGAAATAAAATGCATAAACTACAAGAGATTGTGCACTCTGTCTTGGTCCACTATATAATCTCATTGCTTTGGACACACTGAGACTTAAAGGAACACAGCAGAAGTGTCAAACATGATATTAACAAGCAATTTATTAATTAAATATCATTTTAAAAACAATCTTACAGTCACCTATATTTATGCAGATTTGACCTAATTAAGAGCCTATTAAATATGCATTTTTGTAAAATCAGCTTGTAGTTATTATAGTTATAGCCTATAGTTTTTAATTGCAGCGTTACGGAATATGTAGGCATGTTACAAATAAACAATAATAATAATAATTGTAAGTTTGTGAATTTTCAATCTTGTATGGTGCTTTGGGAACAAGCACTATGTATGTTAGATTTTAATTTTAGATTGTAAGTCTGTGGGTTTTCAATCTTGCAAGGTGCTTTGGGGGAAAACACATTGGACACTGGATTCTAAGCCCTCCATCTTTGTAATGTGTTAATATTGCTATTGTTTTTGCCTTGATGGTAACCCATGTATAGCGCTACGGAATATGTTGGCCCATTACAAATAAATAATAATAATAATATTATCAAAGACTGGGCCCCCCATTCTTTTGCAATGTGTTAATATTGTATTTTGCTTTGAACTTAACCCCTTTACAGTGCTAAAGAACGTGTTGATGTGTTCCAAATAAAAGATACTACTACTACTATTATTATTATTATTAATAATAATAATAATAATAATAATAATAATAATAATAATAATAATAATAATAATGGTTATACCATATTTAGAACATCTGCTATGTCCATTTAAAGGACCACTGTGGTGATTTTGTTATGTATGTTTTTTCATAACTAAACTTAATAATGGGCAAAATGAATTTAGAAAGTAAAAAATTAAAAAAACACAGCCTTTGCATTGTTATCTTTTATACCAAAATATTATTTACTGCAGGCATCGATTTCCTTGCATAGCTAATTCAGTCTGTTACTTTTTCAGAGTGTTTTTGCTTGTAAACTAATGAGTTTTAGGTGACTCACACTTACAAAAGCCACATTCCCATTGTACAGATAGAACTTCCTATGCTTGCAAAGTCTCCACTCAACTCAAGAAGATGAATAGTAATTGCTTATTTGCATATAAAAAGTAATATGTTACAGACTGTATTATTTTATTTTGCATCCTTACCAGTTTCCATACTTTAAAATGTAGTTGTTCAAAATATATTTATTAATATATGACCCCAGTGGTCATTTAATATAAAATATGTGTACATAGCCTGAAGTATTCCCCACTTTGTAGTACTGTATACTCTCTCTGGTTGATAAAGCCAATACTTGGAACAGATTGATACAAATACTAGGTTTCTTAAATTAATTCTGGCTATTTATTTAATCTTTTTATTCAAACCAATACAAGCAATGCACAATAATACAGGCAACAAAATGTGCCATTTAATAATTCAGAACAGGTACACTTCATTTAGCCAGTCAGCCATGACTCTATTGTTATAACCGAGAAACATGAGAGGTTTCCATGCCTATTAACTGTACATGACTTTTTATCCTGTGTGTCTTCTAATCTAAAAAAATATACATGTCTTACCTGGGGACTTTATTATTATTATTATTTCCTTTATTTGTAAGGCGCCGTTGGCGAGTTACAAACAATATTAACACTTGCAAAAAAAGCACTTAGCAAGATTAAAAACTTGCAAACTTACAATCTAAAGGAATGTAGGCTACCACTTAACTTATGTAGACTATGGTAGTATACATTACCTGTAATGTTATTGGATCAGTTAGTTTTCCTTTGGGAGGCCAATTCCATTCTTTAACAATTTCACCTTCCTTATCAGTCATCACCCCCCTTTCCTGATTAAACTGCAGAGCGAATATGTTGCTGCAAAGACATCACAATTAACGAGAAACTGCATAAAAGCATTGAAGAAATGTGAATATAAAGTCTTTTGAAAAATGCAGTAAGCAACAAAGCACAACATGAACACAGAAAAACATATACAGTTCAATACTTTTCCTCCACAGTTGGTTATTCCCATTTCAAGACATCTGGCTACAAATTTATTTTTTTTTAAAATACTGTAGTTTAGGAAACAGTTTGGATATATGTGAAATATGGTAATAAACTAGTATGTGCAAACCTGCAATAGAGGTTCACAATCTACTCTCTACAAAAGTAATATACTCAATGCACACCAACAGATCAGGTTTTGGGGATATCCCTTCTTGAACACAGATGTACCAATCAACTGACTGACTGATTATCATACTGTGATCCGATAGAGATATCCTCAAACACTGGCCTATTGGTCTATCTTGAGTACAGGATGGGTAGGAAGGGATGGGAAACGTACCCATAAGCTTGGATGCAAAAATAATTAGCAAATGGGGTTGAGAAAACCTTTATCTGCATTATGCTGTGATCAGAGCTGGAATAACACTATAAGATTTAATAAACAATTAAAAAAAAAAGATCAGGATGAATTATCATTCATAAACAAAACAAAAAAGAGGTAATCATTTTGAAGGTGTTCCTGCTCCTTTAATTTATGGACTCCTTGGGCCTCATTCTATTATCGGCCGTAGGAGATGCGGGGCCGCAATGACCGGCCGCAAGCTATTTTGCTATTCTATTCCCTTCCGGCCGGGGATTCCGGCAGGCTTGCGGCCGGCGCCTTGTTATCCCTTGCGGCCGCTCGCGCCGGAGGAAAGCCTTTGATCTAAAACGGCTGCAAGAGTTTCGGCCGCAAGAAAATCCCGGTTGCTATTCTATTGCTCCGGGAACCCTCTCTGCAAGGCTAAAAGCGAGCCGCAGCTTACTTGCAGGAAAAAGGTCCCGCTAGCACCAATTAAGCACATTATAAAGCCGAAATAAAGGCATCCTGCACTCTGAGGAGACTATAAAGTGATTGTAGGTGTTAGCAAAAATAGCACAACATTCCCCTACACTCAAATCCGTAAATAAATATTTTTTTAATTTATGTCAAAAATCCATGTAAAAAGTCCCGAGGGCTTGGAGCACCTCAGACCCGCCCACGCTGCGGCCAGAAAATAAACAGTTAATGTAAACTCGGATTTGGGCTGATGTGCAAGCTTGAGAGTGGGTTGCTATTAATCCTCATGTCCCCCAATATGACCCCTAGCATTTACATAGCTTTACGGTGCCGTCTTGAATTTATTTTTGCGTTTAAAGTTTTCTGAGCTTACGGCCGGTTGCAAGATATACGGCCGGCCGTAAGGGGAGATCCTTGCGGGGCCGTATATTTGAATTGCAAGGTAACGGGACCCCCGCAAGGAATCGCAGCCTTGCGGCCATTTTACGGCCGATAATAGATTGAGGCCCCTTGTATGGCCAACTACAATTCCACTTTCTCATATTAGTAGCCTTATTAAATTTCGATTTGTCAAATTGAAAAGGGCTCTATATAAGCACATAGCATATTTTTTTACAGAAGTTTTTAGTTAGTGAACTTCTATCCAAAAGCAAAGTCTTTACTAACTAAAAACTTCTGTAAAAAAAATATGCTATGTGCTTAAATAGAGCCCTTTTCAACTGACCAAATCACAATTTAATAAGGCTGTTAATTAGTAAGTAAAAACTATTACTTGCCATTGATTGTAAGGAATTATGGTTTACATGTTCAATAAACAAGTCAGGCATTTTATTATATATTATGGTGTTTTATTTATGTATGTATCTATATCCCCGTTCTCCCTTTCCATTCAACCGTTTAATTTTCTATCAAAAAGAGAGTAGACTTTTGTTCTTTCCATGTGTACTTGTATTGCATTTTATTTTATTACACTACATGCCTTAAAATTAACAATACATATTTTGAACATTTTAATTAATTGATAATGCTCTTAAACAAAGCAATTTGTGTAATGTATAGAACAGGATTCAAAATATGCTTTTACCAACATCATGATATTTGTTACTATATCCACCACATTAAATTATATTATCAACAGTTTGTTATGTGTGGAGAATGCAGGTAAACAATGTATGTGTTTGTGTGTCAATAAATACAGGGGTTGTATAAAAGGGTGGACAAAAATCTACACTTAGGAGCTAATAAGAATTTTTAGGAACCAGAAAGGTTATTTTCTTGAAGCCTGGAAGAAAGCCCTTCAGCAGTACACATTTTCAGAAGTCTGGCTCCCAAGAATAACCACCCCTGTTTATATACATATATATTTTATGGGGTATAGAACACAGTTATATACTGTATTTACTTCCTAAACACATAAACAATCTCACACATATGTTATCTCCTGCCCCATATTAATACACTAAGCAAAATTGATCAGCTCACACACACATGATTTGTTAGTCCTACATGTGTTGGAGTAAGATGTGTAATAGAGATGCTGGTTGGTGGAAGATATAAGGGTAATGTGTGAAAGTACGACTTTATAGAAAGGGTAGTAGATCAGTGGAATGGCGTTTTAGTATGCCTTCAAATATATGTTTCTACATATAGCAGAAATGAAGGGAATTGATTGTGCTGGATTATTGGAGTAATTTGTAAGGTGAGAGGATGACTACTCATCTCATCTCCACCATTCCCCATAAATCAACATTATGTAGTAAATAATATGTGTGTTTGTATATAGGTGTACATTATAAAACAATTTATTTTATGTCTATTTTTATTTTTTGTATTGGCCTACTGGTGATAGGACTGTGCCCAGAGCACTAATGAAAGGAGTTCCTGCCATGGATAGATGGAGGTACAAAGGATCCGTACTAGATTCTACAGTCCTATCAAATTCAGTAATTAATAAATTAGATACCTATTTTAATGCCATGACTGCTGATGTAAGCATGCATGTTTATGCATCATAAATATTTTCCACTAAATTCTAATCAAGTCTATGTTAATGGTCAGCTTTTCACTGACTTTATTTGAGATCCAGCATAATTGTATAAATCAGAGTAAAACATTTCTTCTATACACAGAAATGTCAACCAATAACCCATCAGCAAAACTATTTGAAAATCTACAAATTATCTAAGTGTGTCAAAAAGCAAACAACTTTAACACCTACCTATTTGGAAAACAAATACTGCCATGTCCAAATGGAGTGAAAGTGCCTAACACAGTCTGCTCCAGAGAGAAGATGTTGGTATACAGACCACCACACTGCAGGCCGGAGTAGCTCTGACATACAGCCAGCTGTCCGGATGGATAACTAGTATGTGTGTTAAGGGAATAAAGTAAACAGCAGATTTATCTCAATAATCCCTAATTAGACCACACTCCCACTGGAGAAAAGAATTGTGAGCAGGGGATGGAAATAATACATGTGTTGTATCAGGTGTTTGCTGGCACAGTCTTGACCAGATATATGGTGCACCATAAACTATTCACAAACAGCTATATGATGCTAAAGGGACACTTTACCGTGACATTTGTGTGAACCAACTGGTTAAAACAATTACTCTTGATGAACAACATAATTTTTTAGTATAAACATCTAAATACATAATTGAGTATTACTGTTTTTCCTAAATGTTAAATGGATGCTTTAGTGGTAAAACAAGTAATGGCCCTTTAACAATAAAAATTGCATCTTGCATAATTAAAGTCCTATTAGCTCATTTATATAAAGCTATTAACTGTTACTAGTTTTTAATTTACCTCTAATATATGTGTCACTGTGTGATATATACAAAAATGACACTCGCTGTACTATGTGCAATAAAAATACAATATGGAGATTCACAGTGATGGGAAAAGTAATAGAGGCCAACATTGCAGGCCCTTATAATTGGTCAGAGGAACATTTAAAAAAATAAAAATGATAAGGCTTTCTGACAGGGTTTGAATTCTAGCCTCAACAATACCACTCTAAGAAGTAAAATATGTTCATGCCCCAAAGTTAGGCCAGCTTTACAAAAAATGTTATGTATTGTTGTCTACCATTTTTATGAATCATTTGTCTATACATGTGGTTACACACAGATATTATTGCCTCTCTCCCTATATTGTCTCAATGTTACTGGAAACCTAACAGATACAGGGGTATGGTAATAATAACAGCAAACATTAATATAGAAAGGATACTAGACCATGGAAGAGCCATCAGTCAGCGAATAGTGTAGCTTCCTCAGAGTAGTATCCTCACGTTGAATCTGAGGGATTCGTGGTTTTCCATTCAGCAGAACTGACGTGGGAGCCTTGCTAGTTTTCCTTTTTTTCAATAGAGGCTCATTTTTTGCATTGCTATAATGCTCAAGAAGAACGGGTTTGCAGAATCCTTTCTCCTTCATCACTGACATCTCTTTGTTTCTGTGAAAAGTTTGAATGATAATGACAGCAGATGCACCACACATTTAAATATAATATTTTATTTATTCAATTGAATGTTCTTTAATAGTGAAAAAGTTTGTAGGATTAGACGATGTAGATCCAAGGGTATTGAAGAAATTTAGAATGGTAGATGCAGCACCGGTAGCGAGTCATTGTCGTCAGGAGTAGTTCCAGCATAGGCTTGTACATGGTAAAGTTTTTGTTATTATTCTTATTTATAACTGGGAGGATATATTAGGGTAAAAAACACTTAAAATACATATCATTCAAGCTCAGTTATCTCATAGTTCCATTAAAAATGATTACTAACAACATTCTACAATACTTTATCTTTGTGCAGTTTTCTTTTCTGTAACATTTGGAACCTTTGCTGTCCCCTTTAAAGTATTTTCTACTTAGCAATACTGAATTTAAAGGGAAGCTAACATCTTAAAGCAACATTGCTTTAGTAAACACAATTATTTTTTTTCTTTGTGGCATCTGAAAAGGGGTATTTATTAATGTGTCACAGTATGTTTTCTTTTTTCAAATGATGTTCACTGAGCACAATACATTGATTTGAAAGTTTAACTGTTCTAGAGACTTTGCCCCTGCCATCTAATAAACAGTGGTCTACCAATGAGATCTACATACTACTATATAATACTGCATCTCCTGTTAGTTTCGCTGAAGTTTAACAGAATTTACTCATGAAATAAACAACTTTTGTAATGTAAAACATGCTCTTTTAAATGTATTCATGTCCCATTAATCAGTGTAAAATAGGAACTGAAAAATGATAACTGTTTTGTGGTTATTTTATGACTACATGTATTTATATGCACATCACAGCAATGTATTCATTATTCAATTTATGTTAATCAGAGATGAAAGGAGCAGAAGAGCTGCACCCATGCAAAGTTTACATATATCGCTCTATTCCATATTACACAAGCTTTTAAAAAATCAATAAGGTCCCCTATAAGAGATTGTTTTTCTGTTTTTTGTTTTATTTTAGAATTTCACATTTGGTTAGTTTAGTTGGCGTGGGTAGGATTTATTTAAGTTAAATGCTATATGGAATGTCGCAGGTAGGGTAAATACAAAGAACACTAGAAGGGGCATTTGGGGATTAAGGTTAATATTGCTAATTGTAATAGGCCCCATTAAGCCTAGCCTGCGAGCTATGGATTACTGAGTCGATAAATGAAAAGTTACAGAGAAAAAATAAAAATAAATAAGTTATACCCATTTATGGTTAGTGTTGTATTACTAGAAAACGGAAAAGGAGGGGGGAGAGGTCACGTTGATTGCAGAGTCAGGCTACATATGTTTATAAAAATGGCTGTAGAAGGTTAATTCCTGACCTGTGAGTCATGGCTTACTGATATATTATTTGTTTAATGTTGGAAGTGACCAATAAAAACTATTGATGAAAAAACAAAAAAAATCAATAAGGTCTATACATTACATTTGTATACGGGCTAGTTGCAGTCTCTCAACGGCCCAGGAATACAGAGCTTGCCACTCCATGTCTTCCGATTTTGAAGCACGTTTTTCAGAAATCCATCCTTAAGTTAACGGAAGATAAAAAAAAAAAAAAAAAATCTAAATTGAATAAATGTACAGCTTTTTTCTGTTATTTCAACATATTTATGTTTATTTTTTGGTTTCTGGTTGACAGCCTAATGAACAGGCCTTCTAAACTTGGTACCTGATTCAGAGACAAATATGATGTTTACAGTTAACAAAATAGAAAAAACGAAATACTTGATAGGTAGTCAAAAAATATATCCTTATGGGCTAAAAGTCACATTGTTTTTTTTTTGTCAAATTGGACACAATATGGTATTAAATGTAAGGTGACACGTTTTTTTAGGTTGTGCAAATATTATAGTTGTTCTTTCTGTTTTTGTTTTTTTCTGTCTATCTTAAAAGGGTCCAGAGCAGCTAAACCTGGCATGTTTGCTGCATGCTTCGATTCCCACTGAATGCCTAGACAATTTTAAACCCCATGTATATATCAAGTGATTTCTCTAAGAATTGATGACTTATATACTTTATATGTATATTTAGCTTGAACAAATGCACAGCATAACTATAGAAATGTTACCAGCAGTTTTTCTGCTGAGTTCTGCACTACATCTGTTGCACGATGTGTAATATAGATTAAGGTTCATCTACATTAATTTATATTGATAGTTTTGTCTGTAATTTGATATAGATGAATCATCCCTGATCCATTTCTCCACATCAGGTGAGTTGAAAATGCAGCAGTAACCCTCTCCTGCCAAGGCTCAAAAGCAGAAACACTTCTGTAAGTTCTTGTCTGTTGTCATTCTCACTCCTTCTTCTGGTTGCTGCTGGAGATATATCCCATAATCTAGGCTCACTCATTTCCACCTGCTGCCAGACACACACAGCCCCCAGGGCAGCAAACACCCAAAACACCCATAACTTAATACCAAGTGCCTGTCACAAACCATCTTCCCTGCCCTTCTCCTGTGCACTCTGGAATGCAAGGTTTAATTGCAATAAAATTACTTTCATTCATGACTTATTTATTTCCAACTGCCTCAATCTACTGTCTATCACTGAAACCTGGCTGCACGTTCATCTGGTGGCCTACATGTCAGTCACACTCCTAGGCCATGGAACAAGCAATGTGGCATACTACTCCTTTTCTGTATCATTTTGCCAACTAGCTCCCTCACTTTCTCTCCTCCAACGTACCCATTCTTGGCAATTTCAACATTGCCACTGACATTCCCAACTTCAAAACTACTTTCAATAACATCTTCCTTTGGCCTCTCCTAATGTACAGTATTCTCAACTCACCATGATGGGCACTCCCTTGACCTTATATTTACCAATCTCTTCACAACCTCCAACATTGTTATCAGCCCACTCCCTCTATCTAACCATCACCTACTAACCTGCAACCTCCCCACACCTTCTCCACACTGCCCTTCTCCCCTCGCTGTCTCCAAAACCCACAGAAAACAGCAAGCACTCAACCGACAACACCATTCCACTGTTCTACGACCTGACACTGCCATCTCACTATACAACATGACTCTATATTCCACCCTTGACACCATTGCCCCCATAACCACAGGCAAACACCCTAACTCTCATCCACAACCATGGTACACTACACAAACATGCTACATCCAGAGGTGTTCCCGCACTGCTAAACGGCTGCCCATACCCACCTGATACCACTTCCTGTCTCACAGTTGAAGACTTTGCCACCCTCTTTAAAAAAAAAATGAAAACATCCGAATCAAGCTCTGCTCTTAGTGTGTCCCTAACACACCCTCGTCTCAACAAACCGACAACACCAAGCCTTTACCCTTTCCTAATCCCACATCTATCATGGACTCCTTTCGAACCTGTAACTGAGGTTGAGCTCTCTAGTCTACTTTCACGCTCTTGCCTTACATCATGCTGGCCTTACCATCACCCGTCTCTCTTCACTCATACCACAATAAATGCATCTTCTAGACTCATCTACTAAACTCTACGCTCAGTGTCTGCAGCACCTTTCTGTCAGTCACTCCTTAAATGGGTGCTATTATGAACTGTATAACATCTTAATGTTAATAAACATATGGGAGAATTAAACAAGCTATCATAACAAAAAAATACTGATGCACAGACAATATTTGGGAGAATAGATATGTTTTAATAATTCTGAGTAATAGGTGCTAGGAATCTGTGATTAATTACATATTTTGAACAAAATAATTTTACAAGAATCACAGTGTATCCTGGCTAAAAAAAAATTGTGGGGAAATAGGACACCTCAATAAGACCAACAAGTATACAGGTGGCTCAAGGTATGACAAAGATATGGGTATTAAGGGGTGCTACTAGGGATAATGATAATTAGTATCACAAAAAAAAAAAAGGAGATGAAAGGTATCCCTTGACAAATAGTGCACACCGTAGACCTAATGACAATATAGAGAATAATGAATGATAAAACTTAACATTTAATCGTGCCTTTAAAATATAAGGTTAAAATCTTGATGCTCTGACTTCTTCATGAAAAATAATAATGGTGAGGAGTGGGAAAAACACCAAAGCCACCATATAATTATAAATCCACTGGGTCCACTTGTAGTATGAACAAGTGATACAGTGCTACAGTGCTGTAAACAGTGAAAAAAAATATATATAGCAATACAAAAAAATATATATATTGCACAGGTGAAGAAAAGTGTAAAAATTCTAATAATAAAAATATATAGTGCTAGATCACCTATAATGATACTTATATTAAAGTGCTAAATGTTGATACTAGATAATACCGTCTGAGAGGGATGGGGAATAGAAGTGTATAATAACACAGCTATAGGTCTATTTTGAGTCAAACCCGGGGCTCCTGGCTCCACAAATGCTGCCTATGCTTCTAGTGATGACGTCATAGGTCAGCGCTGCGGCGTTACATTGCGAGCAACCCGACGCACATTTCTAAATGATTTCATCATGGGTTACCGATAAGATGTCAGAGAGGTTATTTAAGCCGCTGTTGTCATGGCAACTCAAACAATTAAAACCAAAGACTGTATATAAAATAAACAATAATAATAATAATAATAATAATAATAAAAGGTGAGAAAATTAAATTGCTATTTACAGAAAGTACAAACTACAGAATAAAAGGTATTACCTAGATCACCTGTATGATAGGTTTACCTTTTTTTTTGTGATACAAAATAGGACAACTAACAAAAAGCAAATGAAACATTTGTAGAGTTTCTCTAAACAGGGAAAACTCTGCTACTCAACGCGTTTCGAATACAATAGACTATAAATAAAGATTGTATTCAAAACGCGTTGAGTAGCAGAATTTTCCCTGTTTAGGGAAACTCTACCACTGTTTTATTTGCTCTAGTCTTTACTTTGTATCAGTGTCTAAATCAGTCAATAGGTTATACTTAGTATATATATAAGACCCTAGTCTGATTTCAGGCCAAAGATTTTTAGAACCTTACAAAGAAATCAGGAGATCACCAAGAAAATGGAAAGTTATGAGTAGACCTTGCCACTGAGGGTAATACAGTAATAGATTAATTTCATACCATTGAGCTCATACCATTGAGCATTGAGAATGTAATTCAATCCATATAAAACACACAAGCATGACTGGAGCAAAATATTCCTAAACAATTAGTTAAGAATAGATGATCCAATTCCAAGAAAGATTGTTTGGGAATTGTACATTATTTTTTTAATATATGAGGAATTAAGGGAAAGTGATACAAGTCACATAAAATGGTGCTTTCCTGTCCATGAGTGTTTAACCTACTTTTCCCTTCTTTTTAAAAAAAATTTGCTTTATGTGAATTGTCCTATTTCCCCACAAAAACTATTTTAGCCAATATAATAAAAGTATAATAACAGTTACATTTTAAAATTCAGTTACAGTGCATGATACAGTGTGATTCTTGTAAAATTATGTTTGTTCAAAATAGAATTAAACAAGCATCAGCTAGTGTAAACAGATGAGCCCTATCTGTGTGTACCATAAGTACCCATGAGCAGAAAAAGTCTAAATGCAGTGTCTGGCTTCAATAAAGTTATATATTACTCTTTTTTATGTATTCATGTTTTTTCAATTCTTTATGTAGTTCTTAATTTTCAGCAAAAATATTTTTTCCTGAATTTGTTATTTAAACTTTTTGCTGAGGCTCATTTGCAGGTTTGTCGTATAAACTTGCAAATACTGAAAACCAGTGATAGTGTCCCTTTAATACAGTGTTTACTCCTTACCTCTTTCCTCACTTGACCTGGATGACATTGAGAAGCTGATAGTCACTGGTAAGTGAGCTGCAAATACTTGTGGAGCTAAACAGAATAAAAAAATCACATTGCTTACACATCAGCATAAACATCTCTAACAGCAGATATTTCCATAAACTGACATTACATTTTAATTACTGATATATGTTAATTGTGTGTTTGCTTTGTTCAGTTGTGTCCGACTCTCTGTGACTTCATGGACTTTGCTGATCCACTTGGTATTCGTGTCAGAGACACTGGAGTGGATTGCGAGTTCCTTCTCCAGTGGGCCACAGTATACAGCGCCTTGGTCTCCCATCCAAGTACTGACCCTGCATAGCTTCAGGGTGGTGTGACCTCTTAGTTCCATGACTGGAATCAAACCTAGATCACAGCGGTGAAAGCACCAAATCCTGATCACTGCACCACCAGTGAACCCTGTATGCTGAATACATGGTAACTATAACTGTTTCTATATGTAGAAAAACAGGTTGTTGGCCATTTTCATGCAAAAATTCTAAATAGCTATGTTGTTCCTTAAAACAACAATGACAATTTTATTTGGGTATTTTTGTGCATTTCCAATACATAATATCATTCTATTGATCTGCAATGTTATGATTTGATTACAGAACAATGTCTTGTTAACTTGTGGAAATAAGACTGGCACAATAGCTACTATATATGATTATTTCTCATTGTTATAACATAATCCAGTTATGGGCTAAATGCTTACCATGGCTACAAACGATGAGGCTCAAAGAATATAAACAATATACATTAGATTAATGCGTCTACCATGGAGAAAAGACCAGCCTAGCACCTTGGGGCTGCATTGCTTATAGGAAAATCAGAGGACTATACTTCAAGATATTTAATCTTTGTAATTGAGCTAACACTTTTTTTCACCACCAGGACCTGACTTGCCCACAGATGCCAAAGAATAATCTATTAACCACAATAAGTTTTCAGCTGACAATCACGTACACTAGTATATGTCAAGACATGAAGCAAAAGTTTGAAATGTCATGATCAAACAATGTTATCAAAAATACTTGAATAAAGTTTCAACTGTCAAGTTTTGCAGATTTACAGATTTAAAAAAATGTTAAAATGAGAAATGAGTACAAATTTAGAAGGGTGCTTTAAAGTGTGGGGGGTATGTTTATGCATGTATATAAAGCAGTTTTAATTGATTTAGCTCTTGAATCTGTTTATACTCTAAACAGATTAACCTTGTGGGCTGTGCATTACAGGAGCTCCAACTCAGCAAACTAGGAGCCTGCATCTCGGGGTATACAGGCCGTATGTCTGCGGGCCTGCGGCAGGCTTGAACTCTGCTACAATACCGGTGCTATTTAATTCAACAAGTCAGGGTCCGAAAGCCGAAACCGTAAATCATGCACTCGTATGTAGCAGTTCAGGGCAGGAACATGATCAATTAAGCAAGGCCGTAACTACCCATTTAGTAACAGCCAATAGAAAATGAGACCGTCATCATTAGGTCAGTAAAACATGGAGGTTACATGTCAATCAATTAGTGTTTGGGGTCCGATATACGATCGGACTCGCAAAATACAAAATAATAAAATGCCAATACTGTTCTAGTCCATGTGGGTGGCCTGCTATGTATTAACTAATTGATTCCCGAGATTGAACTCGGAACTCTTGCGTACGTGAAAGATCAATGGCTTTAGGAGGCTGTAAGCCCTTTGTAGCCCGCAAAAAGACGCCAATTGAATTGCAAAATAACTTACCGTATCCATTATGGGCTACTGTAAGTTACAATTGATCAATTGAATCGGGGCTCTATGACTGCTTGACTAATTATAACACACATAAACAAGCTGACATTAACCAACCTGAAGGTGTGTTTTGGAACCTGGATATAAGCTAACAAGAACATCAGTCGTTGGAAAAGGTAGGGCGATACATAAAGTTAATACGTTTCACATAAACAGTTTCATATATCAGAATCCTTTGAAGGATTAGAAGGGCATATCAAAGTAAAATAGTCGTTTTATGTGTGACATATAAAAATTACAGTTTACACTGCGTCAAACCCGTTATTCACCTAATTATTCATGCCTTTTCTATATTTCTTAATATACATGTAAGGCAAAACTAGTTAAATATTTTCTGTACTGAGCAGAAATAGCTCTAGTTCAATATTTTGATTTTATAGATGTGGAATGATAGAAAATAATTTACAACTTGGTCACCAGAAAGGCATGAAATCTAAAGATAAAATGTAAGTAAATGTTTATAAGTCACTGTAGTGATACAATAAACCATGGATTTTTAAAACTAGCATCTAGCGTAATGATGATGAAAGCCCTATTACCCCAAATGATATTTTAAATTCCGACTATTCACCTCAAAGAACTGCCATATTGGCCTCTCTCACTCCTATTCCTCAAAGCATGCCAGTGTGTGAAGTGAATGGGCCGGAAGCTGTGGACCTCCAAGTTGCATTTTCTAAAGAAAATACAGCATGGCCAGTCGCTTCCTATTAAACCAGGTAGGGATATGTGTCGGCTTCTGTACTGGAAGGTACGCCACATGGACCAATAGGAAGCAGTTGGCCTTGCTGTGTGCATTACAAGGTGAAGAACAAGATGAAGTAGGTGTCTATCAGTTGTATTATTTTTCGGCTCTTTTGTATGTAAATTGCTATTGCTGAGTCACTATACTCACATTTATTTCCGGTAGGCCTACTTTGAGACACTTCATGACCACTCTTTTCCTTCCCGCTCTCTGCCATTGTGGCATTCATCTTGTTTTTGCTATTCTTGACATTGTCTGCAGTTTCAAGAGTAGCAGTATGTCCTAGTGATTTGCTGTCACATTCCTCTGTTCCTGTAACTGTTCTCTTGTACACCGCTGGTTGCCAGTTTCTTTTGGTATACACAGCTCCTTCAATGAGCTCCTTCCAGCTGTAGTTGAGCACATTCACCAATCCCTGAGGGAAGATGACTTCGTACTGTGAGAAGAATTGAAGGAGCTTGCCTAGATCATGCAGCAAGGTCGGAGCAGCATACTTATACTCGTCAAATGAGTTCATAAATTGCTCTTCGTCAGTAACTAAATTACTGGCTTTCCGTGGAGGGTTCTCTGCTGCATTCTTCGGCAAATTGGAGATAGGGATTTCTGGTAACACTGTGTATTTTTCTTTCCGGATTTTATCCTCCTTTGATACTGTTTGCTTTTTTTCAGCTGGAGCAGCTGCCCCTTTTTTATTTTTGTGAAGGCTAATGGTAAAAGAAAGTAGGAAAAAACAAAAGGCAATTATAAAGTTTCATTAAAAATCTGTGATTAAAGAAAACACTCATTAGCAAATATATTTTATCAAAACAAATCTCTGTGCATCTTAAAGGGACATGGAACACAATTCTTTTTTCATACATTTAAAAGAACATGCTTTAAACATTATCAAAGTTGTGTTTTGCGTGAAAATATATTAAGTAAACACTGTTTAAACTTCATTGAAACTAACAAGCACCTTGTAAGACTGAAAACTCACAAACTTAAAACTTAAAGGTCCCTTTCATATTTTTCATGCAAAAAACAACTATGGTAATGTTGAAAGTATGCTCTTTTAAATGTATGAAAAAAAGATTTGTGTTCCATGTCCCATAATAATAATGAATATAGGGAGTCAATTTACCTTGACTTTATCAGATAATGTATCCCTTGTGTTCTGTTTATGTAACTAATTCAAGTATATGGCTTCTTTGAGTACTGTCACTGTAATTAGGATAGCATAAACAATTATATACAAATATTGGAAACTTTATTGAACAAATAAAACAACACCGAATATAACCAATTGGAATCCAGGTGGGTGTTTTGGGGGACCAAAACGGGGGAAAAAATAATCTAGGGTACAATGCTGTGTCCTAAATATCAATCCTGCTTATCTCCATATGCCCAAGAACATACAAAACAGCTACTAGAGAATAAGAGAGAAAACTGTGATCTTTTTTCTTATTATACATATTTTTTACTGTGAAAACAGAGAATACAAATGAACAACAACAAATTAATTAAGAGTAAAAAAAAACACAATTGCATTTCTATAACATAACATTTTCCTTTCCTATTATTATATTTTTTTACTGTAATTATTTTCTCCTTGTTTCTTTTATTACTTTTTCTTAATTCTAAAAAAAAAAAAAAATTTTTAAACATTTATTCATTTATATAGTAAATTAATAATATTTCTCCTTTTTCTTAACTACTTCTAGTTATAACCAGATTTGCAGCTTAACATATTTTTTATTTTGTGTGTTATGAAACTCTCTAATTTACTTTAGCAAAGTTTTAAGATATTGAAATAATAACATCAGTTATTTTTATAATGAGCCGTTTTGTATCCTAAGATTGGATACAGAGGCTGTTCACCTGATTAGAGTATGGAGCATTTAGCGCATAGACAATATTATGGGGGGGGAGTAAAAATTAAACTTAACCTTTTTAAAAGTAATGACATAAGAATATTTTCAACAGTTTTACAGAGGAGGGACATGGTTATCTCAGCTTATCACTTATAAGAGTCCATGAGGATTTCTGCACATGTTATTACCATTGTGGTGTGGAACTTTCTTCTTCATTTACTTCTCATCTGGTGTCTCTTCTGTTGTTTGAGTACGGATGGTATTTTGGTCTACTTTGCATTAGGAAGTGTTGTTTTTATCCCAGGTTATTTGTAATTGGTAAATTCCACTAATGGAGCATCGCTTCACCTTCCTCAAGAGTATGAATTGTGTGATGCCTCCCTTCTTTTTATATAATAAGTCTAAAAGGAAAGCCCCAAGTATATTTGTATCCATCCTTTGTAATCACCCCTAAAAAGGGTGATAAGTCTGAGAAGACAGCTGGTTGACATCCTTCAATTCCAGGAACACCATATCTAGCTGCTTTCATGGATAAGACTTTTGTAGAAAAATAATGGAATCTGATGATCACATCTCTTAGTCTCTCACTAGAGGATTGTGGAGCTCTTAGGACTCTATGAATCCTGTCCATTCTAAGTACTTCTTTACTTAGATCTGGTAGAAGTTTAGCACATAAATATTTCATATATAGAGGTAAATTACGTATGCAAATGTTGACATACAAGATTTATGTTCTAGATCCTCTTGTATGATTTTAAGTTGTTTTTGTTCCTCTTTAAGCCCAATCATATCCTTTTCCATTTCTGTGTGTGACTTAAGAAGGTTATTATATCTGTCTTCTAATTCAAAAACTTTGGCGTTCAATGCTTTTATTTCTGCTGTTAGTTCCACAGAGACTCTTTATCTCTCAGCTATAGTTTTGAAGCTGAAAGAGGAGATTCATTCTTTCAACTTTTGAATATCTGCTTTAGTGCTTGGAGCAGAAGTCTCTGTTCCACTTTACGGTTATTGTTTATCTGGAATAGCGATGTGCTGAGAAGAGCACAAATTTTTTTCTATTGTGCCATGATCCAGTTTCTTTTGTGAAGTATGCCTTCGAGCCATCTTTTTTTTTTTTTAAGACATTATAATTTAATTTGGCAACTAAATGGCAGTAAAGTACACAGACAAGTTGTAAACAAAAATATGTACTCTTACTGTACTGACTTATCAATAAAAAGTTATTTCAGTTCCCAAGTAATTGAGTATTTATAGCCTTATAAAGCAGTGTAGTCTGTATTATTTTTTCACAGTCTCCCACATAAAATGCATACGTTATATATTTGAGAGATAAGCTGATGGATCTTCTTTTGACAAAATCCACAATTATACAGCTTATTGCGTTTGATATCTTCAAATTATTACACAGACTAGATCTCCAGTAGTGTAAGGCATCAAGATTAGAACTGTGTAGGTTTGAAACAGATACGCAATATGAGTCATTACCAACCTTAATTATTAATGTTGTTTATCCGTTTTTGAAAGTCTTCTTTGTTCTGGCTCAGCAGCAAATCTCAGGGAAAAAAGTTGCCCTCCTTGATTTTTAAAGCCAACTGTGTCCTCCTGCACAATCCTGGTCATATATATCAATTTGGTGATAGATACGTCACTTTATATATGATTTTATATGTTTTTTCTGCAGAGCTCACAGATGCCACATCCTCTTTCCTTGAATGTTAGCTCCTCCCCCCAGAAAACTGTGATCTGAATAGATCCCCCTAGCTGAAGGGCTCTACTAGTTAGAAACCCTTCAGCTAGGAAGATCTTTTAAGATCACAGTTTTCTCTCTTATTCTCTAGTAGCTGTTTTGAATGTTCTTGGGCACATGGAGATCAGCAGGATTGATATTTAGGACACATCATTGTACCCTAGGTTTTTTTTTTTACCCGTTTTGGTCCCTCCAAACACCCACCTGGATTCCAATTGGTTTTATTCGCTTTTTTTTTTATCAATAAAGTTTCCAATATTTGTATATCATTTTCACTAGCAATATTTCTTTCATGTTTTTTTAAACATAAACAAATTAACAAATTGTTTTATCAATCTTAAGATACACGCTTTCTTCAGGTCTCGGGCAAAATCGCTTTATATGTATTTTTTTAATAAAACAGCATCTTTAAAAATGGGCTTAGAAGAGGCTAAGGAGGACCTTTCTTATTGGCTGCCCGTGCGCAGTATCGGCCATCGGCCACTAGGTGGCGTGGTCGCCGGGTCCTGAATTTCTTATGCTTTAGTGTTAGGGTGAAGGATGTTAGGATGAGAGCTGTTAGGGTTAGGGTTAAGGGTGTTAGGGTGAGGGGTGTTTGGGTTAGGGTGAGGTGTGTTAGGGTTAGGTGGGTTAGGTATTAGGGTGAGGGTTGTTAGGGTTCATTAGCTCTAGTCAGACCACAAATGTGAATACAAATAATTGGTTGAACCCCCTAATGCAGTGAGCAGAGATTAAAACAGCTTCTTCTAAGTATTTTTTAAGGTCTTTCACTTTAAAATGAACAAAGTTAAAAATATATATTTTTTAATAATGAATTAAAAATAACAACTTCTAAACTGTTTATCATGCATGTTGCAAATAATAAAGAAAATAAAACTCTGTTGTGTGGATAGGCAGATGGGGTGCATCTGGTGGATCACATATACAACTTTTCTTGTCCCTTTAAAGAACGTTTTCTCTACTTCAGATCACTCATTTATACATAAAATACAATAATACAAACCCTAAATATGGTCTCTTAAATCAGTGATATAGGCAGATATAAATAAAAATATACAACAGGTCCAAAAATAGATAAGAATAAAGTATTATGAAGTGGAAACACGGAAGAACCAAATGGCCTAATTTCTTCCTTTTATGCACATTAAAAAAGGGGTAATAACTACTGAAATATTAAAAACATAAATATTTTTAATAAAGCACATTCTACTTGAATTATGGACTTAATTAAACTACACATTTCCAATTGAATAGTATCCATTTAAAAACTATATGTCACTGCAAATGTATTGTCAGTATCATCATTGCCAGTTTAAGATGTAAAGCAAAACTAATTGACCAGTTATCATCGTCTCAGTTTTTCTGTTTAAAATGAAAATAAAAATAATGGGCAATAGCCCATGAGGCAGTAAAGAATTCAAAGCAGATTTCTTACCTGTTAATAAAATTTGCCAGTCGTGGATTAATATTCAGGTATTTCAGATCAGGGGGTAATTCTTCAGTCATCTTCTTTGTCCGCTTAATTTTTTTAGTTGGTGACTGAATTAACAGAGAGTTTAGGTTATGATTAAGTCTAGATGATTGGAAAACATATGATTATAAGATAATCAAAAGCAGTGGTACCTGATGACAAAAGTAGAAGTGTCCTGGTCGTAGCATCATGGAGGATATATCTGTTCTTCAAATCCGATTTTCCTGGAAATGTAGAGTATTGTTAGAGGACCTTCTGGGTCTACCTATCTCCAATTAAGATTACTATATATTTTGTACTGTAAACCCTTTGTTCTCGTATATTTCCTACTCCTGGCCAAATACATATGAAAATATACAGTATGTCCTTCCATACAACAGGTAAATATAGACATAATCACTAAATATTGCCTACTAGATCTAAAAGATCAAAAAACTTCAAAATTTGACAAGAATACCTTTTATGTAGCTATTATATTTTCATCGATTGCCACATACTAATAATATAAAAACACCCTATTTTATTATAACTTGTTAAAAATTGTACTGTTTAAATCTGTACGACTAAAAAATAATAAATCAATCCCTGGATTCTATTCTCTAGGAGATTGTTAACATCCTATATGATATTATATAATATATCTTTATAATACACAATCATGCCTATGTTTCTTTAGTTAATAGATTTATTTTCAATTAGATCACGGCTGTTATCTGAATATATTTCTTGTTCCACACTATATTTTAATATATCATTGATTACTTACTATGTTCCTTTAGGAAATACACCTTTTCCAAAACAAATTTTTTGTATATATAGGCCATGGGTCACCAAACTTGGTCCTGGAGGGCCGACCCAGGCCTGGATTTGTGGATATCCTTGCTGCAAACAGGTGAGTCAATCAGGATGGCTGAAGAAACAAGATTCTCACCTGTTTGCAGCAAGGATATCCACAAATCCAGGCCTGGGTCGGCCCTCCAGGACCGAGTTTGGTGACCCCTGATATAGGCCCTCATTCAATTGCGATTTGGCCAATTGAATAGGGCTCTAAAAAAGCACATAACATATATTTTTAAAAGAAGTTTTTAGTTAGTCAAAACCTTGCTTTTGGATAGATGTTTACTAACTAAAAACTTCTTTAAAAAAATATGTTATGTGCTTATTTATACCCCTATTCAATTGTCTAAATTGCAATTGAATGAGGGCCATAGAGTGCTGTGTTTTTTCTTCTAACACATTATTTTAATATATATCAATTCTATAGCTTTCTATTACATTTTCAAATTTCAGACTGTGCTGCGAAAAATTATACAAATATCTTTCAATTTTTAGCGTATATATATTGTGGTGAAGTGCCACCAGAGGTCAGAAGAGAGCTCTTTAAAACTTCTCCCCAGGAGTGAGACAGTTAACATCCTGCTCAAAAGGCAGGGGTGTGGCTGCAATCTAGGCTGGCTGCTGCTTCCAGATGGAGATTTGTTTGACAGAGCTGGAGTGTTGTGGCAGTGTGCAGGGCTGCTGCCAGCGGCCGCACTGAAAGCCGCACTGAAAGCTAATGGACCAAAGCCAGAAGCTTTGAAGAGAAAGCCTCACATATATAGTTGTGAATATGTGGGTTGTTGCTGAAGCCGCTCCTTCCTAGCAACTGCGGACCTCGCAAAATTTACGGACTTACGAGAAACAAATACGAAACGCGGAACTAGGAAAAAAACAATACAACCACGCAAAAATACGACCTTACCTCCCGAAACCCGCGCACATGAAAACATTAAAAATACAATAAATACACACAACAAATACATAAAAAGCTTACCCACAGCAAGGGTGCACCCAGGACCTCGAAAACTGAAGTTACACCTCAATTTCACTCGAAATACAAGAGTTTAGACACCAAAAAAATCCCCTAAGCGAGAGAAAAAATGGCCGCCGAAAAAAACAAAAACAAGGCTACAGGACCCTAAAGACGCAAAACACCACCAAACACATACAGATTATAAAAAAAAAGATGTACGAGATCCAAAAACAAGGACGCAACCCGCGCGACCCTAAAAACATTCGAAACACAATAAATACACACAACAAACACATACAAAGATTACCCACAGCAAGGAGGGGAACCCAGGAACCCACAGCAAGGAGGGGAATCCTCTGCAAGGGAAGTTACACCTCCATTTAAGCCCAAATTACAGAGTTTAGACACCCGAAAATCATCTAAGCGAGAGAAAAAATGGCCGCTGAACAAAACGAAAACAAGGCTAAAGGACCTTAAACACTCAAAACACCACGGATTTTCCAAAAAAGCCGGACAAGATCTGAAAACAAGGATGCAAAATCAGCCACAGCCGCGTACCACACATTAGGCGCCATTTTACAACACTAACTTACACAGCTACCCTAACGGCTTTTCCTCGCGCACGCACACTTACACTACACACTGCACACATTGCTGACACTTACACAGCAGCTCCACAGCACTGATGCTGCAGCAACATGAAAACAGATTGCCAGCTCTTCAACACAATGCTTCCTGCATATATTACTTCGAAATAGGTAAAGTATATTAATTTATTATTTTATTAATTATTCATTGGCATACAAAAAAAAACACAACGCTGCTCATAGCACACAAACAACCAACAGCCGAAGGCGCTCAGCGCGAGGCTCGCAATGAGCGCCGAAGGATCTTGGAACACCAACAAAATTAATGTTGCACACAAACAACATTACTTGCCTTACAATCTTATTGCCATAATTTTTTGACGGGTAAGTCGCTAGTCTTGTTAGAATATTCTGTCTTGTCTAGTTTAAACACTTCCTCATAGCACATTAGTAAGAGATATTAGACTAGGTAGCACCATACCAAGATGACTGCAAATGAGCAGGGTCCCACCAGGGAAATTATCATGCTGAAATATGAAATAAAAGTTAGAACCGAATACAAGAGTGTTTCTGGGTGAGTATAGGAACAAATACAAACAGATATAATATAATATACAGCTCTAAAGCTCTTCCATAATATCAAACTTGGGATGTCAAAACAACTATATGCCTGTTAAATTAACCACAAACTAATGGCGGAGTCTCACAAAGCCCCCAAAACTCACCACATGGGCCATGAGATCATGTTGTTTCCTGAATTATCACCAAAAGAGCTCTGGGACCATCCTTCAATCAAAGTGAAAATTCTTGTTGGGGGTGCCCATTTCCTCACCAGTAATGGAAGAGTTGGAGTCGAACCAACAATTCAGTTCAAGCACCATTTTTACAAATTCAAGATTTTAACCAACCAGGCTATTGCAAAAATGGAAAGACTTGAGACCCTAACATTTATTTGTGATTCTGGTTAGTAATGTTAGAAAATTATCCTTATTTTTCTATGAAGGTTAATGTGAAAATTATGATATACGAAACCAATCTCGGCAATTCTGTTGCCCACAGTTGTAAGATTCAGGATATCAGACTAATGCTTGCCATTTTTTTTCCTTGCATGATGTTAAACAAAGCTCCATATACTACCCACAGAAAAAAGATAAGTGCCTATTGTTAATGATACAAACACTAAGCACCCATAGCTCCTTATAGTTCACCATAAGTAAACTACTCTATAGGGAAATAGAGCTTCCTAACCCAGATGCCTATAACCCAAATAACCCCCTAATGACCCACCACAAGTCTCATTGTTATTTTAAAAAAAAATTGTGAAAATGTTTCCCCAACCAAACACATCCTGAAAGGGTAGGGGATTTAGCATGACAACTGACCTGTTGAATGATTTAAAAAGTGTGTCTCATGGGTTAGATACTTGGATTACAATGTAATGCCGCTTCAAAAAAGTCACAGAACTAGTTTTCCTACTAATGGAACAGGAGAACATTGAGATGGAAATTTCCCTCAAAGTATTATGGAGGAGTGGAGAAATCTGCTGTGACATGTTTTATGACGCTTATTAAAATAATTTATCTTACAGCTTTCAAGGAGTTCTGACAAGATGCACACTGGTTTCACAATTAAACTTAAAGGCTGACAAAAGATATATATATGTGAATCTTGTGTAAGGGCTCTCAGTCGGGAGCCCCTACACATTGAAGTCAGAAAAAAATGATCAGGTTAATCAACATTCCAGGTAATTACATATTTATTCTTTTATAGTAAATTGATAAAAATCCTTACTCATAATTTTTTTTTTCTATTTTAAACTCTGAGTGCAGTCCTTTTGATATTAACAGCCCTTCTTTGATAGCAAAACATCCACCTTGCTAATATAGCACTCCTGTGTGATTTCACTAGTGACAGAGCTGGCACTGGAAACAGCAAATGTTCACGTCAAATACCCAGGATAAAGAGTGTGTGTTCTTGCTATCAAGGGTGCACTGGAAAGAGCAAGCTGGCTGCATCTATAGTGGTAAAAATCCTAAATCATGTAATGTGATCCTTTTCTTTTGAATTAATACCAGAATATGTGGAATTCTGATTATACTGACATTTTTGGTGATCTTTCCAGTTAGCTAACCTCCAGCAGTGGCGGACATCAGCCACTATGTGCACAGGTGTATCAAGCAGGATGACAAATCAATTCTCTCACCTGTACGCAACAAGGATATCCTCAAATACCGGTCAGTGTGGGGCTATCCAGATCCAAACTTGCTCGCCCCTGGTGTAAAGCTTATCATCTGCCAGTACCCTAACCCCTAACCATAACCTTAAACCCTAACCCCTAAATCCAAACACTTATCCCTAATCCCTAATTCTAACCCCTAACCCTAAACCTAAAGCTAGGAACTGACTAAAATCTCAGCTGGAATTGACTCATTGCGGGCAGTCAGCTAACAGGAAAGGTCTTTTTTTTTGCCCTGACTTCAGTGGTCTTATCAAGAAAAAAAAGCAGAAACAACAATTATAGACATAAAAAAAAACATACCTACTCACGTACAAGAAATATGAGAAAAAAAAGAGTTTCAGTTATATCCATCATGCAATATTTTATCGTCAAGCATGGCATTTATTGTTTTCATGTTGTATTAAAAGAACATTGAACACCATTCTTTTTGTTTTCATGCATTTGAAAGATCACACTTTAAATATTACAAAATGTGTGTTTTACATGAAAAAATATTACGTAAACCTGTTAAAAATTCATGAAAACTAAAAGGAAATGCCCAGAGCATAAGTACATCTGTATATTTCCCTGGCAGACATGTATGACACACACATCTATATTACCCTCCCCAGATCAGTTAAACGTATTGAAAAAAATAGCACACAGTAATACATTATTAATTACCCTCTTTAAGATGTAACAAAGAAAAAATGCTTTCAATGTTCCTTTAATTTACCTGAAAAGGAGGCAGAACACTATTTAGTAAATACAGTGATACAGATACACATGATTATTTTTTTTATCTGTTTTGTTAAAAAGACTTGTATATGTTTTAGGTATTGAATATATAACATTAGTCTCAATACAATAACATGTACATTATCATCATATCTTTCATTATAACCACTCTCACACCTAAAATAAAATATTGCAGTGACTTATATACAATGACTTGGACTTAATAGAACTTCATATAACAAACTAGAGTTCATTTGATCAGTACATACATAGTACTTAATCTGTATCAAATGATAAAATGGCTGCATTGTGCTTGATCAAAAAACAGTATAATGGCGTAAAGTAATATATGACTTACAGTGAGAAGATCAGATCCTTAGAATAGCTGTAAATCATTAGGCAGTCTTGCTATGTACATGGAGCAGTCTTGTCCCCTCTGTTACATTGGGAGCTCTCAGTGTAAAGTTTGGGTGCTGGTTGCTATGTTACATTATGCTTGAGTTGTGGATTACATTTCTTAGTGTCTCACAGGTACACTGCATGGTGTTTAATACTAAACAGGCTGATTGAGAGGAGGATTAACACTGACAATATTCATGCATGCTAAAATGAATTAGGCTGCACGCTTCTAATATTTATTTTTTTACATAAATACGAAAAAAGATATTTCATATTCTATTTAATTTATACTTGGAGTAAATTGTAGTTTAAGTAAGATTCTGAAGTTATTTTAATGACATTTTTTAAATCTATGAACCATCAATTTTATCGGTATTTCCCCAAAACTGTTACTTAAAACTGCAACCCCCCAACACATCTCCGGGCATTGTAGGTTTATAAGTGTAAAGGTGGGTTCCAGTCATCAGACATTGCATCGGTTTCCTACATGTCCTATTTGTTTCCTTGTATTTGAGTTCTCTTGACTCTTTATACTCTTGACCAGGGGTCACCAAACTCGGTCCTGGAGGGCCGCACCCAGGCCTGGATTTGTGGATATCCTTGCTGCAAACAGGTGAGAATCTTGTTTCTTTAGCCATCCTGATTGACTCACCTGTGCACAGAAAGGAAATACTCAAATCCAGGCCTGGTGCGGCCCTCCAGGACCGAGTTTGGTGACCCCTGCTCTTGACGTTCAGGGAAAGTTTACCATGTGCCTACAATCACTCTACACCTATATTGTTCCCTCCAATATTTTACACCTTCAACAGCCAAATTACTTCTTAAAAATGTTCATTTGATCGTACCTGTCCTGTGAACTATCACCTGTTTCCAGCATTGAGCCTCAGACGTCTAACTACATTTTCCCAGCTCTAATTGTTTTCTTGACTTGTTATAGTCTAGCTTCCCCTCTTTGCCCCTCTACTGAAACCCTCCTTACACAAGTAACTAATAGCCCTCAAAAATACATTGTTATAGTTTGACTTGATTCCATCTTTATTTCTCCAATATGACGCTCAGTATTTCGGACCTATCCTGTTTTGTGTGCTCCTTTGAGGAAGCTAACCTTAACCCTCACTTACTAACCCCCTAACCCTCACTTACTAACCCTAACCCTCTAAACCTAACCCCCTAACCCTAAACCCTAAACCCCTAACCACTTACCGGACGTAGTAGCTCATTTATAGCACTAGATGGTTCTTAAAGTGCGCGCACGCGCGTTCCTAGAGTTGGCAGATCAATGGAGCACACACACAAAACAGGATAGGGCCAATATTTCTATATCAGTAGTAGGCAATAAAAGGTAGTGAGGTTAAAATATAATTTAGAGATCCAAGTAGCCTACACATTTCTAGAATAAGTGCATCCTAATTAGAGAAAAATTCAAAGAGATCCAGCCAAAGGGGGAGCGCGGTCTTAGTTTAGTTTGTAACAATTATTATATGAAGTTTATCATGTGTTCCTACTAGAGCTCACAATGATTAATATTTGGCAACCTCACGCTATTATTGCATTTGCATCCCTCCCAACCTTACAAATGTCAGAGGAACACTGACATTTTTGAAAAAAAGACTATTAACTCGTGATTATACCATTCTGTATTATGTGAAAACTAGATTTTAGACATATACATATGTAATAGCTGCTCACTGCCACATATACACATACATACTGTATAACTGACACTCTAAGCAGCTTCCTTTCTCCTAGTCTTTGAGACAAAACAAAAAGAAGGACTGGAGTCATGGTCAGGGCAAAAAGATGGATTTTGCCCTTAAATGTGGGGCTTAATTTGGTAGTCAGGTTATTTTGTTATAAAATTCCAAACAGTTTATGGCTACATATAAAAATGGCCTCCTTATCTGTGATCATCTTACAAAGCAGAATATTGGAGCTCACCCTGAATAACATTGAGCAACCAGCATGCTGAATTTGCTTTTTAAAGGCATAAAAGTTTATAGCCTATACCTAAAACAAATGAAAGTGACATATACAAATGATCTCACCGTCTATACAGCACAAAACACCTAAGTAACTGATCTTTAAGGTGCAGGGACCTGCCGTGGCCTGCTCAGGTATTTAATGACACAGCTAAATCTCTGGCCTTGCTTCCCTGACACACATTCCTGCTGCTCCAATAAAAAAGCAGATTTTTGTGACCTGACAAAAAACAATTAAGACTTAGCTTTTTACCAAGCCTTTTGGTAAAACAAAATCTGGGGGAAATGCTTTGAGTCCAACTAGAAGAAAAGTGCTATATAAGTCATCATTATTATTATTATTATATTATTATAATATCAAGAGCTAGCTCTTTTACTTATGCAACAATTATTAATAAAAATAGTATTCAGTTACTGTATTTAAAAAGTGCTATTCAATTTTACATTTACTTTCAAACATTAGATTCTCAGGGCCATATTCAATTGAGCCTTCAGGCGATCCCGGAGCCCGTAAGTGAGGTCACAAGCTAATTTGCTAGTCAATTGGCGTATTTTCGCGGGCTCCGACTGGGCAGTTAGGGCTTGCTTAATTGATCATGTTCCCGCCCTGAACTGCTGTGACCCAGTGCATGGTTTATGGTTTTGGCTTTGGGACAGTAACTTGCGACCTTGAGCAATTGTATAGCATCGTAATCAGAGACAACGGGAGCCCGCATTCGTCTGTCTGCGAGTTGCGGGCTTATAGATCTTAGACCACTATTTGGGAACATCTGTTTTACTCCAGCATGGGCGTAGGAGCCCCCAAAAATCTGGGGGAGAAAATTCAACTCTAGTCCCAGGACACTAAGGAGGAGTGGATTTGCCGCCAGTACACTAGGTGCAATTCACTGGGGCCCTGCTCTTCTTAAATTCTCAAGGCCTCACCAATATAATTTAAAAATCATGTGTGTATATGTGTGTATAATATATACACACGTATACATATATATTTATATATTGTGTATATATATATATTATATTTAAATATTGTATATATCACATATATATAGTTGTCGCAATTGCGAGTTTGTGGGCCGAAGGCGCCTCTTATCGCAATGCCCGAAAGTTACGGGTTTGATTGGGGCGCTCATCGCGAGGCCTGTATGTGACTGGCTTGATGGGGCTGCAATGAGCGCCAAAGGTGCTCAGTGCGAGGCCCGTATATGACTGGCTTGATGGGGCTGCAATGAGCACCAAAGGCGCTCATCGCGAGGCCCGTTACGTAAAGGGGCAGAGGCTCCAAAGGACTTACAAGTTACAGGCTTCAAAAAAAATACGGCTTTATCGGCTGCCAAAAAAAGGCAATTCATTAGAAAATTAGCTTACAACCTCACATGCCAACTTATTATGTGTGTATATATATATATATAATATATATATATATATATATATATATATATATATATATATATATAAATATATATATATATATATATATATATATATATTTATATTGGTGTGTGTGTATGTGTATATATATATATATATATATATATATATATATATATATATATAAATTATGGGTCAAAGCTTTCATGGGAAAGTGGCTCTAGTGGCCAAATCTCGTGGCCAAAATGGGGTATTGCTGTACTAGGATGTGATGATTCTTTATACTTGTGAGTATACTAATTACAACATCAAGATCTGTATGCATTATCTTCAGTCTAAAAGCAATTAATAGAAAGTATCTGAGCATTTCCAGAGTCCTAGGCATAGTAAGTTTTGGCTAGTAAATCAAAATCACCTATAATAAAAAACAGTTTGCGCAGGCATATTAGACAGATTGTCAATCGGGGCATGCTTAGCACACGGGTCACTGCCACTCCACGCCGCCATTATGCAAGGCTGTGAGGAGACAGCATAGGGAGAGACAGCGCGGAAAGGCGGACAGGAGAGAGAGCGCACAGAGAGATAGAGAGTGCACAGAGAGCGCACAAAGAGAGAGAGACTGCACAGAGACAGACAGCACAGAGACAGCATACTCTCCACATAACACACAGCCCAGACAATTCAAGATAATATTCTATGACTAGCTACTTGCCCGTCAAAAATGATGGGAATAAATTTTAAGGCTGTGAATACTGTACCATCGGCACTCATCGCAAGCCCTGAGCTGAGCGCCTTTGGCGGTTATTGCAAGCCTTTCCCTCTGTGTACTTTACGTGCCATACGGGCTTCGCCGCTCATTGCAGGCCTTGCGAACCTACAACTTTCGTGCTCCGCAATGATCACCTTCGGCGCTCATCGCATGGCTTGCAATGAGCGCCTTTTGAGCTCATTGCGAGACTCTCCTTCAGTCTTCTGTACTAGGCTTGCGATGAGCTGCTTCGGAGCTCATCGCCTGCCCCGCACTGCGCGGATTTGCTTTGGTGGCAACCCACCAGCCTCTGCGCTGAGCGCCTTCGGCTCTCATTGCGAGCCTCTCCTCCCGTCTAGTTTACGGGCCTAGCGATGAGCGGCTTCGCCTCTCATTGCAGGCCTCGTTAACCTGCAACTTTTGTGCTTGGGAATGCCATGTGTCTCTTTCCAGCATCTCCCTCCTGTCCCTTCCCTGTGTCTTTCTCCTCTGTGTGTCTGCTGAATCTTTGCATGGCGCGCAGTGACTGACGTTGGTTTAATTTTCAAAGTCCCACGTGCCTGGCGTTGTTTGTGTGTTACTGTTTTCGCTGTCGTGTATTTTCTAAGTCCTTTGTTGCTCGTGTGTGTTACTGTCTTTGGCGTTGTGTTTTCTAAGTCCCACATGCCTGGAGTTGCTCAGCCTCGTTTTCATCCTGTTTTGGAATTTTTACATTTCTTCGGCCGCCATTTTTTTCCTTGCTTAGCCAATTTTCCATCGACAAAAAACGCCAAATAGTGCTCAAATGCGCTTGCAACCTCACTCACAGGCTTTCTGTCTCTCCCCCTGTGCTGTATGTGAGTGTGCTATTATTATTATTTTATTCTTTGGCTCTTTTTGGTGGTCTTTTGAGTTATGCATTTGAAACTATTTCTGCCGTTAAATTAGGAAACTGCGTGCCTTGCGATCAGCAGCAAAGTGCTATGTTTTTCCGCAGCTATCGCGGTCCTCACGAGGCGCTCATCGCGAGCCCTGCAATGAGCGCCTTTGGCACCCTAAGTCCCGCATTGCAGCCTAAGTCGTGCGGGCCTTGCAATGAGTGTGCCTGTGGCGCTCATCGCAAGGCCTGCAATGAGCGCCTTTGGCGCTCATTGCAGCCAAAAAGTCCTGTTGCATTGCGCAACTGCTCAGTTTGCGAGGCTCGCAGTTGCGGGCCTCAACTGCTCGCCTCACTTTAACATTGCGTGACCATCATTTATGATTGGCAAGTTACTAGTAGCTATATAATAGGTCAATATTACAAATAGCTAATTGTAATTTAACTGTAAGAAAACACAAGCTATTAAAAAATATTAAAATCATGAATTATGTGTTATTACCTATTATTGTTTTACATTGTATATGTGAAACATCTGCTATGTTCGTTTAACGTGAGTTTTCAAAATAATAGATGGCTCTTATTTAGAGAAAAAAATAAAGATTATCTTTTTAAAACATAATAAAAAACTTTGAACTTTGTGTTTCTGAACAAGAAGAACAAATGTTGGCTTTGTAACATAACTTATTCCCATACACGTGTGTTTATGTTTGTGTCACTAGCACATGAGGTAACTGTGTTATATTCCTGTCAGACACTCCAGTCCTCCCAGCCTATCCCAGCATGCCCCTCTCCTTTCACGCAGAGTTGTGCTTACTGGCCACCTCTCTGTAAGATGGTGGGTGCCGAGCGACTAATTGAGTGTCTGGAAGAAGAGAAGTATGTGAATGGGGAGATAGAGGAGGAAGAGGCTTCGGCAGGCGGGGAGAGCGCGGCCAGCAAAAAGAAGAAGAAGAAAAAGAAGAAGAATAAAGCAGGTGAGAGGCCGGGGGGCGGACTGCGGGGTAATGTGACAGGAGCGTGTGACACAGGGTGCATGTGATACACAGCATGGAGGGCTCTGCTGGGGCCACATGTCCTGTGTGTTATGCTGTGTCCTGACATAAACTTCACAAGTCCCAGGGCGCTGAGGCACATTATTGTGATATGGAGGCCACGGCGGGTTCTTATTTATTGCTGCTTGTGTAGATGGATGTGAGAGGGGGGACTTGCATATGTGTCTGTGTATATGTATAGCGATGCAGAAGGGGTATGTGTATATATATATATATATATATATATATATATAAAAATTACACACACACACCTTTTCTGGATCGCTACCTTGTTGTGCTGAAGGGGCTTGTGTTCCTCAATGAAGCTGTGAGCTATACCATGTAGGGTCACCCAAGATGGGCAGGTCATAGCAGGTTACCAACCCACTCCAGTATCATTGCCATAAAAACCTTATGGACGGCACAACTGGAAAGACAGACAGATGGTGTGCTGCGTTCATATGGTCACCAAGAGTCGGACACCACTGAAAGACAGAACAATATATATATTGTTCTTCTGCATCACTATTCATATACATACACACACAAATATTCAGTCAACCTTCACATCCATGTACACAAACAGCAATAAATAAAGTTGTATTCTTTAATGTCATGTAATACACCTCATCACTGGTTCATAACATTTCTGTTTCCTGGCACTTCTGTAGAATTCTACATATATATTTCCTTGCCCGCTCCTCTATGATATATTATTATATATCGCATGCATACCAAGCTTAGGAGTCAAACTATGAAGGCATTTGAAAATCAATCTATTTTAGGAGCAAGAGAGTGATGTATGGGTTTAAATGTGTTCAGGGTTACCAAATAACTAGGAGCTGGGAGTATAATTTGACATTCCCTCAATTTATCAAGTCTTGAATATATATGTATAGTAAATAACCAAACGCTTGATACAATGATGGATACATTGTGATTGACTGGTGACATACATGAGTTGTCTAATGTGATGTCAGGGGGGTAGTTCCTAATATATATATATATATATATATATATATATATATATATATATATATATATATATTACACAACATTTGCTCAGGAAAAGTATTTTTCCTGGGCAAATGCATTTTGTTCATTGTACCACTTTTTTATTTTTTGTATGTTGCTAATTAACTCACAGACTAATTACAAAACAAGTTGTTTCTCAAAGACTTGACAAGTCAATGAGCAATTCTTTGTATTGCTTTACTAAATATTTTTTTCTGTAGGTAGTAGTTCTTTGTAATCCTGAGAACAGCTCAAGAAGAGACTAAGCATGCTCAGGTCCTCATTAAATTGCGATTTGGCCAATTGAATAGTGCTCTAAATAAGCACATAACATATTTTTTTAAAATAAGTTTTTAGTTAGTGAAAACCTTGCTTTTGGATAGATGTTTACTAACTAAAAACTTCTTTCAGAAAATATGTTATGTGCTTATTTAGACCCCTATTCAATTGGCCAAATCGCAATTGAATGAGGGCCTCAGTGTGCAAATTACTGCAAACAAACAATGGATCCAATACCTTGGGTTTATTGGTAATTTAATGCCAATGATCTCGCATTGACAAAATATTTGAATATTATTGTTGTTTTTTTTTGTGGATCAGAAATGCAGATACGGCTAAAAATGACCAATGATGATAGTGTATATATGATAGTTTATAGTTAATAAAGTACTTACAAGTACCTGAACCTCTGCTGTGTTCATTTTTGGGCAATTATATATTAAAAGCAGTTTGATAAGCCCAGAGATGCTCAGTAAACACACACATAATGTGAAAAATGTTGAAATACCTACTTTCAGATGCAAAAGGGAAAAGTACTTTCCATAGTCCTTTTAAAAGGATGCTGTAACTACAGTTTCTATCATGCATCCAAATAGCTTTTTTTAATCCATTTTTATTTGTTTTCCAAAACTATAATTCAAGATCCATTACATTATTCAACAACTATCCAAAGGAACATGTACATTTTGAACAGATACGCCTCTCATTAATAAATCTCGGGAGTAGTCATTTATTTATCATTTATGCGCAAATGTCTAAAGTTTACAGTTAGTGCTTGTTAGTTCTGTTTTGTCTTTATGTTATAAGGTGGGATTTATTTTTAATTTTGAAGGAGCTGACCTGCTATGTTTCTGTATTGATTGAAGTCTTTACCCAGTCCATTTTAAATATATGAAAGGTATATTTGTTTCATGGATTATCTACCAAAATAAACATTATTAAACTCACCATAAAGTTTGCTAACTCTCTTGAGTTTGCAAGCAGTTGTTTTTGAGAGCGAACACCCCTGGAAATCTCTGATAGCATAAAAGTCATAATCCCGTTTTGGCCAATTACATGCAGCTAATACATTTGTATTAATCTGTAAAGCCAGGTTGTGCACCAAATAATCATGTGATGTCTAGTCCTGTTTTCACCCGGGAACAGGAAGCGGAGGAGTCGGACACTGCTCTGTAGATTTCTGCATTGAGCTGCTGCTGGCTTGAAAGTCAGTAAATGGTTAACATCTGTACCCAAATGCAGTGTTTCTATTGGTATCTACACTGTGCCTATGTACCATCTGTGGGGGTGGTGAAAACAAATTTTATTTTTAAATAAAATAAATCTGTATGTATATAGAATGTATGTTTCTGATATAAGCAGCACGTGTTACATTAGAAAACAGGGAAACTTCCACAAACCTTTTTAAAACATCATGTTAATGGCAGCTTCATTTGTTGTGGGGGGATTCTTAGTGTAACCTGTGAGTTAGGGTTGCTTTTTGTGGCTGCAGCAACAACTGAAGCAAGTGCCTGTTATGTTTTGCCAATTGCAAAACACAAACCCACAAATATAAACACGACCAGATGTAAGACATTTGAATTTAACAAGTATTTTTTTTTTAACTTGTCTCAGTTGTATAGAAGTTTACTTGAATAATGACAGGACCCTTTGTTAACTTTGTCGCTGATTGTTTTTCCATTTGATTTTAATTTAACATATTGTGTACATTTTAGGACAAGAATCTGAAAAGGAAGCAGGATCTGCTGCCCCTTCTGTCAATGGAGTAACAAAAAAGCTGGAAACTCAAAGTCTTGAGGAAAAGGATGACGACGATGAGGGTACAGATCTGTTACAGTTCTCGTTCTACACAAGAGTGTGTGTATATTGTAGTGATTTTACTTGTCATGTCTTTGTTAGTCTTGAAGTTCCGCTCATTGCTTTATGCCACTGATGGGCTACATATTTTACTTATCACCCTATATGTTTGACCAAAAACCATTACGTCATTAAAAGTATCACATTACTTTTTTTTTTCTCCACACCAAAGCAGGAGCGATTGTTTGGTAACCCACCACACTTTACACAATAAATATGCATAATATATTGGTAAAGAAAATATTTTTATAGAATTTTTTTGAAAAAAGTGTGATTACCTCCTTTATGTAGGAAGTTGATAGAGAGGAGGAAACTTTAATGCAGGGCGCTGTGGCTTATTGTAGAGCTCTGAGCATTGCAGTCTTTATTTTATGCTAGCTACTTGCCCGTCAAAAATGACGGAAGTCAAATTGTAAGGCAGGCAATACGTTTTTGATGAGGGTAACAGAAGAGAGTGCAAAAGTTGGCCTGCTGCTCAACGTTGAAAAGATGAAGATCATGGCAAACGGCAATCTCACTACCTGGCAAATAGACGGGGAAGAAGTGCAGGCAGTGACAGATGTTATTTTCCTTGGATCCAAGATTTCTGCAGATGGTGACTGTAGTCGTGAAATTAAAAGACCTTTGCTTCTGGGGAGGAAAGCTGGCGACACAGCGGAACGCCTAAACAACAACAATTTTACCAGAATATTGATATATTTATAAACTTGATCAAAACCGTTCCTGTAGAGATGTATATTTTAGCATGACATTATTAACCTGATTAAACTTTGCATGTGTAATAATTAAAAAAATATTACTTCTATCTCCTTTTATGGGAACTCTACTCACTATGTGGGTAGAGAGTGGATTAAAGAGTAATAGAGTGAGAAGTCTTGTGGGATTATAAGGAAACAGTAACTTAATGGGTATAAAGTGGTATGTAAGCTGACTTTTTTTTTGTAGCTTGCACTTGGCTTACTAATACATTGGTTTATAATTGATATTTTTACTTTTGTGATGTTCCATGTTTGGTGTTAATCCTAAATCTGTTTTTTTTTATTTTTTAAAGTTGATGGTGAGAGTGAAGGGGCTGCTGAGAAAAAGAAGAAGAAGAAAAAGAAGAAGAAGGGTTGTAAGTCTAATGATCAAAATCCTTTCCACAAATTAATTGCTTTTCAATAATTACAAATATTATACATTTTTTTTGTGGTGAAAAAACTACATTTAGATCAGAAGTTGGTTGGCTTATGGAGCTCAGTCAATACATGTTAAACAATGGAAGTTTAGTTACAAATTAGTTTCTGCGACTCACATTTTAGCTTATGTATTGTCTATACTTGCTTGGATGCTGGGTCACTTTCTGGGTCCCAATGCGTACAGAAATTCACAACAGAAAAGCTAGTCACACATCGGTCTCTAATGGACTACTGTAGCCCCATGTTTACTGTATGAATTATAACTGATCATGGGGAAAAATGTTTCTAAAAAGTGTAAAAAATTATATATCCATTAATTTATTAACCATAACTGGTCATTACTACCTTGGTTGTTCAGCTATTTTTCTCAAGAGTGGAAACTTATAGACTAAGATTTCCATTAGTCCTGTTGAAAGCTCTGCCACTAAGTATTACCATATTTCAACAGTGGCCACTGCATTATTCTTTACATTCAGGCCTCCCTCACACTTGATAAACAGACATAACATGGAAGCACCCATATAATTGAGAGTAACATTTAATACCTTACAGAGTAGTTTTTTTCTCTTCTAAAATTGTGCCCCATTTATGGAGTGTAGCTGCTCAAGATAACATATTGTAAATGTAGTACTACAGTGATCTTGTAACATTGTGGTTTCTTACAGCATTTTTATGGTAAATTTGTGCCATGAATATGGTTTCAGTAACAGGAAGACTGCTTTAGCCAAGTAAAACAAAAATATTAATGCTAATTAATATTAAAGATGGGAATGTGCACTTTTTTTTAAAAATGTTGTAAGGAACGATATTTAAATGCAGTTATTCTATTATGAAACTGATGTAGTAGATGTTTTTCTTAGACCATTAAGCAGCTCTGTACGTCAATGATTGTTATGTGTATATATCCTAATTTGTTTTTATTTTATTTCCTTACAGCCAAATCTCAAACAGACCCACCCTCTGTGCCGATTTGTGATCTGTATCCTAGTGGAGTATTCCCAAAAGGCCAAGAGTGCGAGTATCCACCAACACAAGATGGGTAGGTATCCTCTAAGATCCATTTTATACATATATATTTCAGTATGTAGAATTCACATTGTTTGCATAATGGAAATGGTGTTCACTTTCATTAGTATGTTGAAAATGGTTGCATGCAAGCCGGTGTTGCAAAATAATTTGTTTCTAGTGTATAATCTGTTAATTCAAGCTTTATTTAATTAAATTGTATTTTTTTTTTTTCAAAGTTTTTAAAATGTTTAACCAATTTTAAATGCATATAAAAGTTAGTCCAAATAGTTTAAACATTATCAAAATTCATAGGTATTTTAACCTTACAAGCCATTTTTAGTCAGGTCTAGTACAGCTCTCGCTCATCTGCCTTTTGTTAATAGGGGGGGGGGGGTAGTATGGCACAGTCTAATTGGGACTCTCCAGTCAATCCCTTCCTTTGTCTAACAAGCACCTCACTCTTTCCTAATATTAGCCTTTCTCCCCTCCTGTCAATTAATGCCTTCCCGTGCAAATGAGCATCTCTTTCTCTCTCCTAATGCTAACCCGCCTCTCCCACATCACTCAATCCCTCGACAGCCTTTCTAGTTCCTCCCTTCTCTGCACTCTGAGATGCTCATAGATGTTACAGCAGCCTGTGACGTGGTATCCCAGAAAATAAATGACATTAAGAGGTATAGACTAAACTATTTTTTTTTTATCCACCTTGGCATGACTGTTTTAAATGAAACAAACTTGAGAGAAAGTGTAACCTATGACCCACAATAAGTTGTTTAGCTCAGGGTTGTGCAAGTTCGGTCCTGGAGGGTCACACACAAGCCTGGATTTCAAGATATCCTTTCAGTGCACAGGTGAATCAATCTGGTTGACTGGAGAAGTGACTGACTCCCCTGTGCGCAAGACTCGGTATCATCAAATCCAGGCATGTGTGTGGCCCTCCAGGACCGAACTTGCTCACCCCTAGTTTAGCTATTTTTTTACATTCAAATGTATGGTAATAGAACAAAACCCTTTTGCTGTCTAAAGATCTCCCTACCTCTCTGTGTCATGTCAGGACAAGATGAGGGGAAAACAATGCAATTGTTGTCTCACTTTAATATTTTTTTCGACATTATCAACTGCTCTTTTTTAATGCAAACGTTTTAAAATGCATAATTGTGTTATAATAATGTTATTTCTAAGTACCGCTTGGAAATTGTGGGATTAGTGGCACTATAAGAATAGCAAGGCAATAGTGTCATCCTGATCTCTGCTTACAGTGGGAGTTTTTTTTGTTTTTGTTTTTTACACGACTTGCTTCCTACTTGTTTGTATGACACCAAACACTTACATTCTGGGCTGTAGTAACTTTTCATTTCTGCAGACGCACTGCTGCTTGGAGAACTACAAACGATGAAAAAAAAGCTCTGGATAAAGCCAGTGAGGAAATCTGGACCGACTTCAGACAAGCTGCTGAAGCTCACAGACAAGTGAGAAAATATGTCATGAGCTGGATCAAGCCTGGCATGCCTATGATTGAAATATGGTAAATATGGGTGATGTTTCACCTTTTTTGTTTTTTCGTGGTTGGGGTCTCTTTTGAGTCTTATATTTGTTCATTTTTATATCTCATTAATGCATACTTTCCTTCAGTTAATTGGACCGTAAATCTTAATTGTTTTGCAGTGAAAAGCTTGAAGACTGTTCTCGCAAGCTGATAAAAGAAAATGGCCTGTATGCTGGTCTTGCATTCCCCACAGGGTGTTCACTGAATAACTGTGCAGCTCACTACACTCCAAATGCAGGAGACCCAACTGTACTGCAGTATGATGATGTATGCAAAATTGATTTTGGAACCCATATCAATGGTACGTAAAACATAATAAGAGATTTCATATAAAAATTACAGTGACATGACAATAAATATGTACAGTATCTCACAAAAGTGCGTACACCCCTCACATTTTTGTAAATATTTTATTATATCTTTTCATGTGACAACATTGAAGAAATGACACTCTGCTACAATGTAAAATAGTAAATGTACACCCTGTGTAAATTTGCTGCCCCCTCAAAATAACTCCACACACAGCCATTATTGTCTAAACTGTTGGTAACAAAAGTGAGTACACCCCTAAGTGGAAATATCCAAATTGGGCCCAATTAGCCATTTTTCCTCCCCGGTGTCATGTGACTCGTTAGTGTTACAAAGTCTCAGGTGTGCATGGGTAGCAGGTGTGTTAAAATTGGTGTTATCGCTCTCACACTCTCTCATACTGGTTACTGGAAGTTTAACATGGCACCTCATGGCAAAGAACTCTCTGAGGATCTGAAAAAAATAATTGTTGCTCTACATAAAGATGGCCTAAGCTGTAAGAAGATTGCCAAGACCCTGAAACTGAGCTACAGCACGGTGACCATACAGCAGTTTCACAGGACAGATTAGACTCAGAACAGGCCTTGACCAAAGAAGAAGACATGCTCCGCTTCATATCCAGAGGTTGTCTCTGGGAAATAGACGTATGAGTGCTAACAGCATTGCTGCAGAGGTTGAAGGGGTGGGGGGTCAGCCTGTCAGTGCTCAGACCATACACCGCTCGCTTCATCACATTGGTCCAAGAAAGAAGCCTTTTCTAAAGCCCGCAAGCAGACTAAGGACATGGATTACTGGAACCATGTCCTGTGGTCCGATGAGATAAAGATAAACTTTGTTTGGTTCAGATGGTGTCAAGCAAGTGTGGCAGCAACCAGGTGAGGAGTACAAAGGCAAACACACCTCCAAGACCACTAACTTGCTCCAGCTCCGTGATGTCATTATGGAGGTATGGAAGAGGACTCCAGTGGCAACATGTGAAGCTCTGGTGAACTCCATGCCAATGGGGGTTAAGACAGTGCTGGAAAATAATGGTGGCCACACAAAATATTGACACTTTGGGCTTAATTTGGACATTTCCACTTAGGGATGTACTCCCTTTTGTTGCCAACGGTTTAGACATTAATTTACACTGTTATACAGGCTGTATGTACATTTACTACTTTACATTGTAGCAGAGTGTCATTTCTTCAGTGTTGTCACATGAAAAGATACCACATATAATAGTTGTCAAACTGTGAGACGTCGTCACGCTTTGTGAGGTGCGTATAGCACTTAGCCGATAAGCGCTGCGAGCCTTGAGAAGCGAGGCGAGCCATTAAAACATAGCACTTAGCCCATGTGAGCCTCGCGGGACTTAGAACCAAAAAAAAAGATACGAGACTCAGGACTTCGAAAAACAAACAAAAAAAAAAACAGATTAGCAGCCGAACAAAAAACAAGAAATACACACTAAATACACCAAAACATCAGACCGCATGGGGCAACAGCCAGGATGTCTGTGAGTGAGGTGGAACGTGAATTTAACTCAATTTAGATGATTTTCGCCACTCTAAAATCGCCTAAGCAAGGAAAAAAATGGCCGCCGAAAAAAATGAAACCGATTCTACATGACCCCGGACCATGCAAAACACTGCAAACCGCGTAGCTCTTTACACATCACACTACGAACTACAAGATACACTCTTACAAATGCCGGAAAATGCTCAAGAGATGCATTCCACATTAATAACATTACGACTATACAATTCCGCTTTACACAATAAACCAACGGCTTTACCTCGCGCACGCAGCCTATCTAGAATGCACACTTCAAACATTCATTACACTTTAGAAGCAGGGCACTAACACTCAAAATGGATATTCTTTGCTGACTCAAAATACAGATTGTTAGCTCTTCAGCCTATTGCTCGCTGCATATATCAATTACAATTAATTAAAATCTATTAATTTATTTAATAAATCATTATTACTTAACTAGATATATATAGAAATAAATATCTCTCTCAGAGGACCAAAAGTATACGGCAGGAGAGGCTTGCAATGAGCGCCGAAGGTCCTCACGGTACAAAACGGTTTCAATTATGTCTCAAACAGCATTCCCACGGCTTCAAATTTTATTGCCCCGTCATTTTTGACGGGCAAGTCGCTAGTAATAAAATATTAGCAAAAATGTGAGGGGTGTACTCACTCTTGTGAGATACTATAATTTTCATGTTTTATTTTTACTATGTCTGCAGTTACTGATGATCATTTAATATTTAGTAGCCAAGGTTTTTTTTACATAAAAATATGCTGTGTACATTTACAATTGTACATTCTACATTTATTAGCATTATATTTACCATATCATTTCTTTATTTTTCTTTACATTCCCTTTTTAAAATGTTGTTTCCGTGCTCTGATTTCAGGTCATATCATTGACTGTGCTTTCACTGTCACATTCAATCCAAAGTACGACAAGCTTTTGGAAGCTGTTAAAGATGCTACAAACACAGGGATAAGGGTATGAGTAAGCTTCATTCATGTGCAAAATATGTATACTATATAACTCGAGTTAGGTCCCATATTAGAGAATGTAACATTTTGAAAATGCTGTTCTTTACACTGTGCCTGTTTTGTTTATTTATTTTTGTTCGGGAAAGAACTTGTTCCATGTCACTATTGAAGTGCATTAGCATTTAGAAAGGTGGTTCTTTTTTATTTTGTTTGCACTTTAAAAACGTACAGCACACTTTAATAGTTGCATTACAATTCTACTCTGTACTTAAGTTGGAGTTAGGATTCATCTGTATAAGGTGGTTGATTTTGCTGGGATAATAAAATGTTTGTCTTAACCGGTCAGTGCTTTATAATTAACGTTTAGTGATTATCTACCCTCAGTGTTCAGGTATTGATGTTCGTCTCTGTGATGTTGGAGAAGCAATTCAAGAAGTTATGGAGTCCTACGAGGTTGAAATAGATGGCAAAACATATCAAGGTATGACTGCACTTATTTCAGGCAACATTTATTTCTTAAAATGTACTTTTTAGATGGCCTTAACAAAAAGTATTAAACTATTTAAAGATCAGTCCTTTTCAAATGTATTAAGTAGTTCCCATAACTTTTACCTTCCCGTAGAATGCTTTTATCCATGCTTCTCAAATGAAACACTAATTTTAATCCACCATTTTGTGTGTTCATACTGATGTAAACTTGAAAAAATATTGGATAAGGATTATCATACAAGCTGACTTCTTCCTGTAATTGGCTGTTGTCCAATCTGAAAGTTTACCTAATTAGAAGTAGCTTTGTCTTTTTAAAATTACAACACCGTATAGGAAAGTGACAATAACCACCAATGATAGTATTTCTTATAGAAAGACTGAACAGAATACCTTCTAACAAAAGTAGAACGTGTTTCTTTATAATCTCATCAAGTACAGCAAATATCTTCCTTTTTTAATATTGTGCATCTGAACTAACAAAAAGCATTAAGTCTGGATTTTTATTTATTGATCTCATTTACACTGTGGGTCTTTCTACAGTTGTTTAACAGTTGTAGACTTTTAGATTGAATTGTGTTCATTTTTAAGAATCATTCTTCTGAAAATAGCCCATTGCCAAACTATTTTGATATATAATTACGGTATGTGCTACCTTGAGAGGTTTATTTATTATTGCTAATATTCTAATTCTGTGCTTTGATGTCTATATAAGGTACATTTACTGGATATGCAGCTTTGCAGCACAGGTTAGAGCTCCCTCTGACCAATGCTGATCTGTTAGTGTTCTAGGGGGAGTGAATGGTTTCTCCATAGAGCCCCATAACGTATCCCTCAAAAAGATTGTAATTAGGCTCTCAGAAGGACATCTTAACATTATTGTAAATGCAATCTCCATAGGATTCTAAAGAAATTTCTCAATCTTTAACCTTTGCATTTCTTGTTTTTGATTTAAAATAAATCTCATGTATCGTTTAAAATCTGCTTGTTTAAATGACGTGGCATGCCATGCAGCTAAGGACACGCCGGCGTCATTTCTACAGTACTGTATCTTACCGTAGATATTTAGAGGATGTATGCTTACCCTCCCTGTCCTTTTCCAAATGTGTGAATGCTGTTGCCTCTATATGAGAAAGGCCTAGTAACAATAGATGGGTCACAGAGTGGGAGATCGTCTGCTGGATATTATTTATTTCTTAGTATCCCTTTTTTCAATATCACGCTGATCTCTGCAATGGGATATGAGCAAAATATAAGTGTACCCTTATAAGAGGAGTATTCTTGTGAGAACATTATATATATCTTAGCCCTTTAAAGGCACAGATAGAGGAATTATTATGATAAAATTGTGTCCTTTTTATAAGGCAGATGGATATGGAATACTCAGATCTTTGAAAAATATCTTAGATTTACTTCAACAAGTTCTCATATAGCTAACAAGTACAGCCTCTATGAGATATATATGTCATTCCAGACTATCTAAGAATTTCCACATTGTGGACCCTAGCAAATAAGGGTCATTTTTATGGAAATCATTCAGCATTATTATATTTATCAACTTATATTGCATGCAAACTGCATTTGCTTTAACAAAGACAGGAATAATTGAGCTGGATAAGCCATCTACTATCCCCTTTAAGTACTGTTAGGTGTGAACATTTTTGCCCCTCTATTGAGAGTTTAAAATATTATCAAGTGGGTACATGTTCACACATCAGATAGCCTATTTTATCTTTTTCCTTTCCAATCCGGGATTTTTTAATAATTTTTTAAGAGAATATCGCCGTTGTTACCCCTAATCAATAAAAGTTCTAATTTTTAATTATTTCATCCCAAATTTGTACATAGACTGTTAAATGCAATCTAGACCAAAAATTGAGTTTAATGTCCCTTACTAGCAACAGCTAGTAAAGCACGATTAATCTGGATTTATACAAACAAGACCGGGACCAGATAACATATGTAAAATGATTCATTTGTTTGACTTTGAACGAATAGTCTCCCAGCTGTTGTCGTCACTTTAGATGCTTAAAAAGCGCTCAACCGCATCAACTGGGATTTTATTGAAGCAACTCTGGAGGTTTGGACTTGAAAGCGAAGTCACTAGAGCAATTATGCCCACAGTACTAAACAAAATAGCCGCTCGTATACACTCAGATTTGTGTTGGAGGGGATGTTCAGAGAAGGGAACACAGGTCCACATGTAGTGGTCATGTGGGAAGATCCAACATTTTTGGAGTATGTGCATATCACATTTATCTAGAATTGTAAATAGAGATGTGAAATTATCACCAGAACTTCTCCTCTTTCATATTTTTTCTGTGGATATTGAACGTAAATATGTAGATACCCTAATACATATAATTTTAGTTATAAAATGACTGATAGCTTTGAAATGGAAAGCAGGTTCTTTTCCCACCTGGAATAAAATAAAAGCTATTATAGCCCGCAATAGGCAACATGAAGGGGACTATGCACTAACAAATAGGGGCCCCAGAAATAGAATTTCTCATAAATTGTCTCCATGGGACACGTAAACCGTTGGAGGGCAAATCCTCTCTGCACCTTAAAGTTGTATATATTGTATTGTCTTTCTTTTTTTCTTTTTCTGTTTTTTACAATGTTTTGTATTTTGTATGATTGTAATAAAAAAACGTGTGTACTGCTTGCCATGGTAATACTGTGAGTGATTTATCCTTGCAATGCTAGTGAGAGTGTTTTTGGAGTGCTTTGATGTGTTTCCTCTGGTAAAAAAGCGACATTCCCCTTAGAGAATCTCACCAAATGTCGCTGATGGACAAAAATAATTATTTAAAGGGACATGGAATGTTCCCTGTTGTTTAATATTAAAATAAATGTAATATTAAAATAAAGTATTTATTTGTATATTTAAAAATCATTTTATTAACAAATGCCTAAACGCTCTGTTTTTACTTGCTGAAATCCTCCAAACAACGCCTTCAAAGGTTTCCCCCGTAGGTCATGCCTACAACATTTCTGGAACTAGTCTGTCGGCTGTGCATTTCTGCGGATCCACAGTCTTATGGTTAGTACATCTAGAATTATAGACTTGTTTTATGCATGAAATACTGGGGGCCGACCAATGCAGGACATTGTTGGAAGGTTTCAGTGATTTAATAGCATTTTTTTTAGCACTTGTTAATAATATCTGCAAAAAGTATATGTATTCTATTTTTAAACATGATTTTATTAACAACAAAATAGAGCCCTCCATGTTCCTTTAATCTATTCCTCTTATCTCCAGTTATCTTCCCAATACATTAGCACACTGTCACACAGAGAAAATGCTGTATATCTGAAGAATTACAAAAAGGACTAATACAATCAAGAAGATATTTTTAGTCCTCTGAACATGGTTCTTATTTACAACGCAATAGGGTCTGCTTTTAAATATACTGCTGTGTGTTTATAGTATTTATATCATGCACATAGTCATTACTTTTTTATTCGGTGTATTCAAAGTGAATGTTTGCTTGTGTGGTTTTCATAGAGATGGAGGAATATGTTTCAGATCTTTTTTGTATCTAATGAATTCAGCCATTTTTAAAAATAATGATTTATTCTTGTGGGAAAATGTGTATGTGTGTCTAGTAATATGCACTCTATTGTGTTTTGTTTAACAGTGAAACCAATTCGCAATCTGAATGGCCATTCCATTGCGCCTTATAGAATCCATGCTGGCAAATCTGTGCCCATTGTGAAAGGAGGTGAAGCAACAAGAATGGAGGTGAGGCAGAAATAACTGTGGTAAAGGCAATAGAAGAAGGATACATTTCCTTGAACTTTAAACCTTTAGCTCATAAATAATGTAAAGCACACAGTTAAGATGTAAATTAACTTTTATATTGTTGTAACTCCCAATTGCCATCATCAAAATTAATTAACCAAAACTATTTGTACTATTCTTAACCAAATGTTTGTGAGCTATCTCTCCCCCTTCCTCCTTTTTTGTTTATCCTTACAAAGGCACCAAGATGCTCATTTAATGTTCTATATTACTAAATTGTTGCATTTATATACTGTTTATCTGCTGAAATGTTTTATTTTGCACTGGTCTCAAAACAGTATGGTGTGTATCATTTTTAGGAAGGAGAGGTGTACGCAATAGAGACATTTGGTAGTACAGGCAAAGGAGTAGTCCACGATGACATGGAGTGTTCTCATTACATGAAGAATTTTGATGTTGGTCATGTGCCTATAAGGTAAGATATTACTTAAAGGACCCCTGTAATTTCATAAATAGCAGCAATGCATGATGTGGATATAAAAGCATTTTTAGAGAATAAGTTAGTTTAGATGGCTGATTTTGTGTCAAGGAGGATTCCATATTGGACTACTACCCTGTCTATGGCTTGAGTGGGAGTGTTGTCTTTTGGGGTCATACTCTACCACTAAGTTCTGTGGTCAAGAGGCTGTTTGAACACCAATCTTATCTGCCCTCCAGTTTTCTAATTCTTCTACACTACACACAAAAACAAAATGTCATCAATAAACCAAAATTGCATACCATAAATAAGACACTTGAGTGGTTCCTTAAAGCTATATAGAAGTTTCATGGGTTATCAATGCATCTGATAGGAAAATAAATAGTTTAATGCAAACATCTTTTTGCAGGAAAAAAAATCCCAAAATAAACATTGTTAAACTTACCATAGAGTTTACGTAATTTCTTTACTTTTCTAGCAGTTGGTTTTGAGAAGGAATGCCCACTAAAAATCCAAGCTGGATTGGCATAAAATTCACCCCCCCTTCTCTTCTTTCACCCCCCCCCCCCCCCCTTCTCTTCTCCCTTAAATGATGCAACTGCTCTAGATTTCTGCACTGTGCTGCTACTTGCTGGATGTTTAGTACAGGGTTAAGACATACCCAAATGCAGTGTTTCTAATGCTAGGCACCCCTGGGGGTGTGGGAACCATTGTTTTATAAACACATAAATATGTGTGTGTGCAGTATATATATATATATATATATATATATATATATATATATATATATATATACATATTTTTTAAAGGATAACCTAAAAGGTCCTTTATTTCCTGAAAAAAGAATTGCAAACCAGCATTATTTGCAGTCCAGAATATACTGAGAACATAACTACATTAGTGTAATATGTAAAATTGTAATTTGTTTCAAAATGTGCAGTTTAGTTCAAGTATAAACACACAGTTAATGGGTATAAAAATAAGTGTGTTTAATTTCCTACAGACATAATCCGCTGTGGAAAGTAAATGGGTGTTGTTGTTTTTAATATTTACATTTATTTAAATAATGGAACAAGTTAAAAGTCCGTTTTGTATAATTTCAAATGTAACATTTTGTTTTGAAGGAATATTTATGACCCTTTGGCATTTGTTTCTCAAATAGCTTACATACCTACTATATACCGGTTTTGAAACATAGATTTGATGAGTTAAGAATATTTAGGCCCATCTATGCCACCTGTTCTATCTTCCTAAATATCTTGACTTAAAAATCCTTGGGATATCCTTATGCATATGGATTCCTTTACTATATAAGCCTCTACCATTTTTTTTATGAATTTGTTTTCCCCTATTTATTCTCATTCTAGGCTTCCAAGATCAAAACACTTATTGAATGTCATCAATGAAAATTTTGGCACTCTTGCATTCTGCCGCAGATGGTTGGACCGACTTGGTGAGAGTAAATACCTGATGGCCCTGAAGAACCTGTGCGACTTAGGGATAGTCGATCCATGCCCTCCACTCTGTGACATCAAAGGCTCATACACTGCACAGTTTGAGCACACCATATTACTGCGCCCAACTTGCAAAGAAGTTGTGAGCAGAGGAGATGACTATTAAACCTTATCCAGAGCACAATACTATCGGTCTCTAAATACTGTTTCGGTGGACGTCTGTTGTAAAAGAGTGATTTCCAACATGACTTTCTTAATTCCCTGGAAACATTTTTTGTAAATGAAAAAATAAAGTTGAACTTTGAGATTTGAAAACCTGTTTATTAAGGATTTAACTTTTACTACACTCTGATGGGACCGTTATAAAAACTTATTTGTACTAATAATAATTGATATTGATTATATAAACATGGATCAGCCTAAGATATTTGTAATTTTTTTAGTATTATTTGTGTGAAATGTTTCATTAACCCTCATTTTTGCAGCTACATTATACTTCCTCACATAAAAGGAGCAATGTAGTTTAGTTCAGACTTTACATGTTACAGAAGTATGTAACAAAGGAAAAACATTAGAACTGTGTATAGAAAGTGTTATCAAGTCTGACAAGCCTGAGGACATCTGCTTATCTAAGGAGCAATGTTTGGAGGAGGGTTTATTTCATTGGATTGATAGCTCTGGCTATAGTAGCTGACACCTACTCCCTTCCCCCTCATATTCACAGAAACAGACCGGTATTACACTATTGTACCCTACAAATCCTCCTGCAGAGATGCTCCTCTCACTTACACAGTCTTCATTTTTTCCAAATATTAAAAGCTATTCACTGTGCAATTATTATACTCTTCAGACTAAATATTTTGAGACTTTTTTTCTTCTTCATCCTACAGTTGTCTTTTTAAGACATTCTATGCATTAGTAATTTAGCAATTCATCATCTCTTTTCTTCCATCTGTTGTATCACATATTTTGTTTACTCCTAAATATTTCTGAGTATCTTCAGTATTAAAGGGAACATATGAATCTTCCAAACATCCTTCAGCACCTCAGTCCTTAGAGAGTGTTTTTTCTTGACGGAGTTGTGTCTTTACTTGTGGAGAAAAAAAACAGCTTGCTGCTCTCTGTCAAGTGTCTGCAATCACAAGGACACTTCAAGGAGAGATACTGGTAAAATGTGTATGGGCCCGTACGACAGGGTAATGCTAACTCCAATAGATGTTAATCAGATACCCTTGTAATTTACTTTTATTTAGTTGATTTTGAGAGTAAAATAAGCAGTATATTTTGCAATCATAATCTGCCAGTTCCTGTTTAGCGGGTGCTGAAAGGTGAACGTGTTCATATTGCACACATACAAGTCATCTAATTTTATGACATACTTTTGCTTTTACTGTTGTTAAATCGTTCAGTCGTGTCTCATTCTCCATGACCCTATTGATTGTAGCATGCCAGGCACATCTTTCAGCCACTGCACCTCTGACCTCCATTAAATTCATTTTCATTGCTTCATTGACCTCCCCTATCCATCTTCTGTTCCCCCTTCTTCATGTGACTTTAATGTTTCCCAGCTTCAGTCTTTCTCTAGGGAATTCTGTCTTCTCATGATAAGGACTAAATATTTAAGCTTTAACCTAATGATCATACCTTCTAGTGACCAGTTTGTCTTGATTTCCTGTAGTACTGATGTATTGGTTCTTGCAGTCCAGGAGACTGCAGTTTTCTCCAACACCACAATGCAAAGGAATCAATTCTACAGTGCTCATCCTTCTTTACTGTCCAGCTTTCACATCTGTATGTTATACTGGGAATACTATAGTTCTAAATATGCAGGTTTTTTTTTTTGATAATGTAATATATTTTACTTTTTACTAGCTTGTCAAGACTTCCCATAGCTTTCCTCCTCATAAGCAAACCTCTTTTAATTTCATGGCTGCAGTCACCATCTGCAGAGATTTTGGAAGATAAAATCTTTCACGGTCTCCACTTCTTCCCTGTCTATTTGCCAGGACCTGAGCTTGAGGTTTACCATGATCTTCGTCTTTTTAAAGTTGAGAAGCAGGCCAGCTTTTGCATTCTTTTCTTTCACCCTCATCAATAAGCCCATTAGTTTCTGCTCTCTAACAGCCATCAGAGTAGTATCTCATGGCTTAAAGTTGATATTTTTCCCAGCAATGTTGATTCCGGCTTGGATTTGTCCAGCCCTACACATGATGTCTCTGCATATAAGTTGAATAAATAAAGTGACAATATACAACCTTGTTGCACGCCTTTCCCGATCTTCAATCGTCCTGTTCTATGTTCTTCCACATACAGATTCCTTGTGAGGCAGGTGAGATGGTCTGGTACTCCCATCTCTTTAAGAACTTGCCATATTTTGTTGTGATCCACACAGTCAAAGGCTTTAGAATCGTCTTCGAATTAGATGTAAAGATTTTTTTTTTGTTTTTTTTTTGTGTTTTTTTTTGGAACTCACTTGCTTTCTTATTTTTCCATTGGATATTGGCAATTTGATATCTTGTGCCTATTCCTTTGTGGAACCCGGCTTGTATCTGGTAGATCCTGGTCCATATAATGTTGAAGCTGAGCTTGTAGGATCTTAAGCATTACTTTGATGGCATGTGAAATTAGTGTAATTGTTTGATAATTGGAGCACTCTTTGGCTCTGCCTTTTGAATGCTACTCTGGTTTCTCTGACCTTTTTGAAGGCTATTGGCCTTTGTTGAGTTTGGCATAAGGCAAGCTACATATTCATTGCATCATCTTGTAGTATTTTGAATAGTTCAGATGGGATTCCATCAACTCCTACAGCCTTGTTATCTGTAAGGCTTACTATGGGGCCCATCTCACTTAACTCTCTCCAAGATGTCTGGCTCCAGCTCATTGGCAATGCTGTTAAGATCCTTCCTGTATTTATCTTCTGTGTACTCCTGCCACATCCTTTTTTTTTTTTTTTTCATCTAATCTGCTTTTGTTAAGTCCCTACCATTTTTTATCTTTTATAACACCCACTTTGGCATTAAAGGTTTCTTTGATATCCCCAATGTTTTTAAAGAGATCTCTTGACGTTCCCATTCTATTATCCCATTCTATTATGTTTTCTATCTCTTTACATCATTTAATGTAGAATGTCTCCTTGTCTCTTCTTGCTATCCTCTGGAATGCTCCATTCAGTTAGGAAAATATTTGTTCATCTCCACTGCCTTTCGCTTTCCTTCTTTCCTGGGCTACTTTTAAAGCCTCATCAGACAGCCAGAGTTTGTCTTCTTAGTTTTTTTTTTTTTTGGTGATAATCTTTGTTGCCCTTTCCTGACTAATGTTTCAAACTTCATCCCAAAGTTCTTCAGGCATTCAATCTTCCATCTCTAGTTCTTTACATCTGTACTCCACTGTATATTCACATGGTGTATTATTTCTTTTGTATCTGCTTGGTCTTATGATTTTCCCTCTTTTTTTTTTTCTCAAGTTTAAATCTGAAATTTGCAATAATACGCTCATGGTCTGAGCCGCAGTCCGTTCCAGTTCTTGTTTTTGCTCCATCTTTGACTACAAAGTATATAGTCAATCTGATTTCTATATTGTCCATCTGGTGATTTTTACGTGCATAGTCATCTCTGAAGCTGTTAGAAGAGAATGTTTACTATGATGAGAGCATTATCTTGAGTTCTACTGATCTCTTTACCTGCTTAATTTTGTATTCCAAGGCCAAACTTGCCAGTTATTCCAGGTGTCCTTTGGTCCCCTACTTTAGCATTCCAATACCCTATGAAGAAAGTAACATATTTTCTTGGTGTTATATCTATGACGTGTTGAATATCTTAGTAGAACTGGACAACTTCAGCCTCTTCAGCATCAATGTTTGGAGTATAGACTTGGATCACTGTGATGTTAAATGGCTTGCCTTGAATTTGCATTAAAATCATTCTGTAATTTATTGAATTGTAACTAAGCACTGCTTTAGCCACCCCTTTGACTATGAGGGCTACTCCATTTCTTCTGTGGGATTCTTGACTACAGTAGAAGATCTGGCAGAGATGTCCTATTCCATTTAAGTTCACTAATTCCCAGGATATCAGTGTTTAATCTTGTCATCTTATGTTTGCAATTTTAACGGTATATAGAAGTTTTCTGGATTTTAAATGTTTCTTAACAGCCACAGATTAGCAGAAAAACATGTCTTTCATTGATAACTTGAGAGACAGACAGAGAAAGAGATAGAGAGAGATACTCAGACAGAGAGAGACTCCCCACTCACTATCCGCAATTCAAATGAAAACATGCATCAGTAGTTGATACATAGAACTGATTTCCAGTGGGTGGTAGACAGAGAGAGATACAGTAGATGTTATATAGAATGGTTTTCCAACAGAGGTAGAAGTGGTAACCAAGGCTGAACCCACACTGTCAGTATTGCACCATGATTTTATTTTATATGTAAACTCTGGTATTGTTTGCTGCTGGGACAGGGGTGGAATGTGCTATATAGCCTGTGAGAATGTGCTGGAGATAATGAGGTGGAATGAACTGCAGAGTGAATGTGAGCGTTGAAAGGAGCTGCAGAGACTGGAGGTGGAATCTGCTGCAGAGAGATAGACTCTTATATGAAAATACATAGCACTTTCTTACATAGATATGTGCCAGAATATGAATCACATGATGCTTTGCTGTAGTGACAGTATCCCCAGACTTTTGCTATAATGTTGCAGCTGCCTCTGATTGGCCAAAACAAATGATACATTTTATGCTAATTTAGCTTGGGTTTGTAGGGAGTGTATACTCCCAAAGTGGCAGATAATAGAATACATTCTGCTAACTTCAAGTAAAGTTTATTAATGTTTTAATGGAATAAAAAAATTAACATTTTCTAATAAAACATATTGGAAACTGGAAATGAACAGACATATGCTCTGTGCACTTCCTGTTAGTTTCGATGACGTTTAAACATGTTTTTCTTAAAGGGACATGGGAACACAAATACATTTTAAACCTTACCAAAGTTGTGTTTTGCATGAAATAATATAAAGTAAATCCTGTTTAAACATCATTGAAACAAACCAGAAATGCACAGAGCGTACATACATCTGCAGTTTTCATTGGCAGACAAGTGTCATACATCTATATTAGTGCTTACTGGTTAATAAGGTCAATCCCCTTAGATGAGTTACTTATATGAATCAATTTTTTATGCTTTTGACAGCTTTGTTTGAGAAAACAAAATGCATAGTGGCACATTATCAAATACCCTCTATCAAATGCAACAAAGAAAATAAAATGCTTTAAATATCCCTTTAGTAGTTTTCAGGCAAAACGCAGCTTTGGTAACGTTTAAAGCCTGCTCATTTAAATGTATAGGGAAAAAAAGGATTGTGTTTGATGTTCCTTTGAAATTGGCAATACACGCCACATCCTTCTGTATGTGAATTGTTGTTTAATCAGGATAAACAAACTTGTAAACTTGAGAAATAAAAACAGACAACTCCGTAAGTTTCAGATACTTGTCCTACTGTGTTTTATTTAAGTAATTTGGCTAAACATAATATTGAAAATACTTAGAAAAAAAAACAAGCAATTCCTTTTAAGACGCAAGCTTTTTAAAAGAGAGAAAGTTTCTTCAGATCTGGAGCAATAGTTTGAGAAGCTGCTGCGACTGCAGCAAAAAGAAAGCATCTGGGATCCATTACAGCTAGGAAGCTGAAAGAGAGACCGTGTTTTTGCAGGAATCCAGAGGATCGGCCAGAAGACAAAGACAGAAAGAGCGACTGGAATTAAAGGCACCATTTCAAGTCACTGTTTTGACTGCAGGGAGAAGGCTGTTGTGAAGATTATAATCCTCATTAGAAAAGTGTATTAAGTGTCCCCATGGTGAGGCATATGTAGAGGAGGGTGGGCCAGTTCCTCACCCGTCGGCTTAATGTATGGAAAGGTCTGAAGAAGAAAAACCTGGAAAATACAAGAACTGAGTTTGGTGTTTGGCTCCAGTCAGAGTTAGCTGATTGGAAGCTCTGGTTAGATAGGGAACATTCAGTAAAAGGTAGTGCCCTGACAGAGCTAGGCCTTTTATTTTTATTATTTTTGTTTTGAGTTATGCTTGTAAACTGGCAACTATTTTAGTAACATTTTAAAAATGTATTGAAAGCTTCCTATAATTGTGTACCTGCAATGAAAAGTGTCAGAAATATAGCTGTAAAACAGAGAAGAGAATGGTAGTTTTCCACAACTGGTGTCAGAGGTGCGGTAGTTGCTCTTTAACTTCAAGACAGCGGAGGCCTTTGCATGGAGGAAGCATCAAAGGCTTCATTGCAAGTCACAGCGTGCAAGTAATAAGCAACAGGACAAATTAATTTGATAAAGATCAAAAAGCCATTGTTGTTCTGGATGAAGAAAATGCAACAAATTATGATGATCTGAAAGAAGAGACCCTTAACAGAGTTGGAGTTACAAGAGGTAACAATGTACAGATATTGCACTTATGGAAGTTGCTGGACAGGAAGAACTTGTATTATTATAGCAAGGGAGTGCCATTAGGCATAAAAAAAGCTTCCACATTCAAGACCGCGACCTTCTGTCTTCTGAAAAAAATTGGTGATGGTGGTGCTGAAGGGAATGGTGATTAAAAAAGTTTCAGCAGATGCAAGAGAGTCTAACCCTAGCAAAGGTGAGAGGAAGAATACACAGAGATGCCATGTACAGCATATGCAGACTCTCAACACAAGTTGACCAATCCCATGTTGTTGAGCAGAGGATGTGTCACAGAGTGCCGCTCAGAGGTTGGGATGAGCTACAGAGCTTTTAAGATTCCTCTCTAGGAGTAATAGAGTTAACTCCCAGAGCTGTAAGCAGAAATACCTGTCTGTTCTATAAAAGTGGAGCGATGGAGAAATGACCCCGCAATTAGGCACTGCTGGCATCAGCAAAAAAGGCAGCAGTTTGAAAACAAGAAGGAAGCCTGTAGAATATTGCAGTGAGTGTGAAGACTGTTTCTTGATTTTTCAGCCATCAGAGTAGTATCATCGGTGTATCTGAGGTTGTTGATATTTCTTCCAGCAATATTGATTCCAGCTTTGGATTCATCCAGTCCAGCCTGACGCATGATGTACTCTGCATATAAATTGAATAGATAAGGTGACAACATACAACCTTGTTACACTCCTTTTTTGATTTTTTTAAATGCTTTTAATAATTTTTAAAACATAACCGACATAAAACAATCAATACAGTTATCTTCATCCAATACAAATAAATACACAAATCTTCAGGACATTTAGAATACAGTAAAGGTCCAAATATACATCTTCCCTATACCTAAATTCTTTTACTTTTTAATGTTATTTAAGTAATTAAAACCCCAGGATTTCTTTACATTCTATCAATATTTCTGAATAAAATACTGCATATTATATATTACATGATCTGATATAATATACTAAAACATTGGATAAATCCAAGATGGTTCAATCCTCCATAAATTCACCCAAAGTTAAAACACCTAATAGACATACAAGACTTACTTACAAAACAAAACAAACAAACAAAAAAAAAAATAGGGAAAGGGGAATTTTTCTCTCTTTTAGGGAAATAACAGTTAAGGGGAATTTTGGGATAACATCCACATATCCAACCACTTACTGATTTTTAGTTTGTAGTGCAACATAATTATTCTAGAGTTTCCATTTAGTCTTATCATTCTGAATTAAATCCGCCGTACAGAAATCTTTTTCTAAGGCCCTATTGCGGCTCATAATGAGTTCAATTTAATTCCAGTTTGGAATTCTCTCTTGTTTCCAATTATAGGCAATAGCCCATTTTGCTATCATTATTATCTGTATTATCAAGGCTAAAGCTTCTGTATTGAAATCCATTGGTAATATATGAAGAATAACACCTTGAGATGTAGGGGCAACCGATTCTTTAAGAATATCTGCTTTATGCTCAAATCAATTTTTCCAAAATGTCTGGATCAGGGGGCAATCCCACCATATATGAGTTTCAGACCCAATTTGGCCACATTTCCTCCAACAATATTGATCTTGTACATTTTTAGAAATTACATCCATTTTAGCAGGAACCCAATATCACCTGTTTAAACATTCTTACATAGTTACATAGTAATTAAGGTTGAAAAAAGACTTTCAGTCCATCAAGGTTAACCTTTTAAGATCTCCTCTGATCTGCAATATGCAGATTAGTTATTAAGTAATTAGTTTTTAATTCATTATTAATCAATTATTTACTTATTTCTTTTTTATTTCTTTTGTTTTAATTATTAATAAATCCAGAGGAAGGCAAACAGAAAAAAAAACCAAGTGAAACTTAGCCAATCATCTCAAAGGGGAAAAAAAAAATCCTTCCTGACCCTAGATACTGCTGATCGGATTTCTCCCTGGATGAATACTGTCTCTCTAATTATCCAGGATAACCCTGAATTCCCTTTTTAATCAGAAATAAATCCAGTCCCCTTTTAAAGTTATCTATCGAACCCGCTGTCAACACCTTCTCTGGTAGAGAATTCCACAGATTAACCACCCTTACTGTGAAGAACCCTTTTCTTTCTTTAAGGTGGCATCTTTTTTCTTCTAACCTTAAGGGATGTCCTCTTGTCAGTTTAGAACTTCCTGGCACAAAAAGCTCCCTTGATAAATCTTTATACTGACCCTGGATGTATTTATATAAGGTAATCATATCTCCTCTTAGACGCATTTTTTCTAGAGAAAATAAGTTTACTTTGGTTAGTCTTTCTTCATAACTTAGCCCCTCCATCCCCCTTAATAGTTTTGTTGCCCTCCTCTGTAGCATTTTCCAGCTCTAAAATGTCCTTTTTATGAAATGGTGCCCAAAATTATACTCCATATTCCAAATGAGGGCGTACTAGAGATTTGTATTGTGGCAGAATTATATTTGCTTCCCTTGCTTCTATATCCTTCTTAATACATGCTAATATTTTATTTGCCTTTGCAGCTGCTGCTTGGCTTTCAGCACTGATACCTAGGTGGTTGTCCACAAGCACTCCCAAATCCCTTTCTATATCTCAAACCCCTAGATTTGCTGCATTAAGATTATAAATTGCATTGATATTTTTCCTTCCCAGATGCATAACTTTTCATTTAGTCGTATTAAATCTCATCTGCCATTTACATGCCCATTCTTCAATTTTATGTAAATCACTTTGGAGGGAAAGCACATCATTATCTGATTTAATTACCTTGCACAACTTAGTGTCATCAGCAAAAATGGAGACAATACTTTCCAATCCTACTTCTAAGTCATTAATAAATATGTTAAAAAGGAGAGAACCTAATACCGAACCCTGAGGAACCCCACTTACCACATTAGTCCAATCTGAGTATGTTCCATTTACAACAACCCTTTGCTTCCTGTCTTTTAGCCAGCTCTCAATACATGAGCAGATATTAACTGCAGTTCCTGTATCTCTTAGTTTGCACAATTGTCTCCCATGTTGCACTGTATTAAAAGCCTTTGCAAAATCCAAAAAGACTACATCCACTGAGTTGCCTTGATCTGGGTTCCTACCAACCTCCGCATAGAAACTCATTAGATTTGCTTGACATGAACTATCCCTATTCCAAATCTATTTGTTATTCTTAATATTCTTTCCCAACTTTTAACTTCAACCGTAATTTTTAAGTCCTTTTCCCAACGTTTCATGTTTATTGTTTTATCTACTTCATATTTAGTCCTAAAAATATTAAAGCATTTACAAACTAGGTGGTTACTATTATCCAACTTAATTACTTCCTCATACAGGCTTAAAGAATCTCTAAGATTATCAATTAATTGATGTTCCTTTACAGTGTTTTTCAGTTGTAAATATTCTAACCATTCACCAGTGCCGAGATTGTAAGTTTTATTCAAATGATCGAAGGTAGACAGTTTTCCATCAATGAACAAATCTTTTAGTCTGGTTATATCTTTCTTTCACCATTTGTTCAAAAAGGGAAGCTTTAAATTCTTAGCCAACATCTTAATGGGTATCACCAAGCTTGGAAAAGGAGTTACATTTGATTGTTTTTATTAATGTTTATACCAAAAGGCTAAGCCTTTTTTAATTATCAATGAAGTTGTAAATTTTGTTTTCTTAGCCAAATTCTCTAAATACAATAAGTGATTTAAATTACCATCTTTCAGAGAAGAATTTTCTATCTGAGACCAAGGATATTTGTTTACTGGATCTACCCACTTAATTATATGAGATAAAATGATAGCGTTGTTATATGCCTTAAGATTTGGGTAGGCTAAGCCTCCTGTCATAAATCTTCTAATCATAATATTCTTTTTAACCCTAGAATTTTTGCCATTAAAAATCAATTTGTCTATCAGAGATTGAAATTGGTTAATGCAATATATAGAAATCTTAGTATAAAATGTATATTATATTCGAATCTAGGAAGAATTGTCATCCTAATGGCAGTGATTCTTCCTGATAATGATAATTCCAATCTAAGATAGTGTCTACACATTTTTTATATAAAATTTTATATATAGTTGTCATAACTTTTTTTATATCCTTATTGAATATTATTCCCAAATAGTTACAATAGAGGCTGCAATAAAGTAATCTGGGGCTTTACCCGACTCCTTAATCTTATTGAAAAGATCCTTTAAATATTACACAATTACTGGTTGACAAATTTTATAAAAATAGTTTAAAAACCTGTCCGGGCCTGGAGTAGAATATCGTTTTAGACCTTTAATTGCTATATTAATTTCCTCTATTGAGATTAAGATTCTTCAGGAGGAGGAGGAGATGATCTGGTATTCCCATCTCTTTAAGAATAGTGTATTACTGTCACCTCTTCTTTATCTGATCTTCTCCTGGTAAATCCCTATTATTTTTGTCTTTTATCATGCCCACTTTGGCATGAAAGGTGCCTTTGAGATCCCCAATTTCCTTGAAGAGATCTCTTGATTTACCCATTCTGTTCTTTGATTTCTTTACATCGCTCATTGTAGAATGTCTCCTTGTCTCTCCTAGCTATCCCCTGGAATTTTGCATTCACTTGGACAAATATTTTCCTATCTTCACTAATCTTCTTTACTGGGCTACTTTCAAAGCCTCATCAGATAACCAGTTTACCTTTTTACTTTTAATTCCTTTAGAGATATTCTTTGTTGCTGTTTCCTGGTAAATGTAAACTACATCTGTGGATCCAAGTTCCTACTAACCTCTTCATAGAAACAAACTAGATTTGTTTGATATGACCTGTCGCTCAAAAAACTCTGTTGACTCCTACTAATAATCTTGTTTAAATAGACATATTCTTGTATAATGTCCTTTATTGTCCCTTATAAAAGCTTTCCCCCTACCGAAGTGAGGCTTACGGGTCAATCATTTCCTAGATTTGTTCTTGCTCCCTTTTTAAATAAAGGTATCACCTCTGCTTTTCTCCAATCATCTGGTAGAGACCCCGTGTTGAGTGAATCTTGAAAAATTAGATATAATGGTTTAGGCATTACAGAGCCCGGGTTCCCTCAGTAACCTTGGATGTATTCCATCAGGACCCGGGGCTTTATTAACATTTATTTTTTCCAACTCTTTTAGATTTTTTCCTGCATTAACCAATTATTTGGTGAAGGTAGTGTAGCCCCATTTTGTTACTGTATCCCAACCACTGGTACCTCCCTTGTGTATACCGAAGAAAAGAACCTATTTAGCTCATCTGCCTTTTCCTGGTCACTATTTATCAGATGGCCTGTGTCACATTGTAATGTCCCTTTAGCTTCCTTTCTGGACATCTTCCCATTAAAATATTAAAAAATTATTTTAGGATTAGTCTTACTTTCCTTTGCAACTAACTTTTCCACTTCTGTTTTAGCCAGTCTAATAGCCATTTTGCAAGCCTTGTTGACTTCCTTGTACTCACATAAAGCAGTCTCTGTCCCCGTTTTTTTTAAAATTTAAATGCCTGTTTTTTATTTCTCATCTTTAAGTCATTGTTAAGCCACATGGGTTGTGATTTACTTGTTTTACTTTTATCCCCACATGGTATATGGTGATAAGCATGTATATTTAGTAAGGATTTGAACAGTGTTCATTTATGTTCAGTATTTTTACTCTGTCACAGTCTATACTTTGTATTGCTGCCCTTTGACCTCTCATTATTAAAACATGCCCATGCATAGCTGCATTTACAATACGTAAGAATAATTCAGGTTCCTCACTTCCACTTATATTTGGGGGTTTATAGCATACTCCTACCAATATTCTTTTAGAAGTGAGCAGAGATAAGACAGCTTCTAAATATGCTTTTTAAGGTTTATCTCTTTAAAATTAGAGATAACAGGTAAAATAAAGTTTAAAATATATATTTTAATTATGAAATTAAAATATCAACAACATCTTAAACTTTCTATCATGCATGTTACAAATATTAAAAAAGACTTAGAAAAGTAAAACTATGTTGTGTGGATGGGCAGATGGAATACTTAAGATGCTTTATACATGCCACTTTTCTTGTCCCATTAAAGAAAGTTTTCTCATTTCAGATCACTAATTTATAAAATAAAAAATACAATAATACAAACTTTAATATGGTCTCTTAAATCAATTATATAGGAGGTTATATGACAATGAAAAGTATATGTCCTTCCATGCAGCAAGTAAACATAGACAGGCATAAATAGAATTATTAACATTTGCAGAAGGAGTTTCTTGCATGACCATTTGCAGTCAACAAAAAAAGTGTATGGGTGAGACACATATTTGCTAAAGTTATTGATGAAATTAGTACTGGGAATATTTTCCTTCATTGGGAGGACAGTGCTTGTCCCTAGAGGAATATCCTGCCCCTGTGAGAGTATCTTCACATAACTCTTTCATGTGTTCGAAGAGCGGGATAATACTGCTAATGTATCTGATAAATTGTTTAAAAGCAGATTTCTAATCTGTTTGCTTTTAATATAATGTAAATAGATTACCCACTGCCTGAAAAAAGTTAAAGGCTGTCACAACCTTCTTTTTGGAACCAGGGTGGGACTCCCCTGAACCCCCACAAGCAAGGGCCGTTCATGGCCAAAGCCCTACTGTCACAGCCCCTTGAACTCATGGACTCTGTTTTTGGGATTCTAGCCCATGTGAGTGCCAACTCCAGGGGATATTACAATGGGCATGAGACTTGTTTTAACGACTGTGTCAGTTTGTTTTTTATGTATAATGTAGTGTTGGGCCTCAGGCCCTGATCATTGTGCCCTGGACCTACAAGAAGTCATGTCTGTGAGTATTAGGGCCTACTAGGCTCAGAGTTTTTCGCAATGTTTAAAGCATTCAGGTTGTGTTCAAAACATACTAGGATATGACACTATTATTCTTTAGATAGTACCAACCTATGGTAGGGGTATGGCCCTGCTGCATGTAATTTAGAAAAAAGTAATTACTCTTAAGAACTGGATAATAGTGACTTATCTAGTAAGGTTATAATGTGTATAATCCTGACTTGATTTAGTAGTGGTGATTGTGGGGCCTTATTTCATGAGTTAGTAGTAAGGAAAATGTGCTTTAGAAATAGGAATTTGGGTTGAAGGAAGAGGAATCCAATTACCATATTGGTATGTGGTAAACCATGCTTGCTAGTCTGACTCCATCTTGGATTTTCCACTGACCTTGGTTTGTAGGACATAAGAAAATAAGTGAACTTTTAATTTTCCATGTTCCCAGAATGGCCAGATCCTAATTTACCCACCCAGATATCCTGACTACAAGAATTATTAACACCAACCCTTACCTTGGGCAGAACAGATCATATAGAGTACTGTAAAACAGGATGCTGGATAGTTAATTACTCCCTATTGAGATGTAAAAAAGGTTGACCATAATTACAGACAAGGAACAGAGATAGGAGTATTGAGAGATAATGTGGAATGGGGGAAAAGGTTTTAAGATTTAATCTGTGTATTTATTAATGCTGTTAAATCACATTATATGATACTCACTGCCTGTTGCGGATAGAGGTTAAAAATGAATTATTCAATTCGTTCAGAATTGTGATATTTTGGGTTTTCCAAAGATGCCCTCTAGCTTCGGGGTTTGCATGTAGAAGAGATGCAAGACACTTTAGTCTCCGGGTTTCAGATATTAATCACCCCCACAGGATCATAACGTTTCATAAGTGACCTAACAGATGACCGCACCAGACCCTAGTGAAAGGGTGGGGAATGACAGGGGGGACAAGCCTGTCAAAAATCAGGTGGGTTAGAACCAGCACCAATATATAGGTGGCTCACTCTCCACAAGGATTGTGACCGCCACCTACAGCGCTAGAGAAGGGTCCTATGCAGAAGCTAGATATAACATTCAGTCAACAGTGACAATTTCTCTTTACAAAAGAGTGGCTATGTTGCAACCAACAATGTGGCGATCTACAGTGCTGGACACAACAACCACTAACAATCTAATAAAATGATAAACCTCCACCCAGTGAGTAGATGAGAGGCTAAAGCCACCAAATAAAACTAAATTAATATATAATACGTGAGGACCAATGTGGTGACAGTCCAGACGTGGAATAAATGTTATGGCTCAAATGTCCTCCACAAAACTGCTTCTTCTCCACAGATATGTCTTCCACCAAAATTCAGATGCAGCTTCTCATCAGGACAGTAGTTCATAAATATGTCCCATATATAGAACAAAAAAGAAGGGTACAGGGTAGAGAAGCGCAAAAGCACAATGGTGTAGTATATAAAGGAGTAATTTATTGGTATAAAGGACAAAATTCAATGCACTTACATGTATAAAAATCAAAACACGTATTGAGCTTTGATACACCGGTATGAATCAGTCCTCAAGATGTTCATCTCACAAGGCTATACCTCTCCAGATGAATACGAGTATAACAAAAGATGTCCATCCTAGTAGAGTATATACCTCACATGGGGCTACAAGACCAACAATCTACTAAGGGGAGCACTACAGAAACTAGTCTGGCTACTATAGTGCTGGTCCTCGGTAGAGGGTCACAGTCAGATGGTACAGATTCACACTGGTGGGGTTCACTATCCTCACGGTAATGAGCTTAAACCAGAAAGTCGACTGGTAACTAAATAAGAACATAAAAAGTTAAAAAGTTAAAAATATATAAAAAACTGGGTGTCCAAAAACCCTGACATATATAAGGAACAAGTGAAATACTAAGTAAGTAAAACCAAGTAAAGCCAGACAGGCTATCAGTAGGCTGTTAAGGGTGATTGTCACAGGAAGGGTGGCTAATGTGGATTGGTTGTTGTAAGGTTTATAATAACTATGTGAACATGTGTGTGTTCATTCTTGTATCAGGCTATATTCTAGGGGATAGAAGGAGAAGAACGTTTTTTTATTATTTTCAATAAGCCTATAACCCTTGATATCTTGATTTCCTGAGTGATGGTCCTGAGTCTATGCTGGGCACTTTTTTTTTGGGGGGGGGGGGGCGGGCACTGAGATAACCTACAGTAACTCCTCGTGACCCAGAGGTGTGTTCCAGTAACTGAAGGCAGGAGGTTTTGGGATTAAAAAGGACCCCTCACCCTGAAGGTCATGGTAAAGGTCCACTGTAGTAAAAAAAAAATCATGTCTCTAATGTACTGTATGTAACAAACTAACAACCTTAGCAAGTGTCTAAGCTATGAATATAAATATATATATTTTTTAAATTATAATTTTTGCAATGTGTTAGTTAATATTGTTTTTGCTTTGTACTTAACCCCTTTATATCACTATGGAATATGTTGGCTCTTCACAAATAAAGGATAATAATAATAATAATAATAATACTTCCTCATAGCTGGATCCAATTAGTAGAGGGAGGGGTGATAGAGGAGGGAGGGAAAATAGTCACCATTGTAAACTTTTGCATTTGACATTTACAGGCATCCACCGCACATACTCAGAAGTAAGCAGCTGCCAACAATACCTACCATGCCTGCTGTACAGATCTTTAAAAGCCTCTCACACACACACCGTCTTTATCAAAGTATCATGAATTCCTCAAGGAATCAGCAGCGTCATAGGAATTTATTCTTATCTAGTCTAATTAAAAACAAAGTTTATGACTTTTACCTAGCATAATAATGCTTAGTTAATGTTTTGAAACATATATATTCATATACCTATATTATATAGTGGTTTTTCAATATGTACTTTCAGTGGCACTTTAGTAAGAGATCTTAGACTATGTAGCACCATACCAAGATGGCTGGAAACATTATCATTCTGAAACACCCAAAAAAAAAAATTGGGGCAGAATACAGTGTCTTTAGTGAGTCTAGAATCAAATACAAACATATATAATAAAATCTATGGCTCTAAAGCTATTCCATAACATTTGGGATGTCAGAACTGCATGCCTAATAATTTACATTCAAACTAATGGCTTAGCCTCACAAAACCCCCAAAACTCACCATAGGGGCCATTAGATCATATTGTTTCCTGCATTACAGTCAAGAGATCTCTGGGAGTATCTTTCAAACAAAGGGAAAATTCTTGTTGGGACTGCCCATTTTCTCGCCAGTAACAAGGATTTAGGGTTGAAGGGCTAATTCCGTTTTAGTACCCTTTTTATTTCATTTTTAATTCAAGGTTTTACCCGACAAGGCTATTAGAAAATGGAAAGACGTGAGGCCACTGCGTTAAACCCATACATTTATTTCTGATCCTAGTCAGTAATGTTAAAAAATTATCCTTATTTTGTTATTTAAGTTGAAAATTATGAGATAATCTGTTGCCCACAGTTATAAGACTCCGGTCTTCAGGCTATTGTTTTTTCTTTTCTTGTATGATATTATGATATTAATCATACAAACATGAAGCGCCCATAATTACTCATAGTTCATCATAGGGAAATAGTGCTTCATAACGCAGATCCCTACAACCCAGATCTCTCCCTAATGACCAACCTCAAGTTTAATTGTTGTTTTTAAAAATATTTGTGAAATTATTTCCCCCCCCAAATGCATCCCGAAAATGGAATGGGATTTAGCATGTTGATTGACTTGTTGAATGATTTAAAAAGCGTGTTTCTGTTCTCTCTGATTTTCCACTTAGATTAAGTAAATAAATGGATTAGATACTTGAATTACAATGTAATGCTTCTTTAAAAGAAAAATCTCAGGGAACTAGTTTTCCTTCTAATAGAACAGGAGAAAATTGAGACAGTATTATGGAGAAATCTGCTGTGACACGTTTTATGACGCTTATTAAAATAATTGGTATTACAGCTATTACAGAGTTCTGACAAGATGCACACTGGTTTCACAATTCACTAAAGGCTGACAAAAGAAAATCCATGTAAATCTTGTGTAGGGGCTCACAGTTGTAGTACAATTGAAATCAGGAAAATTCAGTTTAATAACCACTCCACTTTATGGCATATTTCCTAGTAAATTAATAACAATCCTAACTCATCATTTTGCTTTTCTATTTTAAACTCTGGGTGCAGTAATTTTGTGTGAAGGTCCCATGGAGCGAGGCCTATTCAATTTCTGTTTTAGCAACAGGAACCCTCCCTCTGGTATTTTCTAGAAGGTATGGGCCTCTCGGTGCTTCGCTGTCATATCAGGATCAGCAGCAGCTGCTCAGGAGCAGAGGGTCACTGGATCAACCTAACCGTATCGTCTGCTTCTTCAGTGGGCTTGAAAAGGCCAAGGTGACCAACCTTACCCAGAAGATTCCAATCCGGTTCTTACAGGAGAGCAGCAGAGGCTTAGGATAGCAAAGTGATTTTAGCTCAGTAGTCTTCCCTATAAATGAAAAACACCATTGTCTATTTGTCACAGAAGAGCATTGATTTTATTTGGTTACAGCAGTGTGTTTATTTAGTTTCAGAACAAAGGATTTACATGTTAGTGGGCTGAACATATCCAAACTCCCCGTCCAGATTAGTATTACCCAATACTAGATGTGCTTCCAGGGGTATGTGGCTGGTTGGTCCATGAAAGGACAATCAGAAGGCAGGAAAACCGTGGGTTTGGCTTGCCCATCTTGGGGGTGAATCAATGAGAGGCACTTACAGGAACATTTGGCAGGGAAATAGACAAAGGGAAACAAATGCATGCAATTCTTCAAAATGTCTACAAGATATCACTGCAGAATAAGACATGGAACTGTCCCTAGTTCAGCAGGGAATTTAGCTGCATTATGTGAAACCAAATGGTTTTTCATAAGCAATTTTTCTTTAAGACCTGAAAGTGTGTTGGTTAAGGGAAAACAGATCTTTACATTTTGGTATTAGTAGTCCTTCCTTGATAGCATAACCTCCTGCTTGCAAATGTAACAGTTACAGATTTATCTGCAACATGATCCTGTGCACGTTCACTCCTGTGTATTTCACTTGCCCATGTGATTTCACTAGTGACAAAGCTGGCTGGAGACAACAAACACCCAAGTTCGCTTGTTGATAAATCTGCAATTGTACCTGTAACAAAATTGAGCTTTTGCTATCAAGGAGCACCAGCAGTAAAACCATCCTACTGTATATCTTTTTTCTGTGCTAATTAAACTTTTGTTTTCCAACAAACAGCTTGAAAATGCATGAGAATCTTAGTGGATCACTTAATGGGTCACTATTATGTCATGATTAATGATAATCGTGTGGATAACCTAGAGAAGATGCGTGCTGAAGCTAAATCCTGACAACACAGTGGTATCCTTAGAGGGAGGGCATCATCTTTGAAAAAACAGAACTGAAGTAGGGTTAGATGATTGGCCTAGAATGTGGAGGATTATAAACACATCATTCAGAACAAGTGGAACTGTATTGTGGATTAACACTTAAATATTAAGTGTTGGCAACAATAAAGACCTCTTTTTTCCACCCGAAAAATAAGGCAAAAATGAAGTACTTCTTTCCTTCATATGATCTGGCTACACTGGTCAATTCCTTTGTGACTTCCAGGCTTGACTACTGTAATGCTCTATTCCTATGATTTAAAGATAAGCACTTATACCTCCTGCAGATAATGCAGAATGCTGTGGAAAGGCTGCTGACAAACAAAGCCCACTCTTGCCACATAACACCCATTATTCATTCTCTGCACTGTTTACCTGTCAAATGTCTAATTATTTCAAGGTTAGCTTGCTGACCTTCAAAGCTCTAAATGATCAAGACACTCAGCTACCTGAAAGTACCTGCATCACAATTAAAAATGTACCAAGAGCTTAATTGTCATCATTTGGTGCTACAACTTTTAGTCATGGAGCTCCAGTTCTGTGGAACATTTTCAAGATGCTTAAGACTTAGCTGTTTAGCTAAGTTTTGGGGTAACACAAGGTCTGGCGAAAGTGCTTTGAGACCAACTAGGAGAAAAGAGCTATATAAGTCATTATAATTATTATAATACTAGCGACTTGCCCGTCAAAAATGACGGGGCAATAAAATTGTAAGGCAGGTAACCCTGTTTGACACAGACAGTAAGTGTTTTGGTGGTCTGAGATCCTTCGCCGCTCATTGCGAGCCTCGCGCTGAGCGCCTTTGGCGCTAGGTGAAGGGCTTTGGCATTTATTGCGATAGTGTTTTTTTTTTTTTGTGTGTATATGTAGGTTTTTTTGATAATTAATGAATTAATAAATGAATATACTTTACCTATTTGTAATTAATATATGAAGCAAGCATTGTGCTGAAGAGCAAATAATCTGTTTTGATGTTCCTGCAGCATACAATGTAGATTTGCACTGTTGTTGAGCTGTAAGTGTCAGCAATGTGTGCAGTGTGTAGTGTAAATAGGCTGCGTGCGCGAGGGGAAGCAGTTTGTGTAGCTGTGTATTTCCGCATTGTGTAAGTTAGTGTTGTAAAAAGGCGGCGAATGTGTATGTGGTACACAGGTGTGGATGAATTAGCGTCCTTGCTAATAGTGTATCTTGTACCTCGTACAGGTTTTTGTAAAAGTCGTATGTGATTGGTGCTGTTTTGCGTCTTTAGGGGTCGTGTAGCCTCGTTTTCTTTTTTTTTGTCGGCCATTTTTTCTCTCACTTATGGATTTTCGAGTGTCCAAACTTGTTAAATTTGACCTCACTTCCAGAAGAGCTGGGTGTCCCCCCTTGCTGGGGGTAAGCTTTTTATTTTTGTGTGTATTTAGTGTGTTTTTACTGTTTTCCTCTGTGTGAGGTTCGGCCGTTAAGGTCGTAAATTTGCGAGTTTGTAATGTGTTTTTTTCTTAGTCCCGCGGCTGGTATTTTTTTAGTTTAAGTCCGTATTTAGTCATTGCGTTTTAGAGGTTTTTTTTTTCAAAGTCCCGCTTCTGTGGCTGTTTGTAACCGCTTGTGAGGCGTCGCATTTGCGGCCTGCAATGAGCCTTGCAATGAATGGCCCAAACTGCGTCCCTTACTTTGCCAGGGACGCAGTTTTTGCGAGTTCGCACCGCAAGCTCGCAAAGCGTGACAACGTTTTGTAGTTTGACAACTATTATATGTGACTAGCGACTTGCCTGTCAAAAAATGACGGCAATAAGATTGTAAGGGCGGTAAATTTTGTTGGTATTCCAAGATGCTTCGGCGCTCATTGCGAGCCTCGCGCTGAGCGCCTTCGGCGCTCATTGCGAGGCTGTTGGTTGTTTGTGTGCTATGAGCATTGTTTTTTTTTTTGCTAATGCTAATGAAATAATTAATAAAATAATACATGAATATACTTTACCTATTTTTAAGTAATATATGCAGGAAGCATTGTGCAGAAGAGCTGGCAATCTGTTTTGATGTTGCTGCAGCATACATTGTTTTGAGGGCTGTGTAAGTGTCAGCAATGTGTGCAGTGTGTAGTGTAAATAGTGTGTGTGCGCAAGTAAAATCAGTTAGGGTAGCTGTGTACTTCCGCATTGTGTAAGTTAGTGTTGTAAAATGGCGCCTAATGTGTGGTACGCGTCTGTGGCTGATTTGGTGTCCTTGTTCTTGGATCGCGTCCGTCTTTTTCGGAAAATCCGTATGTGTTTGGTGGTGTTTTGCGTCTTTAGAGGGGATTTTTCGGGTGTCTAAACTCTTGTATTTCGAGTGAAATTGAGGTGTAACTTCAGTTTCCAAGGTTCTGGGTGCCCCCCTTGCTCTAGGTAAGCTTTTTATGTATTTGTTGTGTGTATTTATTGTGTTTTTAATGTTTTTGCGAGGTCGTAATGTTTTTTTTTCTAAGTTCCGCGTCTTGTATTTGTTTCTTGTAGGTCCGTAAATTTTGCGAGGTCCGCAGTTGCTGGCAAGGAGCACCTTCGGCGCGTTCCATGCCAGCAACTGCGGCGCTCGCTACGCGAGCCCGCAGTGTTTGCTACCATGACTCCTGACTCTTATAACAGACTCACACAAATTATAACATTTCCATTAAGCTAGCTAGCGTAAAAATGTGTAAAAAAATAGAAAATCTTACTCTTCTCAGAAAAACAAAATACAAAGAAATTGAGCCTTTGATTTAATAAAAGTAATGGGAATAAAATCAGATTACAAATTATATTGCAGTATTGCAACGTAATGGGAATTCTATTTGTTTACATTAATGCACTCTCATAAAGAAAGTCGAAGACAAAATCACTTCAGAAAATGAAATAGAGCCCTGCATTAAAGAATAATTGCATATACAAGTTAAAATATAAAGGTTGGGTTCATTTATTTGTTTTCTTTCTAGATACATTTGACCATTATCCATGGTCGGATTACCCATTAGGTGTACTAGGCAGCCGCCTAGGGGCGCTTCCCTATGAAAGGCATCAATATGTTTAAAAAAAATGGTTAATGGCTTAAAGAAATGAAGGGCTGCAGTTAATAGACTGGCTACTAGGGGGTAACCACCTAGAACGAGAGAGTTACAACGGGAAAAGAAACTTACATGCACAGAAAAGGCAAAAATGGGTCAGTGCATATCTTGCGTACTCACTCGCAGGGGCTCCTCCATTTCACTGCCTATGGGCTCCAAAAATGTAGATCCAGCCCCTCCTTTATTAAGTTTTCAACTGAAAAGACAATATAGGAGAAATTTAACAACAGTAATCCTTTAAAAGGATATGAATCTCACAATTTTTAGCAAGGGTTGAGGCAGATATTACCAGGTCTTGGCATGCTCTGGCCCAGCACAAGTTTAAATTTATATTGACTAATTCTCATATCACAAAGCTGTATGCAGATGAAAGGACAACATTAGGCTCAGCTGCCTACATACACTTTACAAAGGACTATATTTTGCTACAGGTACCAGGAAATGTTAATATTTTCAAGGTCTCACATGCAGTTGGTTGGAAAGTGACGATTCAAGGAGAAAAAACTGGCACAAAAAACGTATTGCAGGTCAGCTTCCCCCTCAATCCCAGCCACATATTCTTTAAATGCTACAGATGTGATTGAGATTTAAAACTACAGGTATTAAGTAATTTATCAACTGAAGGTAACTAATAAAAATGTATTTAGAAACTTTACAGTTTGTACGTTTTAGTTCATCCAGCCTTCCTGATCCTTTAGCCACATCTGTGCTTTTATCTATGGTCTAGGATGTGATGAGTGTTTATACTTGCTAATTACTCCATCAAGATCTGCATGCATTATCTTCAGTCTATTAGCAATTAATAAAAAGGATCTGAGTATTTCCAGATTCTCAGTGATAGTAATTTAAAGAAAAATAAAGATGCTCCTTTTAAATACATAATAGAAAAAAATGGACTTTAGTATGTTTTTTTATGGAAAATAAATAAGAATTAAAAAAAATGTATTTATTTTTCATTTTAATACTGAATTACCAAAAATAAAATAACTTTACTGAAATAATTAGGATCTATCCTGTTATAGTTACGGCAGCAGTGACAGCAGCAGTTGCTGCAAGGAGCTGCTAGATGGCGCTGCAGATATTTGAGAGAGGTTCTAAAATGTTACCCTAACCCTTAACTAACTCTCACACTAACCCTAACCTAAGCCTAACGCTGTTATGGATTATGATCTATAAGAAAATGCATTTTATGTTTGTCCTACTCAAACATTTTCTCTTTTCAGTATTACGTAATCTTATTAACAATGTTGATTATTGGAGACTCTAAGATGGAGGATTTGCCACTTCCCCGCATACAAGGTGTCGGCAGCACTACTTCCGGTCTGTTAAGGATGACGATGACAACCACACCTTGGACACAAGAAGGAGAACGCCATCTTCCCTTTGTCCTAACCTTCTGACCAATGAGAGAAAGACTCATCCCACTGTGGGATGACATCTAGAGACTCCTTAATGCACTAACCCAATGCCTTGCTGAGATTCTGTAAAAGCGGACACCTCAGAACCAATGAATTACCGAATAAACCTGATGATTTGCTTAGTTGCAACATTTATCTGATTGTTAAATGTTATATATAGCAGCTGATTCAATAAACAGTAGGCGAGAGAAAGCTTTATACCAGAACTCTGTGTTGGTGTATTATTTCTCTAAGGTGTGCACACTATATATATATTGGTAATTTGGACAGGAACAGATATTATAAAATGGGATTATTTTTATCCAAAACAACGCTATGATCTCAACACTAAAATATCGGCAGGGCCATCTAGCGGTTGGTCGCCGCCACTGCTACTGGCACTGTTGGCGGACTGCTGCCGTAACTATAACAGGAAAGGACCTATAATTATAAATAGTGCCGCTATTAAAATGAAAGATAAGTAATACATTTTTTAATTTATTTTCCATTTTAGTACTGAATTACAAATAAAAACACTTTATTGAAATAATTATAAACACTATCTATTTAAATAGAAAATAAATAATTTTTTTGGGACTGTAATTCCATTATATTGTTAAGCACTTGGTTTTATTGTTTTCTTCTTTATCAAATGAACAAGAAAGAGTAAGTGGTTTTGTTACATAACTTATTCCCATACACGTGTGTTTATGTTTGTGTCACTAGCACATGAAGCACACACTGTAACTGTGTTATATTCCTGTCAGACACTCCAGTCCTCCCAGCCTATCCCAGCATGCCCCTCTCCGCTCCTCCCACTTGATAGAGTCGCACTTACTGTCCGGCCGCTCCCGTCTCTTTCTCTCTTGTAAGATGGCGGGTGTGGAGTTACTACGGGAGAGTCCGGAGGAAGAGGAGAAACATGTCAATGGAGAGAAGTATGTGAATGGGGAGATAGAGGAGGAGGAGGCCGCGGCGGGCGGGGAGAGCGCGGCCAGCAAAAAGAAGAAGAAGAAAAAGAAGAAGAATAAAGCGGGTGAGAGGCCGGGGGGCGGACTGCGGGGTAATGTGACAGGAGCGTGTGACACACAGGGTGCATGTGATACACAGCATGGAGGGCTCTGCTGGGGCCACATGTCCTGGGTGTTATGCTGCGTCCTGACATAAACTTCACAAGTCCCAGGGCGCTGAGGCACATTATTGTGATATGGAGGCCATGGCGGGTTTTTATTTATTGCTGCTTGTGTAGATGGATGTGAGAGGGGGCACTTGCATATGTGTCTGTGTATAGCGATGCAGAAGGGAGGGGTGTATATGTGTACATATAGGTATCGCGTTTTTCTTTAGTGTTATATAATGTCCACTCCTCTGTGTTGTGTGTATTGAGACATAATTATAGGAGCCAGGCAAGAGACATTTCAAAATCAATATTTAGGAGTAAGCGAATAATGTATGGATTTAAATGTAATTCCCAAATAATAAGGAGCCAGAAGTATAATTTGACAGTTAATAGTGTGTATGTATATGTATGTGTGTATATATATATATATATATATATATATATATATATATATATATATATATATATTATATATATATATATATAGTGTGTTTAAGACTTGAGAAACCCAGGGACCAAGTTAAATATTGATACTAGTGAGATGATTGAGTTATTTAGATGTTTAATGTCAGGCGGGGGTAGTTCCTTATATATATACAAAGGTTGCTCAGTAAACAGGTTTTTACAAATAATTATTGTTGCTTTTTGTTCATTGTACCACTTTTTACAGAGCTATGTTGATGATTTCTTAAAGGCTTTTGGTGTGTGTGTGTGTGGTATGTATGTGTGTGTGTGTGTTGTGTTGGTTTCGGCATGTTTTTAGAGCTGGGCCCTACCTGTAATGGAGCTTTAGCTGCCTATTTCTCGTGTATTTTGAGTCCATGTCAGTCAGTAAGATAGGCGTTAATCATATTTTGTTTGGTATTATTTTTCTCTCAGACTCTAATTACTGAAGTTATTGTTCAATGACTTGACAAGAGTAGTATTGCTATATATATATATATATATATATATATATATATATATATATATATATATATATATATATATATATATTTGTTTCTGTTGTTGGTAGTTATTTGTAAGTCTGAATGTAGTACAGAGACTAGGCATGCTCAATGTGCAGGTGAAAGCTGACGAGGTAGACCCAATGCCTCAGGGGCTTATTTGTAATTGGTGCCAGTGATTTCTTATTAACAAAATATATGAATCTTGTTTGGGGTAGATCAGAAAGGCAGACACAGCTAAAAGTGACGAATGACAACGTTAGTTTACTGTAGGAAAATATATATTTTGATGGCATTCAATTGATAAAGTACTTATATTTACATATTGTTTCAAAATGATACGATATTTGGAACCTGCTGTGTCACTTTTATGTAACAGTCTGATAAGCCCAGAGATGCTCAGTAAACAAATACTTTAAACATTTTTAAATCCCATTTTCAGATGCAACAGGGAAAAAGTGCTTTCATAGTCTTTGTAAAAGGAAACTGTAACTGTAGTTTTCTATCATGCAGCTAAAAGTTTTTTTTTTTTCTTTTCCCCAATTACAATACAAGATCTACATTACATTATGTAACAACTATCCAATGGAACATGTAAGTTTTGAACAAATACGTCTCAATAATAAATCTCAGGAGTAGTACTGACAAATCAAAGGGGAGTAGTCTGTCATCTAATTAACATAATTTTTGCACAAATGTCTAATGTGACCGAGATTACAGTTAGTTCTTGTTGGTTCTGTTTGTCTTTTTATTAGGTGTGATTTTTTTTTATTTTGAAGGAGCCTCAGAACTGACCTGCTATGTAACTCTGTTGATTGGCGTCTCTACCCTAGTCCATTTTAAATCACATATATAGTTATAGTACAATGTTGGTCACACTTTGCGAGACTCGTGAAGCGGACCGTAGGGCCGCAACTGTGAGCCTTGCGAGGCGTGCCGTGTAGGATGCACCACTTAGGCTGGATGAGGCTCATCTGTGAAGCCTTGCAAAACAAGGCGAGCAGTGTACGGCGCAGGACTTAGGCTGGATGAGCGCTGAAGGTGCTCTTCTGCGAAGCCTCACAAGGCGAGCCGTGTACGGAGCAAGACTTGGGCTGGATTGGGAGGATCGCAACTGCAAGCCAAACGCCTAACTCGCAAAACAAAACAATACATTTAACAAATAGCACACTCACAGATAGCACAGCGATATTGAGCCATATTTGTGGATTTTCGTCAATCCAAAATCGGCTAAGTGAGGAAAAAATGTCAGATGAAAAACGTAAAAAAATCTGAAACTGGATGAAAACGAGGCTCGGCAAAGCCAGGCACGCGGGACTTAGAAAGTACACAACGGCAAAGACCGTAACACTTACACCACCACCGCCAAGTTCGCGGGACTTTGAAAATTAAAACAAACCGAGGCTCCCGATGAGCGCCAAAGGTGATCAGTGCAAAGCAGGAAAGTACACAGGGAAGAGGCTCGCGCTAAAGGTGCTCAGAGGAGCAAAAGCCTCACATAGTGTGGCAGACAGCATTGCTAGCCTTACAATTTTGAAACCCGTCATTGCCGACGGGCTTGTAGATTATAATATCATATTAATGGCCGCTTCTTTTGCTGTGGGGGATTCTTAGTGTAAGTTAGAATGGTTTTTTTTGTGACTGCAGCAGCAACTGAAACAAGTGTCTGTTATGCTTAGTAAGTGTGCAGATTGTGTTTTGCAATTGACCAAACATTGCTACATATGCACCACGGTGTCATTGTGTTTACAGTACTTACTGATGAGTTCCCAAAATGTTTGTGCTGGGAGAATCCCAGGCCCAAGTAGCAAGAGCATCTTAACTTTAAAAAACAATTCCTGCGTAAAACGAGAAGTTATGCATATTCTAAAAATGTAATTCCAATGGGGTGATGATGGTTGTTTTCTCATCCTCATACCCTGATAGATATAGTGTCAGGAAGTAAATGTGCATCCATAAAATTTTGCTTTACTACAACAATTTCACAGGACTTTCTCTCAACTTTGTTTAATAGGATAGACAGAAGTTGTGTTCTCACATTCATATGCAGTTGGCTCCTACATTTCAGATTCATTTGTCCCCACGTCTTAAAGACAAGATAGATAAGGTTTACATAACAACTTACTGTAAACTTGTCTGGTTAAAATTAATTCTTGAAATCAATTCCATCTGCTTTGTTGTATTGTATGGAGGACCCCATTGGCTATAAAATCCACCACTTAAGCTATAATTTGACAGATGTATCCGTAAAACTTGGGAGAGATCTCTGGTCATTAAATATTTACTTGATATACTATTGACTCGTAGTGACCTAAAGTTTGCTTTAACTTCACTGTAACATGTAGTTCAAAGAGAAACATGACCATATTTAAGGCATTTTGTATTTATTAAGTATTTTTAACTTGTCTCCATTTTATATAGAACTTTGTTGACTAATAATGACAGGACCCTTAGTTAACATTGGCAATGATTGATTTTCCATTTGTTCTTAATTTAACATATTATGTACATTTTAGGACAAGAATCTGAAAAGGAAGCAGGATCTACTGCCCCTTCTGTCAATGGTGTAACAAAAAAGCTGGAAACTCAAAGTCTTGAGGATAAGGAAAAGGATGACGACGATGAGGGTACAGATCTGTTACGGTTCTCATTCTACTATTACAAGACTGTGTATATTGTACTGCTTTTAATTACTTTTGATGGCTTTGTTTGTCTAGAAGTTCTGTTCATTTCCTTATGCCACTAATGGCCTATATGTTTGATCAGACAGTCATTAAAAGTGTTACATATTACTTTTAACATTCTTTATTTGTCCACACCAAAACAATAGTGTGTATTTGGTAAACAAACACTCTTTATTCAATAAATATGCATAATATATTGGTAAAGCAAAATATTTTTATAGAAAATAGTTTGAAGAAAGTGCGATTACCTCCTTGTAGGAAGGTGATGGAGCGGAGGAAACTTCAATACAGGGGGTTGTGACTTGTTGCAGAGCTCTGATCATTGCAATCTTTATCTTCAATGTTTTACAGATATATTAAAGTATAGTGAGCTACCTAGCAAATACTCACTTGCTAGGACTTTTATATAGGTTTATTTTATTAATACATATTATATCAGGTTTTCCTGATTGCACTTTTCAGATAAGTATTATAACAGAATATTTATATATTATAAACTTGAACTAGAGAAATTATTTTTTTTTTTATTATAATATATTTTCCGTTCCAAAGCACCACAGAAATGGTTAAATGAAAGCCATTTCTGGAAAGGGGTATATTTTAGAATGTCCTATTTAATCTGCTTGTATAACTAAAAAAATATGACTTTCTCCTTTTTATGGGAACTCTACCCACTATGTAGAGGAAAAGTGGATTACAGAGCAATTGAAGGAGAAGTCTTGAGGGATAATAAGGGAACAGTACTTATTGGGTATAAAAGTTGTATGTAAGTTTGATATTTTTACTTTTGTGATGTTCCATGTTTGGTGTTAATCCTAAGTTTCTCTTTCCTTTTTTTAGAAGTTGATGGTGAAGGAGCTGCTGGGAAAAAGAAGAAGAAAAAGAAGAAGAAGAAGGGTTGTAAGTTTAATGATCAAAATACTTTCCAGAAAAGCGATAAGCTCCTGATGCTGGTTTCCTGTATATCTAGCTTTAATTGAACTCTAAATAAATTGGCATATGCTGTCTTTATAAAGAAAATCTTATTTTGTAATGCTGATCAGTACCCACTTTCCATTTTTTTCTCTCGCCTACTTAACATTTGTACAGGTTGCAAATGTGTGGTGTGAAAACTACATTTGGATCAGAAGTCGGTTGACTTATAGAGCCAAATCAGTTTGTTAAAGGAAGTTTAGATGAATTAATGATTATGCTATGTATTTAGCAATATAAATTATTTTCTGTGCCTCACATTTTAGCTGATGTATTGTTTTACACTCGTTTGGATGCAGGGTCACTTGCTGGATCCCAATGTTTATGGAAATTTACAGTAGGATAACTAGCCACACATCAGTCTTAAATGGGCTACTGCATAAATTATAACATCATGGGTATAAAATGTTTCTCAAGAGTGCGAACTTCGTCCCAGAGCTTTAAACAGGACTAATGGAAATCTCCATCTATAAGAATTATCATATTTCTGCAGTGGCAACTGCATTATTCTTAATACAGGCCTCCCTAACATTTGATAAACATAACCAAAAATGACAGCAGCCACTTGATTGAGAGTAACCTTTAATAAATAAACTTTTTTTTATTTTAATTTTTAATTTTTGCCCTTTTCGAAGCCTAGCTCTTCAAGAAAACATGTGGTAAATGTAGTACTACAGTGATCCTGTAAAATTGGTGTTTCTTACAGCTTTTTATGCGAAGTTCGTGGCATGAACATGGTTTCAGTGACAGGAAGACTGCTTTAGCAAAGTAACATTATGTATTGCTGTTATCTTCCGAAAAAAATACACCCTATCAAATTTTAAATAAAGGAGTTTGAGCATGTTGTTAATTTGAAACCCATAAAAATGTTATAAGGAATAATATATTTAAATTCAATTATTCTGTTATGAAACTGATGTAGTAGATTTTTTTTCGCAGCCAAATCTCAGACAGACCCACCCTCTGTGCCGATTTGTGATCTGTATCCTAGTGGAGTATTTCCAAAAGGTCAAGAGTGCGAGTATCCACCAACACAAGATGGGTAGGTATCCTCTGAGATCCATTTTACACAAATGTATTCATTGCTATTAGGTATGTAGAATTCATGTTTGCATAATAGAAATGGTATTTACTTTCATTAGTATCTTGAAAACCGTTGCATGCAAGCTGTTGTTCCAGTATAATTTTATCTGGTCTATAATCTGTTGAAGCTCATTGAATTACTTTGTGCAACATCATCTTTTTTTCTTTTTCCCCTCTAAATTTTAAAATCTTTCTAACCAGGCATATGAAAGTTAGTCCAAATAGTTTAAACCATTATCAATGCATAGACAGTTTCACCTTACAAGCTACTTAATCATCTGAGGGGGGTCAGTAGGGTACAGCAAATGAGCTCTGTACGTCACTGTATATTGCAGTCTAATTGGGACTTTCCAGTCAATCTTTTCCTTTGCCTAGCAAGCACCTCATCCTGTCCTAATGTGACCCCTCCTGTCAATTAATGCCTTTTAGCTCAATAAGCAGCTCTTTCCCTCTCTCTCCTGATTCTAGACATGCCTCCTCAGCCTAAGGAGTAACTTTCTTAACACTATCCTTGCCTTCCACCCTTCAGTCACTCAATCCCTTTACAGTTTCTCTAGGCCTCCCTTCTCTGCACTCTGAGATGCTCATAGATGTTACAACAGCCTGTGACTTGGTATCCCAGAGTGAGAATCTCCATAGTATGTAACCAGGAGCTTTCTAAATAGAAACAGGGAATGAAAAGGATAAAAGCCATGCAGAAAGAAGTATAGTGATCTGGATGAACTGTTATTTATTTTTAATCACAGAAGTGGCATACACGCCTTAATTTCTCGCTGGTAAACAGGCACACCCCAGCTAGTTATTAAAGCCGAGGCTTGTAGGTGGACTTTTGCTGCAAAAAAGGGCTATACAAGAAACTGCTATAACTTGGGCAAATCTGTATTTTTTTAAATATTCCAAAATCATTTCAACATGCTCTTTCAAGAGTTTTTAATTTTATTTATTTCCACCTTGGCATGACTGGTTTAAAAATTATACAAATTTGAGAGGAAGTGCAACTAACCTATGACTCTCACTATGCCTCTGTGGATTTGCTTAACTAGTTTTTTTTTTTCATTCAAAACTTTATGGCTGTGGAACTAGTGTGTCCTATAAGAATAGCAAGACAATAGTGTCATTTCTTTTTTTTAATAGTATGGCACTATAGAGTCTTCCCACTATTCCTACTAGTTTATATCACCCCACGCACTTACATTCTGGGCTGTAGTAACTTTTCATTTCTGCAGACGCACTGCTGCTTGGAGAACTACAAATGATGAAAAGAAAGCTCTGGATCAAGCCAATGAGGAGATCTGGACCGACTTCAGACAAGCTGCTGAAGCTCACAGACAAGTGAGAAAATATGTCATGAGCTGGATCAAGCCTGGCATGCCTATGATTGAAATATGGTAAATATGGGTTATGGTTCACCTTTTTTATATATTGTTCTTTGTGGGTTGGGTCTGTTTTGGGTTTTTGTTTTTCATATCTCCTGAATATATGTTGACTTTCAGTTTAAGTGAATCACAAGAGAAATTGTTTTGCAGTGAAAAGCTTGAAGACTGTTCTCGCAAGCTGATAAAAGAAAATGGCCTGTATGCTGGTCTTGCATTCCCCACAGGCTGTTCACTGAATAACTGTGCAGCTCACTACACTCCAAATGCAGGAGACCCAACTGTACTGCAGTATGATGATGTATGCAAAATTGATTTTGGAACCCATATCAATGGTACGTAAAACATAAGAGATTTCATATAAAAAGGATAATGGAGTAACATAAATATGTAACAGCCTTATAATTGTCATGTTTGCAGTTACTATCATGTATTTAATACAGAAATACATTATGTATACATTTAACATGATTGATAATATTACATTTCATTTAAATTGTGCTTTCTACCTTATTAACATTATATTCATATTTACTGTATCATTTATGTATTCTCCTTTTAAGATTTTGTTTCCGTGCTCTGATTTTAGGTCGTATCATTGACTGTGCTTTCACTGTCACATTCAATCCAAAGTACGACAAGCTGTTGGAAGCTGTTAAAGATGCTACAAACACAGGGATAAGGGTATGTGTAAATTTCATTCAGATACAAAGCTAAACAAAATATGTATACTATATAATTCAAGTTAGGTCTGATATTAGAGAGTATAAAATTCAGAAAATATTGTTCTTTAAACTCGACATGTTTGTTTCTGAAAATAAATTGTGTTAAGTGCATTAGAATTCTGAAAGATGTTTCTGCTTTATTTTGTTGGCACGCTTTATCAGTTGTATTACAATTCTACTCTATACTTAAAGGGATATCTAAGTTTGCTGGATTAATACATTTCTGCACTCTATAGGCAAAAAGCAGCCTATATGTATACAACACCTCTCATAAATGTTTTTATTAATATCTAAAAATTCCTCTGATTGTGTTGACACCCCCAGGGGGTGTCTACACAACTTCCTGATCCCCACCCAATCGGCATATAGCATCCGGGGAGCAATATTAACCCACTATTTAACTGATCTTGCTTGCTCAGTTAATAGTAGAACAGTGTTGTCTGCCTCCCAGTCACTGCTGGGATATGACTCATTCCTGTATATGCTGTGGGCTGTTGCCATAGCAGCTAACAGTGCTATGTCTCAAATCTTTCATCTAACCGGATTGGCCAAAACAAATTATGGAGGGGGTGTTAACCTTAATTTTAAACTGTCAGAAATTACAATAGATTTTGCTAACTTCAAGATAAGTGTTTAAGTGGTTATTTTGGTATTTTGTCATGCAAACATTCTATTTCATATACTATTAATTCTCCTCTATCAGATGCATTCATAATCCAGGAAAATTACATATCCCTTTAAATTAGGGATATTGCTCATCTGTATCAGGTGGTTTATTTATCTAGTACAACAACATGTTTGTTTTAACCGGTCAGTGCTTTATAATTAACGTTTAGTGATTATCTACTCTCAGTGTTCAGGTATTGATGTTCGTCTCTGTGATATTGGAGAAGCAATTCAAGAAGTTATGGAGTCTTATGAGGTTGAAATAGATGGCAAAACATATCAAGGTATGACTGCACTTATTTCAGGCAACATTTATTTCTTAAACTGTACTTTTTATATGACCTTAACAAAAAGTATTAAACTATTTATAGATCAGTCCTTTTCAAATGTATTAAGTAGTTCCCATAACTTTTATCTTCCAGTAGAATGCTTTTATTTAGGCTTCTCAAATGAAACACTAATTTGCTTTAGCATTTTTTGTGTTCATATTAATTATATGTAAACTTGAAAAATGATTGGGTAAGGATTATCATACAAGCTGACCCCTTTCCTAGAATCGATGTTGTCCAATATCAAGGCTTCCCTCAGAAGTGCATCTGTCATTTTTTTAAACTTGCAATACAGTATAGGAAAGTGGCAATGACCACCAATAATTGTATTTATTATAGAAAGACCAACATAACTTTTAATAAAAGCAGACTGTATTTCCTTGTAAACTCCACAAGTACAGCAAAGCTCTTGTTGTATATCTGAACAAAAAGCATGAAAAGTCTTGATTATTATAGACCTTTAGATTGCTTCATAAATTAACAGAATTAATTCTACTGAAAACAAACAGCTGACAGTCTATTTTTATATATATAATCAAGTGCTACCTGGAGTGGTTTATTTTGTATTGCTGTTATACTAATTCTGTGCTTTAATGTGTATATAGAAGTTACAATTACTGGAATTTATTATTATTCATTTATTTTTTAAAATTTTTATGAAGCTGCAACATATTCTGTAACGCTGTACGTAGGTTAAGTATAAAGGAAAAAAAAGAAAATACAATGCACATGGCAAAAAGTGTGTGTGTGTGTGGGGGGGGGGGGGGCTGTTTTTGAGTTTAAAATCTTAAATCAATGTGTCCCTTTGCAGCCCTACCAGCTTAGTGAATCTCTCTAAATGTCTGACGGACAAAATATATTTAAAGGGACATCGAAGGTTCCCTGTATTTAATATTAAAATAAACTACCTAAGTATTTGCATTTTTAACCATTTTATTAAGTAATTACAAGCTCTGTTTCACTGAAACCCTCCAAACAGTCACTGCCAAGGTCTGCCCCTTGTAGCTCATGCATAACTTGTTTCTATAGTACTAGTCTCAGCAGCACATTGCTGACTTGCTGCTGATAGTCTGGTTAGTATGTCTAGCCTTACAGACACCTTGGCCCTCATTCAATTGCAATTCGTCAATTGAATAGGGCCCTAAATAAGCACACATATATTTTTTAAGGAAGTTTTTAGTTAGTAAGCATCTATCCAAAAGCAAGGTTTTCACTAACTAAAAACTTATTTTAAAAAAATATGCTATGTGCTTATTTAGGGCCCTATTCAATTGGCCAAATCGCAATTGAATGAGGGCCCTTGTATCTATGAGATACTGGGGTAGACTATTACTGAGACCATTAAGCGCTTGTTAATAAAACTTTTTAAATATACAAATATTTAGGTAGATTTTTTAATAATAAAAAACTAAGCCAACCATCTTCCTCTAAATGACTCTTCTCTTCAGTTATCTTTCCAACACACATTTAGCACACGGTCACACAGAGAAAATGCTGCATATCCGAAGAATTACAGAAAAGCACTAATTCAATCACTTTTTAATTCTCTGAAATCCCATTTAATCCCATGATAGGGTCTGCTTTAAATATACTGCTTTGTTTATAGTATTTATATAATGTACATATTCATTACTCCATAAAATGTAATAAAGTTACCCTTATGTTTGCAAGTTTCTTTAGTTTTCTGGCAATTTATTTTGAGAAGGAATGCCTGAAAATCCAAGCTAAATTTGCATAAAATTCATAATCTGTTTTGGCCAATCACAGGCATTTATAACATTTCTGGAGAGAGACGGGCATCCCAGATTGCAACAAAGCGTCATGGGATGTGTAGCTTTTTTTTTTCTTTTTTCTTTTGTTCCCCCTCTCAAACATCTCTCTCTCCCTTGATTGATGCAACTGCTCTAGATCTCTGCACTATGCTGCTATTTGTTTAATAAAATCTGTTTTCGGATTGAATTAGTCATCGCAATGTATGTTTCTAGTATAAGTAGCATGTGTTTATATTAGATAAAGTTACAAACAGGGAAACTTCCACATACCTTTAAACCATTAACTCTATACAACTAGTTAAAAAAAAAACAACAACTTTATTTTTGTAATATATTTTCTACTTGTAGAGAAGTGTGTGTAGATATCTTCAGTAATAGGCACTTTATTGTGTTTTTTTTTTTAACAGTCAAACCAATTCGCAATCTGAATGGCCATTCCATTGGGCCTTATAGAATCCATGCTGGCAAAACTGTGCCCATTGTGAAAGGAGGTGAAGCAACAAGAATGGAGGTGAGGCAGAAATATCTGTGGTAAAGGCACTAGAAGAATAATACATTTAATTGAACTTTCAGCCTTGATACCAAAAATAATGAAACGCACATTAAGAATTTAAATAAACATTTATATGGTTTATTTTTTTTTCTTTAATGTTGAACAGTTTTCGTTGTTTGCCTACTCCTGTATGCCTTGTTTTTTTCTTAAATGCAGGATTTTGAATGTTTAAATGAGTAATAATAAGAAAATAAAGTTTAAGCATTAATTTTAAATTATTAACTTGAATTTGTATACTGTCTATCTGCTGAAATGTTTTAAAACTGGTCTCAAAACAGTATGGTGTGTATCATTTTTAGGAAGGAGAGGTGTACGCAATAGAGACATTTGGTAGTACAGGCAAAGGAGTAGTCCACGATGACATGGAGTGTTCTCATTACATGAAGAATTTTGATGTTGGTCACGTGCCTATAAGGTAAGATATTACTTAAAGGACCCCTTTAATTTCAAAATAGCAACAATGCAAGATGGGGATATAAAATCATTTTTAGAGAGAATCTTAGTTTAGATGGCCGCTTTGTGTCGAGGAGATTTCTATAAGGGACTTACTGGCCTGTTTTTAGCTTGAGAAGGAGGGTTTTCTTGGGGGGCTTTAGTCTAACACTAAGTTCTGGGGTCAAGGGGCTATTTGAAGGACATTTTCAGGAAGAATGAGTACAGATCTGATCTTTAACAGGTCCTCCAAATCCTCCAGGTCCTCCAGAAGGTCTGTCTTCAATAAACCAAAATGAAATAGTATAAATATGACACTTGAAAAGAGAAACCTAAATGTTGAAACTAGACGCATTCATTATTTCCTTATTCTAGAAATGTGAACCAAGAATTGTAAACCAGCGTTATTTGCAGTCTAGAATATACAGAGAACATGACTCAAAATTGGCAGTTTAGTTAAAGAATAAACACACAATTACCTAAAGTGGTAATAAGTGTGCTCAATTTCCTAGAGACATGATGTGGCATGTAAATAGTTGTTTTACTGCCTCTTACAATATTACATTGACTTAAATATTGTAACGAGTTAGAAGGCAGTTTTGTAAATTGTGTTTGGAAGATTGAGAAGGGGTTTCTCACATGGCCTATAGGCAGCTTTGAAACATGATTTGATGGCATGCAATAATGTCCAAGCCTATCTACTCTGCATATGTTATCTACCTAAATAACTTGACTTAATACATCCTTGGGATAGCCTTTTGCATATGGATTCCTTTACTATATTAGCATTTTTTTATTAATTTGTTTTCCCCTATTTTTATTCTCTTTCTAGGCTTCCAAGAGCAAAACACTTATTGAATGTCATAAATGAAAATTTTGGCACTCTTGCATTCTGCCGCAGATGGCTAGACCGACTTGGTGAGAGTAAATACCTGATGGCCCTGAAGAACCTGTGCGACTTAGGGATAGTTGATCCATACCCTCCTCTCTGTGACATCAAAGGCTCATACACTGCACAGTTTGAGCACACCATATTACTGCGCCCAACTTGCAAAGAAGTTGTGAGCAGAGGAGATGACTATTAAACCTTATCCAGAGCACAATGCTATCGGTCTCTAAATACTGTTTCGGTGGAAGTCTGTTGTAAAAGAGTGATTTCCAACATGTCTTTCTTAACAGTGGACATATGACCATATTTATTCCAAATCTAAATTTGGAAACTATTAGAAAGGCAAAGCTTTACTAACAATCTGTCAGGGTCAACTTGCAGACCTTTAATCTACACATAATAATAATGTTTAATTTGTTCAGCTGTTATCTTGACTTCTGGTTCAGGGGAATGTAATGAAGCTAAATCTTAAGTTTGGAAAAGATTTGCATTTCATTTGAGAGGCTTTTGAAATATTTATATTACACATATTCCAACAAGTTTCTTAGTCTTCATTTCTGCAAATATTAGTATTGCATTTTAATTCCCTGGAAACCATTTTGTAAAAAAAAAAAATAAAGTTGAACTTTCAGATCTGAAAAATGTGATTATTATTGATAGTGGAATTTGGGTTTTCTACACTCCGATATGGCAAAGAGTTATAAATACTTCCATGTACTGATGGTAATGATTCAAAAATGGAGCAGCCTAAGATATTTGCAATGTTTAAGTATTATTTGTGTGAAATGTTTCATTAACCCTCATTTTGCAGCTACATTATACTTCCTCACATAAAAGGAGCAATGTAGTTTAGTTCAGACTTTACATGTTACAGAAATATGTGACAAACGAAAAACATTAGAACTGTGTATAGAAAGTGTTATCAAGTCTGACAAGCCTGAGGACATCTGCTTATCTAAGGAGCAATGTTGGGAGGAGGGTTTATTTCATTGGATTGAGAGCTCTGGCTCTAGTAGCTGACACCTACTCCCCCTCATATACAGCTAACCTCCTCTCACTTACACAGCCTTCGTTTTTTCCACGCATTAAAAGCTTTATGAACTATTGTAAATATTTTGAGACTTTTTTTTCTTTCTTCATTATACAGTTGTCCTTTTAAGAGATGTATGCATCCAGTAGCCATTCATCATCTCTTCACATTCATCTATTATATTTTTTACTCCTAAACCTTGAGTATCTTCAGTAGTTTTTAGAGGGAACATAAGTTTTTCTTGACGGAGATGTGTCTTTACGTGTGGGGGAAAAACAGCCTGCTGATCTGTCAAGTGCCAGGAATCACAAGGATACTTCAAGGAGACATACTAGTAAAATGTGGATGGGCATTTATGGCTGGGCCATTCTAAATCCAGGGAACACCTATCCACAGTAGCTATTAATCAGATGCTAGTGTATTTTTATTATCCTTTGTAATGTGCCAATATGTGCTGTAGCGCTGCATAGAGGTTAAATACACGTCAGACAATTTTAACACATTGCAAAAGAATGGAGGGCCCTGTGTCTGAGCTTAAAAACAAACACAGTGCTTTCCCTAAAGCACAGACACAAAATTAAAAACTCACAAACCTACAGCTGTATTAAATTGCGATTCAGTACATTTTTAAAAGGGCTCTATATAAGCACACAGCATATTTTTTTTACACAAGTTTTTAGTTGGTGAACTTCTATCCAAAAGCAAGGTCTTCACTAACTAAAAACTTTTGTAAATAAAATATGCTGTGTGCTTAAATAGAGCCCTTTTAAATTTACTGAATTGCAATTTAATAAAGCTGGTAGTCTAAAGGGTAATGGTGAGGCACAGGGATAGATGTGTTGTGCATATTAAGACTGCAGATAAGAAGCTGCTTTAAACATGTGTTTTTAGTGAGGTTTGGAAAGATTTGAGACAGGAGGGTAGTCTAGTGGCACAAGGCAAGGAGTTTGGTTATTTTACAGAATCATAAACTAGCAGTTTTGGTTTAGGGCGTGCTTATTGAATATGGGTATATTACATACATGTACTAAGACATGCTTTTGTGGTTAAGAAGCTAAGCAAAACCCATTTTTACACTTCACATACCAATGCCTATACAGGAACCTCTGGCCATGCTGCTTTGTTTCTTTTTTGTCTCCTTATAAAGCAAAGTGCTTAATAACTCTTTACAGTTGGATATATTACAGGAAATAATGGTTGTCCATCACCACTAATCACTTACTGATACCACAAATCTATAGGATATCTCTTAATACTGCTGGGCCAATCATTATTTGCTTACTGGTACTTAGGAATTCCCTTAAAATCTAGCCTGGCTTTGGCCCTCCAGGACTAGTTTATATTTGCATTGCACACCAGCAATTCTTCATAATAATCTATTCATATTGTATTATCCATTTTGTACGGATTTGAGCTGTATGTCATTAGCTTTTGTAGCTTATATCAACTCCATCACCCCAACATGTTGGGTTCTTAAAGGGCTGCTAATGCTATTGGAAGAAGGATTTATTAAATACAGTGCATGATCACATCTGATCTTTTAGTCTGAACACTTTCAACAAGCAAATTATGGTTTAAAGAAGTGGTAACCAAACTCGATCCTGGAGGGCCGCACCCAGGCCTGGATTTGATGATTTCCTTTCTGTGCACAGGTGAGTCAATCAGGATGACTGAAGAAGCAGTAGTCTCACCTGCATGTAGCAAGGATATCCACAAATCCAGGCCAGGGTGTGGCCCTCCAGGACAGAGTTTGGTGACCCCTGGTTTAAAGTGTGTGCAGATGATGTGGTTGCGAACACAATTGTATTTTAAGAGTAATCTGGTAATGGTTATAAGGGTAATTGTTTTTGCCAGATTTATTTTTTTATTTTTGAAAGATGTGACATCAAATAAATGTTTGATATGGCTGATATCCATTATATCTAGCACCTAACCAGTGAACATATCTCTACAGGACTAGTTTATATGGAACACGTATGTTAGTAACCAAACTACAAAGAATGACTTTAAAACTACCCATGGAAAATGTTGGTCTCATTTGCAGATTTATGTGGGATGTGCAGTCAGCACCTTCTCCCTTTAAGGTAAATACTAATAAAATGATGTGTGGCACAACAGAAACCACAGCCATGTAGTTCTGACTCTCCTCCACTCACATTAGATGGGATAGTCCACGGAGAGTAATAAACAGCTGAGTTTAATCAGTGATGCAATAAACATGCTACATGCTTAACACAGAGCAATGTGAAATAAACCGTGGGATCTAAAGCCGTAGAAAGGTAAGGAAGGAAAACACCAGCATGTTATCAGAGTACATTAACACTCTTATCTTGGATCAGATCATTCCGATGTGTGTGGCCAACTAAATCTCAGAAATCACATGTGCCATGTTGGTCATAAATAGGAATCCTGGGATAGTTTAGTTTCATAGTCTTGTCACCTGCTAAATAAAACGTGTAGCAGGGTTGTTGAGAAAAAAATAAATTAAGGGGAAGTGATAATTGACCTTGAATTTTAGGGCTTTAAACGATCTCTTAAGGACCCTCTCTCTTTATCTAGGAATATTCATTATCTGTCAGTGTTGAAAAAGAACTGGCTAACTAGTACTTCTCACATATGTTTGTTGGCATATATTAGAATACTGATAAGGCTAACTGGGCATGCTCTTCTCTATTCGCTCAAAGACAAGGCCCTCCATCTTCTTTTGTTCATTTTGTTATATTGTTTTGACTTACCCCTGTACAGCAATACGGAATAAGGTGCATTATAAATAAAGGAAATTATGAGTATCCCTACTGTGTAAATTAATTATCCTAGATAAAGAACAGAAGTTAGTGACTAACTAGAATCCAATGTATGGAAATATCAAATTATACTAAACAGTGACCAAATATTGAAATACAAATGTGGCCACTTATTAGCATCCCCTAGTGTGTAGCCATGACAGGCCGCCATCAACATTCAAAGCTTGGGAACAATGAGGCTCATGTGGATTCAGATGAAGAAGAGCACAAATAGCTTTCACCCAAAGGGATCTCATGCAAATGCATATTGTGTGTAAGTCATGGAAGTTCTCCTACCAGGATTGGAAGATGCAGGAGAATCAAAGACCAATGTTCCTTGTTAAACTAGTGTGTATGTATGTAATATATATATATATATATATATATATATATATATATATATATATATATATATATATATAACCACACACACATAGTAAATAAGTACATTTGTGTTCACATTTTAATGTCTAAAATAAGTAAAATAGAAAATTAGCAGGTTACGAGTTATTCTAGGAACCTGGGCAAGGAGATGCAAATGTGCCCACAAAGGCTTCACTCTTGTATTCCAATATTATTTTAAACATGGCTTCCTTTAAGCACATGCCTGCTATATTACACAGATTTAAGCAAAGCTTATATATTTATTTTTAAGTCCATCTGCACACCAAATCCAACCTCTCATACTGCCCATGCTCTTTCCACACTGCTTCTTGGCTACACTATCCCACAGAAACCCAGCCAGGATTTTCCAGTTGGCACAAGAAATGCCAATGTCTGGGTGGTTTATATTATACTACATCTAACATATTTCTTTGTTAACCGCAAAATAAAACATCCCAGATGATCAAAGCACCTACTCCAGGTATTCATGTGTGAGTATGCACTGGATTTGGAGTTTATACAGCTGTATAACAATACAAAGAGCATTAGTTATCACATAGCAGTAAAATTACTGAATACAATGTTAATAGTAACTGTGAGGGGAAAGACCAGTGTCACTGCTCACGATCATCATGGACCACCCTACCCTGGCTGTGAAGGCTTACCAGCTTTCCTAGTTCATTGGAGCCACCACACTAGTCCAAGCAAAGATGGTGCAGTTTAGTAGTAAATATGTTTTATCAAAGCTCAATGGAGATGGACCTTTCATCACTTTCACCAGCATTGTCACAGCAGAGAATGATAACCCTGAAGCACTATGTCTTATGTGTACATTTGTAAATGGCTATTGCTAGCTTCTCATGACGGTTTCTTTAAAATGAATGACCTAAGCTTGTTTTTCCGTTACACATCTTTGGCTATAAAAATATGTTTCCATAAACGTTTTATGGTGATTTTATCCAGGGAGATCATTAGCACCTCATTGACTAAGGCGGAGGCATTTAACCATTTAAGTGTAAAACAAAATGCAAACATCTACATTATAATGGCAAATTCAAATTATACATATGTTTACAAGTGGATCTTCCTTTACAGATAAAGACTGATAAATTGCAGAGTGCACTAATTGTGCGCAGGTGAGAGGGGTGTGGCTTGACTGTTTAACCAGTATGAAAGCTTTGTGAGCTGTTTTGGGGCCTGTTTGCAATTTATCTGTAAAGGAAAATCCACTTGTAGAGTGCACTAATTGTGCCCAGGTGAGAAGGCAGAAGTTAGTATAAGCGGGGAAGGGGCGAACTTGTGAGCTTGCAACATTTTCAGTATCAGGTGCAGTTCTAGTGAAGTGTAGGAGTTTAAATAGGGGTAGGGACTTCAAAGAAAAGGGAGGGCAGATTTATAGTTCAAAGGTGGAAAACTTTATACAAATATATTATTTTATATTCTTTATTTTTCCCACTGAAATTTTGTAGACAATAATAATAATTACGAGTCAGTCCAGTGACAACCTCACTCAGTGTACATCCTGTCATATGTATGCAATACTGGAACAGTTGATCCAGGGTCCATACCTCTGTGAGAGGTGTGAGCATGTTGCCTCTCTGGAAGCTCAAATTGGAGATCTGGAGCGGAGAATTGCAGCACTTGGAGATATTGCTCCACTGGACAGGGGGTCGGTGCTCACTGAGCACAGTTTAGCTGGGCCTAGCATGGAGGGTGGAACTGGGGCTAGTGAGGATGTCCAGGGAGGTAGCTGGGTTACAGTTACAAGTGGAACAGGAGGAGGCAGGCCAGTTCTAAGTTGGGAAACACCAACATATTTTTTCCAGATTGAGTGAAACTGTTGGGGATGTCCATTCAGGAATGGCAATGCCAGATAGAGCTGTTCCCTCTAACAGCCAACAGAACCGCTCTACTGGAGGAGTGGGAGGGCAGCATAAGCACAGCAACAGACAGGTTTTGGTTGTAGGGGACTCTATTATTAGGAAGGTAGACAGGGTGATTTGTCACCCAGATCCCAGCAATCGAACAGTTTGCTGTCTCCCTGGTGCTCGGGTTCGTCATGTTGTGGATCGGGTAGAGAAATTATTGGCAGGGGCTGGAAATGAACCGGCAGTCTTGTTACATATTGGTACCAATGACAAAGTTAGTGGAAGATGGAGTGTCCTAAAGAATGATTTTAGAGAACTAGGTAATAAGCTGAAGGCAAGGACCTCCAAGGTAGTATTTTCTGAGATACTACCAGTGCCACGTGCTAGCCCAGGGAGGCAGAAGGAGCTTAGGGAGGTTAATGCGTGGCTAAAGATGTGGTGCACTAAGGAGGGGTTTGGGTTTGTAGAGCACTGGGCTGACTTCTCACTTTGGTACAATCTCTACAGTAGGGATGGATTGCACCTTAATGATGAGAGAGCTTTTGTACTAGGGGATAGGATGGTAGAAAGGCTGGAGGAGTTTTTAAACTAGTTGTTGGGGGGGGAGGGACTAGATATAAGTAATGGGGTAGAAAGTGTAGAGGGTATAAGGGATGAATTAACAACTCATAGGGGAGGAGATGGGGGTAGGGGTAGTATAGTCAATAGGGAGGTAGTACTAAGTAATTCAAGTACAGTGGCAGGTACTTCAGAACTACAGACTCATAACATAAGGTGTATGCTTGCTAATGCCAGAAGCTTGCCAGGAAAAATGGGAGAGTTAGAATTATTAGCAATTAATGAAAAATGGGATTTATTAGGCATTACTGAAACGTGGTGGGATGAATCTCATGACTGGACTGTTAATCTGGATGGTTATAAGCTATTTAGGAAAGATAGAGGCAATGGTAAACGAGGAGGAGGGATTTGTCTGTATGTTAAGCCTGAATTTAAGCCTATAGTCAGAGAAGATATTTATGGTGGACCTAGTGATAAAGCTGAATGTTTATGGGTAGAGTTAAATAGCGGAGCAGCAAATTCCAAAAGAATATTAGTAGGAGTATGCTATAAACCCCCAAATATAGCTGAAAGTGAGGAAATACAAGTATTGTTACAGATTGAAAATGCAGCTAGGTATGGTCAAGTTCTAATAATGGGAGATTTTAATTACCCTGAAATAAACTGGATAAATGAGACCAGCAGTTCATCTAAGGGGAGCAGGTTCTTGAGTACACTCAGGGATCATTATCTGGCCCAGGTTATACAAGAGCCTACTAGAAATGAAGCTATCTTAGATTTACTCATCACAAATAATATTGATATAGTATCTAATGTTGGAATAGGGCAACCTTTGGGAAACAGTGATCACAACACAGTCTCGTTTGTGATTGAATTAAAAAAACTAAATTTTAAGGGGCCAACCAAAACTCTTAATTTTAAAAGGGCAGATTTTAACGGTCTAAGGGCAGCTATACAAAGTATAGACTGGGACAGAGAACTGGCAGGTAAAAACACTGACCAAAAGTGGACAACATTTAAATCCTTACTAAATATACATACACATCGGCATATACTGTGTGGGAATAAAAGTAAAAGGAGTAAATCCCATCCAATGTGGCTTAACAATGATTTAACGATCAAGAGACAGAGTAAAAAACAGGCATTTAAATTATACAAACGAGGGGTCAGAGACTGCTTTACGGGAATACAAGGAAATCAACAAGGCTTGCAAAAGCGCGATTAGACTGGCTAAAATAGAAAATGAAAAATGAATTGCAAAAGAGAGTAAGACTAACCCTAAAATATTTTTTAAGTATATTAATGGGAAGAAGGCAAGGAAGGAAGCTATAGGATCATTACAATGGGACACAGGCCGTCTGATAATTAGTGACCAAGAAAAGGCAGATGAGCTAAATAGGTTCTTTTCTTCGGTACACAAGGGAGGTACCAGTGGTTGGGACACGGCAACATAATGGGGCTACACTACCTTTGCCAAAAAATTGGTTAACACAGGAAGTAATCCAAAAGAGGTTGGAAAAAATAAATGTTAATAAAGACCCGGGTCCTGATGGAATACATCCAAGGGTACTAAGGGAACTGGGTTCTGTAATAACCAAACCATTATATTTAATTTTTCAAGATTCAATCAACACAGGGTCTCTACCAGATGACTGGAGAAAAGCTGATGTGATACCTATTTTTAAAAAGGGAGCAAGAGCAAATCCGGGGAATTATAGACCAGTAAGCCTCACTTCTGTAGTGGGGAAGCTTTTAGAAGGATTAATGAGGGATAATAAACAAGAATATGTCTATTTGAACAGGATTATAAGTAGGAGTCAACATGGATTTATGAGGGATAGGTCATGTTAAACTAATCAAATTCGTTTCTATGAGGAGGTTAGTAGGAACCTGGATCAAGGCAACTCAGTGGATGTAGTCTTTTTGGATTTTGCAAAGGCTTTTGATACAGTGCCACATGGGAGACTATTGAGCAAACTAAGAGATACAGGAGTTGCAGTAAATATCTGCTCATGGATTGAGAGCTGGCTAAAAGACAGGAAGCAAAGGGTTGTTGTAAATGGAAAATACTAATGTGGTAAGTGGGGTTCTTCAGGGTTCAGTATTAGGTCCTCTCCTTTTTAACATATTTATTAATGACTTAGAGGTAGGATTGGAGTGCGGTGTCTCCATTTTCGCTGATGAAATGAAGTTGTGCAAGGTAATTAAATCAGATAGTGATGTGCTTTCCCTCCAAAGGGATTTCCATAAAATTGAAGAATGGGCATCTAAATGGCAGATGAGATTTAATACGAATAAATGTAAAGTTATGCATCTGGGAAGGAAAAATAGCCATGCAATTTATAATCTTAATGGAGCACATCTAGGTGTATCGGATATTGAAAGGGATTTGGGAGTGCTTGTGGACAACCACCTAGGTAATGGTGCTCAAAGCCAAGCAGCAGCTGCGAAAGCAAATAAAATATTAGCATGTATTAAGAAGGGTATATAAGCCAGGGAAGCAAATATAATTCTGCCACTGTACAAATCTCTAGTACGCCCTCATTTGGAATATGGGGTACAATTTTGGGCACCACTTCATAAAAAGGACATTTTTGAGCTGGAAAAGGTACAGAGGAGGGCAACAAAACTAATAAGGGGAATGGAGGCTAAGTTATGAAGAAAGACTAACCAAATTAAATGTATTTTCTCTAGAAAAAAAGGTGTCTAAAAGGAGATCTGATTACCTTATATAAATACATCCAGGGTCAGTATAAAGATTTGTCAAGCGAGCTTTTTGTGCCAAGTGGTTTTCAACTGACAAGAGGACATCCCTTGAGGTTAGAAGTAAAAAGATTCCACCTTAAAGAAAGAAAAGGGTTCTTCACAGTAAGGGTGGTTAATCTGTGGAATTCTCTACCAGAGGAGTTGGTGACAGCGGATTCGATAGAAATAAATCCAGTCCCCTTTTAAAGTTATCTAATTAAAAAGGGAATTCAGGGTCATCATGAATAATTAGAGAGGCAGTATTGATCCAGGGAGATGTCCGGTCGCCAGTGTCTGGGATCAGGAGGGAATTGATTATTTATTTTTATATACAACTAATTAATTGTTAATCCGCATATTGCAGATCAGAGGAGATCTTAAAAGGTTGAACTTGATGGACTGAAAGTCTTTTTTCAACCTTAAAT